>OZ022415.1:29538980-30763980 GCA_963989365.1 Rhimphoctona megacephalus
TGAATCTTCTTGAACAGCATTTAATTATGTGTGAAAAATATGGAGAGGTTTCACCGCCTAGTAATCGAGATCCGAAATGGCTTAAAAAATACGAATTGTTCTTCTAAAAATCTCAATGGAAACATGACATCATAGAATTTTGCAGTTATTAGTTAATGATTTCGCAAATCTATCGTTATTAATATTTTTCTAGATCAATAAGACATTCTGTAATACAAATAAACCTTCAATTCATTCAATTAGTCCATTAAACTTTGCATTATATTATTTATATTATTTATATTATGAAAATTTTTATTTATTAAAATTAAATTAATTTTAAATTTTAAATTTTAATTTAAATTTTAATTTAATTTTATTTTTATAATTAATTTAATATAATTTAATATAATTTAATATAATTTAATTTAATTTTAATTTTAATTTAAAAAAAAATTAAAATTAATTTTAAATTTATATTATTTATATTATTTATATTATGAAAATTTAAAACTCATTTGACTAGTTTGAAGCAGCCAATTTACCTTAAAACAGGAGATTTACAACAAGATGGTGCTCCGAAATATTCAGAACAGAAAATAGTCCCAAGAATAATAAAAACAACGCAAAAAAATAATTTAACTTACAAAAAATTGAGAGACACAATAAAAATCATGCTGTTTCGTAAAAATCCAGATTCGGTCCAATGTCGAGAGCTGGTTTGAGTACGGAATAATCAAAAAATGGAATGAAATAGGCAGGAAAAGGAAAGAGAGAGAGAGAGAGAGAGAGGGCGTGGACGAGTTGAAAGAGTTAGAGACGATTGTTCCAAACCATAATTTAAAAAGTTTGTCCATTCATTCTGTCTGGCCGTAATCAAGACTCGGTAGACGTGGCCGGTTTGCTGCTACGTCTCTCGGTGACTAGCGAAAATTTTCCCTCGTAAGACAGCAGGAGCAAAATGAAGAAGAGAAAGGAGGCTCGCCTTAGATTTCAAAGTTTCGCAGTTATCTTCAAGACTCTCTGCTTCGATCTTGGCCACAGTATGAACAAAAAAGAGATAAAAATAAAGATAGAGAGAAGGAATTGAGGACACGAATGGAAAGAGAGCCTCTCTGTCTTTGGCAAAGATAATTAATGATAGGGACTTTATGAAATGACAAAAAAGGGATGTGAGATACGTAACTGAGTGTGAAATTTTTCGTTGTTTATTTTATTTTTATTTTTTTTCAGCACCTGATTTTTTCATTTTCTCTTGAACCAATTTTCAATTCTGAACTAAAATACTCAAAAATGTTCGATCTGTTTTCAACATTTCGTGATTTTATCGAATCCACGAAATAATAAATGCTTGGATGAAATATTGAAAAACGATTTTATTCGATATTTAATTGGTTTTTTATATTTTGAACCTAATTTTCAGGTTTTTTAAAGCAATTCTTGAATTTTTTTTCTGTAGAACAAAATTGAAAAGAGAAACAATATTTTTTTAGCCGATTGTCACGATCCAAATTGCGGTGGTCATGGTGCATGCGTCGCTGGAAAGTGTTACTGCAAAGCCGGCTGGCAGGGCGAGAGATGCGATCAGGTCGATCAGAGAGTTTACAAATGTTTACCAGGCTGTTCGGATCATGGCTCGTACGATTTGGAAACCGCATCGTGTATCTGCGAGGAACACTGGACCGGTGTCGATTGTTCACAGCCTAGCTGTGACCTCAAATGCGGACCCCATGGATCGTGCGAACAAGGACGTTGCAAGTCAGTTACTTATTGTTGTATATCTTTTTTTAAATCTTCCTTTCAACTGTGAAAGTATTTTTCTATTTTCCTATTAAATCGATATTAATTTCAATAATAGAAACTCTTTCAAATCTCAGTTTGAAAGAAACTGGCAACTCATCGAATGTCAAAGAAAAATAACACAAATAAAGAAGGTAACGGGCATTCCAGTAATGATAAAAACGATGATTTTTTTATAAATTAGATGTCACGATGGTTGGACGGGAACTCAGTGCGATCAAAAGCCTTGCGACGCCCGTTGCGCCGAGCATGGACAGTGCAAAAATGGCACTTGCGTTTGTAGCCAAGGCTGGAACGGAAGGCACTGCACGTTGCGTGAGTTTTCAATAAAAGAAACAAACACAAACAAAACACATTCATTTACAAATAAAAATACCAATTTTGTTTCATCTTATCTAGCAAATAGCATGTCGAACAATAACTAATGAAATAATTATATTAAAATTTAATAAGACCTTACCATCGGAATTTTTAATTGAAAATATTTTCGTGTTGACGAAAAAAAAAAAAAAAAAAATAGCCGGTTGCGAGAACGGTTGCAGCAGACACGGAATATGTACGTTGCAAGATGGCGAATATAGTTGTGAGTGTTCGTCCGGTTGGGCTGGCAGGGATTGCAGTATTGGTCTCGAAATGGAATGCGAGGACGAAATCGACAACGATCACGGTACGTTTTATTTTATTATTTGGTTTAATTTCTTCCAATTTGGTGGTCAAATAGCTCGTGCAAAAGCAATTATTCTCACAGTGAACACGTTTCGAGATCAACAATTTATTAGCTTCAATTAAATTGATTTAGGCGAGAGATGGTTTATTCAAAATTGCTAAAAATTTCGTATTCCTATCGAATTGAATGACAATTTGAAAAGTTGTTACAATTTCTATGAATTTTTTATGTTATTTCGTGTAACTGAGGAAAAAAAAAGCATATACGAATTAACAAGTCCGGTAATTAACAATAACTACTGGATTTAATCACTTTTTTCAATATTCTTTTTTCATACTTCGTTTAGAGTCAACTTTATCGAAAATTCGTTGCATCATTTTTCGTTAATTTTGTATTTGATTAAAAAATAGTAAAGCAGGAAAAAATGATGAAAAATTAGTGTGACTTCGGTCGTTTCCTTTCCGTAGACGGTATGGTCGATTGTTCGGACAGCGAATGTTGCGCGCATCCTGCTTGTGCCGAGCACTTGATGTGTCTTGTAAGCAGCGATCCGGTGGAGGTATTGCTGCGAAAGCAGCCCCCGAGTGTGACCGCATCGTTTTTCCAGCGAGTCAAATTTCTCATCGAAGAAAAAAGTGTCCAGAGTTACGCCCATACGGACGAGTACAGTGAAAGGTAGGCAATTAATCTATTAATCATCATGATGAAAAATTCGCGCACGAGAGGGGGGAAAAATAACAAGTTAATTACGTCGGACCGGAAACGACGAGTTAAAATTTCGAGTCAAAAAATATATATTAGGAAAGAATAATATAATGGAAGAAGAAGAAAAAAGTAACGGTAAAAGGAATGACAAGGTCGTGGCTCAGGTGGTTTTCGAGTACTTGCGGACCTAAAATAAACTAAAAACAAATATGTGAGTACGATAAAACGGGGAATTAAATCGTACGGAGATACTCAAGTCTCAACAGATTTCCACAAATAACTCTCGAGACAAATATTCGACGATTCGAAACGATTCTTTGCATAAATTTCATACATTTTCTTTTTTTATCAATCGTTTAACATAATTTACTGTTATTATATTTCTTTCAAAGACGAATATTTTTTGAACGCGTTGCCATTTGAAAATAGAGAGAAGATAAAAAACATAGACAAGGCGAGAGCGTTAAATATGTTCGAGCGCTCGTCCTCGTGAATGAGAAACTTCCCTGGCGCCGCCGCCTATCGGTTTAATCGCGAACGAACAAATAAATATTCCGAATTTTCCGATAAAGCAACATTATTTGTTCTTTTTTTCATTTCTCCGTACGAATCGAATGAACATTCTACTTTGTTTTACGCAATGTGAGACGGAAGAAGATTTGAAATCAGATCAAAGAAAAACGGCAACTGTTGAGCGGATTGCAATCGTGAATCAAATAAAAATTCTGTGAATCGACAGGCGCGTAAAAAGAGAAAATATCTCTTCGATAATCGAAATTTTTTCTTTGCTCTTTTGTCGATTCATCGTTATGTATGTGAGCTTTGGAGAGCAGGATAAAACGAGTAGAAGAAAAAATAAAGCAGGAGTAAAATAAAAAATAAATACTGCAACGAACCTGAAAACGAGTGTACCCGGAGAAACGGTAGAAAAAGAGCGAGAGAGCGAGAGAAATGAACGAGAATTCCTGCTTCATCAAATATTCGGAAGCGAAAGAAAATTCGCTTCTCGTTCAATCCAAAACCAAACCAAAAAAGAGCATGGATGATCTCTACAACATTTTTATTTTCATTTCTACGATCAAATGGCAACGACGTCCAAATAAAACGATCACAAATAGAATCTTGTACTCCAGTGCATTTTAAATATGGTCCAATAATTTTGACAATTTTTCACATCGCCCAGTTTGATAATTCATTTTTTTCTACGCAAGGAATTAACAGATTTTAGTGGAAAAAGTTGTTTTTTTTTCTTTTTTTTTTTTTTTCGTTGTCGTTGTTGTCCTCACTGTATTGTCCAGTTAATATTAGTGGCCGTTTTCGCTGTTGATGATTTTCGCATTTTACAGAAACGGAATATGTCATTTCTTTCCGAATTTCTTCTGCGACACATTTTCATATAATTACGAATATTATTATAATTATTAATCATAAAAATATCTAACCCGTTAACATAAAAATACTATTGCAAAAAAAAAAGAAAAAATAAACACAACGTAAATAAATTCATAATTCAAATCGATAAATTAATTAAATGAACAATACAAAAATTTAACGATTAAAATGCAATTAATCATTATTAAATAATGTTAATTAAGAATAACCGATATATCGGTTGTCCTGATCTCATGATACATACTCGTATGTATATATATATACAGTTGAACGAATCGTAAGCGAATGGTCGAACAGTCTCGAGATTGGTTGAGTGAGAAATGCCGACCTGCCGTGGGTGACCGCCACCGCAAAAAAAAAAAAGAAAAAAAGAAAAGAAAAAAAGAAAGAAAGAAAGAAAGAAAAAGAAAAAAAATTAACCCACCTCCGAACCCGCCAGCTGAACCCTCTTTAACCAACATCGAATATATATACGTATATATACATATAGATATATAAATATCATGAAAAATATATTTATATATATTATATACGTATATTTCCTATTCCCAGTGTTTGACCCGCCAATTTCTCCCTCCCCCGAACGTCAGATGCATCGACGATCGCCTCGATAACGCGCTGCCGACCGAAGGACTATCTCCGTCTCGTCGCACTCTTTCCACGAATTTAGTGTTTTGTTTTTTTGTATTTATCTCTCTTCATAAAAAAATTGTTTTTCATTTCTTTATTTCAATTATATTTTTAGTTTCTCGTTGATATTTTCGATTATTGGCTACTCTCACGATCGAAAGGGATTTTGCAAGGTGAAGGTACAAAGAAAGGCAAAGATTTGTCAGTTTAGTTTAGTGAATCCTATCAAAAATCGTTTCCGCTTGGCTAGTTAACAAATGCGTTTATAGATTAATCACGTTCATTCGAGTTTCCAAGAGAATAAGGCAATTGAAGAAATATTTTTAACAATTCTTCTACATTATTGTTGAGGAAATTTTATTTAGGGATAATAACAATTGAGAATTTTCGAACGTAACGAAAATCGGAAAATTGTCATTATTATTTATCGACATAAAGTTTTTTTTTTTTTATAGGGATTCAAGAAATACGAAGAGCTAAATAAATAAAAGACTCGGGAAACCTGGTTATTAAATTTCATTTTTGTGTATCAAAAATTCACTTAATATTATTTTAATTTTAATAAGTGAATTTAAAGAAAAATTTCATCGGGTCTTTCACCTCACATTGTTGCGTTTTGTATCAAAAAAGAAAGGTAATAGGCAACATTAGGGAACAAAGAAGAGTCGAACGAATTACGAAAGTAAGTAAGAGAGTGAGAGAGATCAAAGAAAAGTCCGATCGTCGAGTGCACACGCACAATCGATGCAATGCAGTGTCAAAGGGACGTGTCTGGTAAAAAAGAAAAGTAAAACAAGCAATCAATTTTGAAATATTCGATATTCCTATCCGTGGTGACAAAAAAAAAATCAATTTTTCTTTATCGTCTATCTTCCTCGAGGATACAGATGAGTACGAATGGCGTTTGAGGTGAAACACGCGAGAAATTGCCACGGAAAGGCTTGCGTCTGTTACAAAGGGGAAAAAAATATCATTTTTTTCGAGTTTACCATGTGGAGAGTGAAAGTAACAAAAGAAAGGACATAAAAATCGTCGTTATATCCTCGAGGACCTTGACTTTATTCGGGAAATTAAAAATGACGAACAAAAGAGAGAAAGAGGAGGAGAGAGAGAAAAAGGGAGCGAGAGAGAGAGAGAGAGAGAGAGAGAGAGAGAGAGAGAGAGAGAGAGAGAGAGAGAGAGAGAGAGAGAGAGAGAGAGATAGCGAGAGACAGAGAAACCCTGGTAATTAAACTATTCGTTCGGCACTGCTGTGCGAGGTGCATCATCGTGAAATCGAGAGGTCAAAAACACGAACAAAATAGTATAAAAAAAAACAAAACGAAAAAAGTTAAAAAAGAAATTTAAAAAGAAATGAAGAAAAATAAATAAATATTGTTTTTCGACCACTTTTTGTGCCACTGCGTTCGGGGGATTCGTGTAATTTGTCTAGTGTTTGACCCTTATATGTGTACCCTTACCACTACCAAAGACCACCACTCACCCACAGCCGAAAGAGCCTCAAAGTGGCTTATTTACGATAGCAATATAAAAGAAAGCAAGAAAGAATAAGAGAGAGAGAGAGAGAGAGAGAGAGAGAGAGAGAGAGAGAGAGAGAAAGAGAGAGTAAAAGTTCATGTGAATGATTGTGCGAGTGCAAGAAAAAGAGTAAATGTTTAAAAAAAGATATATATATTTTTTCCCAAGTATGTAGAATATTTATATAAAAACCTACAATGATCCATGGCCAAAGAAATGAAAAGACTTTGTTATTTACAATTTATTTATTTATTTATTTTGCTTTAACGCTTCGATCTTCCGATCCAACATCATTTTTTGTTTAATTTATTCCTTGCCTCGTCTGTATTTCGTAAAAAGAAAAAAAAAGAAAAAAGAAAAAAAACAATTTCATGTAGCTGTGAAATTTGAAAAATTTCGTAAAACGATCGAGAATATCGATATCGATGTCGAACTCATGCCGAATGGGATCATCGTAAATCGAGCGGAACGATCGGCCCAAATCGAAAGGTTATTCGCGCCAATTCCGTATACGAATTCATGCGCTTTTTTTGGGTTACAAATTTTTTCAAATAAATTTAGAATACAGTGAAATTGTCGACCGAGCGGTGGGATCGAGGCCGATTGGAACTTCTCGATTCGGCCTTACGTTCTGTAAAAGTACGTTTATCATGGTAGACACAAGTTTGAAATTGCTGGACTCAATTTCGTTTCACGTTGTCACAGATTTTCATTTTTCGTCCTTGTGTGGTGTATTACGCGTGAAAACGTATCGGTGCATATATATATATATATATATATACAATAAAAAGTAATCACAACTTGTTTGAATAAATGTAAATAAAAAGGCGAAAGAAAGTAAAAATACGTGAATTATTCACGAAACGATATTTCAAGAGCGAATGAGATTCATCGAATTTTTTCGTAGATCGATCATCGATCAGATCGAAAACAGAAATCGATCAAATCGATTTACGCTTGGAGTCAAAAAAAAAAATACATATTTACATACACTACCGCCGAAAAGTTTCCGGACAAAAGTTCGAAAAAGTCTCGGCACTGTTTTTAATGCCATTTCGCTCGTAATATACATAAACGAATTTAATAAATGGCATTTTGAAGGGGAGAAATTCAGCTTTATTCTGCTTTTTTTTGAAAATTCTCCACGATTTTTTGTACGACCGGTACATCATTTTGAATAAGACCAATTTCCGCCCTTTTTTATTTTCTTTTACAGTTGGACCGTGTTTTCAGAAAAAAAAAATGTCCTTCCATTTCCTTTACCGGATCCTTAAAGGGCGAAGCTTCAGCTTCAGTTTTGATTTTTTAAAAGTTCAGTGCGACTTTTTTTCGCAAAGTTATTCCGTTTTTGGCAAAAAAAGACAAAATTTAGAAATTGCCCCGTGACACGAGAACTATTAGGTTTAAAAGGAAATCTTAAGGGGGTAAAAAGTTGCGCCTGTGATTGTTGAATTTACTAGAATTTTTTCAGATTTTTTTCCAAAATTTTTTGTTTCATCGATTTTCAGTCGAAACTCAGGTATACTGATTGCCATAATTTGAAAACGACGGGGTTTGTGGTAAAACGTCAAGAAAGAAAAAAGTTTTATTTCTTCATTTTGAACGCATTGAAATTTTTACAGATTTTTTATTAATATTTTTTCCAACTATTTTTGGTTCAAACTCTGATGAATTGATTCGCGTATTTCGAGAACTATGGGGTTGTGTTAAAATATCTAGAGGGGAAAAAAGTTGTATTTTTCAATTTTGAACACATTGGAATTTTTGTAGATTTTTTGTAGATTAATTTCTTTATTTACCGATTAAACATTGGTCTCGTCGAAGAAACCACTTTCGAAAAAAAAATCTATAAAAACTCCAATGCCCTCGAAATTGAAAAAATACAACTTTTTCCCTTCTCAATATTTTATCACAACCCCATAGTTCTCGGAATACGCGAATAAATTCATCAGAGTTTGAATCAAAAATAGATAGAACCAAAAAAATTTGAAAAAAAATCTGAAAAAAATCCAATGCGTTTAGAATGATGAAATAAAACTTTTTTCTTTCTTGACATTTTATCACAAACCCAATCGTCTTCAAGTTACGGCAATCAATATACCTGAGGTTCGACTGAAAATCGATGAAAAAAAATTCCGGAAAAAAATCTGAAACAATTCTAGTGAACTCAACAGTCATAGGGGCAACTTTTTACCCTCTTGAGATTTCCTTTTAAACCTAATAGTTCTCGTGTTACGGGGCAATTTCCAAATTTTGTCTTTTTCGCCAAAAACGGGATAACTTTCCGAAAAAAAATCGAACTGAACTTTAAAAAAAAAACAAAACTGAAGTTTAAGCTTCCACCTTTAAGAATCCGGTGAAGGAAATGGAAGAAAATTTTTTTTTTCTCAAAATGCGATCGAACTGTAAAAGAAAAAAAGGCAAAAAACGGTCGTTTTCAAAATAACGTACTGGTCGTAAAAAAATCATGGAAAATTTTCAGAAAAAGCAGAATGATGCTGAATATCTCTCCTTCAAAATGCCATTTATTAAATTTGTTTATATATACTACCGGCGAAATGGCAGCAAAAACAGCGCCGAAACTTTTTCGAACTTTAAGTCCGGAAACTTTTCAGCGGTAGTGTACGTAAATAGGTTTTTTTTTTTTTTACTCCAAGCATAAATCGAAAACTGATTATTTCGGGTAAAAAAATACCTTTTACGAAAGTAACATCGACGTACATGTTTATTTCAATGTGAATATAAAAGTCCTTGAAGTGTGAATTACGATAGTTCGAGATTCCATTTAAAATTCCCGCGCTTAGCCATGCATGAAAAACTTTTCAATAGTTGGTAGTCATGAGAGAGTATATAAATCACGCTGGTTTTCATCTTCGTTCACGTAGTACGTGCTTTAAAGTCGTTTCGTCAAGAGAGTTGCGAAATCAAGATCTCGAGAAAATCGATATACACCTATACTATATTATTGGAAAATAAAAAGTAAAAGGAAAAGGCGTAAACTTTTCACCCAAAGGTGCCCAAGGATATTAGAGTCGCGGTGAAAAGAGCCCCAATCGTAAAAAAAAAACATCCCTTTTCTCCATGGATCGAAATTTGAGCCAGAAGCCAGAACCGAACGCTTAAAAGCTCGTTCAATAATGAAACTCCCAATTCCAACCCGACGCACCACCTCGTGAGACGCCATGATATTTCGAAACGTTTTCCTGATTATAGATCTTTTTTTTATTAACGAATTTGCATTACGTGATGAGAATACTTTGCCCTAATTTCAAATAATTTTTTCATTACTCAAATATGCTTTTTATTACGTTGACGAATTTCGGTGAATAATTATTTTTATATATGGCTAAATAAAGTTAATTTTATGGCTTTTCAAGGGTCAGGATTTTTTAGATTGGAGCACATTATCAATGAATCACGATTTCTCTGGTAGGACAAATGTAGAATGAACCATTATTTGCTCTCGTTTTTATCGTTTCGCGGTTTTGAATTCATGAAAAAATGCTAAATATTGTCATACTAATGTTTTTTTTTTTTAATCGACTAATTGATATCAATTTTTTCAATTGAAACAACTATCTGAAATATAAGAGAGAAATGAGATTAATCTTTATTTAAGTATTTTTGTTTATTTATTTGCAAACAATTTTACTTCAAACGTATTTGCTGTTATCCCGAAATAATAAAACAGGTCCATTTCGACGATTGAAGAAAAAAACGATTAAAGATATTGAAGCCGGATTAAAATTGATCGATAAAAATATTTTTCACAAGGTTACTTCAAAACTTGACCCTCACCGATACGTTCGACCCCTCGAATTTCATGTCATACATATATATGTATATTCATATACATACATACGTATTTTATTATTTATTGTACTTATTATTTCGTTTCTCCTGAGTTGGAAGATTTTACTTTTAATTCAAAATTGTCTATTATTTTTATTAATGTCATTATTAAATGTATGTTGCGTAGTTTCCAACTTGTGTCTGTCATTATTATGTACCACTATATGTTGTATGAATGTGGGAGCGAATGGAGTTTTTCATGTGCGTGAATGGGAGCTAAGGACCACGTGTCTGTGTGTACGATGGGTACGCTTGATTAGTGTCTACGTCTATATTGTTTCTGTAATGTCGTACGGAACATCGTGACGTCATATGTGATTTTTTTTTTTCATAAAATTTCATTTTCGAAAAAAATCTTTCGAAAACATAAAATACTCTAGAATTACAATTGGAATAAAAAAAAAGTTGAGTCGAAACTACAATTTATCTTCCAGGGGACCAATTGAATTCGCGATTTATTTTTAAAATGCACCGCGATTATATCGAATTCCCAAAAAAACAAGAGAAATAAAAAAAAATATATATGGTAAAATAATTTAATTGGAATTTTTCGTTGGTTTTTATTTTGCTCATTTTCACATATCACGGGCGGTGTTTCGTACGAGCATTGTGTTGTTTGCCCGCCAAATTGAGCGGGTTCTGTGACCGTGGTAACGCCCTTTCTTCTCGTTGGTTTTTCCCACACGTAGTGCGTTCTGGAATTCCTTTACACAGTGGTAAGTTGCAGCTCAGCTCTCGCTAAAAAAAAAAAAACATCGTTCCGTAAAAAAAAAATCATCCAATGCATCGTCGCTCGTTAACCAAAAATCCATCTTTACATGTTTTCGTAATGGCTCCGTATATACTCTCTTGGCCTGCATTTCATTTCTTCAGTTTTATTTCTTTTCTCTTTCGTTCGAGCTGATAATGAAAAAAAAAATCCAAAAAAAACAGAAATCAAGTACGTTCTCTTTTTTTTTTTGCTTTTTCAACACCTCGTCGAGTCTCTTCGACGTTTTTGCGTTCCTCATTTATTTCGCTCTATCTATTTATATACTTTTAAGTATATATATGCTCAAAGAACCAAAAAAAATACGAAATTTGGCATATATATATTTAATTTTGGAAAAAAAAATTGTTGCGTTGCCCGGTTTGTTTATATATTCTCTGCTTGTTCCTCGTACTTCTCGAGTATTATTATTAATTATCACATACTGAAACACACACGTACACACATTCTCACACACAAACATAAACACTTTACTTTCGCAATTTCGATTCATCATCACGATCTCGAGCTCTGGACACGTTTTCAGCCATTTTTTCTCATCCTGCTGCCGCATCAAAATAATATTTATAGTCAAGAAGAAACAATTTTCGACTCATTGTTCACTGTGACTCAAGACTGCATCGTTTTTGCGAACATTTTTGATTAATCGTACAATCAATTTCGCTATCAATCGGAATCCTTTATCAACTTCGTTAATCTGGGCGTGACCCGAGCTTGTTAGATCATCTATCGCGTACTTGATAGTACAAAGAAAAAATGAAACAAAACAAAACAAGAAAAAAAAAACGTGAATTCTGTACGAGCTGTCTCTGTGTTTATCTGTGATATGTCGTTCGGATTGTTGTTGAATTTTACGTTCTCAAACTTTCTTATTTTTCTGTTATGTCTTGTCTTCTTGTTCCCCGTTAGTGCGTTTATAGTCCTGTATTTTTTTTTTCTTTTCGAAACAAAAATATATATAAAAATATAAATATATATATATATATATATATAAATAAAAATATATATATATAAAAATTGGAAATAAAAAAAAAACATACGAGAGGAAAAAAGAATGTTACGAAAGACGAGGAGATGAAAGAACCTTTGGTCTTGTGTTGTTTGTGTTGCCAGGCTTGCACTTTGTGTACCCTTGTCAAACCTGTCTATAGTGAACGTCCTAGCATTATGATACACCGCTGAAATTAATCGAGCGCCAATCACACACGTTACAGATTTTCTTTCTCGAATTATTATTTTTTTTCTTTGTAATACTTGTTTCTTTTTTTTTTTGGCACACATTTCCGTATACACATTCAGCAGGTTTTCTCGTTTTTTTTTCTTTTACTCGTTCAATTAATAAGCTCACGCAAAAAAATTCACGAACAGCCACACACGCGCGCAAACACGTGTTTTTTTCTTACAAATCGGCAAACAAGAGTCAGAACTCGAAATACAAAAAAAAAAGTACAAAAAGTATCAGGATAAAAAGGTTTTTTCGAAATAACGAAAGAAAAGGATACTACAAATCCAAAATCTCCTCGTCCTCTCTCCTCGTCCCTTGTCTGCGTCTGTTAAACCGTCTAAAAATGTGCCCAAATGAAACCCTTCACCAAACCACCCTTTCCTCGAACCCCCTGCCGAATCAAGGGAAAGAATCCTTTCTCGACCTATCGCAACGGCCTCGATCCCCCGCAAAAACCCTTGTGTCTGTCTTTCCCTACTTTCCGAAAAATTAAAATCCCCAAAATGCCAAAAAAAGAAGGAAACGAACCAAAAAAAAAAACTGAATAAACCCCCCGGTCCCGTTGATTCCGACCAAACGACGTCTTGTCAATCTATATTACGGTCAAAAATGCGACAACGTCGGAGCGAGTTAGTAACGGAAAAAAAAGAATTTCGCACGCTCGATAATTTTTTTTTTTTTTTTTTTTTTCATTTCATTCTCAGAATACAACGAAAAAAATGTACATGGTTTTTTTTCTCTCTTCGTTGTATCGAAAGAGGAAGGAATTAAAAAATACAATTTAAATAAATAATAGTACAGAATAAAAATAAAAATCAAATCGGTAATTTGACGAATGAGGGCCGAGATAAAAGCAGAGATTGAAGAAGGAGAGAGACACGAGTCATACGCAATTGTAGACGAATATTTCATTGTTGATAAATATATTTACTTATATATAAATATATATGGGTATATATATACGTTTTTTAGAGGCACATGAGTAGATGGAAGTAATGACTGCACTTGTAGTTTTTCAAAATTGACTCGAATATTTCACGTCGAAATTTCAAAATTAAGAAAAAGAGACTAGAATCATGCAATAAAGAGATTTAAAAATATGAATTAATCGCAATGAGAATGGTACTTGACGAGAGACACCACTCGTTATTTCGTTCGTTTTACAATATTTCGTAAATATTTTTTTTTCGTTAAATTATAGGAACAAAATAGTTTTTTTTTCTCACAAAATTATTTCAACGATATTCGTTTAATATATTATTACGTACCATATATACGCATATATAAATATGTGTACTCGATTTATTTGATCGTTTTCACTAATTAAATTATTATGAATTATTTGAAAAATTATCGTTATATCGATATTCAGTAGATTTTGCCTGCCACCTTGCTGTGCTCGTACTTGGAGGATCAGCAACCCGTCTTGTTTGATCCCCAGGTGTATTGAATACGAGCCACAGCTAAATTACTTTGGGATAATAATTTTCAAAAAAAAATCCAGCCTGATGGCATTTTTTTTTTTTGGCATAATAAATAAAAATGAGCTTATTTATGCTATTTTTTTTTAGAAATTCCGATGGAACAGGAGGGATTGCAATCCTCCAAAAATTACACCGTATATATTCTCCTTCTACTCGCAAGTTCATTAGGAACTCATCATTTATTTAATCATACATGCTAATATATAATCGTCTGCATCATTTTTCGTATGTATAAAAAATTTCACTCAAAATCGACCAATTTATGCAGAACTATACTCGTTCAGGCTTAATTTTTTGACTTTTTTACAAATTTATTAACACGCTCGAAACTTATTTTTTAATTGTCGTCTACATTCTTGCCTTTGTTCCAATTCAAAATAATCAATTCACGAACAAATTATAACTATGATCTCTTTCCACTGTAAATACACATTTCTTCGAAAAAAAACGTAACGTTCTTTCTCGTTTCTTATTTTGGGACATAACTTGAATAATTGCTCACATTTTTTCCTCATTTTTATAACAAAGTTGATCTTTTAATGGAACAATAAGAAGAACAAAAAGTAGAACAAAAAAAAGGAGTATTTCGAATAAGCTGATTGTGAGCTACCAATTGAGTTCGAATGAATGTGAAATTTTTTGTCATGTATACGGAAAAAAAGAACGAAAAACCAGTGCATAATACTTGTATAGCTTGTTATTTTGTTGCGCGATATCCGCACGTCTATGTAGGATAAATTAACCAACGGATATTTGGCACGCATATACTATATATATATATATATATATATATATATATATATATATTCATATATAACCTACATACATGCATTTAACAAACTATACAAAGAATCCCCCAGCAGGCATATAATATATAAATGTATATATAAATATATATATTTGTACATAAATATATATATATATATATATATACAAATATATACATAAATGTCTCTCTACCTTGATTTCATATTGTTTTCATCGGCACACATTTCGATCGCTTCGATTATGACCAAGCTTCAAAAAAATCTCCAAAACATTGCTCGAAAAAAAAAAAAAGTAATTAATTAACAAAAAAAATTCATTCCTAATCCCGATATTTGACTACAATCTATACATATATATTATTATATACATGACATATGCATGCGTTCGACTTCGTCAAGCAACACCCTGTTCCCGGGACGAGATATATATATATATAAATATATACATATGTACTTATATATATATATGTATATATAAATTATTATCTTTATTGAAAAAAATTATTTTCAATATTTTTTTAATACTCTTCACCCCCCATATATATTCTCACCCCACTGCGGATCATATTTTTTTTTACCAAACTTGCAAAAAAATGTGAATTGTAATTCATTTTTCTTTTTTTATTGATATTTTTTGGCCTTCCGTGAAATCAATTTTATTCGACTGCTAATCAAAAAGTATGGAATATCTCCAATTGCTCCCTCGGTTTTCAAACTCAATATTGGACTTTTTCGATCACGCGTATTTCACGTACGTCCTAAAACAAACAACAAAATTCTATGCGATGCAAAACAACACGAAATTTTACAGCTGTCCGCATTCTGTATTGGCAGCAGCGTGAGAATATATCTATATATATATATATATATATATATATATATATATATATATATATATATATATACACACATTCATTGCACGAGAACGTCGACTTTGGGAAAAATTCAAATTCGAGATGAATTTCATATTTTCGTTGAAGCGAGAAACTCTTGAGCCTCATTATTTCAAACGAAAATTTGAAAACTATATATTTTTAATTATTGTGATATTCGTAAATATTTCATTAGGCGTTATCGAATTCTTATCATCATTTTTCACTGTAATTGTATTCTTTGTTATATTTTTTTTCAGTCGTAATGCTGAAAAAGTTACAATGAAAATAATTAACTGATTAATTTCGCATACAGTTTTTTGTTTTTGTTTTTTTTTTTGTTTTTTTGAATCATTGCACAAAACAATTTGATTTATTTCAAAATCTCATACATCAACCTCGAAAGAATTGTTACGAATCTTCGTTTTGAGTCACTCGAATCGGAATTGACCGATGGTCGACAATTTTACATTATCATCTCCTGCACATGAAAAAAGGAAACACAGAAAATTTGCCTCCCCCTAAATTAATATCTCGTGTCCGAGAATCGTCGCCCGTTACATATTTGATTTGTAACAGTCGTGTAGCGGTGATGCGCGGCCAAGTAGTAACGGAACAAGGACTCGGAATAGTAGGGATTCGAGTCTCAGTCGACAGGGATTCACGTTTTGGATTCACCCTCACAAGAGCCGGAGGATGGTGAGTAAATATTGTCAAACATTTTTCTCTATCTAATTGTATTATTAATAAAAATGAACTAATCTTTATTCTATTATTATCGTTAAAAATAATCATCAAATTCAGAGGAGCAAATATACATGCATTTACCGTATACATAACAATTCGCTACGTGTAATTTCCGTGACGGAAAGAAAGACACAGAGAGAGAGAGAGAGAGAAAAGAGAAGCCTACACGGAGACCCACATCAAAGCCAAAGCTGATGATGTCGAAGCCGGCTAATTAGCCCATTCGAGCTAGGATATTGGGAACCGTAGTATTCGGTCTAAAGCCGTCTAGTTCTACGTCGTGAGATGCAAACGGACCACAAATTCTCCATCTCTCTCTCTCTCTCTCTCTCTCTCTCTCTCTCTCTCACTCTTGCGACATTAATCCTTCATTGCCTTTACAAACGCTATTCAACCCTTGCGTGTACTGTAAACCTTTCCACGACCCGAAGGAACTATTCGCAAATCCGGGATTGCGCTAAATTCAGAGACATACGATTTGCAACTGTTAATAATAATTTACATCATTTATCGAAATACGTAAAAATCATTTTTTTTTTTTACAATAATTTGTAGATGTTAAAGTTTGAGTTTGTCAAAATTGGTATTGGCCAGTTTGAATTTTTGTTTCACAGTACCAAATTTTGTTTTGGAAACTTGAAAACTGTTGCAAAAGCTATTGTTTAGGAAAGTGTTGAAACAAGAATAACTAGGGCTCTCTCAATTTTGTAAAGTGTCGAGAAAAATGCAGATTATCCAATTTATATTCAGGTTCGACATACTCGTAAATGGCGGCGGTGCAGTGACGCTTCAATTTCAGCGTAGTCCCTTTAAGCCTCTAACGAGAACGGTTTTCGTACCGTGGAATCAAATAGTCGTTTTGCCACCAGTAATAATGACCTTAAGCGAAGAAGGCGAGTCTTACAAATCGAATCAGCCACCGAGTCCAGCTGTGGGTAAGTCGTGAAACAAAGAAGCAACGTTTGTTGTTTTTTTTATTCTATTTTCCCTCGTCTGCTGTCATTATTTACATTTATTTTTATTTTGTTTCCCTCTTCGGGGTCCGGGGAGTTTTTGAGTTCGTTTCTATTCAGGAATGGTACGAAGATCAAGTGGATACTCACTTGATCCTAAAATTTCTTTAAAATTATGTCGATGTCTTCGAATTCAATGCAAAATGTAAGGTCAAACATTTTTTTATCGTTGCTAAAACATCCCATTTTCTGTTTATAGCAAAAAATTTCAAACCTTATGAAAAAACCAATTGTTATCGCATCAAAAAATGTCAATAATTATCCAGCCTCAAATGTAATGACTTTCCTTGCTGGAGTCATGATTGTGCCGTCTTTGTTTGCGTCCGTCAGTGTTAAATGTTTCAGTTTCTTATTATTTACTGCATAAAATATAATAGGCTTCCCAGGAATATCCATGGGATTACTCGGCGAGAACGGACCATGTCTGGAACATGATTACGAAACGTTGAGGCCGATTATCGTAAGCACTTGGATGCCCGAAAAGGTCGGAGGACTTCCGGGAGAGAGTCTCGTGTTTGCCGAGAGTCAGGCAAGTTATTAAAACTCTTGTAATCATTTTCGGATCGTCCTTGATGTTCATTTACCCAGAATATAATGTTTCAATATTTAATTGAATCATTTTTTCAAATAAATATTGCAGATTGTCCAAGAGAGCATCGCAATTCCAGGCTCGAACCTTCATCTGATGTATCAGAGTAGCCAAGCTGCGGGTTATCTGTCAACAGTGAGGATGCAGCTGACCGGTCCATTTATCCCAAAATCATTGACCCATGTTCACGTACACGTGGAGATCGAGGGTTCGTTGCACACGAAGACTTACGAGGCTGACCCGAATTTGACTCACACATTTGCGTGGAACAAGCGGAATGTGTACAAGCAGAAGGTTTACGGTGTTGCACAAGCGCGGATATCGATTGGTTATCAGCACTCCACTTGTCCATCGGTTATATGGGAGACGCAAACTGCAACGATGCAAGGTTTTGACGTTGATGTTTCGGACGTTGGTGGCTGGGGTCTAGATATTCATCATCATTACAATTTCCATGAGGGAATATTGCAAAAGGGTGATGGTTCGACGCTTCACTTTAAACAGTATCCGCGAACCGTCAAGGTCGCTATGGGCACGGGATTAAAGCGAAACTTGGTTTGCCACGATTGCGATGGACTTGCAAAGGATGCTAAACTGTTGACTCCTGGAGCATTGACGAGCGGCCCTGATGGTAGTATCTACGTTGGTGACTTTAATCTCGTACGTCGTATTACACCCGAGGGCAATGTATACACAGTTTTGATTCTGAGCACCACCCAAGTTGCTTACCAATATTATCTTTGCGTATCACCTGCCGATGGCCATTTGTACATAAGCGATCCGGAGAAGCATAGAATCTTGAGGACTCTGACATTGGATCAAGTTGCGGATCCCAGCATCAATATCGAGCCGGTCGTCGGAAGCGGCGAAAGATGCATCCCCGGTGACGAAGGCCACTGCGGGGATGAGGGACCCGCGATCGCTGCAAAACTCGCCCATCCAAAGGGCATAGCTATAGCAGCTGATAAAACGATGTATATTGCCGATGGAACGAATATCCGGGCGGTCGATCCACGTGGCATAATTCATACTCTCGTTGGCCACCATGGCCATCGCAATCATTGGTCTCCATCTCCTTGCATAGTTGCCATTTCTGCCCATCAAGCACAGTTACAATGGCCAACCGGTCTTACACTGAGCCCCCTCGATGGCACCCTTCATTTTATCGACGATCGACTCGTTCTCAAACTCACCAGTGATCTTAAAGTCCGGGTTGTCGCTGGCACACCGCTACACTGTACAACCAACGTGAACAACGGCGAAATCGCTAAAACGAATGCTACCCAAGCTGCTAACGCGAAGAAACCCGATGAAGTTTTAGGCTCCGTCCTTGCTGTGAGTTTCAGTCCAACCGGCGAACTCTACATAGCCGACAGCGATTCTCATCGCGTGAATTCCATCAGGATAGTTGATTCATCCGGTAAAATGTCACACTTTGCTGGACAACAGAGGGAACGTTTGAGAGGGCTTTGTGACTGTAACGGAACAACCCCCAGCACCAAAGAGCCAGATGATTGTTCTTGTTCCGACGACACCAGCAGTCGTGACACCGAAACTCTTTTGTCGTCAAACGCCAAATTTACGGCAATTTCAGCACTCGCTGTTTCACCCGATGGGGTACTTCACGTCGCTGATCAAGGCAGTTTGCACATACTAGCACTTCAACCGTATCTACCGGCTCTCGACGAGAGTGGCGAATTCCACATTCCTTTTTCACCCTCCAACGAGATTTACGTGTTCAACCGATTCGGCCAGCATGCCGTCACGAAAGATCTAACTTCCGGTAAAACCCGATACTCCTTTTTGTACAGTAAAAACATGAGTCTCGGAAAATTGTCGACTGTTACTGACAGCGCTGGTAACAAGATACAATTCCTACGGGATTACAGTAATGTCGTTAGCTCGATCGAGAATACCCAGGATCATAAGTCCGAGCTGAAGATTTCAGGAGTTGGCTTCCTAGTGAAATTGTCGGAACGCGGAAGATCCGAAATTGCATTGGATTACGACAGTGCTACGGGCCTGTTGACCAGTCGTTCCGGAGGTGGCGAGACCTATATATACAACTACGACAGTTTGGGACGTGTTTCCGATGTGACACTACCAACGGGTGAGAGAATAAAGCTTAGCTCGGGATTGTCTAACGACGAGAGCCTCTCGGTTAAAATTTCAACACCTTTGGAGGCTCTGTCCCGCGGTGACAAGCAAAGAATCGTTGAGTTCAAGATGAAATCCGAGAGATCAAAGACGCTGGAGATAACAGACGGCAACAAGATCAAGAGAGCGACGTCTTTCAGCAACAGCAGTCTTGAGGTATTCCTCCCAAGTGGCGGTAGAATAGTAAGTGCAGCGACTACCAAACACCCACTTCTTGAAGCCGCACTTCCCGTTGAAGCAGAAATGTTACCAATGTGGACTTACCAGATGATAACATTGGGCGAGCTGACCAACACTATGACGACAACGTACAATCTTGTTGGCGATGTAAGTCATCTTCAGCAAACGCTGAATCGTGAAATTTGGGTCAACGACACGAGGGTCATTGCGGTGGAATTTGAGCAGGCTTTCAGTCGTGAAACTTTCTATGATAAAACGCGAATGCCACTGTTGACCGTAACATTCGATCCTGCCGGTTTACCCCTCAATTGGTTGCCTCACGAGCATGGCTACAATCTTACGTTGACTTATGACACGTTCAATCGCATAGAAAGCTGGAAATGGGGACCTTCCGATGAGTCATACAGCTACGACATGCGAGGCCAATTGGCTGAGGTCACTAACAGCCAAGATGGCACGAAACGATACACTTACAACGACAACAACATGGTGTCCATGATAACTCTGGCCAGCGATCGACACTTTTCTCTCGAGTACGACGAAGACGGTGGTCTGAGACACATAATTTTACCGTCCGGCACAAAGCATTCATTCTCTTGTCAGGCATCGTTGGGCTTTTTGCGAGTCACTTATACGCCACCGGGTAGCACCAGATCATATCTACAGCATTACAGTCACGCTGGAAATCTCCTGCAAACGGTATTTCCTGGTGACGGTGCTAGAATCGTTTATCGTTATCACACTTCCGGCCAATTGGCGGAAATTGTGCACGGCGATGGTAAGAGCGCGTTTAAGTACACCGAGAGCGGTCTACCTTCGGAAGTGATACACGTCGAGAAAGACGTTGAATACAAATGGGACTATCAGTACAGTGCTGGACTTTTGGTGGAAGAACGAATAGATTTTGGCGCTAAAACCGGGCTGAGCAATGCCAAATTTACTTTTGACTATGACTCGAATTATCGTTTGACCAGCGTGCAGGGGAGAATCGGTGGGCAAACCCTGCCTGCTCATACAATGGCATACAGCATAAAGACAGGGGCACCCGAGCAAATTGGGCAGTTTAAGGTAACGAGGCCTCAGCCCAATGGAACGATAGTTTACGACGGTATCGCGATATTTTCCCGGACAACCGACAAACGTTTTCTCGAGACTGAAGTAACGGTAACCATTCACGGTTTGGAAGTGTTCCGAATGGAGTTTACTCATGACTCCAAAGGACGGATTAATCAAACGAGAACGGACACGAGGAACGTTGGAGTTAATGCATATACGAACGTGAAGAATTACACTTGGGATTCCGATGGGCAGCTGACCGGAGTTGAGGCTCAAGAACCATGGAGCTTCCGATATGATGGCAACGGTAATATGCTGTCGTTGACTTATCGGGGCAATTCCATTCCCATGGAGTATAACTCGATGGATCGTATGGTTAAATGTGGTGACGGTCTCTACAAATACGACAATCGTGGACTCGTTGTTCAAAATGCACGTGAAGAGAGATTCAATTATAATGCCAAGGGATTACTGGTCAGAGCCACGAAAAAGGGACGTTTCGATGTTCGCTACTATTACGATCACGTGGATCGTTTGGCCACCAGAAAAGACAATTACGGAAATGTAACCCAATTCTTTTACAACAACCACAAGAGACCTCACGAGGTCAGCCAGATCTACAGTCCACGAGATGGCAAATTGATGTCCCTCGTTTACGACGATCGGGGACACTTGATTTACGCTCAAATTTATCGTCACAAGTATTACATCGCTACGGATCAATGTGGCACGCCAATCATGATATTCAATCAATACGGCGAAGGCATACGGGAAATAATGAGATCACCTTACGGCCACATCGTCTACGACTCCAATCCTTATCTCTATCTTCCGGTGGACTTTTGCGGTGGTCTTTTAGATCAGGTACACCCAAACTGCTTCGTTTATTTGGCACTTTTTCTTGCCTCTTGCTAGCACTTCTCTAATTAGTATTTGCTCTCGCAATAGGTAACATCATTGGTGCACATGCCAAATGGAAAGGTTTACGATCCTCTTATCGGACAGTGGATGTCACCGTTATGGGAGAACGTCCTCGATCGTGTTGCCACACCAACGCATCTTCATCTCTACAGGTTTAATGGCAACGATCCCATCGACGTCAGACACACCGATAAGCACAGCCAACCAAAAGGTATGCGCTCTCACTGATTTTATTCATTTACCATCTAACTTAAGGATCAGATAGTTTTCTTTTAACCAACAACTTTACTATTAATCCTATTTCTTCTTCTTTCCACCAAATTTAGATCACATATCGTGGCTGTCCCACTTGGGCTACGACCTGAAGAGTTTAGCGCCGCAACTGTTCCCGGGCGAGCTTCCGGAAAGCCTAGTCCCACCGTCCCTAGGTCCAGGAGCCTCGATATTCGGGGAGAAGAAGAGAACGAACAATCTCGGTGTCCAATCTGGTTTTTTGGCCCACATAGAGCAACGTCATTCGGGCGACGCGGTTGGGTTATCAGCTCCGCCGAGGTCAGCTCTGAAGATGGACCCGAGCCAGTTGATGCCTTCGCGATTGGGTGCAGCCTCGGATCCGCCGTTTGGCAAGGGTATCCTTGTTTCCAGGACGTCGGACGGACAAGCGGTGGTGTCGAGTGTGCCAGCGGCAAACGCTATTTATCGTGACGTGTTCACTACCGTTTTCAATCGTTCGTACTTCCTGCCATTTACTTTCGTCGTGCACAGCGCCCAGCAGGACGCTTTTTACTTTGTAAAGGAGAAAACGTGGGAATCCGGCGACGACAAGAATCAACTTAAACGGCTTAGCGGACAAGTGAACACGACGTTTCACGAGAGTGAAAATGGGAGCGGGAGCACAGCGGTTGATGTGAAAATTCATGGAGCTAGTTACGTCGTCAATTTGCGTTACGGTACGACGGCGGAGAAAGAGAAACAACGATTGTTGCATCACGCCAAAGCGACCGCGGTTAGAAAAGCCTGGCATCGCGAAGCCGAAGCACTCAAAGCAAACACACCAACGAGCATCGAGTGGATGGTAGCCGAGCAGGATGAGATACAAAAAATCGGTCAGGCCTCGAATTATGAGGGCGAATACATACACGACGCACAAATATATCCCGAACTCGCCGAGGATCCTTACAACATTAGATTCGTTAAAAAAACGAGCGCCGATACTTCAAGCAAAAAGAGACGCAGGAGGAGAGGTGCCAATGTCGTATGCAAACTCTTGCGACTCGATGAGGTTTGCTAGAGGCCCCGTCCACGTTTATTATATACGTACCCAAACAAATTTATCCTACAGTCCCTCGCAAAGGACGAAGAAGAAAACAAAATGATAAAAAATTAATAATGGTCGACTTTTACGACACTGTTCAATTAAACGTCAACCCTAACATCCCCGATAACATAAAACACTAAATAAGTACATTAAAAAAAATAATAATAAAAACAAAACAAAACAAACAAACAAACAATACTCTGCGCGTGTGAATTGACGCTAAGCGAGATGGGCTGACGTTCTTAACGCTGTGAAATTGGAGAATAGCCAGTGAGAGATACGAGCTTCTTCGAGAAAAACAAAAAAGACTATCTATCGAAGAAATAAAAATGAAGGCTCTATGCCACACGCACACGCGTTAAGGAGCAGCCACACCTATACACAAAAACACCGAAAAAAACACTATCAAAAAGTTTTATACCAAAGTCTATTTGTGTATTTCAAAGATGCCAAAAAAAAACGAAAAAAAAATAAAATAAAATAAAAAATAAATAAAGAACACTAATGTTATAATATATTGAGAGACGTGTAATAGGTATAGTAGTGTTTAAGGATCCAGCGAGGATTATTATCGCGCGTGTAACGTCATGGTCAAAGGGGTCAGTGTGATGTGAATAAAAAAAGACTTGTATGAAGAATAAACGAGATAGAAAACAAAAGGAAAAATATCTTTGAGAGTCTTTCGTTCAATGTGATGATGTGCGCGGTAATTAGGCGCGCGAAATAAAGAGATTGAACACTCGAGATGGAAATTGCGTCGAACGCAAAGCAGGACGAGTGGAAAGACTTGTATGGGTCTAAAAAGTGGACGAACATTTTTCAAAATGCCGACTGATCGTTATAAAAGTGTCTCACGTGGTTACAAAAGGTATAAAGACTGAAGAAGAAAAAAAGCAAACAAAATCGACATTGCGCTTGACGCGCCTCGTTTTGTGTTTTTTGTTTTTTGTTTAGTTTTTTGTTTCTAAGGCCATTCGTCGTTGGGACGAAATGTGTTTTGTTTTACGATCTTGCGTGTGTGCGAGAGCAAGAGAGATAACCTAGTCAATAAATTAGCTTTACATTGACATTTATATGGAAAAAAAAGAAACTACAGTGTAGAGATGGCCGGATTCATTCGTGAGAAACTGCATTATAAAAAAAAAAAAAAAATCACCGTTCTATATCTCCGATATAATGGAATGACATATTATTTGTTTTTCCTTTTTAATTGTTCTGCGATAGGAAAACGATAGCACAAATAGAGGGAAAGAGTGGGAGGAGTAAGAATAAAACTCTCAGCAACGAATGGCCAATTCAGAGCCCTCGAACAAGGTCGCACAGTTTGTTATATAAATTCGCGATGAATAAACATAGAATTGTATAATTTATCGTAAGGAAGAAAGAGAGAGTAAGAATGTCGAGTGAAAAAAAAACGATCGCGATATTATATATAATTTAATAAACTCCGGAAAAGGCGTGAAAATAAAAAAGCAACGTTAATAGTGAACTCAACGGCCGCTAGAGGGCGAATCGTCCGTGGGCATCGACTGTAAAAAAAAAAAAAATGAATTGTGGTGCTTGTTGTCCTCCGGTAATGAGATCGGTACAATGTTCTTAAGATGTCGAATTTTTCGGGATACTTTGGACAACTATCGATAAATTTATCATTCGAAAATGAGAGATCAAAGTAAAGAAAAAATCATTTCGAACGAGGTTATCGGTGAGGAAGATTTTAAATTGTTTTTTTTTTCTTCGCGAACGCCTTCGGACATTATGTGGGAAGGTTGAAAAGTTATTTTTTGAAAAAAAAAATAAAAAAAGAAAAGAAAAGAAGTCGGGTCGAAGGTCAGAAAAAGAATAAACAATAAAGTGAAAAGAGAGAGAGAGAGAGAGAGAGAGAGAGAGAGAGAGAGAGAGAGAGAGAGAGAGAGAAAGATAAAGCCCATTCAATGTGTCGTACCGTTGTAGCGTCCAAGAAGAAGAAAAAGAAAAAGAAAAAAGGAAGAAATGTGTGATGAATTTATCAACGCTCGATGTATCCATGCGTCCACGATGAATTATTCAAATTATTAAATATAAAACGACAAAGTGTTTGAATACTGAATGAAGCCTGTACGAGTGTGATTTATATGAAAAAAAAAAAAAATAATAAGAATAAAAATAAAAATAAAATAAATATACGAGACGGAGGGAGAAAAAAAGAAGATTCTACGGAAACGAAAAAAAAACGATGGAGGTCAATCCGGTCAATCCAATTAATCGGTATACGTTTATATGCGTATTGTGTATATTATACAGACATACATATATTTGTGCTTGCTGGAAAATAAAACGATGATAATGAAATAAACGAAGGAGAGATGCAGAAAATAAAAAATGAAAAATAAACAAAACAAGAGAAACAAAAACAAATCCTTAAGTCAGTAACGAAAAAGGAAGAAATGCATGAGGAATAAATGAAAGAGGAATAGGATTTCTTCACAAATTCACTAAGTGTAATAACTATTGAGGAAAAAACCAGAAGAGTAATAAATAAATAAATAAATAAAAAACAAGAAAATAATCGTGGGACAAATTCAGTGAAAAACGATCGTAATTTTTTTGTTTTTTCGTCCGATCGTCATGTTGCAACTAAAAAACACGATTTGTGCGGAGGTAAATTCGAGAGTTACGAGAGCGAGAGTTTTCATCAATTTTTCAAATCGTCCTCTTTGTCCGTCAAAAACAAAAACATTATTCCTCAATCTTGCATCTTGCATCAACATTTTTTTTTTTTTTTCATACGTCTCCGTCGTCGGGAATTTTCGCCAATAATTTATTTCAATTTAAAAAAATCTTTTTTACGTCCGGTGCGCAAAGAGCGGAGAGGGGGAGGGTGGGGATGGTTGTTGTGAAAAATGCCAAGGGTGATTCTATGTGAGATCAACTAATGCATCCCGTTATACGTACAGATAGTTGCACAACGACATTAAAACTGTCTGAATAGATAATTAACTAACTACGAAGTGTATAAAAAAAAAATAAATAAAATTATGTATAAATAAATAAATATATAGACGCGTAAAAATATATTTATTTATTTATATATACATATATATATATATATATGCATATATACATATAAATATATGAATATAGTATAGGCAAGCTTCGTCATGTATTTTTGACTCGAGAATTTTTGGACCACGCGTGTATATCGAGTCGAGACTGCGTTCTCGAGGTGGTAAATAATCAGGGTTGCATACTATATGGATATGCGAGAGAAAAAGAGAGGGAGAGAGAGAGAGTGCGTGTGTGAATGTGTGCGATAAAAAGAAAGAAAATAATAAATAAATGGGAAATGGGAATGAAAAAGAAAATAGAAAGAAAAAATATGGAAATCCTCTCAGTGTCTTCTGAGAAGTTTCAATGACGCCTGGAATAATAAAAAGAAGCGAGTCCACGCCGCAGTACTCGTACAATTGAAGAAAAAATATTAAATTAAACGAAAACGAAGAGATAAATTAGCCACGGGGACTCGGGTATTGGAGAAAGGAGGGAGGCGTTCAAAGAATCAACTATTTTTAAATATCAAGGTGTCAAATTAAAACGCGCTCGGCGATATTGCAATGTCACGTGGATCGATTGAAAAATAAAAAAAAAAAGAAAGAAAGAAAAAAAGAAATAGCGAAGAAGACGAAGAAAATAATGCGAGCAGCGAGCGCCAGGAGTTTCTGGTGTATATGTATATTCACATATATATATATATAAATAGATATAAGCGGGATTTCCCCGAGAAACAACCCTCCTTCTCCGAAAACACGAAACAATTGTTGGCCGAATTTTAATTCTCATCCTCCTGCGAAAATAATTGGGAAAATGAGAATTCTATGAAATAAGAAGAAAAAAAAACAACATACAAAACTGTCTCGAGAAACGTGAATTACGATCATTTTTTTTTTCTAACTTCCGTGAAGTTTTTGTGTAATAAATTCTTGCGGAGCGACTTTTTTAAATATATTTTTCTTTTACGTTTTTTTATCATGTGTACGTGTTCGAACGAAAGCAAGCGTGTATGGCAGATTGTGAGAGAGAGAGAAAGAGAGAGAGAGCATAAAAAAAAAGAGAGTAAATGTCGCGATTATAGAAAATTCATAATTCTTCGATTAAACACGGTAGTTTGGGCCGAGAATATTTAGGATGTGGATTTTAAGGAAGAACGAACGAGAGCGAGAGAGAGAGAGAGAGAAAAAAAAGAAAATCTATGCTGAAGATATCGCGAGGAAGAATTGGCTTGAGATTCGAAACGCCTAGAGGCAACAACAACCGGTGGCCAAAATCATAAGTCACAAAATTCAATCACGATCTTTAAACCCTTCTCGATCGAATTTCAAAACCTTGCTAATTGAAATTACGGAAGAAAAAAGAAAACATTTCGAAAAATAACGATTTGGTCATTTTGAAACAAAAGAATAACAGATTATAGGAGGGAATTCACAAAATTTGAAGAGTTAAAAAATTGAAGAGCCGAATAAAAGCACAATTCAGCCACGCTATAGCTACGACCACTACCTAGGTAGATTATGCTATTTTGCCGCTGATCTAATTGTTTACTGTCACGTGTTGCTGTAAACCTAAACTATACGATACGATATATATTTTATTTATATAATCTAATCGACTGTATTTATTGTAAATAGTCACCGATGTTTGCTATGATATAATATATCTGTAATTGGATGGAAAATCATCGATCATCGACTTTAATCCCAGTTTCCCATCATTTTTATCTCGTATCATTATTTTATAGGTAAAAAAAAAATTTATTGTAAAAAACGATGCAAAATGGTTTTTTATTTTAATTCTACCATTTTTGGGAATTTTTATTCAGCAACCACGAAATTAAAAAAAAAACCAGACAATTTATGCGAAAATTTTTAATATTGAATGGTACAAAATTCTCATTTTTATACGTTTGTTCGTTTTGGTTTGGACAATTTGTATTATTTTTTTATTTCTGAATTTTTATTATGTTTCTAAACATCACTCGGACGATACATTCTGAATCTCTTGTTTACTCCAAGGGCGAAGAAAAGACTTGTGACCTGGTGAGATTAAATAGATGAAGAAATCCGTTCTAAGGGAAGAAAAAATTTCCATAAAATCTTTATTACTTCTCTCTAAATCATTTCTCACCAAAGTTATGAAAATAAAAAGAGTCGAGAGAGCAACAGTGGGAATGTGAGATCTCAACAAAGACACAGCGCTTCTCAAACATCCGGATTTGTAAGCGACATCTTCGGTCATAGTTAAACACTGAAATTGGAAAAATATAACGTTGTAAGTAACTTTTGTTTTACCAACTGTAGCACATGAGAAAATTTACTTTGTCGATCGAGACTGAACAACAACTTGGAGGAATCGCTATTCGATACTCGTGCCAATCCTTGATCGATTTGATTCCGCAACACTTCAGCTACAGGACACATCATAGTAAGGCGAATTACATTTTTTTGTAATCCAATTATTAGAAAACAATCCTTAACGGATCGATGCTGAAAGGCTTTAAATATTGTTCTATTTATTCTAGTATTTACGTATTTGTGAGTATTATCCCAAGCTTCGGTGACCCAATCTAACAATCGATAATTCACGATCGAGTTCACCATATCGTCTCGTACTTTTTTTGTAACTTCCTCGAAAAACGTGAAGCTCATTATGCCACATATGATTATGAAACAGAGGGATATCGAAATACATATTATGTACTGCAAAAGAAAAGTAAATGAGATTTATTCATTATAGTTTTGAAGCTTTCACGACCATTATATTGTTACAATAGTTCATGGCTTCCGGATCGATGCCGTGTAGAGTTTCAGCGTATTGTCGACGTTTCGCAAACGTTACAAGGAAGACCAGGCGTGCGATTACATGCACGATAGAATTCGATGTCAACAAGCGACAATACGCAAGCTTGATGGTGTTGTCGCTTGTCGACATCGAATTTGATCGTACTATACGTAATCCAGCCCCAGGGAGCTTCAGTATCGGAGCTCTCAGCCCTGATGATGCAAACTGTAACGTTTACGAATGCTAAACGTTGGCAATACAGCGGAAGAGACAAACTATTGTAGAGATTTATTTATTTTTCAATTATTTTGATTGATATATTTTTACACTAAATTTAAACTGCCTTACGCCAGTTCTGATTTCAAGATTTCATAATACTTTTTACCTACTTATTACCAATCCAAAATAATGAAAAAGTTTAATAATTCATGAAAATTCTTTATTATGGAATATTCTCGAACAAACTGGAAATTTACTGTGTATTCTTCACTCTCCTATAAATTTCTACACGGAGAGAATTACACGGTAATTTTTAACGTGAAATTCACGGTTAAAATTACCATGATACTTTTGAACGTGGGGACAAGTTGGTAAAACGTATTTATTCGTAGGCGATAAGTTTTTTTTTAACTTGAGAAACGTAACCATTCAAATATTACGCCATCCTGGCGTAAACATTTGTAGAGAAATTTGTACTGTGCTGCATGGTAAAATTAACCGTGACGCTCATGTAATATTTCAAAATAAACATTGAAATAATCGTCATGGGTACGGTACTTTTTCAAGGACATTTCTCGAAGACATAAAATAATGAAATACACGGTAAAATTTCACTCGTGTCACACAATTTTTAAATTTATGTTCTGCATATTTTAGTGGACATCAAAATTTACTAAACACTCCGGTAAAATTTCCTATTTTAAACAAGACATTTTATTTTATTTTCATGAAAATTTTTGTTTCGTTCAGTAATACTCTTACAAAATTTCAGGTTGTCACCTCACTATTGCTACTGCACAGTAATTTTTCAAGTTTAATTTTCTCCGTGTATGATTCAAGTTGTTTTACACATGAATCATAATCAATTTGGAAGGTTTAGCAATTTTTGAGAAACTTAGCTTATTTCTAAAAAATTTTTTTTTTTTAATGCCTTCAATTTACCGAATATATCCTAGAATCATCTAGAATTTTTCTATAAATATTTTTCTCTTTTTGAAAAGATCCTGAAATATTTTTGAACATTTATTTAGGTTTTGCAATATGTTATCGAATTTTCTTAAAATTTTCATGATATTCTGTCCTTTTCTCGAAATTTATCATTTCCGAAGATAAATCTCAAATTATATTAAGGTGATCTATCAATCTCGCGGTCGATAAAAATCCTGTTGCACATTTTTCTCCTATACAGATTAATTTTCGAGAAAAACAAAAGTTACACGCTGTTCTCCTTTCATCAGAGAACAAGGTGAAACTTTCGCTTTTCTCGAAATATGAAGCGTCTCCGAGAAGAACATGAATCTGCTTTTCAGCTATCTCTCTCGCACTCGCTCAACTGATAGAGCGCCTTAACCCTAAAACCCTAAAACGGGATCGAAAGCGATCCCAATTTCTTTAATGGAAAACACTTTTTTCCAAACTTATTTTCGTTCTATAGAGTTTTCCTCATTAGATCTTCATACCAAATATGATTTTATTGTACACCATTCTTTTTATTGACAAAAAACGAAGAGATTGTTGTATAATTAAACTTTATTATCGCATACGAGAATCATTTCACACCCAAGATAAGATTGGGGTCGTTTTCGACCCCGGTATAGGGTTTACGTTTGGACAAATAGATTATAGGGATTTAGGGTTAAGTAAGATTTTAATTAATTTTGTAAGAAACTCACTATGAGGAGAAAATTTCTTCTTCTCTTGACAAAAGCGAGTATACCGATGAAAGCAACAGAAGACGAAAAAATTCCTACTAATAAAAGAATCGTGACGAACAATTTTTGTCCAATGAGTCTGGACATGAGTTTGTTATCAGCCAACATCCATATCGATATTATTGTAGCTGTGATACCGGCGAGCTGAAGAGAAAGTTTGAAAAAAAAATCGCAAATTAACATAACCGATATATCAAGATTTATGAGACTCGATTTTTTTTGTATTTTTTTGTAACTTACAAAGGCTACACCGTTGAGAGAGAGGAAGGAAAATTTGATACATTTTTTGGGTAATTGTTTGTACGACAATTTATAAATCGGTAGTCCAAAAATTTGTAATTTTTTATTAATCGCCGATTCGTCGCTGTCGGTTGCGTCATCATCCGCGGTATCGGTATCCTCCGTTTCTTCCTCGTTCGTATCGTCACTTCGTTTCATTGTATATATCGCGTTAAAATATTCCACAGACTTATCGAATTTTCACATTATCGACAATCATAACGTCACGTTTCGATTTACGTTTTGGACCATTTGTAATTTTATTAGAGGAACAACTGTCACGATTTCGAAACCGGTAATGACATTCTGTCATTAAAAAAACCAAAGAAGACAAGTCCAGCGCCACGTTGCGGCATTTTTCATTTTTTTCCTTTTGATTTATCGGTCATCGGTAAGATGAAAATCTACTGTTTCAGATCAAAGAATTTTTTGTTTGGCAGCTTTGCGCTATAAATTGCCGGTAAATATACATTGTGACATTGTTGACCGGTAAATAATGAGCAAATTTAATGTAACTCGTGACATTACGAACTTCGTAAAAACCGATGCGCAGATTGCAGATTTCTCGTCCTTCAACGAAGATGCACACGTTAAAATTCGTAACGCCCCAGTTATGAAAGAGGCGCGAACTTTGAAATAGAATTCGAATTCACCCCCGCGGTGTCCTCAAATGTGAATTGGGATAAGTCAATTAATAAAATAATCCTGGCGGAACGAGTTCCAAAAAAGTGAAAAAAGTCCCATTTGGGACTCGGGACCATTTGGGAGTCGACAAGAGTGACGCCAAAACGAGTCCCAAATGGGACTTTTTCCCCTCGACCGGTAAAACCGAAAGTGACGTCATGAGCCTCAAAGTGGGGATCGGATCCCCAAATGGGGACTTTTTTAGGGCTGAAAATTCACGAAAAAAGTCCCTATTTGGGACTTTTTTGAGCAAGGCAACCGGAATAAGCGAGTCTCTATTTGAGACTCCGAGCCCCAATTTCGGACTTTTTTGAAAAAAGTAACCGGAATCAGCGAGTCCCTAACTTGGGTATCCGAGCCCCAATTTGGAACTTTTTTGAGCAATTATTAGTAATGAGCATTAATAAGTAATAAATATGGTTCAATGGTTATTAGCATTTCCTTATAAACGATAAAGTTGACACGTTCCTTCGAATCTCTTAGTTTTTCTATCTAATTGTAAATATTCAAATAATGACGCGATAACGTTGGGATCTTTTCCTTATAATAAAGAATTGCATGATGCTGCCTCATGCGGCGATAACGAGTAACGAATCGGGATTCGTCACAAACGTATAACGTATGTCGCATGTGTCATACGACGAATAAAGATAATAACAAACTCGAAACTCTTTTTTGCGTATTAAAAATTGTCTAGTGTGATTAAAAATCAGGTAAATAATCCATTTTTAAGCTCGTAAATCGTTCAGTTAGGGGAAAATTCGTCGAGATGTCACATCGACGAAACTCTGAGGTGAAAACGAGACTTTTCGTAGGCTGCCAGTGAAATAAACAAAACATTGGTCTTTTTCAATCCCAAACCTACACATACAAACACAAAACTCCACGGTTAATTCGGAAATTTACAGGCTCAAAAAAATGAAACAAATAATGGAATTATCACGAGGTTTTTTGAATACAAAATTTCGAAATTCGATGCTCGTTGTAGCAAAAAAGTTTTTTAGCATACAAACCGTGAAACGTGTGAGGTACGTTTTTCCAAAATTGCGCATTGCGTAATTCAACGTGACATAACCTATGAACATAAATTGTCTCCTATTTCATGAGAATTCATGGCTTAAATCGGGTTTTTGTAGATTAGCTGAAGTTGGGAAATTGGAAGCTCCAAAATTACAAGGAAAATACGATACTGGCCAATTGATTTTGCATCGAGTTTTTGGCTATCGAGGTGTCATCCTTTTTCCTTGGCTCGCCAGAGTTTACGACAGGGATTTGCCGAGCAAAAAAGAAGGGTAAAAAAATGAAAGAAAAATCTCATCAAAAGCTTCCGCTTCAAAGATTTCAACACATTCCAAATTTTGGAAAAAAATTTTTTTTTGTCTGCAGCGTCGAAGAATCCAACTACAACAGTGTTGGAAAAGAAGTCAAAGGAAAAACTCACACTTTCTATCAAGTACTGATCGATCAAAGAGATTGTCCTTTTATTGTAAGTTAATATTCTTCTCTTTAAAAAAAAAATACCTTCTAAAGCCAGTCATACCTAAAATTGAAAGTAAAACTGTATCATAAACAATATTCAAACGGTGCAAATTAAACATTTTGTGACACTGTATTTGTGATGAGCTCAAAACCTATTCATTGTTTGGGACTTACGCTTGAGCATACAATTCAAAGCTAATCGCAATAGTTTATTGCATGCTGTTCCCTCGACACATTTCTTGGTTCGGAAGATATAAATTTATAAGTTTTCAAGTATTGTCATAAGTCCATGACCAAATTTTTTTTTTTATTCTGTTATATCTTAAGGTGCTCTGTGACTCGTTTAGTCAATAAAAATCCTGCTGCGCATTTTTCTCCAACACGATTGATTTTTCAAGAGAAACAAAAGTTAAACGTTGTTCTCCTTTCATTAAAGAATAAGGTTGATCTTTCTTTTCCCCAAAACCCATGGGGTGCCTTAACCCTTACAGTAGACACTATGTATTTTAAAAGTTTCATTAAAATGGGGTCAAATCCTTTTATCATCTATAACCGTGCACTAAATTTTATTGATATAAATGTAACTTATAAACTCTGAACAATGTGTTTTCGGAAAGCTTATTCACTTAAAAGTTGTAGTTTTCATCCTAAACTGTAACTGTAACTGTAAAAATAAAAAGCATGGAATCATGCGTAGATAATTTTTCATTGAGAAGAAATTTTATCGTAAAACTCCCTCGACCCTCCATCACACGTGCAAGAAAATTTGCAAATTTGACAATCAACTATGGCCGCTTTTGTCAGCATGAGTAAAATCACTGCAGATGCATACACTCTGGAATCTGGAAATTTTCATGGAAATTCCACAAATGTATGATTCACCATTTTCTAATGATTAATTATGAAAAGGACAAGAAAAGCAGTATTTTGCTTATAGTGCGTGTGACGAAGGGTTGGAGACTCGCAACTTGGAAACGATTTTAAAAAGTCAGGAAAAAATATATTTTTTTTTTTTACATTTTGAGAAGTATTTCCAATTTCTTTTAACTTGAAATACTTGAATTATAAAAACCACCAGACCGATGAGCTTTTAGTATTTTTGTTTTTGGCAGACGACGAACAAATTGTGCTTCAGAAATCACTGTTTTTTTGCTTAAGTGTTCATCATTTTGGCAAAAATTGATTTTGTTTTTAGTTCGCTATGATAAACCAAAGATAGTATGTAGTTTAATACCCCATTCCATATTTTTCGTTATCTGTGTTTTGACAGAGCTGGTACAATTTTGAAATTTTCTTAAAAAAGGAGTCTTCACGACACCGAATCACAGTCGTATACCACTTCCTTTGGATAAATATAAAACTATCAATATTTCTTAAAATCTTCAATGATTACCCACATTCAACCCTTCACGGATCCTTTTAAGGCTTAATTTATAATTATCATTGATGTTAACATTGACTAAACAAATTTGAAAGCATATTTCTCCTGTTAATTTCGCACTATTTACTTCATTGTAGCTCGAATCAATTAATGAATAGAAATTTTCAGCTAACCATAACTAAACTTAATGAAACAGCAGAGAGTCTCAATTAAAGCTTAGCTTATTCTCTATTGATGAAAAATAGTTTTTTCATTCCATTTGTTGAATTATTTTTTTTATTTCAGAGAGCCCAAACAGAGGCAGTAACGTTTCTGGGTAATCACGAAAGCAGCAGAAGTTTGTACGCTATTCCAGGCTTGGATTACGTTGCCCACGAAGACATATTGCCTTATTCGACGAACGACAAAACTGCCGTTCAACACGAACTTTTCGACAAATTTTTGGTTTTTCATCCGAATCGAGATCCTTCGTTCGCAGCTCAGGAAACGCTCACAGCTTGGCAACAAAAAAATCATCCTTGGCTCGAACTCTCGGACGTTCACAAAGAAACGACCGAAAATATACGAGTAACTGTCATACCATTTTACATGGGATGCAGAGAGAGTCAAACTACTTCGGTTTATTGGGTTCGTTGAAAATTTTCATCTGTTTTGTTAAATTTTCATTCACATTATTTTTACATAATAATATCTATAATTTTAACAAGGATTATATTTATCAGTCGAATTATATTTATATTTTATTATACTCTGTATTAATTTTGTTTTATTTTATTACTGTTATTATATTTATTAATTTGAATATTTTATGCAACTGATAATTGAACGTTTTTTTTGTTATAGTGGCGTTATTGTATCAGATTGGAAAATATGGGTGATTTGAGTGTGCAATTGCGAGAACGTCATTGGAGAATATTCAGTTTATCCGGAACGTTAGAAACGGTACGAGGACGCGGAGTAGTCGGACAGGAACCAGTATTGTCGAAAACGTTGCCAGCTTTTCAGTACAGTAGTCACGTTAGTTTACAAGCTCCAAGTGGTCATATGTGGTAAGTATATTATGGCATAATTCCTTGGTATAAAATAATTCGTATAAGAGAATATTATTTGTATAAAATTATAAATTATTTTATAAAAATTAATATTTATGGAATAATCTTTGTTTAATTATTATTCTACAATAAAAATGATTATACTTTCGATCCCTTTTTTGAGTTCAAATCGTTTTTTATTCGGTATTTCAGACACATGAAATTTTTAAAATATTTTCATTACGAAATTCGTATGTCGATTTACTAAATTTTTATTTTTTTTAGGGGAACTTTTAGAATGGAACGTGAAGATGGTTACACCTTCGACTGCCGAATACCACCCTTCTCATTGGAATCGAAAGTCGAGGAGTCCTCAACCCCAAACGTAGAAACGTAAAATAAATCAACGTATGCTTGTGCGAAAAGAAAAGAATTTCTTCTTTTACCAGATATATGTATGACAATTTTTGACAAAAAAAAACGAAAATAAGCGATCTTACCCGAAGAAATTACCCGATTCGTCCTTCGAGAATGAGCACATGAAAATTCGTCCCTGACGAAATAAATATCCCTGTTCTCATTCTTTAAATGTATATATTTATTTTGCTAGGTGATTTAGTTATGTAGGTAAGATTTTAAGTTGTATACAACTAGTAGGTCAAGCAATAAATATTCTTATTCGCGTAAACCTATATTTCTTCTATTTTTATCATACGAACTTTGATAAAATCCTTTTTTCACCGCATTTGTTTTGAATCAGTTTCTATATTTGTTCAATGTTCGAGCATTTTTTTTTTTTTCATTCTCAATCTTGTGTATTTCAATCATTTGCTTCTTTATAACTGAACCATTAAAAAACATTGCAATTTATTCGATTTCTGGCAGAAATATAACTTGCTTCAGTAAAAATTCCGTCAATTTTTTTACCCTCGTGAATATCACGAAGAAACTGCATTTTTGCAGCATGAATTCCCTATTTCTATTCCTAAAGGCTCCATTTTGTTACGAATATGTTCCTCCGTTTTAGGACTTCAGTCCTCCATGGTGTATAGATTTTTTTTATTCCTAATAAACGATTATTTTGATCATGGAGGGAACATTCTACTTTCTCGGATTGATAATATCGTTTTTTTTTATATTGTCTTATTCGAAAAAACATTTTCAAGAAAATGTTTTAATTTTTGACGATAAAATCAAGACATTTTCAAAATTTCAGACGTAAGAGCCGGCGCAGATTAAAAACGCGCTATTCTCAAAACCACTTTTCTTCGCTTTGCGGGCACGATAACAAAAAAATTATTTGACTAATCTGTCTGACATTTTAACATGTTATTCTACATATTCGAGGCTATCACATGAACCGTGGGTGCGCCAACCAATCATTATTTTTCTATTTTTTCAGTATCAAAAGACAGAAAATGGCATTTTTTTTAACTAACATTGCAAGTCTCTTATTTTGAATTTTTTCATGCAGACTTTTTTAAGATTCCTTTTGGATTTTTTTTTACATATCATTGGATTTACCGCAATCACCTGCTAGCGAACATTATTTTTTTCGGGATGCTTCGGCTATCAAGAGAAATTCAAATCAATTAGCTGCAAATACCATTTTGAAGAAACGCTGTATGATTTAAAAATAGTATTACTTGATGTTAAAGTTTTAAATTGCTACGTTATTATTTTAAACAAACATTTTTCGAAAAAGTAGAATATCCCCTCAAATCGCCCCCTAAACAAAAAAATAGAGATACCGGAGGTCGATTTATAGCAAACAGATTTTGCATTATAATTCGTTAAATATAAAAATAAAAACAAGCAATTTTTATTTTATTTGGGAAAGGGAAATACATTCGAAAAAACGGAAACGCCGGTGTCGCCACCGGCGGAAATAAGGTCGATATGGTGAAATTTTCGAGCCGACGCCTGGCTCTCTGGCCTGATGACGTGTATCGTTGAGTGTAGAGGGAAAGAGAAAAGAGAATCCCATAGAGAGTAACCCACAAGCCAGCAATAGTTCTCTCTGCCAGACAAGGCGTGCAAAGAGGTTTAATTCTCACCGGGCTCCGGCGTACATTCTCATTCACACGAGCGATCACACAAACAACAACAAGTTTTCATCAATCCAAAAAAATCACAATGGCTGAATGTGAGTACGACGTTTTTACCTGCTTTGTTTGTTTGTTTCTTTTTGTTTTGTTCTGTTCTGTGTACGAGAATCATTAAGTTTGTGGGGTGAATGAAACGGCAATTCTATAAATAAACATAAGAAATTTCAATTGGAGTAGAATAAAAAAGAAATTTTACGATAGAAAAAAAAATGTAAGAAATTTTGATTCTACGATCATATGAAAGCTTTGGTTTGTTTTTCTTGCAAATTTTATTCCCTTCCCCCACTGTCTGGATCGTAAAATTCGGGCTCCTCCCACGCGCAAGTGTAACTTCGAACAATTTCTTTTTTTCTTCTTTTGTTAAATTCGAAAAAAATAAAAATGCTTCGCGGAATGTAGACGCAGGATACCCTCCGAAAGCCGAACGAAACTCTCTTGCGAACATATAAATAGGTCAGGAAACAAAACATAAGACGCGTCGAAAGGGAAAGTGCCGCAAACAGCTGGGCGCTTCTTTTCGTCTCAGCCGTGTTTACACGCTTCATTTTTTTTTCTTTTTTATTCTCCGGGATTTAGTTCTCGTGAAAGCCATTTTGGCTATTGAAACAAATGTCACAAAAGGTAAACTCGAATTTCATTCGGCGTCAATACGAACCAGACAAAGAAAAAATCTCATTTTACAATCGTATTATATACAATTCATCTTATCCGAAGCCGATAACGCACTGTTTTCGTGTGAACGAGAAAAAAATCAAGCTACATCGTGTACAGGTTTTTCCAAACTTTTTTTTTACAGCTCACGTATCGCGGAAAATTTTTCATTTATTTGTTTTTTTATATTTGAACAATATGAAAATTTTCAACAATGCAATATTCCTGAATTCGTATTTATAATGAAAAATTTGTAAATTAAATATATTTTCGATCTTAACTATTTAAATGGCAAACAAAATCATTTAACGACTGCGCCGCCATCAGTCCAAGAGAGAGAGAGAGAGAGAAAGAGAACTGTTTTCGCGCTTTCAAATTTTCTCCAAAAAGAACATTTTTTCCAAATATTTTTTTTTCTTTTAACCACCTTCCTGTTAAAAAAAAGAACGAATTGGTTTTCGTTCTTAGGGGACAGACCTAGTTAGAATTTTCGAAAAATCGATTTTTTTTTTATTTCATTTTCAAAAAGTAGAATCTCTTACGAACATTTTCCGCCCAGGTAAATGTAAATCGGACCATTATTCGCCGAAATACAAGACTTTGTAGCACGTCGTGTCTGAGCCATAGGTAAGCAGGTAGCGGCAGCTGTCCGCTCGACTAGCTGAGTCCGTTAGAGGGTACCTGAAGGTCTCTATTGTATTGCGTATACATACATATATTGTGACCATCAATATAGCCCTACACACTCATATATACATATAGAAAATAAGAAAGGCCTTTCGTAGTTCAAAATACGGTTTCAGTATCAGTAAGATTCAAAACGTTGGAGCGTGCGAACGTCCATATTCGGAACAATTTCGTGAGTTTTCGAGTCCAAGATGGATAGAAAAATATCGAGAGAAGTGCGGAAAAGTCAACGGGTTTATAAAACACGACCCTTGAAAAGGAAACAGTATTTCAATCCAAAATCTGCGAAGACTGATGATGGTGGAGCAAGTACATCAGCAAAAAAATTAAGAGGTCAGGACGAATATCATGTGCCAAAAACAGATGCAGTTAATTTCCGAATAATTAATTTTTTTACTGTTTTTTCGTCGCTCGCGAGTCTCGTAAAATGTGCTAAGTGCAACAGTAAAATATGTTTTGGAATAGTAAGCGAACGTGGACTTGGGTTCAAAATTTCTGTGGTGTGTGATAAGTGTACTCCTCAATACATACCGTCGTGCGATTTTATTCACCATTCTTATGAAATAAATCGAAATTTCCATTTTTCACAAAATGAAACAATAAAAAAAATTTCCATTTTTCACAAAATGGCGGCCGTTAAAAGTCAAAAGTGTTTTTTTGACCAAAATATCAGTTCCATTTTTTGCTATTAAAAATAAAAATAATTATCCAAAAAAAAAATCCTTCGTTCATATGGAGGACTACCATGTATAGAAGAAGTGATATAAATTTCAACCCGATCGGTAAAGCCGTTCTCGAGCTACAGTGATCACCGACTTCAAAAACATGGTTTCGAGAAAAACGCACTTAAAGTTTTGAGTACGGTTTGCATGCAGATAAAAAATTTTTTTTGTAACTTACATAGAATCGTCTATTCCTGGGCCATATACTTCGCCTTCCTGCGCTTTGTTGGTGGTATTAGAAGCCACTTTTAGCTGCCGCCGAGCTACTCTCGCCTCCCGAGTATTTTCCAGGGATCGCCGATTAGCCTGCTTTATTCGAATAGAATCCTCGGCCTTGGCAAACTCGTGTGCGTACGGTCCCAACTTAATCCCCATGGCATCGAAGACTGCCAGCAAACCGTATGTACCCTCGTTGAAAGTGCAGGTAGCAATGTAAGCGGCTATGCTGACGGTAGTATAGCTGGCAGGTAAGGTTTTCGGCATGACCTTCCAAACAATTTGATTAAAACTTTCGTTGCTATTCTGGGTGAAACCTCCAATGCACCTTTGCAACAATTCAGTGTTTGTGAGACTTTCGTATATAGGCTTTATTGCATCGAAGACTTCCTTCGGCAACGCAGTGAAATCGTGTTTGAAAGATTTCAACGTTTTCTCGGCCTTTGCTCGTTGATATTTGCACCACGAGTCAGCACCTCGTGGACACTTGTGATGCTGCGGTTTCTCGTCGGTTGAAATCTTATGGTAGAGCGTAGCCCAAATAGCATCCTTCATTTTTTTGACCGAATCAGAGTTGTCACGAATAGCTTTGCCAAAATACACGGACAATTGGTCAATTAATTTAGCAGTCAGTTTCCCTCTACCGCCGAGTCCTTTATTATCTTTTTTACACGATCGTAGACGGGTGCCCATCCGTTTTTGAATATGGCCAACGCATTCTTTTTTCGTCACTACAGTTTCTCCATAAGGAGCAGCTGCAACAATGCCAGAGTAAGTCTTTGAATCTCCATCCCCGACGTAATACAAAAATCTCACTCCAAGATTTTCGCACGAACGACGAAACATTTCGATTACAGCATCGACCTCCATCTTTCCCGCACTGCCTGTATGATTCGTCGAACAAGTTTCTTTGTGTACTTCATACCATTCTTGATATTCTTCCGTGTCTTTTTGATTTTTCCAAACTTCACAAGCCTGGCAGTAAGAACTTTTTACAATTACGTCAAGAACTTTGCCCGTGAAATGTCCTATTAGCGATGTGACGCCAAACAGAGACGAAAATCCGCGTTTGTGCCACGTTCCATCACCTGACACAATCAAATCAGACAAAAAATTGCCCGAAATATAACGACGCTGAAGTTTGCAACGTTGGAGTCCAACGAAATGAACGAAAAAAAAATGTTTGTAATTCACCAATTTTTTATTTCACGAATTATTCGTGTAGGTTGAAAAACTACAAATTGCAAATTCGGCAAGGAACAAAATTGGAAAATTACTGGACTTATTGGAGTTTTTTTAGATCATTTCGTTGGACTCCAACGTTGCAAACTTCAGAGTCATGAAATATAATCCATGCAAACGAGAAACTTGAATACAGAATTGTTACCATTGAACGTTTGTTTTCTATATTCTTGCTTTAAAACAACATTTTTCGTTTCATTTTACTTCGACTTTCTTTTAACGTCTCGTGAGGTCCTTTGGCCGATAAAATGATTCACTCTGTGTATTTACTAGACAATCGACCAATCAACCGTTGATGCAATTCTAGTGTCAAATTGAACGTTTTCTCTCGTTGTAAATCAACCTCTTCGATATATGCGTTTACTACAGGGCGTATCATTTTCACCCTTCATTCCTAAACTCGAAATTGCGATTACGAAAAAATGCATTTTTGAGGGGGGAAAAAATGATAAATGAATATTAGAAACATTAAATCAACCATATAAATGTTTTTTTTTTACATTTTTAATTTCTTTAATGTTAAGAATTCATAACATTTTTTTTTTATATTTATACGAGACTCTAAGATAGCTCGTATTTCAAATATTTATCTTGATAACTCACCATTATTTTCATTAATTGATTATTTTTGTTATTTTTAGTTAATTTTTACCAATTATTGATTTTTTTTAGCTATTCTTTTTTAAACAAATTTCCTTGATTTAAATTTAATTTGAAAATAATCTCGCCACAGTGATTGTGACTTTAAAACATTTTTATTTCTAAAAAACCACAAGTACAACGATAATCGATACTATAGGAAAATTGAAAAGTAAAAAATGTTTGAAATTCAATTTTTTTTAAACTCACAGAAGAATAAATTTAATTTTTTAATTTTAATTTTTTTTTTAATATTTATACGATACTGTGATTGCTCGTATTTCAAATATTTATTTTGATAACTCACCATTATTTTCATTAATTGGTTACTTTTTTTATTTTTAGTTAATTTTTAACAATTATTGATTTTGTTCAGCTATTCTTTTTTAAACATATTTCCTTAATTTAAATTTAATTTGAAAATAATTTCGCCACAGTGATTATGACTTTAAAACATTTTTATTTCTTAAAAACCACAAGTACAACGATAATCGATGCTATAGGAAAATTAAAAAGTAAAAAATTTTTTTAATTGAATTTTTTTAAAACTCATCATACAGAAGAATAAATTTGAAGGAAATAAAGAAAAATTGGAATACTCATGCCATTTCAAGGTTACGAATAATCTTTGTTTTAATAGAAGTCTCAATAAAATAAATAGAAAAAATGCTTTTTTATGACAATATTTTATGTTTCTGTTACCAAAAGATTGGAAATTACTCTTCAATGAAAAATATGATTATTATCTTTACAGCTATAGGTGTCCTGACTGCGAAGGCAATAGCGCAGATGCGTGAAAAATTTTACGCCGATGAGAGAAATATTCAAGCGCAAAATGTCGTCACAAAAACGGATCCGTTCGAGGCTTGCATTTCCCGCAGAAAGATGCAAGAGTCGCATTATGTATTTGAGAAGAAAATTGATTTGGAGGGGAAACCAATAACGAATCAAAAAAATTCTGGCAGATGTTGGATTTTCGCATGTCTCAATATTATGAGAATTCCATTTATGAAACGATGGAACTTGGAGGAATTCGAGTTCAGTCAGACTTATCTCTACTTTTGGGACAAGGTGAATGGAATTTTCAATTTCATTGTACAATATTTCGATTAAATGAAAAAATATGCTCAAAAGAATTTATTCAAAGCTCTTGGGAAAAAAAGGATTGTTTATTTGGATTTTGAAGTCAATGAAGTTCAAAAAGAAAATCGTTGTTGTATAGAAAAACTAATAAATCCAATGAACTCTCGAAATTTTTTACTTTTGTATGATTTGTAAGGTATTTGTAAGAAGTTTTAATAATGTTTCATCGTTTTATTTTCGGATAGATCGAAAGGAGTAACTATTTTCTGCACAACATAGTAAAAACAGCGCGAAAGGGTGAAGAGGTAGACGGTCGTTTAGTATCATTTTTATTGAACGATCCATTGTGCGACGGTGGACAGTGGGACATGTTGGTGAACTTGATAAATCGTTACGGTTTGGTCCCAAAGACATGTTTCGCAGAAGCGTGGACGAGTGAATCATCGAGTCGTATGAACGCGATACTGAAGTCAAAGTTGCGAGAATTCGTAAAAGAACTTCGGGACGAAATAAAAAAAGATTCGTCGGACCAGGCGATACAGGAAAAAATAGGGGAACAGATGAACGTCGTATTCCGAATTGTCGGTATTTGTTTGGGTATACCGAGCGAAGAAATAACTTGGGAATATTACGACAAATCGAAGAGTTATCACTCGATTGGCCCGATCAGCGGATTGGAATTTTATAAACAGTATGTCCAACAATGTTACAACGTCGACGACAAAATTTGCCTCGTCTCGGATCCGAGACCCAGCAATCCTTACGGAAGACTTTACGAGCTCGATTACCTCGGTAATGTCGTTGGTGGTCGTAAAGTTTTGTACAACAATCAATCCCCTGAAATTCTTATCCAAATATGCGCTGAAAGCATAAAGAAGAACGAGGCCGTTTGGTTCGGTTGCGAAGTTTCCAAACGTATCGCATCTAAGGCCGGAATTCAAGATCTCGAAATTCACGATTTCAAAGCGTTGTTTAATACCGAAGTATTTATCGGCTTGTCCAAAGCTGACAGGCTCATTTACGGCGATTCCATGATGAGTCATGCCATGGTTTTCACTGGCTTTTCCACAAATGTAAGTCGTTTCTCTTCCGAATTCATTATAAAAATTTCACTACATAAAAATAGTTGGCTCAGATTCCATTACCTGGGTTGAATAATGTTTAAGGCATCTTCTCACTTTAAGCGCCTCAAAAATAGGCTGTTTTTGCGATTTTTTTTCGAGGATTTTTGCTTAAAATTATGGGATAAAACGGATCCTATGTAATAAACACATCTTTCAAGTACATGAAAAAATTTTTATTTTATTTTTTTAAACAATTATTATAATACATCAGTAGCATTGAAAAACCCGTGTAAAAATGTTATGGTCGTGGCTTGTTGATGGTATCTCCGAGACGGGTCGTCTGAAACAAAAAAATAAAACTGTTTTAGATTCAGTATGTCAGTGGCTATAGCGCATATCATCAGATTTTTGATATTCGCGAAAATAACAAAATGGCGCACGTTTTTCGAAAAAGTAAAAAAAAACCACGATTTTTTTGCAGTTTTTTGTAAAAAAAAAATTCTTAAAATCAAAATTTAAAAAATCTGATGATATGCGCTATAGCCATAACTATGAAGCATATGTCATTCAAATTTCATGACAATCGGCCGGATAGTTTCCGAAATTTCATCAACAAAGCACCGAAAAACCTTGTTTTGAGATAACTGCGTTTAAAGTTTTGGAGGGATCGCCGGGTACTCTCAGGTAGTCACCTAACGGTCGCCAAAAAATGTAGTTAGACTCGTCCGATCTTTATGAAATTTCGAGATGACATTTTTGAAGATATGTACTTTCAAAATTTAAAAAAAAAAAAAATCGATTTTTTTAAATTTCCAAAGTGAGAAGACGCCTTAAGGATGAATCACACACATATTCGTGTGAGTCGTGTTATAAAATATAAAAATATAAAAGTACCCACCATAAAAAGATGAAAATTTCAGTACTTTAGAAGTTCGCAAAAGTTCTGAAAAAATTTAACTATCTCCAAGACGTTACGCACATTAATATTCAATAATAAAATTGTCAATGAAGTGTTAAAAAAACAATAATTGTTCAACGAATAATCAGACAATTTTTTTCTTGGCGTACGAAATGAATTGATTGATTTTCAAGAATACTTTTCAATTTTTTCGCAATTGTTTCAATTCTTTTTTTCGATTTTTTTTTTGTAAAAGGTATTGGAGAAATTATTCGTTCAATGCCTAAAAAATATCGAATATGATACTAAATCTTGTTACAAAAACATGGGCAAAAGTCGTGGTTTATTATGATTTTTTAAAGCTTTTTGGGAAATTTGAAAAAAAAAGAGAAATTCTAAAAAAAACTTGAATCTGAAATGGAAATTTTAGATAAATCACCAAACTGATTTCAAGTAACGAAAGAAAAATTGACTGATTATATTTGTCGAAGAATGTTTTGTTCAAACAATACGTTAATTACTTTTTAGAATGATCGTTACTTACAATCAATGTTTATGAAGTTTCATAGATGACAGGTTTGTTAAGATTTTTGTCTAAATGCGAAGTTTCAAAAATCTAATCCAGTAGAATTTTAATGCTCTCTTTAACGGACAACACCACTGTGACCCCCTATTTTTTTCACATTTTTCAAGAATTTTTTTTTGTGGGAAAAAAAGAGATATTCGAAAAAATTTTTTTGGGTTTTGTTCCTTGTTTATTAATGTATCAAAAAACATTTTTTTCACATTTTTCACGCCGCATGGTGGCGCTGGGGAAGCTCTCACGTCAGGTGCTGTCATCTCCGCAGTGGTTCGCGGCACGCAGCAGAATTCTCTTCAACGTCGATCTAAAAAAAAATACCGAGTGTTTTCGTTAATAATATGATATTTTGAAGAGAAGTACATAGGGATTTGGAAAAATATTGATTTTTTAAAAATAGGCACGCCTTTGAAATTAAAGAATGATTTTTGAGCAAAATTTCTCGTCGAAAATAGGCTATAACTTTTATAATTATTGAGATATCGAAAAAATTCTATGTACTTCTCTAGATAATCTACTTTTATTGATACAGTAAAAATTTGAAGTCGATCGGATAAAAATTGCTCGAGTTCTGCTGCGTGCCGCACTCAAAAAAGTTGTTTTGAGAAAAACGCATTCAAAGTTTTAGGTTTGTTAATTTATGTTATAAATTGAAAAAAAAATTATTTACCTTCAATCAGCGATGCCGGCACCATATAGCTGGCCTTCCCGAAGCAAATCGTTGTCTCCTGATTCTTTCCTCGAACTTGTTAAGGCTTTTCTCGCTTCTTTTGCAGCGTCTGTGAGCGAGCGCTCCGCGAGCTGGATCTGCGCTGCGTCGGTCTCAACGCAAAAGTTGAAACAATTTGGGCCGATGGTTATCCCCAACGTCTCCAGTACTTTCATGAGACTTCTCAGGCCATCATTGAACACTAATACCGCGATATCAGTTGCAGTATCAATGATTTTTTTGCTTCCGGACTGATACTTGGGGGCTATTGCCCAAACTGATTTATTGTAGCTTTCGTTATTGTTTTGCGTATAACCGCCCAAACAACGCTGCAGCAAATCGTCCCTGCTCAAATTTTCGAAGATTGGCTGAATTGCCTCCAATATTTCCTGAGGAAGAGGCGGTTTATGGCGATGTTTAAAAATATCATCATTTGCGACCGCGCGCTGCCACGAACACCACGACTCGGCTCCTTCCGGGCAATCGTCATGTTGTGGCTCACTGTCTGTGGACATTTTATGTTTGATAGTTGCCCAAATTGCCTTCCTCATTTTGTCAACATCATCGCTGTTCCTCCGAATAGCCAAGCCGTAATATGTGCTCAACTCGTCAATCAATTTTCCGGTGAGCTTTCCTCTGCCAGACAATCCTTTTTTTTTCACGATTTCGCGGAGGCGCGTCCCCATACGTTTTTGGACATGATCGATGCACTCTTTTTTTTTATCTCGAAACCGTCGTATGGATCGCTATTCGATATGCTCAGAAACGTTTTAGAATCGCCGTCACCAGCGCCCAGCTGCGCGGGACTCCGAGCTTCGCGGACCGCTGCACCGCTCCACAAAATATTCAATATCTACGAAAATAATTATTTTTTCGACCTGGGTCCAACGGCATTTCAATCTTAAAAGTATTTTAGATTTTTTAAAATGGTTTTCAAAAAATCGATTTTTTGAAGCCGTCACAGTGGTGTTGTCCCTTAAGTTGAAGTGACACTCGTATCGAGCCGCTATGCGTGCAATCGAGATAGCTGATTCGCGATTTCAAGTTTTCTCCCAAACAGCAGATTTCCGGAAAAAATAAAGATAAAACTTCCGCTCTGTTATAAAGCGAAAATCGTGTATCTCTTTATTTCCTTTCAAATATAAATCGTCTGAGAGGAAACTTAGCCGCGAATTTTTTACCGATCGTATCTCGGTCGATTCACCTTGAGAAGCGTATTGGTATTTGAGAAAAACTGCTAATTTATAATGAACTATCATTTAAATTTTATTGGGGATCAATCTTTCTTACACATAAAAAAATCGTTTTTTCCAATATTTGATATCAATAAAATTGGCACGATTTGTTTCATTTATACTTCATTTCTTTACTTTCCTTTAACTTTAGAACGAAAAAAAACTTTTCAAAATTTGATCGTTCTATGATATTTTTTACAATATATCTGGTTTTTTTTTTTACATAAACGAAATTTCATGCAATTTAGAACTGAATTTTCACTATATTTTCGTCCATTTTTCATTTTCCGAAAATGAAATCGTTCACAAATGTTAAATCGCATAATAACAGTAACAAAAAACATTTATTAATTAATTTTCAGAATATGGGAGAAGTCACGAAGTTCCGCGTTGAAAATTCCTGGGGCGACGATCGAGGTGAAAAGGGTTATTACGTTATGACCTCGGATTGGTTCAAGGAATTTGTGTTCGAGGTTGTAGTTGACAAGAAATTGGCGACGACGGAAGTGATGACGGTTTTCAAGCAGGATCCGATTCTCTTGCCGGCATGGGATCCCATGGGAACATTGGCTCAGTGATGAAGCCTCGAATGAAATTTTTATCGACCGTCGAATGAAAAGTTCGGCAGTTTTGTGGTCTCGAAAGGAAAAAATAACGATCGCGTAATCGAAGGAGATCTCGTGATTTTGAGACTTTTTTTTATTAGTGATATAGCAATAAGCAATATGCAGGTTTTCATGGAACTTTGTCATTCTCGTCTCATTGGCTCGGTCGAAAAATTGGTGAAAAAAAACAAAAATAAATCGTAATTTTAATTGTTCGTGTAGAACGAGAAGCTTAGATTCTGATTGGGAGAATGAAAAATACCGTATAAAACCTTCATGAAATCCTAATTAAGAAAAAAACATGCGTGTTCAAGACTTTTCCACATTTTCTAATTTTTCAAACGAAACCGTAATTTTAATTCTCCATTTTTTTGCAATCACGGTGAATAATGCTGAAAATACACGCTCTTTCGGTAATTTATGACGATTTCTTTGCTTTTTTAATATATTTCGAACAAATAACAAAATTATTAAAAGTTGAAAGATAAAATTCTATGGATAAAAGTCAAGAAACAAAAATACCACCGCTACAAATCGAAGAGATATTAGTCTTAGGAAAGCATTCGAACTCGTCGCACCATTAGCGAATAAACCACATTTATGATTCAGTGTAAAATTGAGAAAAAAAAATACAAACACTGAAACTCGACGTCCGAAAGATTAATTCCCAAATTCCTCATTTCCGCACCTTTCAATATTTACTTTTCGTACCTTGAATGATTTCATTATTTATTTACAAGTTTACAAAAACTCTTATTTCGGAATTTCTTTAAATATATATATATATATATATATATTTACATGTTTCTTAATCATTTTTGGAACTTTTTCTTCTGTTCTCTTCGTAGCTTGTAACAATAACGTAGTTTTGCCCACACTCCTTGACACATTCTTTGCGATAAAACGTCTCCTTGCGCCACAGCGTACTTGAAAATGTCCTGAATCATGATTCTCGGAATTCTAAGATTACCCTGTTGAATCATACTTAGAGCTGCGTATAATTTGCATCTTGCGATTAAAAGGGGATCTCCCAATTTGAGTGCGAGCGTAAATTGATGTACCGAAATTTTTCCAGCCATTTGTGCCTGTGCAAACAATTTCGTCGATATGTGATTCAATTAACATTTTATAAATTTATTAACTTAGTTTTTCTAATAAAACCTATATTTTATAAACTTTTTACTAAAAAGTAACGCAGTGATGTTCTTTGAAGAATTAAAGAAAAAAAGTAATAGCAATTATTTTATTTCAAATGTCATTTCAATTCAGTATCGAACTTTTTTTAATAGGTCTATAATTAAGGGGTTAATCATGTCCAGAACTTTCAATACTTCGATCTTTTTATTTTTTGCTTATTGTTCTTCAAGCCTTCTTCAAGAACACAAAAAAAGTTTTATCGCTCCGAGCATGGTGCGCGAGCAACGCGTTTTTCTCGAAATTACTTTTCTGAACATTTTTTTATTTTGAAAACCTTTGTAATCATTTTCTCTATAATCTGTTGTGTCATTTTTTTGATATTTTGTTTACAAATGTTTTTTATAAACCATTAAAGTAAATTTTTTTGAAAAAAATGCTTACTTCATTTCGCAATACCATAAATTGCTAATTTTTGTGAAATAAAAAAATTTTGCTCGACAGAGTATAACAACAACGCTGTACTAGTTTTTATTTTTGCTTTGAAATAAACTTTTTCTCATATCTAAAGAATTAATTAATAATGTGTAAAATCAGTAGTTATATTTTTTTGACAGACCTCAAAAAAAATTCTGAAAAACTCTACTTTTTGAGCGCTGTACATATGTAATACCTCAGTCTTTTTTAGGTAGAAAAGTTTCTGCAACAATTCCTTATTTGAAAGTGTTTATATTTCCATGAAACTTACACAATGCTGGAAATGTTCTCCAAGCGCAGAAAAAGCGCCGCCCAATGTGGAGAGCCAGGACATGGCGTGACTGATTTCTGCTTTCTCCATGGCCATGCGAGACATTCTTTCTGCCCTATAATATTTTATTTTGAATAATATTGAATTTTTTTGGTTTCACTATTGTAACAATTGTAATTACCATCTATAATCAAGGAATTGTTTTTTTGGTAGCCTCAATTTGATAAAAATCACAGGAATTTTATCATGAGGTGCTGATGATTCGACCAATTTTAAAAGAGGTTTGATGGCAGATTGGCGGTAAAAATTTGACCTTTTTAAGGTGTCAATATAAGCGGATATGGCATAAGAATTAATTTGTCGATCGTTCAAATATTTTGGAGCATAAAACCATCGCGTCTTGGAGTCGTTCCTGACGATTCCATCCTCAAAGTCGTCGTTGAACCGCTCCTTTTTCATATATTCAACGATATATAAAAAGCTGACGATCAAATCGTCGTAAACTAATTTTTTCCAATGCACAACTAAACGCAATTGATTCTTCATTCCGGATTTAGGAAATACGATATAAAAACGTGAGTTCGATGCTTTGGAATTAGGCTATTATCAAAATCGAAATAATGAAACTTCGATTTTATGCGAACAGCCGGCGAATTAAGTCCACTTAGAGGTTAATTGCTGTTTTGAGGTTAGTTTTATTGATTAATCTGAAACATTCAACATTTAATAATGACAGGAAGGACTGATGCCGCATTTGATAATTATTCATAAGTGGAGTGCACGAAAAATAATGCAGCACGAATCATGATTTCGAGCGTTCGCGATGACAAAACTTTATTTTACTATAAAACTCGATGTGAACTACAATCTCCCGTTTGTCTCTATTTTGAATAGTAACAACAAAGTAACAAGTAACAAATTGAGGTAAGGTTAGTGAAAAACCTAACCTTGGTCAAGAGACAAAGCCCTGATTGGACGATAGGCAACGTCAGCGAACGCATTTACTCGCGCGGGTAGATAAGCAATTTCAAATTCCTGCCAGGCCGTAACGTGGCGTGATCTATCGTGAGTAAAATGATAAATCGTTTATCGCTATTGAATGTGCTGTGTCTCTGCTGGTTATGCAGTGATCGTGCTGACCGATGCGGGCAGACGAAGCAACGTTGACCAATCAAAACCCGCCATTCGGTCAATCCCTTTAATCTTGACCAATCACAGTGGACACTAAAATTTCAACGATATTTCCTCGGTATTTCTTCGATCGAAGAGAGTACGAAGGGACGGGGGAAAAGTCTTGCAATTGAAATTTTATTTAACCCGTTGCTTTGCCTAGGAAGGGGAGGTTTTAATTATTCGCGATAATTATGGTTAGAATAAATGTCGGATACGGGCAATTCACGTCGTACCGTAAAACTGCCGGAAGTAATCGGGTATACGTCATCAAATAAGAGAAGCGTTTGACTTTTCAACGTTGAGCGAGAAGCGCTTGCATCCTCCCTCCTCGCGCCGTTCCTCTCCTCCCCACCACTCCCTCTCACCGTTGATTCGCGTACCGGCTGCGTATTCCGCGTTCCGTTAAAACGGAAGAGGTACGAGGTTGAGCGAGGCTCTATTGGGGCCTCCGACGTCGGCCGTGACAGGTTGGAATCACCCTGTTCCTTTGAATTAAAAAAAATCGGAGTGTTTTATCGCGGTTGAAAAAAGCCAAGGTTCTAATTAGCATATCTACGAGAAGTGATCTCTCATAATTCCTTAAAAAAATTCACATTCAAATATCATTGATTCATACAAATAAAAGAGTGATAATAATCGACTAAAAGGATTTTCGTATACACAAAAAAAAAGTAGAAAAGCTAAGTTCGCGCGTCCAAACGAAAGCGCCCACATTCCTGGCGATATAATACCGCAAGGAAATTTGCATTCATTATTCCGAAATTTTCGAAAAGTTATTGTAACTACGAATCGATCGACAACAATCGCTAATTTCCGGTTTTTTACATACGTGAGAGAAAATAATTGTTCAGTCCTCTTTGATCCTCGCGCGCGGTGACAAAATATACAATTACACATATTTACATAAATAAATAAATATATATATATATATATATTATATATACATATATCTATATATATTAGTTAAAGATCACGGTTATGGCGTTTTTGAGAACTGTACCACGTTGCTGTGTCGGGAGTAAAAAGATTAGCAAGTGTCTACCATTGAGAGCCGGTCCAGTTGAGAATTTGACGAGGCCAACTGTGCAGCTGGTGCAGGTGTTAGCACGAGGATACGCGGATTCTTCGACCTCGAGCACCACTGAAAAACCTCCTACCCCGATTCCCCGACAAATCGATCCTCTCGATCTCAAATTTAATGATCCCGTCGCATCTTTCAAGAGCAAAACCATGACTGAACTTATACGTGCTTACATCGTTTATCAAATATGTTCCATCGAATATATCGTCGAGAACAATATGAAGGTTAGTGTCTCTTTTTTCGCCCTTTTTAACTCCTACTTTTTTTCCTCACAATTGTCAGTTTTTCGAATGTTGGATATTTTTTTTTTTTACCAACCGTATAATTTTTTTTTCGTGCGGCTTTTTGTGATCTGTTCTCGTTATTTCGTGCGCGCGCCTTCGTTAATCTCTCGCCGGCTTTCCTCCATTTATGTATAAATATATTTACATGTATATATGCGTGCGTGCGTGTGTGTGTGTGTGATTTTTACCGAATGTATTTTCTCGTCTCATCCGGGCTCTTCCTCGACTCGTTTCGGTCTCGGATCCTCTTGTACCGTTTCACCAACACCTATTATGTACTTAATCCGTGCCTATGGAATGAAAAGCAATGAACCCAACAACGGACGTTCCACAGCCACGACTGAAAATTTTAAAGGCGTATCTAACGTGAACAATAAATGTTTTTAACGCCTTTTTTACTGTGACTCGCCCATTTTTACCTGCTCTATGGGTTCGCAATAATACTTTTCGAGCGTCCTTTTTCCTTTTCTTTCTCGGAAATTCATTTTATCCTGTGCATTACTCGAAAACTGTTAATTGTCGTGCTTTTAGTTGCTGTTTAAAAAATTTTGACCGCTTAACTCGTCATCGAATTACCATGCTGCCCATTGATCCTGCGTTTTGACCTCTTTACCTCGACCTCGAGCGTCATGGCGTCGAGTTCGCAGAGTGCAATATTACGAAACGTTTACTTAGGTTTGCAGCGAATTTTGAAAATTTTGAAAAATCTCGATTTATTCAGCAAAAATGTTATTTACTAGGAAAAATAATTGAAAATTGTTTTTTGTAATGCTTTTGTGACGTGTCGTAATCGTTACATTCGTTTGTCTTTTAATGAAAATATAATTTTTTCTCTTTTACGAGAGAAAAACAAAATTTCAAATTTGTTACGCCCTTAAAAAAAAGAGAATGGAAGAATTTAGAGCTTTTGCCATGCTTGAAAAAATTAATTATAATATGCTCATGGTTACGACGATCATTATTCTCAATTGACGAATGAAATTAATCGATCTGTCATATTATAATTGTATACTTTAATAAATGTGGTGGGCGAAGCGACGAAATTTTCGCTCGAATCAATAATATTGCGCTCCATGTGACAATATTTCAATGTCGTATGTAAAACGGTCTGCATCGTACTCGACGATATATCATTATTATAACATTGTTCGTAACGCATTTCCCATTTTTTACGCAGTCAAAAATATATGCGTGTGTCAGCCTAAGACATTTTTCATTAATGTATTAATACTTTACGAGCCGCTCGCCCGAAATCGTCTCGAGACGAGACTGAACTCACTGGGAAAGGGAAATAGGACGAAATGGGGGGGATGCGCGCGCTTCCGCACGTTGGAGAGGAAGAGTGGGGGTACTGCCGGAACAGTTTTCCTCTATCGTGGTTTAAAATCCAAGAAAACTAGGATTTCCGAAAAGAAAACAATCTGAAATAGCTCACAGCTACAGAAAAAAAAATTAACCAATTTATTTTGCACAACAATCATCAAAATAAAATTATTTTTATCGAACCATATTTTTTTTGACCAATGCAACTGTGTTATCATTATCATTAAAAATTAAGATCTGTAAAACCTTAAATGCGAATTAATTTTTTTAGATTTTTCTCCATTTTCTAAGGCTTCAAAGAATAAAGACATTAAAAAATATCATGAAAATTGCGTTATAATTTCGTGCCAAGTTTATTCGACCACAAATTTCTTTTTTATTCATTGAACACTTTGAATTAGTTTTATCCATTGAACACTTTGAATTAGTTTTATTGACCACGAAATATTTTTCATTTTAATTCAATAATTTGATTTTAAAATGAATTAAAAGTTTATTTAATAATTTAATATTACTTTAATGCCATAAATTGTAATATTTTTATTAACTCGAATTATTGGATTTTTCAAAATTGTAAAAAAAGAACACAAGAGCTTTTTCTCAAATACTCGTTTTTTAAGAGAAGGAGAATGAAGCTTGGCACTGTACGGCGTTCGCGTCATATTGATTTCGCTCGGGGTTGGACAACATAGGCGCCGCTAAAACGTCCAACCACGTCCAATACCAGACTTCGACCGATCTTTACCCTTCCAATTTTTTACACCCCATACTAGCTATCTACCAACCTGAACTCTTTTACGACGGTTCAACATCGTTACGTAACCTTAATCGATTTGTCGATTTCTATTTATCTGCATAAAGTCAACGACTTTCTGACGATCTTTTTTTCATTTTAAGGTGGTTTTCTCACCGTTTGAGTTTTAATTTCTCATTTTTTCATTGGCGTCATACGCATTTTCTTTCGCTATCGAATTTATTTGTTATTTCAGTAATTTTGGGTATTTCAAAAAGCACAAAAAACAATATGAATACAAATACGTGTTACGATCGCGATATTTTTTTTTTTTTACTTTTCCGTTTTTTTCTCCCGTACAGTAACAAACTCCTCCCGTACAGTAAAAAAATAAAACAAAGAACGTGAGAACTTTCACAAAATGTCCAATCAACAATTATTGCAATGTAAAGAAATAGGAAATTTTGATTGTTTTGTCAAACGTTTATTGCAATCTGTTTTTTGTTTTTTCTTATCAATGAGACTTATCGTATGGATTTTTCGATGGTTCCCGTGCGTTGCACTTTTTCGAGGGCGCAACTAAAATGATGGGCGCAGGCGTGCGCACATCCAGGAAATTCTCAACGTTCGTGTAGGATAATCTCAGGGGCGGGAGAGTAGTAATTTAGCTGAATTTTTTTGTTTTTTTTTTTTTTTTCGAAACCTAAAAACGTGCCCACTAGGGATCAAGAAATAAGAGAACAATTTTTTAAGATCGCATCGCCGTCATTTTTTGTAATTTTAGCGAGGATTTTTTTCCCTTTTTCCTCTCTCTTCCCAATTCGTATGTTGAACAGAATTTTTGGAACCCTGCAGTTAAAAATCGTGTAAGAATTGGAACTAAAAAAGCAACAGATACACGAGCATCGAAAATCGAATAAAAATTCAAACGTTTTTTTTTTTTTCAATCTTGAAACATTTCGACAAAATTAATCATTTCAATTCAATTTCCATTTCAATTCATTTATCAACATTTCTTTTTTAATATTGAATTTGTTACGTAACGCTGCTCAATAAGGTCAACCAATTTCTGCAGTACCTCGCGCCGAGCCGAATTCGGATCTCCTGGTCGATCGATTTTACCACCCCATTCCACCCTCTTATCACTCTTGTATCCGCACTATGCCCGTTACTTTGAACTACATAATCTGCAGTCGAATGTACTCAAAAATAGCATTTTGAACGAACAGTAGAAATGAGAAAAATCCTCCGAATTTGAAGGATATTTCGTAGGTACAATCTTGAGTAAAAGTTTTACACATAAATACCGATTTAGAAAAAAAAAACAAGATATTTTAGAAAATGGAAATGATTTTATTTTCTGATTTCATTATTTTACTTCTTAACTTCGAATACTGTAATTTAATTCGACAATTATTAAGTTATTAAAACAAAAACGTTACGGAAATTAAGAAACAAAATAAATGATGATAAAATAGAAAATTCTTAGCAGAAAAAAAAACATTTTTCTTTTTTATTAATTGAATTTTTTCACACTTTGAGAAACAGATGACAATTTGTTTTATTTTGTACTGAAATTTCGATGAAGAAAGGATTAAATACGATCACGAACCGAAATTGATCGGGATCGAATGGCGTCTCGTGGCTCGTCGAAAATATGATCGGTATTTGCCGAACGAAAGAAACAGAGAAAGAAAAAAAAGAAAAGAAAAAGAGAGAGAGAGAGACATAAAGAAAGAAGAGTAATAAGGATAAAAAAAATAAAGCAATATATCAAGGAGAGTAGGGATAATAATGGTTGTTACACGGGAACGCCAGTTTGTTCCGTGACGTAGGTGAACTTAATATTGATTTTCCAAGGCTCGCTCTGTAACAGTATAGACTCGACGACGACGACGACGACGACGACGAGCTCAACGGCGTCGCCGTTACAAATCGGCCACTGTAATGCCTACTATCGTCATCACCAATTACACATTTTCCTGTATTATGCGCCAGACTCAATAATCCGATCAAAAGTATGCAGGCAATCACAAAACAATTTAGATCGCAATTGAAATTATTTCTTTTTTTGTTTTTAATTTTTAATGTATTGGGTAAAATTCTGGTTTATATTATTTTTATAATGAACAAGAACGTTTTCTTGAATTTCAGTACGAGTATGCATTATTTTTTTCGAGCCCTCCGAGAGCCAAGTCTTTAAAAAAGCTGAAAAGAAAAAAGAAAGAACGAAAAATAGATATTTCTTTTTGGTAGGAACGTAGAATAATGTCGAGTACTTTCCCTCGTCTTTCTCATACTCTTGGCTGATATCCCTCAAGTACCTTGCCAGTGTCCCGATTTCGCGACTTACCATTTTTCATCATCGTATTTCGTCCATAAAGCCCATCGAAAGATGCTGTACATCTTGAAATAAAAAGATCTATCAATAAACGAGAATTAAACGGTAATGATGAGTCACAAAAGTGAAATTGGTGTTGTCAAAGTATAGGGAAGACACCGGGGCTAGTTGGCTGTTGGACTAAGTTGACTAACTCACAACTCCAAACCACGGAATGTAAACATACGCGCGTTCGTTATTATGTTCGTTGTAACCTCTCGCTCATTCATGTGTCTCAATACGTCGACGTGACGCGTCGTTTAGGAACAGTAAAGGATTTTCAAAAATCCACGTACCAAAGTAAATTTTTTCGTTGATCTTTTCTATCTCCTCCTGCCTCGGATTTTTTTCCAATTGTTACAATTGTCCACTACATGAAAGTTCATATATTGAACTATAGTTCTGCGTAATAATTTTTTCCAATTATCGTTATAATTTGTGTGGAGGGCGTTTTGTTTCTCAAATAATGGGGCGGGGTAAGTAGGTCAACTGGTATGGGGTTGGTTGACACATGTGTAAACTGCAATTTTGATTACGACGACGAGGAAACTGGTGAAGAGAATTAATTTTTTTCCACAATTATCACCAAAAATAACCTTTAATTTCATTCGTGTAAACATTTGTGTTAATTTTTTGAATTATTAAATTAATAATATTGGTAACCTTCCGTTTTTTTTGTATTTATTCGTAATGATTATCAGGCAAAATTAATTGCCTTAATTAATTAATAATTGTAGTGAATATCGCAAAAACGGATTTTCAAAAAACCGATTAAATAACCCACTTAGTATTTCATAAAAAATTTTAAATAATTATCTGAGATAGTGGAAGAATACGCTTCTATTCAGAACAATAATTTGTTTTTTGAAATATTGTTTAGTTCCTTTTTTACAAGGACTAAAAAGTTAGCCAACTAGCCCCAGTCTCTCCTAATCAAATAATGAACAAATAAATTAATGAATAGAATACAAACTAAATCGAGTTTGCGATTAAGGAGGGAAGACCATTTAAAAGGTCATAATTTAGAGGTTTTTCGTGATTTTTTTTTTTTCATGGAAAGAGTACACATAGAAATTTGTAACTTTGTGTGCTTTTTATTTGATATCTTAAATATGCAAAAATATATATATATATATATTTTTTTAAATGCTAATTATTAGTCGTGTGCATCGATGTTCAGAGGAAGTCGCTCAAAAAGTTTCCGCACTGCGGAAGTTCTCTCTCGCGCTGTAATTGTCCGAAACAAAAAATCAAAATGATTCTTAAGGGGCCAGTCCACTTTGGAGCCACGAAAAAAGGCTATTTTCGCGATTTTTTTTAAGGATTTTATCAAAGATATGTATATAAAAGTTGTTGGACTTAATAAATAAAGTCTTGAAATACATAAACAAAAAATTTTAATTCATTTTTATTAATTTTTAAGTACAAAAACTATAGTTCGACGTAACGCCTCAAAAATAGGTGGGCTATAGGTAGCTCCATCACGACTCGGCAACGGCTTGTCTGAAACAAAAAAATCAAAGTCCATTAGATTCAGTATGACACCAGCTACAAAATGACCCTCGGATGTAAAGTTTTATCAAAAAATAAAAAAATGGCAGATGAAAAACGAAAAAAGTAAAAAAACGTGCTTTTTTCGAAGTTTTTCACACAAAAAAGAGTAAAAATCAAAATTTTAAAACCATCGAGGGTCATCTTGTTGCGAATCATGTTTACAATATGTGGTTCAAATTTCAAGAGAATCGGTTTATTAGTTTTAGAGATACGATGGAGCTAGATTTTGAAAACGTTGTTTCGAGAAAAACGTGTTTGAAGTTTATACGCTCAGGTAGACGAAATGAAGTCCTGACGTCTAGGTAAAAAAAAAAAGAATACTTAGAGCTCGGATTTTCAAAAAAATTTGACACAATATTTCTGAATGTATGTACTTTCGGAAACAGTAAAAAAAATCGATTTTTTGAAATTTCCAAAGTGAACTGGCCCCTTAAAGGTAACACCCATACGCTATCGGTAAAGCAGGATGTTGAAAATATATACAAAATTCACGAAATGACAGCTTAATAAGATCAATTTTGTGATTTTTCATGAAATTTTTGCTATATTTAAGGGAAAAAGTACGTTTTGTTTTTTAATTTGAAACATTATTTAGGTTCACCGACAAACTGATGGTACAAGGAAGATGTGCACCAAATTTCATCAAAATCGGTTTAATAGTTTTTGAGTAATCACTCCAGCAGTTTCGAAAAATAAAGTTGTAAGAAAAACGCGTTCAAAGTTTCAACAAGGGAAAATCCTTTATGATTTTGATGTCTTACCTGTTAATCTGTAAGTCCAGCGCCATACAGGACTCCTTCGGCTTCCTCGTAAAACTGATTTTCCTGCTGCTGCTGCTGCTGCTCTCTATACAGGCTTTCCAACCCTACTTGAACGACAGAGAGCTGCGGCGCCCCTGACGCGATACGCAGTTGCTCGTTGGTTTCCCTTACGAGTTCCTTCTCTCGGAGACTCGCATTCTCCTGTTGCGCGCGTAAATATATTCGTTCTAGTGCTCAGATCCTTATAATAATTTGAAAAAACGTTCTTAAAATGATGTACCTTGAGAATATGGAAAAAAAAACATTTTCCAGTTTTTCAATCCAAACAACTAGATGAATGAATGTCTTAATGAATGTCTTGTATATTACACATGAACTTGAATTGAGAAAGAGAAGAGCGAATTGCCACGAGGAATGACCGAGATCTCTCATGAGAGTACAAGACGTAGACACCCGTCCAGACATGTGGAATACGCGATCTTATTTCCTGAGTCACATATGAGTCTAACACACACACACACACACACAAATCATGCATACATTCATAAATTTATACATATATACATTTATATAAATATATATATAAATTTATACATATGGGCTCGACACTTTCTCATAATAAGACGTAACGATCGAGGTTATCCCTGACTGTTTCCGCTACCGTCTCAACTGGGCGTTTTTTAACCGAAATCGTTTTCGGTATCGATGCCGTGTCGACTTTTGCTTTTTCGACTAAGTCCAACGGACCTAATATCGGTATCGATACCTAATTTTAATTCCACCGATACCGAATGTGCCGAATTTTCGCTTTTTGCTCAAGTCCAACTGGCCCGGTATCGATACCACAATTTGTTGGGTCGCTAACTACCTGTCGAATTTTGCTTTTTCAATTAAGTCCACCAATCCAGTATCGATGCCGTCATTTTGCAGGTCCGATGCCTACCTGTCGAATTTTTTTCCAATCCACCGATCCGGTCTCGATACCGCATTTTCGCAGGTCCGATACCGTGTTCACTGGCATTTCTTTCTTCGCGAGTCTGGTGGTGTTTCATAGCAGGATAGACAAATGGATGGTTAAATAAATTTACACCAGTGGAACGTAGTTGGCAGGTAGGGAAGGTTCGATGAATCCAGGAGCAATTTTATTTTATTTTTTTTGCTCTTGGAACACGTGTTTGGGAGAAGGGGCGCTTTGCACCCATCTCTTTTTTTTCAATGGTCATTATTATCGATTTACAATTGTTTTAAATATATCCATTGCAATCAAATGGTGGAGTAAAATTCATTGTCGCTCGATAGCTTTTCTCATGGAAGTTTTCATCCTTTGGGTAGTGAACCGCATATTTGGGTAGCGAACCGCATAATTTACGGTACCGATACCGTACCTGCGGGCTCGCTTTTGTGTAGCAAACCGCATAATTTACGGTACCGATACCGTATCTGCGGGCCCGCCTTTGGGTAGTACTGCATAATTTACGGTACCGATATCGTACCTGCGGGCCCGCCTTTGGGTAGTACTGCATAATTTACGGTACCGATACCGTACCTGCGGGCCCGCCTTTGGGTAGCGAACCGCATAATTTACGGTACCGATACCGTATATGTGGAGGTCCCACTTTGGATAGCGAACCGCATAATTTACGGTACCGATACCGTACATGTGGGGTCCCACTTTGGGTAGCGAACCGCATAATTTACGGTACCGATACCGTACATGTGGGGTCCCACTTTCAGTTACAATGCCGCATAATTTTCGGTATCGATACCCTCAATTGGGCCCGCTGGGACTTGCTTTCGGGTATCGATACCGACACAGTTACAGTTAAAAAAAGCCATTTTGCCATAGTCGCGATACCGAAAAAAATACGGTATCAAGATCAGTCAGGGATGTGTTTCTGGCCGGTTCTTATCGCTCTCGTTACGTATCTCATATTACGTACTCAAAGCCATAAATGTCCTCTTTTCAACATGCAAACTAGCACCTCATTTTACACCCTCACGCTGTATTGAAGTATAATTATTCATGATAATATCAATTTTGCAGGATTTTATTAATTTTATGAAATTTTAGAACATTTTTTAAACTGTGGCGAAAACTATGTCTTTGTTTCTGAAAAATCGCCTAAACCCACACTTTATCGAATAATAATCGTATAATAATCATTTCGATATTATAAATTTTACAAAATTTCATCGACTTTACGAAAGTTTCTCATATTTTTATATTACAGCAAAGACTGTAAGTATTTTTTTCTGAAAAATCGCCAAAAACCACGCGTTAAAGAATAATAATCATTACGATATGATAAATATTACAAAATTTTATCGACTCAACGGGAGTTTGTAATATTTTTATATCACAGCATTAATATTTTATTTCCTGGTTTTTCAAAAAAATTGCAAAAAATAGTTTTCGAAAAATTTCGTATGTTTTATAGAGTTCACGTGATGTTATAAAAATTATTCGATCAAACAAAAAGAGTTAAAGGTCAACTTAGTTTCATTTGAAAAAAATTGTCCAAATTGTGACAGAATCAATTATTACTCAAAAATCAATAATTATTAACACGTGTGTATGTCTTTAAAATGATTCATAGTAAATTACTGGACAATAAGGACACTCAAATCCGAGTCGCGACATTTAAAGACGAATGTTGCCAACGAAAAAAAAAATCGAAAATTTCGCTCGTTTGGCATTTCCTCGATTCTTCGTATCGTGTTGAAGACCACTGCACCACGATACAAAAGAAACGGGGTCGACGACGGCCTGGTAAAACGTGATAGGATTTGCCGAGACAGACTCGCACGTGCTAACTAATCCGCCCAAGGCCGCCCAGTTTGTGGCGCCCGACATTTTTTTTTTTTTTTTCACCGCCAATGAACGCGACTACGATTCCTCGAGGCATTTCGCAAAAGGTTTGAACATGAAAACTATCATTGAAGTGGGAAAATATCAAAATTTGCACAATTCTAAAAACCTGTAAAATAAAAATCAAAAGAGCAATGAAAATCAAAAGGATTCGGAATTATAACAAGAGATTCATTCCGGATTGAAAATATTTCATTTAAAAAATATTTGAAATTAATATGAAAGGAATTTTGAAGGGCATTTATCGAAAATATTTCCACATTTTCGAAATCCTTTGTTCGAAATATTTACACAATTTTTACCTCATTTTCTTCGTTCTCCAATTGTTTTAAATGGAAATAATATTGTTACATTCTTATTCCTTCAACCAGAAAATACTTGTTTCGAAAAGGCAAAATTTTAAGTAGTCTTTTTTGTGATAACTGTCAGCAAGAAGCCTTGGTAAAACACCCCGAACGAGAGAGTTACCTAACCTAACCTATACATTTATGCCTAACCTATCGATCATGAAATTAAGGCTTATAAACAGATTTATCGAATCTTACAAATCGACTTCGATGAATAGCATTTCGTTAAAATTCACAAAATACTATATAAGCAGAATATCTATAAAGTTTATATTAAATTAAAATAACATAGGCGAAAAAAAATTCAACATATTTCAATCCGAATTTTTTGAGTAAGGAATTAAATTTCATATAAAAATAATTTAGCATATTAATTAATAAGTCGCGTGTCAAAAAGAACATTTCAAGCTTTTATTTTGGAATAAAAAAAAGTAAATAAAAAAAAACAAGATGTTGGAATTCAACGTACAAGGTAAAGTTTATGGAGTCCATCAAACCTACTAGTCTTCAACTCTCTCCCCTCTTTCTCGAGACCTTCGCAACTGCTGCTCTTTTCATAATGAGGATAGTCTCTCCTGGGTTTGCTTAGCAAAATATCTGGGAATAGTGCCTTGGCAACGCGTTCATTGCCTCGATCTGTTGCACCAACTATGCCAATAAATTCTCTCTCCGATTTGCATTAATTTTTGAAGTGTATGATTTAAATCATAATTTTTTTTCGAGCCAATGCTAAAATCTTTTCAAACCATGAAAGACTGACAATTAAAAAAAAATGTTCGTTGCCCCTATAAAAATGGGTGGGAGTAAGATTTTCGAACGATTAAAACTTCGAACGGCTAAAACTGCGAATTTTTAAATTGAAGAATAGTAGTATGTAGACAGATTAATTCTGCTATAGCCTTTATGCTGGAAATAAAAAAATGAGAAATTAAAGAGTTCGAAGTACATTTACGTCAAAAACAAAATATAACAGTAGCCCAAATGACGAAGGCTGGAATAGCGATTTTACGAAAGTTCGACTATTACGCATTCGAGTCGTCAAATACTGAAATCGGCAATATTTTGAATATTCACAATTTCAAATATATTTTAACGAAAGACAAAATATTGATGTGGTCAAAATAGCGAAACACCAGAAAGTCGAACGGTCGAAATAGCGAGAGCCTCTGAGCTGTAAAGTATTGCTTGTCATTCTTCGTGCTTCACAACGTTCGCTATTCTGTACTTCTAATTTTTAGTCATTCGAAAAATTCACTTTCGAATTATTCATACTATATATTTTGGTCTCTCATTAAAAGAATTGCTCTTCATTTCGAATTTAGAATATATAAACTTCTTACATTAGGACAATTTATATTATTTGCATTTGAAATATAGTCTAAATATATATTTTCGAATAAATGCGCGATCAAAGAAAAAATATTACATCAAATATTACATCAATCGAAAATATAAACTTCGAATTTCTTATTTATCGTTAATCGAATGTTATGAATACTACAATTTCGAAATATTAACCGTTCAACAATTTGATTATTCTACATATTAACCCCCACCCGAATTCTCGATCGAGAGACACTTGAACACACAGTGAATTTGTCGCGGCTAGCAACAGCTCCGAATCTCAAAATAGTATCACCACATACCGTTTGTGTTGTACACTAAAAAAAAAAGAAGGAAAATGGAAAAAAAAAATCATACGAATTAACTTGAAGCAAATTGTGTAGCAGAAGCAAAATTGTCCTGCTACACATTATGCTTCAGAGCATAATTGGCTAATAGTTTTATTTGTTTTTCATTAATAATGAAAGAACGATGTTTAAAATGAATAGATAAAAATTGATATAAACTAAATGAAGTATACGCGAATAATTTAATTGATAATTTTAATCCAAAATCTCGAATTAAAATCGAGTCTTCCTGTCGAGCTTTGCGTTACCCGATTTATATGTTCGTCACTTGGCTTTCAAATCTCTTCGGGTTAACGAACTATTTAATGAGGCTTAACGTAAACCAGTACACTGCAACCTCGATTTATCGAATCTTGATTCATGCAATATTCCCCTCTATGCGATCCGCATCAATTGGTTTGCGCTTGGTATGGGAAGCGCCCGGTCCAATCCGTCCATTCGTCTGCTACGCAGAAACGGAAAAACGAAGTGTGCGCAACGTTCTATATTTACAAGTGCAATGCCGAGTCGGCCCTGTCGCTGTTCGAACAATCAAGGTTGCAGTCTATCTGCTAGTATCGCCCATTTTACATCTCTTTTCACGTGAGCTCGATTCTCCCAATATTAGAATTTGAACGACAAAATAAAAAACGAAAATATTCTCAAAAACTGCAGAAAATAATTTATCATTCATTAATTTGTTTTTGAAGCTTCACCAAAGTTCCAATTTTATTAGAAAAAATATATTTGACGCTGGAAAATAAAAAAAGCTTTATGTTGAAAAATCGATTTTTCAACCGTACCGTTCTTTCGATATATTCTTGTAGAACATATTGAATTAGAGACTATAAAAGCTTTTGAAAGGAGCTGAATAAGTCCAAGTGAATCTTTCGCTACATCGGCAAATCCAATCAGGATTACTGGCAAGCTGGTTCGATCTTTTTCTCCTGGTACCAGCTTTTTTACAGATTTTGTTTAGCCTCTATTGAAATCCAAAAATTAGGTTAGATAAAATGAATTTATGTATTTATAATGTGTATTATAATTACATTTGTTCGTAGTGAATCATTTTGATTCATTTGGATTTTCTATTCGATTATTTTTATAGCGATTATCAACCATTATTATTTTATTATATTTTATTATATTATTATTATTATAGATTATGTATGAAGCATTCCACGCAATTTCGAGCAACCGTGGCTCCGACCATTTTTAATTTTCCTGAATTTTTTTTATAAAATAGTACCCCATGGAAGGAGTATCCACACCAATTTTAAGATTTTTATCTGACGTCTTTCAAGAGTTACAATTTTTCAAAAAATTCAGATTTTTACAAAGTTCGGAAACATTCTAACGCCGATATCTTTTAAACTAATCGACATATCGACAAATGTCAATGTATCGATTTTTTTCGTTTTGGTTCATACTTTCATGAAAAAAAGGAAAAAGATTATCAATCATCGTCGTCAACGTTTTTTCTGCATCTGAAATAAAAACTATTTTTTTTAAAGACGATTGTTATTTTTAATTTTTTTCAAAAAAATCTCTAAAATAGTATGACCAATTATACGATTTTTAACGCTGGTCCGATCGTGGGCCCACTTTCCCTTCTATTTTGTCTTAAATAAACTAAATTTTTTTTTATAGTAATTTGAAGATTTCGTATGAATTATATTTTAATCAGAGATATAACCAATTGCATAGTTTTTAAACCTAGTTTAATTCTGATCAAATGGATGTTTCCAATTTTCGTCGAAATTTTTTTTATCACTAGTAATACTGGTAAGCATTAATTATAGTACACATTTACAATTAGTAATTATAGTACTCATTTTACAATTTTTAGTCAAATCCAATAAGTTAAGGATTTTTTTCCATTACTTTCCTAGAATAAATAGTAGAAATTCTAAAATTTTCATTTCTTTCATTCATAAATTCTAACATTATTCATAATTTCTATTATTTCTTTTATGGAAGTAATGGGAAAAAATATTCTAAAAAAGAAATAATAAAAATTCTCACGTAATTCATGATTTAAATTATTTTTTCTAGGAAAGTAATGGAAAAAAAAATTCTTTAACTTATTGGATCTGACTGAAAATTGTAAAATGAGTACTATAATTACTAATTGTACACATGTACTATAATTAATACTTACCAGTATTACTAGTAATAAAAAAATGACAAAAAAATGAACAAAAAAAATCGACGAAAATTGGAACAACCATTTGATCGCAATCAAACTAGGCTTAAAAACTGTGCAATTGGTTATATCTTTGATTAAAATATGATTCATACAAAAAACTTCCAATTTTTATTTAAAAAAAATGTAATTTATTCAACAAAAAATAGAAAAAAATGGGCCTACGATCGGACTAGCGTTAAAAATCGTATAATTGGTTATACTATTTTAGAGATTTTTTTGAACAAAATGAAAAATGGCAATCATCTTTAAAAAAAAATAGTTTTTACTTCAGATGCAGAAAAAACGTTGACATCGATGATTGATATTTTTTTTTCCTTTTTTCCATGAAAGTATGAACCGAAACGAAAAAAATCGATATATTGACATTTGTCGATATGTCGATTAGTTTAAAAGATATCGGCGTTAGAACGTTTCCAAACTTTCTAAAAACTGGATTTTTTGAAAAACTGTAATTCTTGAAAGACCTGAGATAAAAATCTAAAAATTGGTGTGGATATTCCGTCCATGCGGTACTATTTTATAAAAAAACTTTCAGGAAAATTAAAGTGGTCGAGGCCACGGCCGCTCGACATGGCGTGGAATGTCTCGTATGCAAAAATACAAATATTTGGAACAAGATTTCGGGGTGTTTATTTCGTGTAAATTCAGTAGTTTTCTCAATGATAAGGGACTCACGTGTCGTTCCGTTCAAAAAGCAATCTTGGCACATAGCACTTGTCAACTTGACGGAAATCAAGATTATTTACAGACTTATCTACCGACACAAGGGCTCTCCTCGTTAACCTGATGAAACAGGAATCTTTGCTTCAAATACGAACGTTACTTTAATATTCAATAATTTCATACGCTCCTTCACGCACCCAAAATAAATATACGATATGTACAGTTCCTGACGTTATCTTGGCAAAACACGCTCTCGTAAAGCATCAATGATTTCTTCTCTTCTCTATTTCTATTACTCGTCTAAAATATTTTGAAGTTTCGTGTTTGAAGTGCTCATATTTCGCGATTTTGGAACACGATTCCAACCAAAATTGACTTTACTTCAACGATTAATGCATTTTTGGTCCACTATTTTCATTTAATATTAATAATAATATATAATAATGTTCGGTTGATATCGATTTTCGAATGATCTTTTAGTTAACATAATTCTTATAAAAATATACGATTTCATATATTTATTTGATTTTATTATTGAGTTCACCACAGGGTAAGAGGTCCAAAAACACAGGTAGTTTTGAGAATTTTTTCAAAGTAAACAATATCATGTATTAATTTTCTGTTTCGTGACATATAAACTATAACTTTGGAACAACACAATAGAAAAATTTGAGTCGCTCTGGTGGTGTACAACAGTGGGAAAAACGAGGTCAAAGGAGACGCCTCCAAAAAAACGCCGTCATGTGGTTGGCATCAAATTGACGGTACATGCCATCTGAAATTAAAAAACCAAAGAAATTTGAAAACAACACATAAGTAGCTATCGTTGTACGATTGGGAATTAAAATTTTTTGAAAAATAGCCAAATGACGAGCATATGAAAAAATATTAAAATTGTACTCACTTCTCGGGTACAAAAAGTTCAATAAAAGTGAGTCAATTTGATCAATCAAAAATCAGCCACATAGGACGATAACGATAGGCGTTATTTACAGAATGGAACTTTTAGTAAGGCGGTCGGATCGTTAGATTTATTTGTTTGCTGTCAACGCGATTGAAAAATGTAATTTGGAAAAAAAATGCTTTTAAAGTTTGATTTTGAGATTATTTGTATTCATAGATGCAAAATTGCAGTCCCTGGACGACAGAAAAAATCGTCTTCATCCATTTTTCGTCTTTGTTATTGTAAAAATCTTCACGGGCACACATCAACATTTTACTCTAGTGAAAACCCTTAATAAACTTTTCAAATATAATCGTGTGAATTTAATTTATTTAGGTATTCCTTTCACGAACTCGAATATTTTACAATTAACAAATTTGTTTGTACAAAAAAGTAAAAATACATCCCATTCCACTGGAAAAATATCGAGCCGTTACCGAACCTTTAGAAAAGAATTATAATTTTGAAAATCGTCTAATTTACACGACACTTTATGGAGATGACCCGCTGCTCACAATATCAAATAATGATAGATGTTTGATATAAACTGACCTATGGTTAAATCAAATTCTAAAGATTCCATAGCAACGATGAAAACAGAGAGTCACCGAACGTTTGAAAAAAAATATTCAAGATAAAACTTGAACGAATGTGATCAGCAGACGATTTTTCGTAGCCATGACGTTCAAGCGTCAGTCCAACCACGTGCGTGTGGAGGGGGAAATAGCGTAAAAACTAAATCGTGTTTAGCTTTTACGCTATTTCCCTCTCTACAAAGCACGACCTCAGCATGCTTAGAGCCTGATCACGTGACGATCGGACACTGGGACCGAACGTTTTGATGCTTGAAGCCAGCGTCAGGCGTTTGACCGTGTTTTGATGCTCGATTTCTGGAAGGAGGGAAGGTCACGTGACTCGATTTGACGCTTGAAGCCAGCGTCTAGCGTCAGCATGAAAAGGCACCTAACGCTATTGTCGTATTCCAAAAATAAGGGTCAGAGTGCCATAAAATTGAGAAAGTGAAATAGTGAAAGAGTGGAAAAGAGCAAGAGAGAAAGAGTGGAAGCCTAAAAGAAAGAGATAGAGAGAGGGAAAGAGAGAGAGAGAGAGAGAGAGAGAGAGAGAGAGAGAGAACGAGAGTGAAGGAGAGCGATGAGTGAGAACGGAAGAGAAAAGATGCAGGGTTGACAAAAAACACATGGCCGACTGAGTGAAAGAAATACGAACAAGGCGAGACGCGTTGCATCGCCAGAGCGATGCTAGATAAATAATGGTTGATTTTGTCTAGAATGAGTGGACTGTATGCATTTTCAACATAGTTGTAGAGTGCCGAGTGATCGAATAAGACGTAATACACAGTTTATATAATTTTATTCGATATATCGTGATAACCACGAATTCCATATTTTTAACGAATAATTTGTAATGCAATTTCTTATATTACTTTAATAAAAATATTTATTCTACACTATTCTTGTTTTTGCTCGTTACAAATTGTCTCACATTTTTACCAATGTCACTGCGTACTTTATACGTATTTTCACTCATATTTCCTTATTTTTTTAACCAAATACAATAAGTCCAGCTTCTCCCTTTGACAGTGCGGTTGTTGACATGTATAGCTCTCCAAAAAATATCCAAAAGTTTCATAATTTACACAATGATACTGAAATTTTCGATTTATGTTTACAGTTGGGACTAATAATTGATAATAATTTTTTTAAACAAAATCCAGCCCAATTTATGAACAAATGAGAGCCCTGCTTATACGGCCCTTTGCGGAAGGTATACCTTAATATTGATGATTTTTTTATATGTAGCTGATTAATTCAATTTTTTATGCACTTTAGTCAGCAAATTCGTCACTAGGGAACAATCTGTCTACTCATTTATGATTGAAAAGATACGTATTTCCGAGAATAAATAGGAAATTTTTCTTTATCATTTCGTCATAATAAAGTGATTTTTCCTCCTTTTGAGATACGTTATTTAATCATGACGAGATAAATTTTATCAATAAAGAGTCAAATCCGTTTGACAATGTCTTTATTAGGAAGACAATTATAATTTCTACTGAAACGTCGATTACACTATGATTTATTTATAAAGTTGATGAAATGGAGATAATTGGCATAATGTGTGGTGACAAATAAACCAGAGAAGAATTCTGATAAATTCCGTATCACATTTCTTCTTACGTTTTATACTCGTTACGTACCGAGAATACAATCACGAAGCATGAAAAAAAACATCTCGACATTGTCTTTGACGAGCTAGAATCGTAGGAGAGAAAAACAATCCGCATGTACAGCTCTTTCTTATCGATCTTCTTCTGTCTGCAAGACTGCGAAGGCAAGAATGAGAGAGAGAGAGAGAGAGAGAGAGAAATCTAATTTCGTTGATTGAAATGAACGACGACCATCGAGTAAAAGAAGCCTCTCAAGATTATTTGCTTTTTCATCAATCTTCGGCACCCTGTGATTGAAAATTAGTACGACAAAAACAATTGCCATTGCTCCCTTTTTTCAGCAGTTATTTCAAGATCGTAATTAAATCATAAAACGAGCACTCCAGTCTTGAGAATTTTCATTAATTAAACGTGGATCTTTGCGCGAGTTTGGCACGAGGCTCAGTAAAATAAATAACTTTCTTGTGCGTTCGTCACAGTTGAAAAAAAAATGGAGTCGACGAGCCTCTGACGTTCATTTTTCGACTATTCTCTCCTCAGAGCAACCTTCACGTTACGCAAAAAAAGTCCAGAGTCCAGTTATTTCTGTAAATAAAAGTTTTTCGTTTGGCAGAGTCTCGTTGGTGCATTCTCAAGTTGTGCAACCAATTACCAAATATGGCTTGGACTATGACGTTTTGGATGATCGAACATTTTTTTATCAGTTTTTTAATATGTTTCGATTTAGCAACAAATCTAAATAATTAACAACATACTGCAGGAAAAAAATGAATCAATAATTCATACTGGATTATTTTAATTACACGAGTTATTCTCAATTTTTTAAAATTGTCAGTGCATATATATTAATTTTGAATTGTGTGAAGAGTGACATTTTTTCGTTCCCATTGTTTCCCTCTTAAATATACTCTGACGAGGGAATTGTTACGTTGGAGAAATGCTCGTTATTCAGTTCGTCTTTGGGAAGGAAGCCAAGTGTCTCAGATCATATTTCCCATCTCCCTAATAGTCTAAAGTTTATTGGTAAATAAATCGAAGTTAAAAATAAGTGTCACTTGCATTGAAGAGTTACAAAAAAATCAGGAACGACGCAATGCAGCATTTTCGAAATGGAAAAATGTTTTGAACTGAAAATTGTTCGTTCTACCTCTTTTTAAAAATGTCCGAAATAATATTGCAAAAAAATAATAAATTTCAAATTAAGAAAATTTTTATCTTGAAAAAAAAAGGATAGTACCGAAAATTTCTATTTTTTCAAATGTTTTGTAAGTCATTGTACTCATTGCGTCAGTTTTACACGTTCTAAAACTGCATTCCGTGACATATTTAGTGGATAATAATAAACGTATATTAATAACTTGTGCACTACAAACTTACCGAGAAAATCTACACTTTCAACTTCTGTTAACTAACGCTTTCACGCCTTCAACTTTGCCACTTCATCCCTTTGGCATTTCATTCATTTCCTCACCGGCTATTCGATTTACTACGACGATAAAATTCGAGGCTCGTCGGAACGAAGCTGTGTTTATATTAATTTTATCATGAGAAGGAAAGCACGATGACCCTCGAAGCTTTCATTTTATTTCAACTGTTTTAAGTTGAAACAAAATTGAGGAAAAAATAATTTCATGTAAAAAAATAAAAATAAAACTTAAGGGGCTATTAGAGTTTGACACTTTTGAGAAATCGATTTTTTTTTTTTTTTTTCATTATTCGAAAGTATATACATGTAATATGGTTGTGTAAAATTTTCATAACGATCGGAGCAGTTGAGTATATTTTTCAGCGTCCTTTACATGAGTACCTCAGCGCGCGTACCTGAGCGCCAAAAACTTTGAACGCGTTTTTCTCGAAACAGAATTTTTAAAATTGGTCTCCACGAGATCTCAAAAACTACTTGACCGATCCTTATGAAATTTAAATCACATATTCTACATATATATTTCTAGAAATTAACGCTCTACGAAGTTAAAATTTTGATTTTATATTATATTTTTAATATCTTTTTTGTACAAAAGACAGTGAAAAAAACGTGTTTTTTATTTTTTTTTCTGTTTTCATCCGCTATTTTGTTATTTATCGATAAAAATTAATATCCAAGTGTCATTACCTACCTGACGTTATACTTAATCTAACGCACTTTGTTTTTTTGGTGTCAGACAAGCCGTTCCTGAGATATGACGGAGATCGTTTGCCTCCTACTTTTCGAGACGCTTTGTTCAAGTGCAGTTTTTGCACATAAAAATGTAGTAAAATGAATTAAAAAAAAATTTTGTATGTAAATAAAGACTAAATTTATCATCCCCAACAAGTTTTATTCCAATATTTTTAACAGCATGCCCAGACAAAATTCCCAAAAAAGCCTTTTTTTAGCGTTCAAACTCTAATAGGGCCTTAAAACGAGCAACCACGTTAAAAGACTGAAAATTAGATGATTTTTTGGATTTTTTTTATTGTAAAAAAAAACAAAAATTTCCAATAATTTATTCATTTACAATAATTTATTCATATTTTCATACATCTCTGGTCATTTTTTCAAGTTATTTCATGCATTAATTAAGGTGTAATCCGCTGTGTCCTTTGGCTCATCTGAAATAGTCTAACAAATTTTTATACATTCTTGAGATGTTTTTTAAGAACATGAACCGAAATTTTGAAAAAAAAATCGAGAATCGAATGTTAGAACGTGTTTAAAAAAAAATGATCGATTTTTAGCATTTTTTCCCCCGGCATTTTGCAATAATAAATATGTTTTAAACAATTTAATCTTTCCAACTTTAGATTCATGTTTTAATAAATTATATTATGTAAACGTGTTCCAAATTTGAAGATGATCCATCAATTAATTTTTGAGTTATGATTCCCGCAAATTGAAAAAATGTCGTTTCAAGAAAAACACGTTTAAAGTTTAAGCGCGCTTGGGAGTCGAGCGGAGAGTCTTTATCATTTATATACATACCGTTAGAAGGAATCCGAATATCGTTTTGAAATTTTCAGGGTGTATTCTTAAGATATTTTGCTAACGATTTATGAAATTTAAAAAAAAAGATTTTTTGGAGCATCTAAAGTGGTCCTCGCCTTAAGGTTTGATTCCCACTCCTCTGGCATTTTGAATTCATTACATTTTTTTAATTAATTTAAGAATATTTTATTTCAAATTTTTAAGATTTTTGAAATTGAAAACAATTCAGTGTGTTAAATGTGCCAAAAGCATCAATAAATTTTTTGAATCGATTACATCCCCAAAAATATGGTTAAAATTTTGTAAAAAAATTGATTTTTTCTTCGTGATTCCAGTTCATGAAATTAACACAGGCCGTACTCGGAGAAAAGCTCTTTACGATTTTGATGAAAAACACATTTTACGGTCACTTTGTGGCGGGCGAGGACGAGGTCAAGATCAGGCCGACGTTGTCAAGATTACGACAATTTGGCGTAAAACCAATTCTCGATTATTCGGTGGAGGAAGACATCACGCAAGAGGAAGCTGAACGTCGTGAAGTCCAGTGAGATTTTTTTTTATCTTAATTAATAATTTTGTGTATTTAAAGGAAAAAAATATGATCGCAACAAAAATCAATATCTGTTTTATTGAAAATCTTTTACTCTCAACTTTCAGAGCTTCGGTATCCGAGGCAGGAGATGAAAAAAAAGAGGGAACCTTGAAAAAGTATCACGTGGAAAAATCGTTCGCTGATCGACGATACAAAGTCGCATCAGCAAGGACTTATTTCTATTTGAATGAAGCGTCCTGCGAACGTAATATGGATATTTTCATCAGGTGCCTGGAAACAGTTGCAGGTGAGAAAAAATTACTTTGGAATGTCAAAAAGAAAATAATTAAAAAATCATTAAGCTCGTTGCCAAAAGTTTGGTAATTTCAGTAATTAATTGAGACTTGACATTTCCAATTCCGAATCTAAAAGGTTTGAAGGTCGTAAATAATGATCCACATACAAAAATAGCATCATTTTCAGTTATGCAATTTGCAGACGATGATCGCGAGAGTTTACGAGCTAAATATCCGTGTGATGAGATTGAGAATAATTTACAAATTGATCCTAATCCTGGTGAGAATCCCATTTCCTTCCCGACCAAATCGTATGTCTAGTAATTATTTACTATTCTATTAACAATTATTTTACATTTTATTCGTAAATAATAATTATTCATTGTATTATTTAATAATTTAATGTCAGGTCAATAAATATTCTACTTTACTCCAATAATTATTCAATTTTCCATCAATAGTAATTTACTTTTTTTTATTAAAAACTATTGAACATTCCGTTTAATGATCATTTAATATCCTTTTAAAAATTATTACATATTTTATTATTAATTATTTAATCCTCTATCAATAATTGATTAATTTCCTACTTCTAATTACTTATTTCCCTAATTAAACATTGACGCCACACTAAAAATATTTTGATAATTTTACAATGAATATTATTTTGCAGGTGCATCGATGGGGGTTGGTTTTACCGCAGTAAAATTGACTGCTCTCGGACGACCTCAACTTTTGGTGAGTAAAAAAACAAATATCGAGAAAAATATAGTACGAAGAATTGAAGAATACAATAATAAATACGAGATTTGATATTTACTTTGGAAAATTAATCCTGCATCGAGCATATATTTTCGAATGGATTATTATTGTTTATTTACATTGCCGCAGCTTCAATTATCCGAGGTGATTATGCGAGCGCGGCAATATATGTCGGATGTTGTTGGCGGCGAGGGTGCTGTATTGGCCCATCATGCGAAACCCGATGACTTCAAGAAGAAATTCGAAGAGGCTCACATCACGGATGCAGGCCCGGTACAGAAATTTCTTGATAAGATCCAATCCGACAAAGAGGGGTATGTTGCATTTATTCTGTATTGCCGATATTTGACGAACGAGAAATTTAATAATAAATAATAAAATAACAATAATACAAAAGTTGCACCGTATTATTAAACAGAAACGCGAACAAACAAAATTTTCTTAGTATCTCACTTTCCATGCCGCTGTACTCAACTAAATTTTTCATTTCATGATAACGTCGTTGACCGTACCGCGTTCTTGGATATGCAGAAAGTAAGAAATTCGTGTATATATAAATATATAATGTAGATTTGTTTATTTAAATATTGTAGTGCTTTGAAGGAAACGTCGCATGCAGCATTGAGACGCAGAGTTGCGATTTGTTTTTCTCGATACATTTGTTTCTACTATTTTGTTGAATTCTTTATTGATTTTTCTTTCCGTGCTAGCGAGGTATATTTATTATTTCTTATTAGCTACCTTGGTTTGGATATTCCCGAAGCTTCGGGGGGATTTCTTTTTTATTGGGAAAATAAATCGATTTGAAAAAAAAAGAAATTCCCCCTTGTGATGTAAATCAATGTTTTGCTCAATTTGACAGTATTTTTCATTAGCTGCCAAAATCTAGATATTGTTATCAAAAAAACAATAATTAGTGCCGAAAAATAATGTTTTTCTTTTCGCTTGTTTACAGTGTTATTCATTTGTTCCCCTGGAGCGGTATTCTCGATGAGAATTATGAACTGAGCGAAACCTTCCAAGTGCCCGATATAAAAACTGGAAAAATGGTCAGATTGATGACGCAGCTCACTGCAAAAGAGGAAGAGATGTTCAGGAATATGATAAGAAGACTCAATAACATCGTTTCCGTAAGTTTTGAGTTTTTTTTTTTTTTGCAATTGTACAAGATTATTATATCATATTTTATTAATAACAAAATATATCATCATAGTTATCATCAAAATTATAGTATCATATTTTTATTGATAACAAAAAACAATATGAAGTGGTTTTCGTAAAATTCTGATTTTCCTATAATTCTTTTTCAAGATATTTCTTATCAAAGATTCCGCAGTTTTACATGCATTTCTTATGAGGAGCTTTACAAAATTTCACATTTCTCATGATAATTCTGAAATTTTCCTACAATTTGTTTTATAGAAGATTATCAGAAAGGAACATGTGAGGTAGTTTGGGAAAAAAAAAACTAGTTTTTTGAGAGTTTAGTTTCGGAGAATTTAACTTTTTTACTAACTATAACAACTGACATTATTAGATTATTTCGCATGTTATATGAAAGCTATGAAAATCTTTGTAAAAATTATCTTTTCAACGTGACTTTGAGAAGACAACTGCATTGAAAAACCAATATACAAATGTAAATACAATTTTCATACTTATTTAATCTGAAATAAATATTTAAAAAAAAAGTTATTTCATTCAAATGACTCATTAAATATTTAAATATTTACCGAATTCATTAAATATTTACCGAATGCAACTTTAGCGTGCACCATTCTTTTTGTTATCAAAAAACGAAGAGAATGGTATGGTAAATTTTATTATCGCATACGAGGAGCATTTTATGCTAAAGAGAAGATTGGGGTAATTATTTACACCAGTATGGAGTTTACGCTGGAAAAAACAGATTGTGGGGTTCTAGGGTTAAATACGACGTTAGTAAAATAATGAAAGCATACATTTTGACTAAAATTTTGTTAGATTCCTGGTTATTTTTCAAATAAATATAACTTTTAAAGAAGTAAAATGAATTAATTTGAATAATTTCGTAACAGGTTGCTGACAAATTGGACGTTCGTATAATGGTCGACGCGGAGCAAACATATTTCCAGCCAGCCATCTCACGATTAACGTTGGAGATGATGCGCAAGTACAATACGAAGAAGGTAATTCTCATGTTTATTATAAAGTATCATTTTCACGTGTCTATCATTGCAGAGTTTAAATGCGGTGAGGGAAGCTCTCAGAGGCTGTGACCGTGGTCTATTTTGTCCTAGGCTGTCGTCTTCAATACGTATCAGACGTATCTTCAGGAAGCTTTCAACGAGGTGAAGACCGACCTCGAACAAGCCGAGCGTCAGAACTTTTACTTTGGCGCAAAAATAGTTCGCGGTGCTTATATCGAACAGGTTTGACAAACGGATTTTTCCGAAAAATACCTAAATTTATAAATAAACTTTCAAAAAAATATACAGTCCGGAGCTAAAACATTGTTCATTTTTATAGGAACGAGCACGAGCTGCAGCGATGGGTTATGCGGATCCTACGAATCCTACTTACGAGGCAACGACCGAGTCTTATCACAAAACTCTTATGGAATGTTTACGTAGGATGAAACAGTACAAAGACAAGGGAGAGGATCCAAAAAAAATTGGTATTATGGTTGCTTCGCATAACGAAGACACTGTTCGATTCGCGATAGAAAAGTAATTTCTCACTTATGAAAATCTATTAATAAATTTATTCAAATATTTCAGGAATCAGTTTCTTCGAACGAGTATTCATTTTATGCTTGATCAATTTTAGGATGAAGGAAATTGGCATTTCGCCCGAGGATAAGGTCATTTGCTTTGGCCAGCTGTTGGGAATGTGCGACTATTTGACTTTCCCTCTTGGTAAGTGAAAATCTTTATTTAATTCGGACCTATAATATGATTCAGCGATCAAAATGAACTTTGAACGACTATGAAATATAACTAAGAAAAAAAATTGATTTACCATCAGTAACAGAAAAATCAGTAATCGTCGAATTGTTTCGGTTTACAAAAGACTTCCGAAATAACGAATTAAACAAGTAAAACATTAATGTCGAGGGAACACAATGCTGAAAAATGTAATCAAATTATTTAGAAATTTGATAAACTGAACAAATGTTTGAATATTAAAAAAACAAATCTTTCCACCAGGTCAATCGGGTTATTCGGCCTACAAGTACATCCCTTATGGTCCGGTAAAGGAAGTGTTGCCATATCTGTCGCGACGAGCGCAGGAAAACCGTGGAATACTGACGAAAATAAAGAAAGAGAAGAGTCTTTTGCTGACCGAGATTACGAGGCGTCTACGAAGGGGGCAGTTATTTCACACGCCTAAGGGCAATTACACTCCCGTCTGAATTGACGAATTCACAAAAGTGTGAAATGTCCTAGAGAAACAGCGAAAAAAAGAGCGAGAGAGCAAAAAAAAGAGAGAAAGAAAAAAAACGAGCCGAGTATGAATTTAAGTAGTGGTTGTAAATTAATGAAACTTTAAAACCCTAACGAGCGAAAAGACGTCGAGATTTAAAAGGTAAAAAAAAATAGCGAAAAAGAGAGAGAAAGTAAAAAAAATGAACTCGAGTGTTTTGCGGTGACAAAACCATTGCTCGATATTCAACGCAAATATTGAGCGCATTCGATCGTTGAGCTGACCGACAGTGCAGCGAAATGACGGAAAAAGCATTTCTCTCCCCCTCCCTGTATTTCCCTCCTCCCCTCCGGAAGTGGCCGCAAATTCTCAGTCACGTGATCCGCGTCGAAACTCGCCTCGTTCCAACCTAAGGATCCGCGACATCGCGCGCCCTCCGTTCTTCGTATTTATGATCGATTGTAATAAATATCCTGCGGATAGTATTATTATTATTTTTCTTCATTGAAAGACACACGATTATTTCGGAATAAAATGCGAATTTTATTTTACCGCGCTCTCGCTCGATTCGCCCGCTTAATCGATCCTCGATGCGCATTCGCGACGCTTTCATCCCCGATATTTCAACTTCGAAAACGTACGAATTTCCGAGCCTCCTCCGATGATCTCATACTCGGTGTCGATTGTTTGAAAAAAGCTGAAAAACCAAAAAAAAAAACAGAAAAAAACATTTAGTAACATCCGTCGATCCGCTTGTCCTGGAGGTTATTTTTTTTCGTCGTCGTTCTCACACTAAAATAAAACATCGTTTTGATTATTCGCGAGCTTCTGTTCGATATAACTGTTTATTAAGCACGCTGTATCGAGAAAATGTCACTAAAAATCATTCATCGCCAACGAAAAATGGCAGCTTATCGCTACGGCAGTACTTACGCGAAAAATAACTCCCGCGCATTCATCGTTGCAGCTCATTATCCTCTGGCCACGATTCATTTATTTCCTCCTTTCTAAATTCGAATCTCCGAACGATTACACTACGAAAAGCGAGAGGGGGATGGCTCGTAAAAAATTGTGTTGTGAACCCTGTTATATCTATAAATCATTATCTTCACAAACGTTTTCGTTCCTTTTATTTTATTTTTTTTTTTTTTTTTTTTTTTAGAAGTCGATACGTGTTCATGCGCAAGTGAATTTTATGAAACTGATGCGATATTTTGTCTGCCTTTATTTTGTTAGCTGCGTACGATAAATTGAGTGAGAGAATTGAATTTTTTTCGCCGAAGACTCCGAGCATTTGGAAATCTTGTTGAACACCTTTGAGCCGTTTTTTCAAGCGTCCATTAAAAAAAAAAACAAACAAACAATTGTTTTTTCATTACATGCTTTTGATAAAACAATTTCATGCTTTTGTGCTTCTCCGAATTTTCTTCGTACGGAGATCGCTTTTGCAAGCTCGAGAATAAAAGGAAAGAACGAAATAAAAATTCAGTGAGTTCCTTTACAAAGAAGAAACGTCTTTATTTGTTTGCTTGTTAATTATCGCATTGGGTACAAAAATCTGAGATAAATCGAAGAAATTCTAGTTCTTAGTTCTCCCTCATTGAATTTCAATTTGATCATGCATTTCCCACTATCCATTTGCTAAAGAAAAAAACAAAACAAAAAACGTCAATATTATAGATTGAAAAATAAGATGATGACGGAACGATTCGACACTTTTATAAAATAATAATTGTTAACGAATTAGAGAAAGAAGGCAAAGAAATGTATTAATTTTTTTTCTTTTTTTTTAACTGTAACTAGGAACGTCCAATTTTGCGAGAATATTTTTAAGCAACGTACACGACTGTTTAATTCGCGTATAAACACACGATTTGTCGCTCGGATTTGTAATTCAGAGCGTGTTTATCGACGATATATGTTTAACTCAGGATTCCTGTTTTTTACCTTTTCTTTTTTTAAGCACCGTATACGCACTGTTAGCTAATTGCTGAGAATATGTGAGCATGTAAGAGTATACGAAGACGAAAAGAGGCAGCAAAGAAAATACGAAAAACGGAAACAAAAATGTACGTTCTCGTTTCGTCCCAGCTTTTCTGAAGACATTCAGTGCATTTTAGTTGTTACGTTGTGTGCATCAATATTGTGAATTTGTACGGTGAAACGCAACGGTATTAATTACTGCGATCGACTTGAGTCAATTTTTTTAATATCATTTTTACAAACTTTCGTGCCCCAAATTTACAGCGATGAAAAAATTGATGGAATTTCTGCTGCGTGTTTTATTAACACAAAAAAATATTTTTAGTGACGAATTTGTAAAAAAAATCACTGGTTTACCTTCATTTTTGACGTGCTCCATTTTTGTATATTTTTTTCAAATAACAAGTCTCAACTATAGTCCAACAAAAATTTATTTGAATATGCGTCGATTTTTCTGTTAAAAAAAAAAAAAATTCTACAGACTCAAACGTTCAGATTTATCCTAACATTCGTTATTCGAATGTTACGGTCGTTATTTTATTAATATCGGATACAACAATGGTCGCAATATTGAATATTTATTGATGTACAAAATTGTCTATAACTCGACACTTTTGAGCCAATATTTTCGATTGTTAGAAAAGTTTTGAGAAAACGAAATTTGCCAAAAATAAACGCGAACCGGTTGACGTTTGCACGAATTTGTTGCTATGAATATTTTACAGGGTCACTCAAACAAATGACGGATTTATCAATAATTTATTAACGTCAATTAAAGCATGAAATTTTGTAAAAATGATTTTAAAAACTCATGAAAATTGTAATCGAGTGCGAGCGTGGATTCTGATATTATTTTTTCATAGTATTCTCGTTTGTTCTAAGCCTCGACCGTTCAATATTAAAGTTTTGTTTGTTTCAAATGAACTTGGCAATTGCTGGGAAAATGAATTTCGTTACAGGATCGTGTCGAAAGATTGGCTCAGGCGAATTTGCGTGTCTGATCTCTTTGAAAATGTAGAGCGTGCTTTGGTTCACGTTTAGCAACGTGTACTTTTCCTCAGCGTAATTGTATTGATCTCTAGCTCGCGGAAATGCGATATTTTAATTGAGATTAAATGGAAAGATTGTATAAGAGAACGAGAGAGAGAGAGAGAGAGAGAGGGTGGGAGAGAACGAAGATAGAAAAAAAGTGAGCGAAAAGTGAAGGAATAGGAAAGAACGAAAAAAAATCGAAAATTTAAACGAAATTGGAAAAAGAAAAACTAAGAAAAAAACCAATCACTGTGAATCACGTTGAAACGCTTCTGCAAGCTGATTGAAGTGAACGTAACCAGATAACAAAACTCAACAACATTTAATTGGTGAAAAATAAATAAAGGGGCATTGTTAAAGTTATACACGCTAATATTGCGGCCAAGTGTTTTTCATGTGTTCGTTGCGTGACCGAAGCGCGAGAGTGATAAAGTAGAAAAAGATAATTATTCTATTTGTTATATTTATTATGCACGCACGATTACAGGATCGATATATTAATCGGTGCGTATAGAAAAAAAAACAAAAACAAAAAAAACAGTTTACCAAGGTTTATTGTGTCTTGACGTTCGATGATGACAATAACTTAGATAGAAACGGATGTTGTTCGCGCGTAGCGTAAATATATCAAGTTTTCGTGAGAGATTATCAACCACGAGAATGCAGTTTATGCCGCTGTTGAGGAGAAAAAAAAACAAAAAAAAAACAAAAAAACATAGAGAAGAGAGATCTATGACTTTGTGTCGAAAATTGGAGAGAGACTGATTTAAATGAGACAACGCGATCTTCGAGAACGAGCAAATTATCTACAATAAAAAATATTAGAAAATAAATATAATACGAAACAAAATAAATAAACAACTGGAATTATAAAATTTGCTAGTTCTCGTTCGATGACGTTTCGGGAGATAATATCCGATCCTCCTAAAACGAAAGATAAGGAAAAAAACAAATGAAAGTCGTTTAAGAGGCCGATAGATATAAAATAAGTTAATATTTATTATTTCGTGAAATACAATTAATATATGCTCTTCCGATTCTATTTTACAATAATCCTTACTTTGCATGCCAGGACGTGAACATTTACGTTTTTGTGTACACCGTGCCGATTCCGGATTATGAGCCATTATTCACCAATTTCCTTTAAAAAAAAAAGAAAATAATGTTGTCTTTTCTGTTCTGGTCCACGCTAACGACGAATGAGCAAATTTATTGCTAAACGATCGACATTTATGGCCAGAGATGTTTCTTGTCCTAGCAAATCATAAAATACTTTTTTTATTCTCGCTTACGTTTCCCTTTTTTTTTAACAGATTCGCTATTTGTCATTATTCTTTCTTTGATTCGCTGCATATTTTGCACGCACGGTATATTCTTCTTGCGATTTTTATTTCTCTTCCAATACTCCAAGAGCGATATCAAAATTATATAAAACTCAACTCGAATATTCGGATTATTAAATATTTTTCAAAAATCGTGGCCGAGCCCACAAAATCAATTTGGTCATGAAATTCTAGAGAGAAAAGTCCCCAGCCGCCTTTTTCTGCGATTCATGATTCATGAGTTAATAATTAATCAGTGACAATCCGAAAAAGAAACGGCGAAAGATTTTTCTCTTTAAAATTGCGCGATATATCGATTATAGAATAAATATTGAACTGAAATTCTTGGATCACTTTTCAATGAATAACTCAGTAACACAATTCGTCTGAATTTTCTTATTCTCTTTGTCACTCTATTTTACTTCTTAAATTCGAACAGTCATTTTGTTTTAACAACTACATAACTATATATTAAATGCTCGTTACGTTTTTACAAACTTTGTCTAATCGAGGAATTTTATATTCGAAGTATTTCGAAGTACGAGCAAGGTGAAAGGGGAAGATCTTTTGAATTGATTTGTGAGAAGATTGAAAGGTTGTTATGTGCATTATTACAGAGCTTCCAGAACAACCTGTACCCAAAGTACAATATCTGATTTTTATTATTTTTTTTTTTTTAAGTGATGTGACGTTTTTTGGCTTTTTTTCTTTGCTCGTCTCGCAAACGTTCCTTTATTTTGCTATGAAGAAAATGTATAGTGTACTTTTTTTTGTTTTTGCCTGAAACGTATTTGATATGTATTGAGCGTTTTCGTACTTTTCTCAAATATATTTCCATAAGTCCTAACAGAAATGTGCACAAGCAACTAGTCGTTCACTATTTTTGACGAAACTTTTATCGTTTTTTTTTCTTTAAACCAGTATTTGTTCTTTTTTTCTATCTCGTAAAACGCTCAATAATTAACGATTTTTTTATGATTCGATATACAGCAATGGGCGCCGTTAGAACGCGGGGGATGATAACAATTACAAACTCTCAGGCTAAATACAAATATATCTCGAGTCTTAATTTTCTTTTCTTCCTCTGTTTTTCATTAAGTTTTAGTACTTCAATACGAGGCAGTGCCCGAAGCTTGAGGGGAGGGGGGGGGGGGTAGTTCTTTTTCCATCATGTACATTGTAAATCTCAACGAAATTAAATTAAAAAAAAATATTAAACAATAAATAAGAGAAATTTTCAATAAAAAATCATTCGAAAAATCAGGCTTATTAGATACTTAAAAAAAGAATGTTTCAGACTTACAATTTGATAAAAGAAAAAGTAAGAAAAAAGTGATAACAATAAATATACAGCTCCGAAATTCCTCGTGACAGAAAAATGCAGGTACGTGGTTCAAAAATTCAAGTTTCTTAGGGTTGGGGAAAGGTTTTCATTTGTTTTTTGTTTTCTTTTTTCCATCGCAACCCGATGTTTAGTAACTCGATATAATTATATTTATAGCAATATAGATGGATTTTTTGTTCATTATTTATAGTCTCGATATAACTTTGAGTAAATTAGTGAAAATCGATGAGAATCTTTTGTTCGTTTCAACAACATATTCCAAAAGCTCTAAGTGGTTCAATCATATTTTACGTTGCTAAATTTCTTGTTTTGTGTGTGTGTGAATTAACACTGAATGCGAATGTCGAGTTAAACTCGATCACAAAAAATGCATTTTTTTTCGCCGCGCGAGCAAAAACAAGACGTTTCTATATTATTCTTAGTTTACTTTTCTGTAGTTACATTTAATTACCATAAACTGCCAATTAACGATATTGTGAATTGTTCTTAAATTATTATTTTATGGTTTTATCGTTCAAAGGGTGTTGCAAAAAATAAAAAAATAACAAAATGGAAAATTACGGTAAGACGATTTTCAATTTTTTTGAGTCACCCTTCTTGACACTTGAATTATTATTCCATCCCCCAGTACATCTTCGAGGCCCGCTCGTGTTTATTATCTTTACACTTTCTCGTGATCATCTCGTCAGATTATATAATATATAGCTCATATATATAATCGTAATATACATCGATATAAAAATGAAATTGAGCGCGTGTTCCTCACCGAACATCAACGCATTTTATCATTTACAACTAACCAGTCCTTCACTAACAAATAATAACACAAAAAATAGTGAATGTTGAACCTCGTGATTTCTTTTGATCCTCCGGATCTGATTAAATTTTCCTATTTTAATATTCATACATTTATTCTCGTATTAACACCAATACGTGAAACGAGCTTTTTCCAAACATTAGAAAATTTACATCGAGGTTGCATCATCATTAATTAACAGTCAAATCATCAGTACGGAACCCTCGTTCCATCCAGTCGTGAGACACGCGAATATTTCATGTACAAAATGACTATATATAAATTAAACGATTGGATTTTTGAAACGGAAGACAAAAATTGTTCACTGAAATTGGTGTTCAATCGGTAAATCGTTATTCATATTTGCTGCATTGTTTTTTTGGCACTGTTTGACTTTATGGACAATTTAGAAAATTGGCAAACAAATTTGTGAAAATCTGAAATTTTTTCAGAATGTTTTTTCTGTAATTTCTCTGTAAAAATAAACTCATTCCTATCGATGAAGATAAAACTAATTTTCCAGAAGTACACTTCAAGAAATCATTCAAAAATGATCTAAAAATCAACATTTTTGGTTCGATTTATTTTCTTCGTACTATGGAAATTTCCGATGGAATTTTAGAAACGCTCCAAGATAGAAACAAAATGATCAAGGAGACGGGGGATAAGAAAAATATTGAGAAATGTATTAATTTTGTTTTGTTTTTATCGCGTAAGTAGATCGGGCGATCGGAAAGGAGCGGTGGAAGGCTCGGCGGAGCATGAGCTCACGGACGTTCGATGTGTTTGCAAATGTTGCTGCTGTTGTTGTTGTTGTTGTAGTTGCTGATGGCAAATAAAAATGTCGACGTTGCCGGTGCTCCTTCTTGGTCCATATCGATTGCCCGGTTGTCTTAGTCTCGAACCGGATGGAACGTGCCTCTCTCATTCACCGTGATTCATTTTACCCTTGGCCAGTCGCTCGCTCGTGTCGCGAATCGGTCACAATGGAGCTAAACACTTGCCACGCCTTGCGAGACGTACTTCGAGCCACGTGTATGGTACTACCGAGAGTAATAGCATTGTCGCCAAACCGAGGACTCTCACGCGTGTACACACAAGACCATGAAGCCCCAGAGCGAGTGAAAGACCGAGCCACTTCCAGAATAACGACGTTGACATTGGTCCCTGCCACGAGGTCGGGTACAATCCAAGCAACAGAGCTGCGAGTTTTAACAATAAAAAAGGACAATAAAAAACAAGTATCAAGATTAGAACTATTGTCCAGATTTCTTAATATTTTGTATTATTGAATTTTCAAATTCGATCAATAAAATAAAAAGGAAGGGAAACAGATTTAAAAGTTGAAAAATCCAAATTTTATATTCCTTCATTTCCGTATTATATTTTAAAATTAGCGTAGGAATGAGAAAATTTATTGATTTTAGCCCTCGACTTTGACAATATTATCAAAGCCCCCAATGATTTTCGATTATTTCAGGTTATTGAGCCCAGTATTTTCGAAAATGTCTGCAGGCATCATTTTAAGATAGAAAATCGTTTCATGCACTGTTCTCACTCGGAGCTATATTTTGAGTACCCAAAAGCCTAGGTTTAAAAATAACTCTGCAGCCTCATTTAAATAGAAATAATTCTGTAGCCTCATTTAAATAGCCCTCGACAATGACTGTATTATCAATGCCCCTAATGATTTTCGATTATTTCAGGTTATTGAGCCCAGTATTTTCGAAAATGTCTGCAGGCACCATTTTAAAATAGAAAATAGTTTCATACACTGTCCTCATTCGGACCTATATTTTGAGTACACAAAAGCCTACGTTTCAAAAATAATTCTGCAGCCTCATTTAAGGAGCACCGCTAGTGTGACACTTTGAAAAAATCGATTTTTTTTTTCATTTTTCGATAGTCTATACCTTCAAGAATAATATACTAGAATTTCAAGTGCGGATCGCAAATAGTTATAACAATGAAATCAATATTTTAATCTTTCAACGCATTTTTTTCAAAACGACATTTTTCAAATTTGCTGCAGTTCTAACTAGAATAAAAATCATCCGATCGACTTGAATCTTGTTTTAGTGTATTTAGTATTTGTTTCTTCATACAATGACCCTCCAGTTTTTCGATTGGATAAAAAATGTCAATTTGCCATGCAAAAAACCATCAGATTTTTAAGCGTAATTTGGGACTTTTTTTCAAAACTCTGCCATTTTGTTAGATTTTAATTTTTTTTCACAATCCCGCGTTATTGTACAGGCAATACCTTCTAGTTTAACGGACTTTTTTTATTTTTTGATTTTAAGCACTCTGAACGCCGCAATCACTGCAGCAGTGGGAGAACTTTTTTTTGGAGACTCGGGAGACGGCGCATAAGTCGCTGAAAATTGAATATTTTCATACAAAAAAATTACTGTATATACATAATTTATATACAAATATATCCTCGAAATTTCAAAATATTCGATGAAATACTTTTCTTTCGATAAATTCCCGAAAATCACCTTTTTTTTGGACAGTCACACTAGTGGTGCTCCTTAAATAGATATATTTTAAAAATAGATTTTGGGAACTTTTCATGTCTGTTACTCGGGCTGAAATGATGTGTATTCGGTTAAAATCTACCCCTCTTAGTTCGAATGTTAAAATACTTTGTTGGGACATTAAGGTATATACTGTACTGCGTGCTAGTCAAATGAGTGCTAAATTTTCGCAATAGTTTTATGTCAAGCTTAATGCACTAATTGAAGGTAGTGTTAGTGGATTTACATCACAGCGTGTCTTATTAACGTAGAAAAATATAAAAAATGATAAATTTGTGAAACCATCGACTGATAAATGCAAATTTCCATGATGGCACATTTTCATCGGAACTCGTCAAAGAATAATCCGTAATTTTGAACGAATTGCAATGCACCACGTCTTATTTTGTTCCTCAAGAGACTCTTTATGAATTCACCACGTAGATTTCTTAAAAGCTTAATCATTCCACTGTTGCAGTCGATTGTTTATTTAGTGAAAAAAATCTTTCATAAACAAATTGTTATAATTTCCAAACAAATAAACTTTAAAAAAATCTATATAGTGAATTCATAGAGAATCTCTTGAGGAACAAAATAAGACGTGGTGCATTAAAATCAGTTAAAAATTACAGATTATTCTTTGAAAAGTCCCAATGAAAATGTGTCATAATCGAAATTTGCCACTATCAGTTAATGGTTTCGCAAATGTATCGTTATTAACATTTTTCTAGGTTAATTAGACATGTCATTTTATAAATTCACCTTCATTATGTATAATTAGTGTATTAAACTTGGTATAAAAATATTATGAATTTTAGCGCTCATTTGACTAGCATGCAGTACAGTATTTACCTTAAATGCTCAAAAATTAAAGATGATTAATAAAGAAAAAAACTTACTGTAAATAAGAGTTTCCCAAATGGCGTTGCAGACGCCCCACGCTGCGGATATGACGTTGAATAACGCCGGATCGTCACCCGCTGGCCTCCACGTGACCAGAGCAAGTAACAAACACGCGTGAAAGGCTAAACCCACAGCTGCAAACGAGAAGCCAATGGATTTAAAGAAAAATCGAAAAGTGGAGAAACACATTGAGCCAAGAGTCCGTTGGTTGAACGAACGACTTCAAGGACCCGAACGTGTTTTATGTGCACCACCGAGAACCTTCGTATAAAAATGCTGATACCGGTACAACGACATTTTATTGCAATCTCGAGACGAGATACGATTACATATCGGACTTACCAACTACGAAGTATCTCCTTATGTGTCTTAGCAACATAGAGAGCGTGACCCCTGCCAATGCCTGGAGAAGAGCAAAGCTTAGAAAGCTCAGAGTCACTGTTAGTGCTCCACCCAATGCACAAACGACGTAAGCCTACGAAAAAAGGGAATATATACGTTGTATTCTTCTTTCTAAAATCGACAATATAAATTTCACTCGTTACGATTTATTTTCCAATAAAAATTTCTTCAAATAAGCCAATTTTGCAAATGAGCCTATTTTGGTTAAACGGTAACTCGAATTTTGGTTATAACGAATTTGGTTATAATAAAATTCGAATAAAATAGAAAAATCGTAATTAAAATTCGATCGAGGACGAAAAAAAATGCATTAACCAAAATAATACCTCGGTAAAATCGCCAAATATAAATCCCTGTTCAAGTCCGATGAAGAGAGTAAGGGGTGCGGCCAATTGTAATTTAGGATCCTGAAAACCGTGTTTAATCGATTTGAGATGACAGTCGAGGGTCAAACGATCGTTAACGCTACGTGGCTCTTTCATTCTCGAGTCGAGAAAAGCGCATGATATTCCAAAAGCGAGTACACCGAGACCGAGGAAAACACTTAGGAGCATTTTTGCTGTTCCAATCGGTAAGGTCGGTGGAAAGAGTGTCTCGTTGTAAAAATAAGTCTCACGAGGACAATATTCGGCGCCACAAGTGTCCTCGACGTCGCTCACCAAAACCCTAGGCGCTGGTGGATCTATCATTTTCACGATGATAGCAGCTATCAAGCAACCTGTTCAATTATTCGTAATGAGAATAAAAATTCTCGTTAATAAAGAATTTTATACAAAAATCGTCAGAAGCAACATTTATTCATAAACTTCTTTCGATATCTTTCTAATTTTTTAATATAAATGTTCACATTCGTTACAGCTGTCAGATAACGCGTTCACTCATTTATAACGACAATAAAATATTCAAAATAAATTCTGATAAGTACTAAAATAACTACAAAACCTTTTAAATCCTCATCAAAATTTCAAGAATACAATTTTTACGAATTTTTAATCCTAGACACACTGAGGCAAAAGAAATTTGTTGATTCAACAAAATTTTTGTTGAATCAACAAATTGTGGCGAACAAAATGAAATTCGTTAACTCAACAAAAATTTGGTTAATTCAACCACTTAATTTTCTAGCTCAAATAAATATTACTCATTACGACGAAAATATTGTTGAATCAACAAAATTTTCTGTTGAATTAACAAATTTCATTTTGTTCGCCACAATTTGTTGAAACAACAAATTTCTTTTCTCAATGCACTCACAATTTATTTTTCCAAACGTAAACCTTACAACGGGGCCAAAAACGACCTCGATCTTCTCTTAAACATAAAATGTTCCTCGTATGCGATAATTAGGTTTAACCCCTTCACTGTGTATGACGCATATATGCCCAAAAATAAAATATACTGCAGTGAAAATAAAATTTATTGAAAAAGCCAATTATTTTGTTGAATATACTGAGAAAAAAAAATTTGTTAAATCAACAAATTTCATTTTGTTCACCGCAATTTTGTTAATTCAAAAGAAACATTGTCGTGGTGAGCGCATATGGAATGCAGCTAGCAATTTAAGTGGTTGGAACAATCAAATCGTTTTGTTGTACATATTTGGTTGCGCGAAGATGCTTCGATTTCATCGTAACTAAATGGCATTATGGGAATAACTAAATCAATGATTAAGCCAACAAACCTAAAAAGAAATATCATACTTTCCATGCAAGCAAATTTTTAGTTGTGTCAACTAAATCGTATAGTTCCATGAACTGAATCATTGATTACGGATACGAAATATTTCAAACAATTAGATTTAGTTGCGTGAACACGTTTTGACATCGTCGGAACTAATAGAACGTTTTATGCAATCAAACTTTTGATTGTGTGAGCTGAGTCGTATATTTCGATAAACTAAAGTGATCTGTACTTCTTCCAATTAAATATCGGTTGAAATAACCATGAAAACATTCAAGTAGCTTCTCGATCCGACCACCGCGTGGCGCAGAGCATCGAGACTTTTCTCACATACACTGCGGCCTCTGGACGAACATAAATTGCCAAATTCGAACAAGATGAAACGCTCCGACCGATTCTAATCCAGAATCAGGTAGCGAATATTGATCCCTGCCATGAGAGTCTAATCACTCCCGTGGTCAACTAATTTTTCATAATAAATTATGAGAAATTAGTTATTCAACACTGAGAAAAAAATTTTGTTGACTGAAAGAAATTTCGTTTCTCTCAACTAAAATATTTAGTTCGATATGGGCAACAAAATATTTTTGAGATAAGACAAAATAATTTGTGAATGCTGAAACAAATTACTGGCCGAACCAACAAAACTTTGGTGCAGCCAAACAAATTAATGTTAATGCAACAAAGCATCATCCAAATAAACTAATTCATTTATTCGTCCCAACGATTACCGTTTACTCAATTTGGTAATTGAGATTCAAACAAATATTTTATTAAAGCAACTAAAAGGTATATTTAGTTGATTCATCTACAATAAATTTTCATGATTTAATTGAATAAACTAAATCATTTGCTATTCAACAAAAAAATTGTTGGATCCACCAATTTTTCTTCCAACAAAATGGAATTAGTTCGATGAACAAATTTTGTTTTCTCAATGAACTAATTTTGAATTTTATATTTAAATTAGTGAATATATAATGAAATTAATTGAATACATTCGACTAATTTTATATTTGATATTTAATGATTATATTACCAATGTAATGATCGTACAATGAAATATATATTTGCACAAACAGCATATTTTTCTGATTTCAATGAAATCTTAGTGTTTTGAAATAAACATGATTATGATACAAAAAAAAAGAATCTATTGATCGAAACAACTTTTCAGTTTCGTCAAAATCTGTTTCAGTTGATCCAAAATAATATTTAGTGAATTCAACAAAATTAATTTTTTTGCAACACCTATTGGACGTTTTTAAATTAACGAAATATTACGTTCGACATATTTCACGAAGCTATTTTGTTGCATCAAGCAAATTTCGATTGACTCAATAAAATTCTTTTCTCAGTGTACGACGAACAAAGTATTATTGGAATTACAACAAATTTTTTGATATTTCAACGGTATATCTTGTTGACAGTCCGTTGAAATTGTTAAAATGACAAAAATTTTGTTGGTAATCCACGATAATACTTTGTTCGCCGTATTCAACAAAATAATCGACTTTTTCAACAAAATTTTTTTCTCAGTGTGTGTTTGACGCATATATGCGTCATGATGAAAAAAACCGATGAAAAACTTTTGCTAATATCGTGGTTTCAATAAAATTTGGTTTCCCTAGGTTTTTGGAGTCGCTAAAATCAAATTTTGTATAAAAATTATGGAAATACATAAAAATGATGGATTACATATCAGCATTAACTAGTGAAATTAATAATTAATTTTTTATCTTTTTTTTTAATTCTCATTTTTTCATTTTTTTAAATCTTTCATTATTTACTTTTGTTTCTCAGTGTCTCAGTATGTGTTTGACGCATATATGCGTCATGATGAAAAAAAACCGATGAAAAACTGGTGCTAATATCGTGGTTTCAATAAAATTTGGTTTCCCTAGGTTTTTGGAGTCGCTAAAATCAAATTTTGTATAAAAATTATGGAAATACATAAAAATGATGGATTACATATCAGCATTAACTAGTGAAATTAATAATTAATTTTTTATCTTTTTTTTAATTCTCATTTTTTCATTTGTTTAAATCTTTCATTACTTACTTTTGTTTGAAATGCTCGGCTGTCAGATTTTATTTAAATAAAATAACATTTTGCATTTTTGGTCCGGTGTATTGTATCCGGCATTTTGAATTCCCAAAATCTGATATCAAATTTGGATTGCGAACGACCCCAGAAACCGCCGAGTCTCAGTTGTCATTTAAATAAAATAAAATTTCGTTTTTTTTGTCCGCCATATTGAATCAGCCATTTCGAATTTTCCAAATTTTATATCAAATTCAGATTCAGCGAGCCCAAAAGCATTTATACCAAAGTTTTGGTGTATTTTTGAAACAATTTTTTTTTCAATACATTTGTGACCCAAAAAGTGTGTTATCGGCTCATATGCAAGAGGTTAATTATACACGATTCTCTTCGTTTTTTCATAACGAAGAGAATGGTGTACGATAAAGTCACATTTGGTGAATACTTAATGATGAAAACTCTATGCAACGAAAAAAAGATTCGAAAAAATGCAAAAAACAAGAATTTCCCTTATTTAAAAACATTGGGGTCGTTTTTGACCCCGGGTGCAGAGGTCTAAGGTTAAAATTCATAAAAGCCTATGGAACGAAAAGTTTAGAAAGCGATTTCATTGAGCAAAACTCACCAAACGCTAGGCCCATATCCTCGGCGAGTTTCATCCCCCTGTTGAGTCTTCTGAGAAGGCAGTCTCTTCTTGTTTCATCAGGATCCTCGTGATCAGCGCAAACGAGGCTGAGATTAATAGCGCACACGTTAACGTGCGAAGTTCTAGCGAGGAAACTCGGACTGGTACAAATTCCCAATAGAGCGTAACTGGGTACGAGAACGTACCACTTTGGATACAAATGAGTACCAACGAAAATCGTTGTTACGAGATGAGACAAACTTATGACGAGATTCGTGCCCAATTTTTGAACTACTATGGGAGCGAAACACGCGGTTAAAGTCGCGGTCGTGTACAAGAGAGCGAGCAAAATCGGTCCGAGATGGGGATTGAAAGCTCCGAGGCCAGCCTGAAGCGGAAACATCGGCAAAGTTGCTGCCGATACTGTCACGTGACCCAACAAAAGTGCAGCACAATGGCGAAGAATCGCTTTTCTCGGTGGTCGAGGACCGGAAGGAGTCGTTCTGACTGCGGCTATTAAACGTCGAACTGAGGATGCCCCCGCTGAAGAACTCATTGATTCACGACGACGACAACTCTGCGCGGAAGTCCGGGCTGAACGACAGGAAATCGGTGAATACGTTGTCATGTGCTAAATAATATCAAAATAGTAAAATCATGAATAAAAATAATTGGTGTCTGGTTTTTTCTAACGTATCAATAAGTATTTATAATCATTTTAATATTAATAAGTTTCAATAAATAAGCCGCCTCTTCTTAATTCTCATGATCTTTTTTCCAATATTTATTACCATAATCGTGATAAAAAAAAATATTTTTTTCAAGGCTGTATTCGAAATATGGTATTAATAGTCGATTGCTTCAAATTTACAAAATCTAATTTTAATCCAGTATTAAAAAAGTTTTTAAAAATTCACGCGTTTATTTGAATATCTTTACAATTTTATCGAAAATCTTCTATCATTTAATCTTTCGTTCGTCATAAAAAGAAATAACCTGCTGTGACGTCTGTACAGAGCTAAAAAATCTTTAAAATTCATGCTCGTTATTATTTCAGATCGATGATCGATAAGTGAATAAAATTAGTTCATCGAATGGGAAATGGTATAAATCAATATATGGACTTTCGACCTTTAAACTTGGGACGAATCCATGAATAGAGTTTGGGAAAATAATGTTCCGAGAATCAAATAAATAATTCAATGTCGTGTACAAATACATACTCACACAGATACATAAAAAGTCACTTTTCAAATACCAATTACATAATTCATTTAACCAATATCTAATAATTTGATAATTTAGTATCAATAAATATATTTTAATTATAAATTTTCAATAACGTTAAATTAATCAACGTAGTGATAATGATTACATATAAAATGTGTAATGATTATCGTCAAAACATTATTTTATATTTTGAAAATTATATTTATCTATATTAAGGGGCCAGTCCACTTTGAAAATTTCAAAAAATCGATTTTTTTTACTGTTTTCGAAAGTACATACATTCAGAAATATTGTGTCAAAATTTTATGAAAATCCGAGCTCTCTAAGTATTTTTTTTTTTTCCTGAACGTCAGGACCTCATTTCGTCTACCTGAGCGTATAGCGCGCTCAAACGCGTTTTTCTCGAAACGTTTTCAAAATCTAGCTCCATCGTATCTCTAAAACTAATAAACCGACTCTCTTGAAATTTGAACCACATATTGTAAACATGATTCGCAACAAGATGACCCTCGATGGTTATAAAATTTTGATTTTTACTCTTTTTTTTGTGAAAAATTGCGAAAAAACACGTTTTTTTTTTTACTTTTTTCGTTTTTCATCTGCCATTTTTTTATTTTTTTATAAAACTTTATATCCGAGGGTCATTTTGTAGCTGGTGTCATACTGAATCTAATGGACTTTGATTTTTTTGTTTCAGACAAGCCGTTGCCGAGTCGTGATGGAGCTACCTAGCCCACCTATTTTTGAGACGTTATGTTAAACTATAGTTTTTGTACTTAAAAATGAATAAAAATGAATTAAAAACTTTTTTTTTATGTATTTCAAGACTTTATTTATCAAGCCCAACAACTTTTATATTCATATCTTTTATAAAATCCTTAAAAAAAAATCGCGAAAATAGCCTTTTTTCGTGGCTCCAAAGTGGACTGGCCCCTTAATGGTTGTTTTTTTTAATTAAAATATGTATAAACCTAATGTTATAATATACATTTTCTTTTCAATACTTGGCGTCGTGCCGCTATCGCGTCTCTTGACTTATATTGACACGAATATATTTATAAAAATTGGTAGATGGATTAGAGATTTAAAAAAATTGATAAATGCGATAGACGCTGACCTCTAGCATGGCGTCGTTATCCCACAACGCGTTGTGATGATGTCCACTACTTCTGGCGCGTCTGTGAGTATGAGCCAAAGGCGGTGGCTGGGGTGGTAATCTGACAGGACCAAGGCCACCGATCGGGGCTGGTCTGTGTACCGGACTGTTGAGTTTCTCCCTCGAGAGCTCGTGCAAATTCGGCAACGAACCCATTTTTCTTTTTGAAATTTGACTCGTTTTGTTTACCCTTATTTTCTCTCTCTCTCTCTCTCTCTCTCTCTCTCTTTCTTTTTTAATGGTCCAAAATCTTTTTAATCGACGTTAAGATCAACCTCAGCCCCTTGCCTCGTTTTCTCTGTGAGCCACGTCAACGAAAGCACTAGATTTGGATCTTGAGAACGATTGACATTCTTCTAACGAGACGAAATATCCTAAAGAGCTTTTGCGATCAATGAATGTGACGCCTTTTTTCCCAGCCCTCTTCTTGAGGTATGTCATGGCTTCTGGTGTTACTGAAACAGAAGTTTGAAGTTCTTTTTCATATTTTTTTAACAATCAACATCAATCAAAATAATGAATATTCTGTGAAAGAATTTATTTTGAAAATAATCTGAAAAATACATGGGGAATGGCATGAAAAAAGATTATGAATGACTGCTCATTACTACTATATAACTAAATCGCTGTATTCGTTGGAAGAGATTAATTAGGTAGCAATTGTCACATTACTAGAACGTATTTATCGATTGATTAACACCAATATTTCATGTCGAAATAAAGTGCGTCAATTCGTGATGGATTTTGCCACGAAGATTTATTACTCGAGTAATTAAAAATATAATCAAGAATTAAAATGCGATTCAGTACGTTATCCGTTGATCAAAAGTTTGTCGGTTTCGCAATAATTGAGACCTTGATAAAGAACTTGAGTGAAGGTCGAATTTAAAATATATATATATATATCTATACATATTTAATACCCTTCCATGTATACTTATATGTGTGTTTCTAATCGAAGTTTCCCGTTCATAGTTTCATTTGATCCGAAGTTGGTCTCGACCGCAGACACTGCGATTCTTATCAAGCACACCACACTTTTCATTATATCATTCCTCTCTTCGTAATAAAGTTATCTCACTCGAGTTCGATTTCATTCGCAAATTGCACGAGTCTCGCACACATGGTTGAAGCATAATCATAAAACGGTAATAAAATCCCGGAAGAGAATCGCTAATGAATCACCCGAGATCTGTTAATAATGCATATGCAATCGTGTGCAATAGGTAAGAAATATATATAAAAAACAAAAAAAAAGAAAAAGAAACGTATGAACGGTAGATGACTGGAGAATATTGATATCAATGCGATTCAAGTCCACGCAGCGTGTAATAAAAATTGTACATAATATTTATCGACCCGCCTTTGGTCCATTCTCGTGTGAGCGAACAAAACATGCACAATTAACATTATTCAATATAAACGCTCTCGATTGGATACCGAGCGATCGACAGCAGTTCGGACGAACCTCTGGAAAAATATTCAGTCTATTTATTTCTAGAACGCGATTACTGAGACGGAAATGATTAATTAAAAACAATGAGTACTTGGATCTGGAAGGATGATATAAAACTTGTATCTCGTTCGATTATCTTCGATTTTATGTACGATTCGTAGCGGTAATCACTATATACCGGTAATCTTTTACATATTCTATGATTGTGAATGTATATTTATGATATACATATTGAATATTTGCGATATATATCAATATATTGATGATACGTGAAAAATACATATAGCGAAATGTATTTTGCACTTTTTTACGTAATATTCCATTGCGTATAATAATCACGTACATGGGTGTGTCTCCAAGTCTTACATCTTCAAGTAAATCTGACGTAGTTAGTTGCAGAATTCAAGAGATGCAATTGCTTGGCTAAAAAAAATGTAAAAAAAAGTAACAGGAAAAAAAAGCGTTCTCTGCAAAATAGTCATTGATTCACCAGTCGTATATAACGACTGAAACGGTAATTTTGTAGTGCCGCTAAATTTTTCACTTTTTGAATTTGTTGTTTAATGCTCTCCGCTCATTATTTTTGTCTTATTTTTCTTGTTTTTAATTTTTCAGTCTCTTTTAATGCTCCTAATTATATCGAATTACCTCGCGATTCTCGAATGGATCGTAAATGATATACAAGAAATTAGACAACAAAATATTTTGATCGAGTGAAAGAGGACCGAGTCTCGTGGTCACGAATAAGCATTGCTTCGATGCCTATATGTTTTGTGTCTCGGAGCACTCGGGCCTTGCGACCTCGAACTCACGTCGAGACCTTCGAGCATGCCTCTTTCCTCCTTTCCCCTTTTGTTAATTTTTATTATTTAATGTTTGTTCTCTCTCTATCTCTATTTATTAATTTCTCTATTGAAAGATCTTCAGCGCTTTATAATATTTGTAAACTTCTAAGCCAATAGGTACATGGGCGACCGCGAGTTAAACATCGAAACATTTATTGACGACTCAGAGGATGCTGCGTGAGTGATCGATTACTACAATTAGAATGAGTCGACGAAAAAAAAAAAAAAAAAACATTTATTTTGACGTATGCTCAAGACGTCCAAGGCCAGTTCGAACTTTTGAGAACATCGATTTGATAATATTTTTGTGGGCTCAATTCCAGCAGTCAGAATTGCGTATAAATTATACGATTTACGGTTGAATATACAGTGTAACTTACGTCTTTTTGTTTAATGGTATTAAGTAAAATAGGAATTGACATCCATCATTATTATTATTTTCATCAGTATTATTATAATTGTTTCATTTTGGAGCATCAGATCTGCGATCTGCCGTGTTGCCTTGACTTTTGTGGACGTTCGAGGTCTGACCACACACGCCCGTTTCCACTTCCACTATTTCTCATCATCTAACGTTGCTACGTATCTCTCACAAACTGGAGTGTATCCTTCCAGAAATGATCCAACACTTGATTAAATTAATAAATAATTAGGTAATAAAAATATAATATTATAAAACGAAATTTTGAATGACTTTTGACTAGAAAAGAATCTTAATTTAAACTTAGTATTGATTTCCATGAACGATAATAATGAAAAGATATCTAAAAAATACGAGAAATCGCAAATTATCATTACGTTTGAGAGAATTTCATGAAATATATTTACAAGATGTTAAAATATACTTCATTTTTTAACGGTGTTTAAAAACAACTGATAAAAAAAATGTCAATATTTCACATTGTTATATTTTATATTTCAGTGTCCTCAGAATGTTTCGATGTTTTTCCTTTGGATTTGTTTGTATTTGTAGGACAAAAAAGTGGAGAAATCGACATAAGAAGAGATTTATTTTAGGGGCTCACTTTGATGTTCTTTGTCCAAAATAGTACTCAAGAAAATCCTGAAAAAAAGGGCAAGTGAAATATTCAGTGAAATATATATATATGGAGACAGTGCTGCAGATTTTCGTGAACCATATGGTCCAGAATTACAGTAATAATTTTGGGGGCAAAATAAGGATGTTGGAAGCCAAGGGGACACCTACGAAAAGGAAGTCTGATGAAGCGTAGATAACCCTCTTTACTTAGGGGGATTCGAGTAGACAATATCGTTTGACCCTTCCTCATTTCTCCCCCAAGCCTGAGGCAAACTTTGCGAGCCTTCTAAATTGACAACGTATTGCATTTTAAGCGTAATTCCTGCTGTTTTTCAATAAATAAAAAAAATTATTTATAGTTTACGGTACATTCTATTTTATTCGAAGTATTGTCCTTCAGAAGCTACGACCTTTTTCCATCATTCACGCAACAAATGGATTCCACGCCAATAGAAATCGTTGCTTTTTGAGGCGATCCATTCATCGATCCATTTTTTTATATCTTCAAAATACTTGAAATACTGTGATGACAAATCATTCTGAATCGCTTGCAACAAATGATAATCAGACGGTGCTATGTCCGGTGAATACGACGAGTGAAGTAAGACTTCCCAGTTCATGTTCTTTATATACTTTTTTACAGTTTCTGCTACATGTGGCCGAGCATTGTCATGGAGCAAAATTAGTTTGTTATGACGTTTGGCGTACTCAAGCCCCTTTTTTCAACTCCTGGTTTAGTTTCATTAATTGTTGCTTATAGCGAACAGCTGTGATCGTTTCACCCAGTTTCAGCAACTCGTGGTACACCGTATCTTCTTGATCCCACCAAACACACAGCATCACCTTTTGAGCATAAATATTGCGTTTTGGCGTTGATGGACCTGGTTCACCTGGCAGTACCCATGCTTTTTTTCGTTTAGGAATTTCATAATAAATCGATTTCTGATCGCCAATCACGATTCGATGTAAAAATAACTTCCTTTCGCATCGTTCAAGCAGCAATTCACAAATTGTATTTCGCTTTTCGAGTTGTCTCTCGTTTAATTGATGTGGTTACCGATTTCCCGCTTTTTTTACCAGTCCAAGATTATGTAAACGTTTGCTAACAGCCATTTCAGTAACGTTTAATGTATCAAACAATTTTTTAAGGGTCTGACATCGATCTTCATTGAGTAAGACCTCCAATTCTTCATCTTCAAATTTTTTCGGCTGTCCTGGACGTTCTTCGTCTTTAAGAGTATGGATCAGTCACCTAACCTCACCTCGAATTTTCGAAATTGAAATTCTTCCATACGGTTTGACCGAACACAAAAAAGCTCTGTCAGCGGATGCGGGACGATGGCAAAAATGCGCTGACAGGGTCTTTTTGTAATCGGTCAAATCGTGTCGACGAATTTCACTTTCGAAATTTGCAGCTATCTCTCTTGCACTCACGGTGGCAAGATACCGACTGACCCATACTCTTAAGGTCAAAATCACCACTCTTATATCGTCTAAACCAATCTCAGCACGTTGTCTCAGATAAAGCATGTTCACCATAAGCTTCTTGAAGCAAGCGATGACTTTCAGCAGCATTTTTTCTTAAATTAAAGCAAAAAAGCAAAGCTTCCCGCATATGCTGTTTCGTTGGTTCAAAATCTGACATTTTCGATATTATAAAAAAAGTAGTGTGTACAAGTGAATTCACTCTCAAATACTGAATATTGTAGGTTATGTCCAATACTTCAACACACTATAGTTTTAGTGTTACTTCTATGAAAATAATACTAGTTACGCCATCTCATATAAAACACAGCGGGAATTAAGTTTAAAACCAATAATATCCTTCAGTATTGTGAGTTCGAAAAACTCTTATCACGAAATATCTCTTTTGAATGAAAAACTTTCTATGTTAAACATCCAATAAAAGTTTCTTATTTTTCTAAATATATTTTTACCCATTTGATTTTTTACAAAAAAATTCTTAATTTTAGTGCAGCGTCGTGGAAAATGAATAGATAAATTTCCATTAAAACGATCAAAATAGTAATAATTTATTTGAATAAATGTATTTTTCTTTTTTAGGGTATTCACCGTATTTACAAGTATAATAAATATTTAAATATGAAATATTGATATTTACATATAAATATAGCTGTAAAAAATCAAGTTAAACAAACTAATCGAAGTAGGTTTACAATGAAATGTAGGAAGTACCCACACTTCGTGTGTTCACCACGTGGATAATTGAGTCTATCAAAATAAATATGTAGGTGGAGTGTTTCGAAGGCAATCGAGTAGGAGCGATACTTGGATGCTTTAGAATATTATTATAATATGAAAACCGCAATAACGCGTAGCTTTAGCGAGGTGGAACGAAACTCGAATAATAACGTTCCCCTCATTGAAAAATCAACTCGAGCTTGTCGCGAATATAAGACTAATACAGAGTCCAAATTTTGAACTAGCACGTATAATCAATGGAGGTTAAATACGAAAGGAAAAAATGTGAAAAAAAATCGATGGAACATTATTTGCTCAAAGGTTTACTGAACAACAAACTCCTCTTCGAAATAATTGTAATTTAATAAAAAATTGCTAAGTTGTAAATAAATAAAAAAGTTTGTAAGTTCCTATAAGAGCAAATCTATTTGCGTGACAATAACGAGAGCAATAAACGATATGAAGTGGCAATTTGGCGTGCTCCTGAAAAGTAAGTATATCGTTGGTCACTCGAGATGAAAGCAATAAAGCATCGCTTATCAAGAGAGTAAACCAACGTAAACGTCCACACCTGTTTGCGAGACGAATTACTCAAGCACTCGTGAACATCGATAATACATTGTTCAGTCAATCACTAAATAAATAATTGAAATAGTAATTGAGCAATTACTATTACTTTAATATTAATTGCATTATAATAATTTGATTAAGACTTAGTTATGTAATATTATTTTAATTACCGTGAGCGTTTCTGCATCTCAGTGTCCCGAACGTACGTGTTGCTTCTTTCCTGCATCAGCCCTCAATATTTGCCATCTCTTTTCAACATTTTCACTTCCACTTTTTGCCTCTCTATAACAAACAAATTCACTCGTTCTAGAAAACAATATTTTTTTCCTATATCGTGAAATTTTTCTTGAATGCTTGATTAAAATTAAATTGCAATGAAGATAAGTAGTTTTCAATTAATTCGAATGTAAGTTAAAATAATCATATTTTTGTATGTATTTAAATTGAACGTAGGTGAAATTTAGAAACATCTTTGAACCGCCTGATTAATCAACGAGAGCACTAGACTCTGGAAAAAACTGCGAAGTCTTGTTTACATCCTTGAAGCTGCGAAAAGATCTTTGAGACGATTCACCAACACTTTAGAATTTTAAAAAAATCCACTGGATATAACAAATCTTCAGCTCACTCGATTTTTTTAAACGAGAAAGAAAAAAATCACTCTGCTTACGTGAGAAAATCTACGAGGACTAGATGTAAAGGAGATTTGATTAGAGGATTTTTCTCCGATTGAACATAATTACAAATTTCCACATAGAAAAACGTACATCTCACGAATGATGCGATTTTTTTTAGTTTTCGGAAATAAGTCGCAGAATTAGTGGAGGACGAGGCAAAAATTGGTGTCTCGTTGAAACGGGAGTTCGCGTCCATCTGGGACGAAGGGAGCAAAACTCTTTTTCGCGGCGATGTGTATATGTGTGTGTGTGTGTGTGTGTGTTCGTGAATGTGTGCAATGCTTCTGGGAACGCGGTGGAGACGACTCCTTCTTGTCAGCGCGCACAAACCCGGTCGATAGCTGGGAGAGTGCGTACAACTTTCTATGATCCTCTCTTCGTGTATTCATGTATTTTCTCCTACCCGAATCCTCGATTCATAATTTTACCAAATTTTCCTATCCATACGAAGATTAAATAGTATTAAAAAAAATGATGTATAAAAAATACACGAATATATTGATCCACGTCGAATTTTCTATGGGGGATAATATTAGTTTAAAAAAATTATAATAGAGGAATATTTCACAGGTATATTCCAAGGCAAAACAATAGGAAAAATTTAGTAACAAAGCTTCTGAATAAAGAGTTATTTAATGAAAAGAATCAGCTAGTTTTTTTGCTGTAATAACTTTATATTCTCGAGTCGTTTTTTCTTCTCAAATTATTTCGCCTCAAGAAATTCACAAGAGTCACTTCGAGCAATTGAAAAGTATGATATGATGCGTATCTATATGTATATTTAATGGCCAATCTCGATTTCAGATCAAATTGGTTTTATCGACCCAATTTTTGAGACAAGCTTCTTTATTTTAAGGAATTATTAGGACAAAATAGCCTAGACTATAACAAAACTAATTTGTCTTGGAATCGGGTTTAGCCCGTAACAAATAGATGTTCCCTGAACCAGGAAAGCGTTTCGTTCACTGAGCACGTATTTTTTGAATGACAATGGTGAACGAATTGAAGCGAGTTTTGGCGATTTTCACTACATTTAATTACGATGAAATATCATTAAATTTTTTCACGCGATCCAGAGCGATTTTCAAAGCATGGAAATGTCGCAGCCACGTGATATCAGCTGAATCATAAATCGACTGATTTTTTGCGCTGCTAATTGTTTCCTTAATCGGATTGCCCGCTGTACACGCCTCATTTCGATGCATTTGGATCTCGAGCATCAATCACTCACGAATTGTTAACGAAAAAGCCTTGGGCATAAAAAAGGAGATTTACAGCTGCACTTATACAGAAAGTAAAATAAACATATTTCCAATGCTCTTCCGGACGTTGTACTCTCATCAAGTACTTCGCCTTGTACTCTAGTAACCCAATTTCGAAACATCAATGCAGTCATAATTGAACTAGCGTGAAAAGTTATCCGATTTCTATGCGTTGACCGTTTTTTTTTTTTTTTTCATAAATATGTAACACGATATCGAGAATTATACTGGTACTTTCGTTCTGATCCAATTAAAATCCACTACTCTATTAAATCATTGCATTATTTACGAATGGGGAAATGTCCCGATCTCAAATTTAATATCGGATGTAAAGAGGAACGCAATAAAAAATATTTACTCCAGATTTATTTGGTTTTAATTATGAAAAAGAGATGAATTTGATCGTTCGGAATATTTGAAAAAATCACGATTTTCAATAACCGTTTTCTTACACATTCAAAATTCATATGGTTTCCATATTACTGTAAATCAGTATGTATAGAAACAATTACCGAATAATTAAGGAAGGTTTAAGTCAACTCGTGCTTAAATAATTAAAACGGGGGTTGATTAAATGATTGAATAAGTTCTACAGGATAATGAATTACTGAAATTATTTTGAGCAGGGTCCTGGATACACAGCCTTGAAACTCGAGGATCGAGAGTATATCTGGAGTGAATTGCGACCAATGGCAAAGCTGAAGAACGCTAATATATCCGCGTGAGCGTCCACGCACAGATTATTCGCTATAGTTATAATGGTGAATGCGTTATGGTATAAGATAGAGAAATATTGTACGATTCTCTCTCTCTCTCTCTCTCTCTCTCTGTCTCTCTTTGTATCTTCCCCTTCCTCGAGACACAGAGTTCCCGTCATTCGAGGAAGGTCTGATCCTTGGAACTTTCTTATAAATGAAGGTTCGACGCGTTCTGGAGTTTCATTTTATTCACCATCCCCTCGACAACGGAGGGTTTTACAGCGCGTTGTCGATATTTTAGTGCTGGTTTATTTTGTAACTTAACAAATTACTAAACAGCACTTTTCATCCCAGTTTTTTACTTCGAAATTTTAAGTTTGTGCGGTCTCGTCAATTAAATTAATTACATAAATAAATTTCTATATTTAATATGTATGGATATATAAACTGAATTTAATCATTTTGAATAAAAAAGTGCTTACTGTGTTGAGAGGAAAAATTGTCGAACGAAACCCTGGAGTACAACAATAAAAAGTGAGTAACTCGTGTGAGTGTCCCGTTTGTTAATCGAGTTTAAGAAATTATATCGGAATATATTTCAACTCGATTTACCAAAGTGGCATAGAAGTCAATTTTTACATCGACGGATTATTTAAAATGGAAAACCAATAATTACATTCGCGAAATCTTAAATTGCATTCTTTCATGTGAACAAAGAAATTTCAACGAATATCTTTGGTAAAGGAATTTCACTGAACAGTGCAACAACCGCGTTTTAATCATTTGACTGTAGGTCAAGTCTGGAAAAATTAATAATTTCGTTGGCAAAAATGGCAGAGGTCATAATTCCGGATTCATATCTCGAGCATTGCTTGACGGTTTCGATCTACTTTAAGGTAAAATAGCTACCCTTGGGCCAAGCTTTGTGAAAGTAATCTGTGCCACAATAAAAAAGGCATTCTTATCTCGTTACATGGAACAATGCATGCAAATATATATATATATATATTTTTTTTTCATGCAAAAATATATAAATATATATGGGGCATTTCACGCTAAATCGACCTACGTCAGACCCTTCCATTCTTTGATTTGGCTGAAAATGTTATGTGTCGTATGATCCATTGAAAGAAGCTCTCTTGATTTTTTTCAGATTTTTTTGTCCATACAATTGTGAGATATGATTTTGGTAATTATGTAGTTGAGCAACTTTTCCCAAAAATGATGATAAAATTATTTTTTTTTTATAATTTGTTGCTAAAAAATGATGTAAACAATGATATTCCGTCGGGGGACGCTGAATTTTTTACACAGATAATTTTTTATCGATAAAAAACGAATATTCGAAAATTTCATATTTTCGTTCGTAGCTGTATGGACTGTTACTTCCATCTCTTTGTTTACATCACTATTAGGTGTCACACAAGTTGTACGCGACAATGAAAACAAAAACATTGAAATTGCGAAGGTATAAAATAAGTTGTATGCGAAGCCTTCAGTTTTGTACGGTCGTCGTGAATATCACATGGATGGATGGCTACATAGCTGAATTTTATTTCAAACGTAAATATCCTAATCATATCGCGAACGCTTTCATGCTTTTTTCTCGATTCTTCAACATATCGAAAGCATGTAAAAGATAATCTTTTGCGCTTTTAATTTTTGTGCGTAATTTTGTGAAATGTGTGTGTTTGTGTGTAAAAATTTTGTTGCTTTAATTTTGCAATTTTTTAATTTTTTGCCTTACGAGTTTTTTGATGATAAAAAATTCGCCTTGCAATAAAATCTACTTCCCCCACCGTTTAATCATTATACATAACATTCTTGAAGTAATAGAACTGAAAAAAAAAAATGTATCACCATTTTCGGAAAAAGCCGCTCAACTACATAATTACCATGATTTTTTTTCAAAATTCGATATTTTTTTTTTTTTCAAATGACTGTAACTCTATGAAAAATCGACCAAATCGAACTTTTTTTTTTAGAAAGGTTGGTTTTTTACCTTACCGTTGGAAAAACAAAACGAAAAAATTATTAATAATTGTCTTCCATATTTTTTCGGAATTTGAAGAAATTTAAAGCAAAAAATTATTGGTTTTAAGATGTTAGCCCTTTTTAATTTTTTTTTTTTTTAAATTCCTAAAAAAAACAGTAATTTGAAGAAAAATACATCGAATTTTGATTACAAAATCATATCTCACAAGTGGATGGACGAAAAAATCAGAAAAAAATCAAGAGAGCTTCTTTCAATGGGTCATACAACAAAGTTTTCAGCCAAATCAAAGAATGGAAGGGACTGACGTCCGTCGATTTGGCGTGGAATGCCCCATATGTATATGTGTATATATATATATATGTATGTATGTATGCATAAATAAATATTGCCAAGTGCATATAATCACACGAGCACCTGCCATTTTCAACTATTTGTAGTACGTATCCTGTTAGTATTTGTTTTTCTGCTAGATCCGTTATTTCACCACCGTGAAAATGGCATATACATGGCAAATAACGCTAGTTGATAAATATTAATAATTCGTATTATTCAATTATCGCAATATTAATTACCGCGACCTTCGACAAATCGCAATATATGTCGCAGACTTATAATTAAATCTCATCTTTCAATTTATATTCCTCATTTCTAGAATCGTTCTTACGAATTCCCTTCTTCTTCTTCTTCTTCTTCTTCACAATATTTATCAATCTCTAAGCACATCGCGCATTACGCAATATGGAAATATCGATTGTATCTTTCCACTCAGATGAATTAAAAAAGGCTGAGGAATAAAACGGATTTTTGAATAAAAAAAAAAAAGTATGTAATCAGAAATAAATAGAAATGAGTACATTGAAAACGAATTTTTATCATCGATGATAAATAATTTTGAAAAATGTTATAAATTCAAAACGAAACCGTCCATTTTAATTTATTAACTGAGGTGTCGATAGGAAATCAAAATGGCAGTAGGACAACTTTATCAAGAGACTCGGTAGAGTTTCGGGACAAGTACATTTGCAGCTCTGTCGTCTGCTGGCCCGATTAAATAACTCTAAGGGCCGGTTGTTCCACCTCCAGGTAAATTTTATCTGATAGTTAAAGGTCTGCTACTCAATGCTACAACCTTCAAGTACAATTTACCAGAAGGTGGAACAACCGGCCCTAAGTAAGGTGAAAATCTCTATTCCCGGACATCTCTATTCCTAAGGGTATGGATCAGTCATCCCGCCCGCTTCGAATTTTCGAAAGTGAAATTTTTCTACGCCGTTCGTCCGATCGGAATAAAAAAAGTATCAGCCCACGCAGAAAAATGGCAAAAATGGGCTCATACTTTTTTATTCCGATCGGACGAACTGTGTGGAAAAGTTTTCGATTCGAAATTTGCAGCTATCTCTCTCGCAATCATGGCGGCTCAGTCGGTATGACTCCTAGCCTTAAATATTTCTATTCTGAATAACTGTGGTTAATTAAACTCTATTCGTAAATAACTATATTCGTAAATATCTCTACGCCAAATTATCTCTATTCCGAGACATCTCTATGCTTAAATATCTCTATTCGTAAATATGGTTCAACACAACTCTAGTCCAAGACATCTCTATGCTTGATAAAAATAATTGAAAATCAAGCTGCATATTATGATCAATTATCGGCTGTCGATATAGTAGAACGAATAAAATTGCATGTACTGTTCGACTGAGAAATTGAATTTTCAGATCTCGGCATAACTTTCAGACATTGTTGTAATATTGTAATTATTTTATTTATCACCATTATGAGAGAGAATCAAGTTCTTACTCGTTGTGTTGCGATGGCCGTGATCCGCACCAGAAATGATGTTAATTTTCAAGTTCTGGAAAGTTTTCCAGTTTTATAACGTGCTCTATGCCGAATAATTTTTCTGACGATTTATATTATTAAATTATTTTATTATTTTATTAAATTGAATATCTCTTTTCATTTATTCTTCCGTCCGTAATAACTACTCAATATAGCAAAACGTTATTTTTTTTATACTGACCCGAATCGCCTCGTCAATTCTGTGCCTCGATTTTTAATGCGTGTACACGTGCAAAGATACTCGAGACTTTGCATGGACTCACCGCGCTATGATTTTTCAGCCCTGAATAGTCCCTGACAGGTCGAAATACCGTCTAAACATTGATTCTGTCTCTCCAAATACAATTGCTATAATCGTGAAAATTCATAATGGTGATGAATGTAATAACCAAAATATTATAACAACATATGAAAGTTATGCCGAGATCTGAAAGTTCAATTTTTTAGTCGATCAGTACATAAAATTGTATTCACTCTCTACTACATCGACAGTCAATTATTGATGATAATATGCAGCTTGATTGTCAATTATTTTTATCAAGTATAGAGATGTCTTGGAATGGAGATATTCTGGAATAGAGTTATCTTGAACCATATTTACGAATAGAGATATTTAAGCATGGACATATCTCGGAATAGAGATAATTTGGCATAGAGATATTTAAGAATAGAGTTATTTACAAATAGAGTTTAATTAACCACAGAGATATTTACGCATAGATATGTCCGGGAATAAAGATTTTCACCTTTGAGTTATTTAAGAATAGAGATATAAATAGAGTTGTCCTGCTGCCATCAAAACAAATAAATTATGGACGGCAGGTATAATTAATACCATTAATTTTGTATTAATTTTTTCATATTCCTTAATATAATAAACGTTGTATTAATTACTTCTAAGTCCGAGTAAAATCTCTCATATTTCTACGAAAGAACATAAAAATATCAGATGACATAATTCCACTCAAGTCTCATTTTATTTCCGTATTTATTTATCTATAAAATGAGAATGGGTCCACGCGATCTTGACCGGCAATTTCAATTTTTACGTCCTAGTACTTTATTTTAGAGCAAACAACAAGAAAAGGTTTAAAAAAACAATGAGAAATAGTTTATCACGGGTCAAGCTCGAGAGAAGCGGTACTTTTGAACAATGAGTAACAATTAAAGTGCGCGTATGGTGACGCTTCGTCCGAGTATCGTCGTCGTAATTTTATGAGAGAGTTAATCACCCACAATCCTCTTCGTGCAGGTTTTTTTTCATGCACATACGTATATACATACATATGAATGTTCTAGTGACAGTGAGTAAATCGAGGCCTTAATAAAAAAAAAAAAAGATCGAGTGTAATCACGGCAAGAACCTTCGAAATGTTTGCACGATTTTCTAATTATGTCCTTTTTCGTTTAATTGCTTATACTTACGTCCGCGTTCGACATTCGTCAAAATTTGTTTTTTCAATTTCGTTTCAACGAACTTTGTCGTGAAATCAGTTATTCTTGTGATGACATTTTAGAATGTGCGTAATTAAAAAAAAAAAAAGAAAAAGAAAAACATTTTTTAACCATGCCCATCTCCGGGCGACGAAAAAATATTGCTCGTTAGTTAAAACTTCTTTAATTAATTTGTATGAATATTGCGAATGCGGCTCCAGCGCCAAACTGCTCCAAATTTTGATCTAACGTTTTTGATCATTAAAAAATGGTATAACAAGTAATATTAAAGAAGGAGAAGCCTTCAAATCTGAGAAAAAATAATAATAATAAAAAAGTGTACGAATAAATAGAAAAAGATTTGGAGCAGTTTTGAGCTGGAACCACGATTCGCAATATTTACCTTAATTTGATGTAATAGAACAAAATTATAAACTCAAGTTAGGATATAACTTTGTGATTAGGCAAAACGTGTAATGAAATTAACGTTATTATAATAATTTTCGTTCCATCTCAACGATTCTGGCTCAAGGTAGCCGAGCAAGTTATAAGGGAGTTGCGCGCACATATGACATGTCGCTCTTTCCCTCTGACTTGTAATACACGCACGTCTTTTACACTATTATATACACATACTTATATACATCTTCGCCGAATGAGACAACAATTGAATCCGACTCATTTCAAACTTAGCGACAACATTTCATATTCTCGTACCTGTTGCAGAAAACCTATCAGAATGTTTTACAATTTCTTTTTTTGTTTCACGTGTCAAAATTGTATACGCGGTTATAGGTATAAATATATTTCGAAATTGATAATGCAACAATTGCACACATTATTTCTTTATATTCAAATAACTCCGTGGGTGAATATTCACATTCCAAGAATATTTATAAATGTCACTATACCTAAATAACTCGATGGATAAAAATCTTCAATCATAAATGTAAAAGAAACCAAAGTATAAACAAAAAAAACAATAGGTGAAAACTCGATTGTTCTAAAAAAATCGCATTCTGAGGCAATCTTATTCTCAAATATTCTATTCGAAAATAGGAAATGGTACAGAATTTCTTATCCAAATTATTTATATTCTTCTATATCTCTTATTATTCGATTCGATTTTTCGATTTTTTTGAATATATTTAGAAATACAGAGATACAAGGATAAAAATTGAAATAATGGAGAAAATTTCGATAAGAATTATTTTAGACTAAAGATGAATATACAAGAAAACAAAATATAAATATTTTCATATCAATATATTTCAGAACAAGGTTGTTTAAGGCGCACCACTAGTGTAACTGCCCCAAAAAAAAAGGTGATTTTCGGGAATTTCTTGAAAGAAAAGTATTGCATCGAATGTTTTGAAATTTCGGGGATATGTTTGTATATAAATTATGTATATACAGTAATTTTTTTGAATGAAGATATTCAATTTTCAGCGACTTATGCGTCGTCTCCCGAGTCTCCAAAAAATAAGTTCTCCCACTACTGCAGTGTGATTGCGACCTTCAGAGTGCCTGAAATCAAAAAATAAAAAAAGTCCGTTAAACTAGAAGGTATTGCCTGTACAATGACGCAGGATTGTGAAAAAAAATTAAAATCCAAGAAAACGGCGGAGTTTTGAAAAAAAGTTCCAAATTACGCTTAAAAATCTGATGGTTTTTTGCATGGCAAATTGACATTTTTTATCCAATCGAAAAAGTGGAGCGTCATTACATACAGAAACAAATACTAAATACGCTAAAACAAGATTCAAGTCGATCGGATGATTTTTATTCGAGTTATAATTGCAGCAAATTTGAAAAATGTCATTTTGAGAAAAACGCGTTGAAAGATAAAAATATTGATTTCGTTGTTATAACTATTTAAGATCCGCACTTGAAATTTTAGTATATTATTCTTGAAGGTATAGACTATCGAAAAATGCAAAAAAAAATCGATTTTTTGAAAGTGTCACACTAGTAGTGCCCCTTAAGAATGCTATTACTATTAAGTTTAGTAAAAATAGTGATAAATTTATAAATAGCGATATCTTGGAAAATGGATATGATCTCTCGGAGTTAGATGAGAATAGAGAAGCAAAACAAAGCATTGTTCTGGTGCCCCAATTTGCATCTCGATTTGAAAATCTGAAAAAACAGCTCTATAAATCCAAGTATCACAGAAATGAAAAAAAAAAATTCACGTACCGTTGCTCGCGGATCAAGGTAACTTGATCTTTTTTTTCGCTACAATCTCTTAAAGCATATTTGTCATATTTTTTGTTCCTCTTGAGATTTATGATGCAGATTTATCATGCTATCGTAAAAAGTAATCTTACAAGGATACAAAAAAGATCCTTTTTCGTCACGAATTGCATTTTGTCTGCAAGGCACGTAACGATAGTCGTATTATTAGCTTTTTTTTTTGCTTCCGAGCATTACACATTTCGAAGAGATGAGAGCAAAAGAGCACTCTCGTAAATTTCCGCGTATCATCAACGAGATCAGTCTCATTGAGATAACGAAGCGTTATTTCTTTCTATCAGTGATTGGCTGTTATACTAATAATTATGAGAAAAAAACGTTTAGTGCAAGTGAAGAGAAAACAAGCCGCAAAATCAACGAGATCGTTAGCGGATCGGAGCCTTGGACATCGCGGCTCAATACAAACGATTCCATTTTTAACTCCCGACTGCCCGCACGGGCAAAAGCCGAGAGTTTATGCGTTTCACCGCAATCAGCTGATTTTCACGAATTTTTCACGCAGAATGCTTTATTTATATAAATGCAATCGAAGAATAAACAATTCAAGACATAACAATTTATATAAAAAATACCAATTTTCAGTTTTAAAAGTCGAGTCAGAACACGGTCCTTACTGTATAGATTCGCGGCAGCTTTCATGTCTTTATTTTCCCCCCATTCTAAAATGTACTTGTCTCGATTCACTACCGCGAATCTTAAGGATCTATGCCCAGTCAAATCCGCAGTACATCCATTTGTTTTTTCAAGCAGATCATTATATAAGATATCAATAATAAATATGTTTTTTTATTAATTAATACTAATTATACATAACAAATCAACCCGATGAAAGTTACAGTTATTAACTTAAAGAAAAATTAGTTCTTCATTTGACTATTTTTTACTGGAGCTAATGTCCGTTCTATCAACCAATCAAAAAATTCCGTTTATATATCGAGAAAATTTGGCAACAGTGCCGGAAAGTGTGTCGTTTGACAGCTAGTTTCCTAACCTAATAAATTGTTTAATTTTTTTTTTCGTGTATAATGTGAGTGAGGAAAATGAGTAACAATTCTCGTGTTGTGCTCAGAGACGAAAAAGGCAAATTTACCACACAAAAAAGAAAACAGTGGCTTGAGAGTGTTGCGAAGAGTGTCGAGAAACGAAGACGTTTGAACGACACCGAGAAAAAATTATATTTTGGTTAATTTATTTATATAGCTCATGTTTATCTTGCATTATATATTTGCATTGACATTTCATGATTAGATCACGCTTGTATTTATTTTCTCTCACTACTACTGTACACTCGGTTCGTACTGCCCGCGCGTGCAACGTTGCCATATTTCCATGTTTCGCACATTTAACATGGCGACTGTAGTAGCAGTTTTCGCACATGACCCAAACGACTCTACTTTTTTTTGAGATTTTTGAACAAATACGACGGTGACATCGGGGGGTTTTGTTCTTTAAATAGTAAAAAAAATAAAGTTTCTAATAATATTTTTTTTAATCTGTACGCTTATATACCACGAGCTTTATTTTCTTATTTTCTTTCAAATTAGGCTACTTCCGCTACGATTAACATGCGTTTTAAGGCGCGTTCGGGGAGTTGCTATTTGCGCTGTAAACGCTAACGCCACCATTAAATAGTATTACTATAGGTTGCCTTTTTAGCGCAAATAGTGACTCCCCGAACGCAGCCTTAACGGGACTGAAAAAATTAATTTACGTAATAACTATACGGTGAAGTCTAATTATTTTTTTTCTAATCGACGCAGCATCGTTCACTCTACAACATATTTTAAATTTGAAGGTCAAACTTAAATTGTATATTTTGTGCATACATCCTTAACCCCCCGTCACACGCGCTAGAATTCCAAACGCCGTTACACGCGTCGCGGGAAATCGCCGCACTGCTTTTGAGCCTTACGTTATAGCGTTGGCATATCGTTCTTACGCGCATGCGCGCACCGTTAGTGCTCAAGTGCTCAGTAGGAGATATGGCAACCTCGAACGTAAAATCATATGGACGACTACACGCGCTAGCGGAGAAACGCCGCATTTCTTGCACTTAGGGCGGGTTGTTCGAACCTCTAGGTAAGCCTATCTGGCAGTTAAAGGTCTGCTAGCCAATGCTTTCAACCGCCAGATAAGCTACCTAGAAGTTGGAACAACCCGCTCTTAGTCGTATTAATTAAATATTATTTATAAAATATAAATTGAAAATTATCGTATAATTTTGTATCATTCATCAATTTTTATTGGTTAATGAAAAAGCAAAAAATGCGGCGTTTCGCTCATAGCGCGTGTGACGGAGAGTTAATACGGAATAAACTTTAATTTGGTGTATTTTGTGTGCTTCGAGAATCATTTATTCTTAACAAATCACCTTTATTCTATTTTTTTGGCACGTATAATAATAATAATAATATTCGCGAGTAAAAAAAATAATACAAAATAAAAATAGCAGCATTATTTACATTTATATTTGCATTATACGAATTTATATTCAGCAGGTTAACGACATTTATATATGCATATTTGCAACAACAATAATAATCATGATATCAAATGTAAAAATAGGTACAAACGAAGTCTCATTTATTTTTTCAATATATACATATATGATTGAGACTGTACATAATAATTATGACGTAACGACGATCCTGATTAACGAACCGGCCAACGCACTTTACGATTGTAATTGCGTAATCGAAAATTCTTCTATCCGCACACAAATATCTCTTCGGTCTGATGAAAAATTCTGTGATGCATGAAAACGGAACGCAAATTTTTTATGAAAAGGTCAGAGCGTCTTAGATCGTTGGTGGAAGAATGTCTCGATCACGTGACGTACATTGCACGAAGGCGGTATTAAATTAAAATGCAATCATAATCATGGTTCGATCGATAGGTGTTGAAAAGTTGCCAAGTAATTGGGACAAAAAATGAAATAAATTTATGGCTTTTTCGACATTACGTATATTTAAGAAAATAAATTAAGTTATTAACGGGAGAAACCAGTTTAGTTGGCCGAAATTTTGGTGTTTTTCGTGAATTTTTTTAACAGGGAAGGAATAATCAAAATTTGTTTCAACTTGAAGGATATTTTACTCATGTTTCGAAGTACACTTTGTAATTTTTTCAAGTCATTTCCACCAGAAATAGTGGAGTTAGAAGCTGCTGTCCATGGACGATCGCCATCCGAGATTTTTGCTGGTGGGCATTCCTGAAGTAACAATTTTTATCTGTAATCATTACAATTTTTTTTTTTCGTTAACAACATATTTCCTAAGAATATGAACCTAATTGTGATCAAAAAAGTTGAAAATTGCATGTTTTTGAGGTGTTTGAACACAATGTCATGTTTTTATAGCATGTTTTTTCACCTTTTTTGCATTAAAAAAAATATTTTTAATAATAATATCATCCCAGAGTTAGGTTCATATAGATTGTAATTGAATAAAGAATATTCACACAAATTTTCAGAACGATTGGTCAATAACTTTTTAAGCTAGAATGCCCACCAGTTGAAAAAAAGTCGTCCATGGACAGCAGCTTCTAACTCCACTATTTCCGGCGGAAATGACTTGAAAAAATTACAAAGTGTACTTCAAAACTTGAATAAAATATCCTCCGAGTTTAAACAAATTCTGATTATTCCTTCCCTGTTAAAAAAAATTCACGAAAAACACCAAAATTTCGGCCTCCTAAACTGGTTTCTCCCGTTAACGGGACAGACCTAGTTGGAACGTCAAAAAAAAGGCCTTTTTTCCGATTTTTTTTTGGTCAAACGATAAAATAATTCACAACAAAAGTTCTTCCGTTTAAAAGATACATATGTAATGTATATGTTGCAATTTTTTCAACGCAATACATATCGAAATAAGCTGGTGACCGTCAATTGCCGAGGACGCTGCAAAAAAAAACACGGTTTGCGGTGATCAAGCTCACGCTGCAACGGCTCATCTGAAACAAAAAAAACGGAGGGGATTTTTAGTTAATGATATAATGCTCCAGTTGAACGAAGGGTTTTGAAAAATTTCCATTTTTCACAAAATGGCGGCCGTTAAAAGTCAAAAGTGTTTTTTTGACCAAAATATCAGTTCCATTTTTTGCTATTAAAAATAAAAATAATTATCCAAAAAAAAAATCCTTCGTTCATATGGAGGACTACCATGTATAGAAGAAGTGATATAAATTTCAACCCGATCGGTAAAGCCGTTCTCGAGCTACAGTGATCACCGACTTCAAAAACATGGTTTCGAGAAAAACGCACTTGAAGTCCGCTACCTGCTTACCTATGGCTCAGACACGACGTGCTACAAAGTCTTGTATTTCGGCGAATAATGGTCCGATTTACATTTACCTGGGCGGAAAATGTTCGTAAGAGATTCTACTTTTTGAAAATGAAATAAAAAAAAAATCGATTTTTCGAAAATTCTAACTAGGTCTGTCCCGTTAAACAAAACTACTGATTTTTTTACATTACGATATCTCGGGATTGGGTGGACGGATTGACTTGCGACAAGAACCAATTGAGAGGGAAAAAGCAATAAAAAATGGTCCTCTACTATCAGATTTTTTACTCAACCTATTCTTCCGTGAGAGCGGTTTGAAAAAAAAGGAAAGTCCGAAAACTGTAATATTCGAGTATAGGAGTGCAGCAGAGCTCGCGCTGACTTTTTTTTTAATACTTGGCTTCAAGCCGCTACCGCGTCTCTTGATTATCCATGTCAACTGATTTATTCAATTTTTATTAAGTTTTTCATAATGCTTTTTTAGTGTTCCGTGTGTTGTAAGAATATAATTACACCAATTATTATAATAGCCTCGATTAAATAACAATATTATGTGAAAAAACCAATTATCAGTAATCGCACATCGCATTACAATTTCGTCGGAATAGCGTGCAAATTATTCATAGACAGAACAACTGAATTCGATGAATAAACCATATTAATTAGCATAAACAAATTTGCAATAGCAAATGGAGATAAAAAAAATAATGTTTTTTTGTTTTTTCATTTTTATTACATTTAAAGTCTCCGCGAGTACGTAAAACGTAAATTACTGTGATTTGTCGAATCACATAACGGATCCGTTAAATTGCAACTTCGCGATCGATTTACGAACGGAATCGAAGAAAATCCTGGCGAATTAATCGACTACTTAATCAAAGTGAATTGCCAACTGAATATCCCCCTTTGTTATTTTTTTTATGAGCACAATTTTACAACCGTTCTTTTTTTTTTACGATTCCAATTGTCGACTCTTCGCTACATTAATCGGTAGGTCTGACAAAACAAAAAGATAATGCACTCAAATGCAATTCAAAATGGGTTGGTAGGTAACGATAGCGTAGAGACACATTAGGCGAGAATTCCGAAAACGATAAGCAGTTTAAAATAACAACCACAAGGAAGAGTTCAACATTATGAATTTTTGAAAATGATGATTTTAGGCCATCACAAATAACGAAACTTTTCATTTTGTTTACATTTATTCTATTTTGAATAAATTCTTTGCTTAAACTCGTATAATTTGTCTTTTGAAATCGATTTTTGAATTATGGAGGAAAAACGTGCACCTTCGATGCTCGGGAAAAACGATTGTTCAAGTAATCGATGGTCGAAGTAATTAAGTTAATGAGCACACATCGATAGCTCGTTAACGAAAAAAAAAAAAAAAAAAAAAAACGCTGAGGAACGAAGAAAAACTGACACCGAGTCACGACTATCGGATGTATGAACGTTTTTTTTCATTCACAGACTTCGATATAGTGTAAACAAAAAAAATGCAACAACAGATTTCTATTGTTTATGGCACGATTGAGCGGGCTTTATTGAACATAGAATCTGCATATAATGCCGCAAATTTCAACGATCGCACCACAAAGTCGAGTAAAAAAATATAGAACAAAAAAACAGCAGAATGAGAAATAAGAATCGAGAAATAAATAAAATCCAGTTCAAGCATAATAAATCGATGGCAAAGAGATTTTTTTTCATCGTTTCTAGATCCATATCTGTCTAATAATGAGTAAACATCGCGTCCTTCCTTTTATTCACGATGACAATACAATTTTTTTTAAATTCATTAGAACTCAATAGCAAAAAAAAAATATACATATATATATCGAACGGTTCGATAAGTTTTCCGATCAATCCTAACAGGAAACGACGGTTTTCTTGTTACGAATATCTGTCAAAACGAATAAGTGAAAGGTACGTCGATTAATCGAATGACTCGCAAGAGGCGTGTACAAAAACCTTGAAAAACGTGTTGAATTATTAAAACTGTTGATGATTTTTTGTTGATGAAGACAAAATTTGCATGATATTAAAAAATACCTGCATTTCGTATTCAAAGTTTGAACTTCCCATTTGGCAAATTACGATCTGAAAAAAGGAATGGTAATAGAAGAAAACGTCAGTGTTTATGCTTTTTTCGAAGTTCACGATCAAATATTTGTAGCGTTGGACTTAAATTAAACTTTGTCGCCTTTCGTATCCGATAGCGAGGAGTTTTTTTTTCAAATAATAATTCCGCTTTAGTGGAATGGCAAATTAAAAATTTCAGTGTATTTCGAGTGGTCAGTCTAAACTCGCGAGCGCCAATTTCTCAAATGAACTGTCCATTTACTCATTCTCTCCTGACACTTGTGTGAGGTAACATTTGCGATCCGGTTGAGTGTGCAAAAAAAAATCGAATTAACATGGCGAAGCAACTTCCATCCGAAAAAATGTCTGCTGTGTGTGAAAAAATCATGAAAAATCGGGGTGAGCCCCTGATGAAAAAAGCCCTCGAGACGAAGGTAATTCAAAACTAGGCATCATTATTTTTATAACAATATTTTCGATAAATTCATTTCGAAAAATTATTAAGACGTTATTTTCTTGTGCACGCTAAGTACTAAGAAATTTCAGATAAAATAAGATATAAATTAGGCAATGTAATCGATTATTTGTCGTTATCAATATCGATCTCAAGAAATTGATCAAATTGATCACAAAAGTGATTTTATAAACAAATATTAACTTTTACCCGCGGCTTCGCTCGCAGCTTAGTATAGCTTAGGCCATTTTATTAAATAAGTGTAATCAATAAAATTAATAAGTGCTGAATAGTACGCCAGGAAACGTACATATTTCCGGGATAAAAAAAGTTTTATGTATGTTAATCCATGTTAAAACCAATTTATAAACCAAATTTCATCCAAATCCAATAACCGTTACAAAGCTTAGTATTAATGTTAGTATTAATGTTTAGCATATATGATGTCATCATTTTATACATATCTACCTATAGATATAGTACACACACACACACACTTAAACATGGAATTTGATTAAAATTCGTTCAGGCGTTACAAATTTGAGCCAAGTTTGAATCCCACTGGAACTATGAATTTTGACGGGATAAAAAGCATCTTAAGGGTCATTTCTACATTAAGGGGCCAGTCCACTTTGGAACCATGAAAAATAGGCTATATTCGCTTTTTTTTTGAGGATTTTATAAAAGATATGAATATAAAAGTTGTTGGGCTTGATAAATAAAGTCTTGAAATACATTTAAAAAAATTTTTAATCCATTTTTATTCATTTTTAAGTACAAAAACTATAGTTTAACGTACGCGGAGAGAAAAATATCACAAAAATTACCGTGCTCTGCACAACAAATTAGGTGCGAAGGACTTCACTGGGCTAATTTATAAAAAAACAAATTAAAGATTCCAATCAGCATCGCAGTATTTGAAATAAAGTTATGAATTTTTGTAAAAAGCCTATGAATTTTTGTAATACGGCACAGTAAAATTTCGGAAACAGCACTGTAAAAAGTCTCATTATAAAATAAAAGTTCCTTTTGCCGGAATTTCTTATAAATATTCTGAAATATTTCTCTCCGTGTAACGCCTCAAAAATAGGTGGGCTAGGTAGCTCCATCACAACTCGGCAACGGCTTGTCTGAAACAAAAAAATCAAAGTCCATTAGATTCAGTATTACACCAGCTACAAAATGACCCTTGGATATAAAGTTTTATCAAAAAATAAAAAAATGGCAGATGAAAAACGAAAAAAGTAAAAAAAACGCGTTTTTTTCGCAGTTTTTCACAAAAAAAAAGAGTAAAAATCAAAATTTTAAAACCATCCAGGGTCATCTTGTTGCGAATCATGTTTACAATATGTGGTTCAAATTTCAAGAGAATCGGTTTATTAGTTTTAGAGATACGATGGAGCTAGATTTTGAAAACGTTTCGAGAAAAACGCGTTTGAAGTTTATACGCTCAGGTAGACGAAATGAGGTCCTGCCGTTCGGGTAAAAAAAAAAAAATACTTAGAGAGCTCGGATTTTCATAAAATTTTGACACAATATTTCTGAATGTAAGTACTTTCGAAAACAGTAAAAAAAATCGATTTTTTGAAATTTTCAAAGTGGACTGGCCCCTTAAACCAAAATTCACAAACCAAATTTTATTCAGATCGCGGCGGTTAATCAATTACAGAGTTAGTTATAATTACTATCCCACAGGAACTGTGCATTTTTCCGGGGTAAAAAGTATCCTGTGTGTTATTTCAGGAGACCTAAGACACTTTCATACCAAATTTCATCAAAATCCGTTCAACCGTTTTAGCATGAAGAGGTCATTACAGAATTACGCTCCAGATTTATCCCACAGGAAACGTGAATTTTTCCGGGATAAAAAGTAGCCTATGTCACTCTCCGGCCCATAAACTATCTCTATGCAAAAAATCACGTCGATCCATTGCTCCGTTACTGCGTGAAAGAAGGACAAACCAACAAACCAACAAACACAGTTTCGCATTTATAATATTAGTAGGGAGTAAGGATTATATTTTTTGCCAGGATACAATATGAATTTTTTCAAGATATATACTATTAGCGGTCACATTTTTTAGCCATATTGGAAACTTTTTTTCATCCTCAATGCATCGAAATCTGATAAAATTTGTACGCTGACTTAATAATTCATAGAAAAAATGTATTTTCAGACAAAAATGTTGAACGGCATCGTACAAAAGTTAAAATTTCTCTATAAACCATACGCCCTGGCGGTCGTTTCAGTCGGCTATGTATTGGGTGAACTTGGTCATTATATGATAGGTAAGTTTAATTAAAAATTTATGCATATCGAAAATTTATCTAAAATTCCTTATTTTATATTTTACTGAATGATTAAACCTAGAACTCCACAACGGGGTAATTAGTTACTCCACGAAAATGTCAAATTTCCTTCCCGAACCAATTTTTTTAAACAATTCCTCCGGTTTTATAGTTTTCACCATTAAATATGTATCGAATGCGAGTTTATCATGCACCATTCTCTTCGTAATCGAAAAACGTAGAGAATGCTATATAATTAAACCTTATTATCGCATACGAGGAATATTTTATACTGAATAGAAGATTGGGGTAATTATTTACCCCAGTGTGGGGTTTACGTTGGAAAAAATAGATTGTGGGGTTTTAGGGTTAATTTGGCCAGAAATATATTCTATGATAAATTATTGAATTTTATTACTTTTGCAAAAAATAATGAGAGTTAATTAATTGATCTAGTAATGATGAAAACCGATGATAAATTTTTCATCATATTTTCGATTTTTAGGTGTAACGAGCAAAGCAACAGCGATGGATTTACACTACGGAGAGATATCTTGTCAGTTAAATTCGACAGACTTTTCTCTGGCAGTTTTGCCGGTGCGGTGTGAAACGGCAAATAATTCCGACGAGTGAGTAAATGATTCACAGTGCGTTTTATAAATTACTAAGTAAATCATTAAAAAGAAAAAAAATATAGCAACGTAATTGATCGCCTATGAAGCGCAACGACGAATAAGAAAATTACTTTTAAAAATTTCGAATTAACGCTTCATGGATCATGGACGATTGTATAATGCTTCACGTCCTTGATCCTCCTTGTTAAATTCGATTCTGAGAAAATCTAATACTTTTATATTTACAAGCAGAAATATCGACGAGCTTATAGATAAAACAGATCATTTCCGTTGCTATCGTGCGTTTTTATTTGCTCCAAAAGATAAAATCCAAATTTATTATTACTATAATTCAGTCTATTACTAAAAAAAATCGATCTTAAAAATTTGAGTAGCTGAAAAACAATAACGAATGCAATATGATTTTTTTATTTGTTCCAAAAATTCTTCCATCCTCGATTTTAACTTTAAATCCATAGATTTGTTTGGGTTTTTTTTTTTTTTTTTTTTCTTAATAGATACTCATGTTTTGAAAAATTGTTGCAAATATTTTCACTTGCAATATTTATTCTCATTTATTTTTATATTTTTTGATACATGAGTTTTCTGTTCGTTCCATTTAAAGGTGCGCAATGCTTGAAATGAATGGTACACGATACTGCGAGTGGAATTACAACGGACTTGGATTGGATTATCAAATACTCGCTGGACCAAGCTTCATAGCGGTATTTACGGTGATGGGTGTGTTACTCGGTATAGCAGCTGATCGATACAACCGGTAAATTTGTATTTTATGTCACTCGAAAAAAGAGGACGAATCGCTCGTTCATTTATTCGAAATAGTTTCGGCCCCTGCGAAACGTTCGCCCGTTGTGCATGACTGCGCAATACGTACTAAAATTGACTAGCTCTAGGCGTCACGAAAAAATATTAACGGATTATATCTAGTCGTGTTCGGGAAAATTAAGGCAAGCAACCACTTTAGGAGACCGAAAATTGGATGATTTTTTGGATTTTTTTTTTATTGTGAAAAAAAAACGGAAATTTTCGCAACTCTGACAATAATTTATTCATATTTTCATACATTTCTGATAATTTTTTCGAGTTATTTCATGCATTAATTAAGGTGTAATCCGCTGTGTCCCTTGGCGTGTCCTCATCGTCGTTGTCGATTTGCGGGAATTGTGCAGCTCGCAATTCGCATCTGAAATAGTCCAACAAATTTTTATACCTTCTTGAGATGTTTTTTAAGAACATGAACCTAAATTTTGAAAAAAAAAAACATCGAGAATTGAATGTTGGAACGTGTTTGAAAAAAATGATCGATTTTTAGCATTTTTTCCCCCCGGCATTTTACAATAATAAATATGTTTTAAACAATCTAATCTTTCCAACTTTAGGTTCATGTTTTAATAAATTATGTTATGTAAACGTATTCCAAATTTGAAGATGATCCATCAATTAGTTTTTGAGTTATAATTCCCACAAATTCAAAAAATGTCGTTTCGAGTAAAACACATTTAAAGTTTGAGCGCGCTTGGGAGTCGAGCGGAGGGTCTTTATCATTTATATACATACCGTTAGAAAGCATCCAAAAATCGTTTTGAAATTTTCAGGGTGTATTCTTAAGATATTTTGTTAACGATTTATGAAATTTAAAAAAAAATGTTTTTTTGAAGCATCTAAAGTGGTTGCTCACCTTAAGGGATTTTCATGATTTTTTTAAGCCATTTTAACATCGTTTTATTAAAATACACTATACAGTATCAATTGCTACATATTTTGAGGTACTTATATAAATTTTTTTATGAAAAAATTTTCACTACTTCAAGAAATATGGCCGTTGTCCTAAAAAACCTTTTTTTGAACATCACTCACGGTGAGCATAATATCTCTGGAATGGCTCATTTGAAATAAAAAAAAACCGAAAAGATTTCGTTAGTATAATACTGTACGCTCTTCGTGAATGAAGGGTTTAGCGAAATTTTGATTTTTAAAAAAATTTCGTCGATTTTTCCGAAAAGTTCGATTTTTGAGCTTCCAAAATGAGGTTTTTTGACCCAAAAAAATATAAATTTTGGTCCAAATAAAAGTTTCTTTGTTCACGAACAAGCCATTGCAATTAGAAACAAGCTCGTGAAAGATTCAAATCGATCGGTTAAATAGCTCACCGCAACAGCACTTTAAAAAAAAGATGATTCCGAGATAATCGCGTTTAATTAAAGTCGTCGATCGCTGCGCTCGGAGATTCGCATTCTCAGGTAGCGCGCGTAAATATATTCGTTCTAGTGCTCAGATCTTTATAATATTTTGGGAAAACGTTCTTAAGATGATGTACTTTGAGAAAATGCAAAAAAAAAATGTCCATTTTTTCAACCCAAACAACTAGATATAAGCCCTTAATATTGTTCTTTGCATCAGCTTTAGCATCTAATCGTACAAACGTGTATAATTTTCGTTCCAATTATGTAATCGTATTTTTTATTTGAATAAATATTTATTATTGTTGAAAAACAACGAGCAAAAAAAAATATCAACCGGATAATTTTGATTCTCGTTAATTTTCAGAGTGAGACTATTAGCAGTTTGTACTCTCGTATTCAGTATAGCGACTATTTTGATGGGTGCTGTGAAGGAATATTGGCAGCTCGTTATTCTACGAATGGTTCTCGCTGCAGGGTAAGCTTTCTACACATAAATATATCCTTTCTCTTTCTTTTTTTACATCGAATCATGATCGTCCTAAAATTTAACGATTTTTCCACAAATCGATAGGAATCTCTAGCAATAAAAAAATAAACCAACTCATAAACATGACATTTTCTCGTGGAATTTTTATTGCGTTAAATGTATAGGTAACTTTTTATTTTTGATAATTTATATGTTTTTGGGCAGTGAGGCTGGATGCAATCCCCTTGCGACGGGCCTTTTGTCCGACTGGTTTAACGAGAAACAACGTGGCCTGGTAATGTCGATATTCAATTGGGGCATATACGGTGGCTATGGTATCTCATTTCCAATCGGTAGATACATACCTTTATTGAATCTCTGGGATTTGGTACGTTTACATTGAAAAATCTAAATGAAATTTCGGATTTACGAAACTCCGTTACTCACAAATAAAAATATTCGTTCAAAGCTCAATTTTTTTAGCAACATAAAATGAACTGACTCCAATTATTTTCATTCGTTTTTTTTTCAAAATACTTCTATTCCCGATATTTCGAGTTATGAAAATGTTTTGTCAATTTCGTATTATTAACCCTCCGTCACACGCACTATGAGCGAAACGCCGCATTTTTTGCTTTTTCATTAACCAACAAAAATTGGTGAATAATACAAAATTATACGATAATTTTCAATTTATATTTTATAAATAATATTTAATAAACTTATTAAGCAGTTTCATTTTATTTTTTTTTAATTATTAAATGAAATATTAATAGAATTTAAATTCAAATTAAAAAATTGATAATTGCAAGAAATGCGGCGTTTCCCCGCTAGCGCGTGTTGAGTCGTACATATGATTTTACGTTTGACATTGCCATATCTCCTACTGAGCACTTGAGCACCAACGGCGCGCGCATGCGCGTAAGAATGATATGGCAACACTGTAAGGCTCAAAAGTATTGCGGCCTGATTGCGGCGATTTCCCGCAACGCGTGTAGCGATGCCTGGAACTTTAGCGCGTGTGACGGAGGGTTAATTTAAATGAAATTCATTATTTTTTTAGATCGTTTTTATGCTGATGTTGCTAAAATATATATATATTTTTTACTACCCCATTAATTTTCAGTCGTTTTTTCAAGAAATACTTTCACTCGAGATATTTGGAATTATCAAAATGTTGAATCAACTTGGTATTATTAATTAAAATGAAAGTCATTCTTTTTTATATCTTTTTTGTCCTGATGTTACAAAAATGTAATTTTTGTTCATTACTCAGGGATGGCGAGCTTGTTATTACGGAACTGGAATACTTGGACTGCTAATCGCTATTCTCACAGGATTAACTCTTTCCGAACCAGAAAGAAAGACTATCGGTGAAGAACAGACCGGAAAAGATGGAATGAAAATAACCATCTGGCAAGTTATCATGCAACCTCGAATTGTACTTCTGTGTTTCGCTGCTAGTATCAGACATTGCGGTACGATTTTCGGTTTGATATCGATACGGATTTAAAAATTTCATAAAGAAATACAGAAAATATATTGTATTATTAACTGTTATTTAATTATCATTGAATATTTCGAAAGAGCATCAAATTCTATTATCAATTTGGCAATACTTATTCATTTATCAATTTTTTTGTCTTCCAGGTGGAATGTGCTTTGCCTACAACTGCGATCTATACTACAGAGATTATTTCCCCGATTACGATTTAGGATGGATGTTGTTCGCAGTGACCATTGTTGTCGGCAGCATTGGTGTCGTTGCGGGTGGTGTAATAAGTGACAAATTCGTTGCGAAAATGGGAATAAGGTCGCGAGTTGCTGTTCTTGCAATTAGCCAGCTTATCGCAACGCCATTTGCCTTTGGTTCTGTTTATTTTGATCCGCTCTGGGCGATGATAACCCTTGGAGTGTGCTACTTTTTCGGTGAGCCCATAAAGTCTCAACTATTATTTACATGTTATGAAATTTTTGGAAACCTTTGGATAATTTATTTTTTACTGACTATTTTATAGTTATTTCAATTTTATTTTCTATACGAAGTCGGTGTTACTTCTTTCGATAATTGAGCTTTAATTATTTACAAATTCGCAGCTGAGATGTGGTTCGGTATTGTTTTTGCGATCGTCGTGGAGATCGTGCCCTTGAGCATGAGATCAACGACAGTTGGAATTTTTCTTTTCGTCATGAACAACATCGGTGGAAATTTGCCAATTCTCGTTGAACCGACGAGAAAAGAGATCGGCTTTCGGGAAAGTCTGTACATTTATTATGCTGGGTTTTACGGTATAAGTAAGTATATTACGAACGAATATACGATTAAAAGCTATTTATACTGTTGGCTTCTTTTTTTTTTACTCAATTATATAATTAATCACCACTTTTCCTAATTTTATGAAAACACGACAATAGTTGCGATATCGTATAAAAATTCAAAGAAATTCAAGATTGAAGAAACATTTATTTTCGTCAGGTTCCTTCATGTTTCTCTTCACAATGTTCCTCATGGGAGGTCCACAGAAAGAGCCGAAAGACATCACGGAAGCAGGACATGACAATAAGACATTTACGGACGAGGATGGACGCCTAGCGACGTTGGAACTTCCGAGATTACCAGCGAGGCCTCCCACTTATGAAGACGCCAGGTTATAGATTTTTTTGTGAAAAAAATATAATAACATATGAGAGTCAGGGAAAATCACAAGAAAATTTGAAATGGCACAAACAAAAGAAGAAGAAAAACACGGAGGGAATACAAGAGAGGAAAAAGAATAAGATTTACATGAAGAAGAAGAAGAAGAAGAAGAAGAAAAAGGAGGAGAAGACAAAGAAGAGGAAATAAATAAAGAAAAAGAATGGTACGAAAATAGAAAAAAATAACAAAAAAAGAGAAGAAAGATGAAAAAGAGAAAGTAGAAAAAGAGAAAACCAGCCCAAAGAGTATATAATTGAAATATTTAAGTATATACTAGAAATGATTTTCTCAGCAGTGAGAGAGAAAGTGAGATCGACGGAAATCGTTCGAAAATACAACGATATAAAACAAGATTACCGTCGTATAAATTCTTTCGCAAGTACTCGAGACTACAGCACAAAAAATATCGCGTTCTCAGTTATTCGAAAAGTTCGTAAAGTCGACCTCGACATTGAGAACGCAACAAGAACGAAAAACAAAGAAAAGGATCGTTCTCACACGAACCACAGACAAACCGATCATTTTTCATGAAATCTTTAATATCTAATAAAAATTTATCACTCTACTGAATATTGAAAAATCATCGATCCTCTTATTCTCTATTATTACAAAAAAAAATAAATAAATAATTGGGCCTCGAGATCGGTTTTTCTATCCCCGCTACAATTCACGTTCCAACGTAAAAGTCAACAAAATTTTAATTTCTTCCTCTTATTCTTTCTCGATCACCTGCAATCAAGTAACATTAAAAAAAAAGAAACAATAAAGTGTAAATAAAAATCGAAGAGAACAACACAATTTCGTGCCACGAATGGGCGAAAAAAACTTGTATACCGAGTTAAAAAAATAAAATATGCAACAAAAGAAATAAGAAAAAAAATAGTAAACTCGTATTCATGGCGTATTTTTTAGACCGAGCGTTTCAACCAAATATATTCTATTATTTGTAATTAACCTTCATCATTATTATTGTTGTTGTTGACATGATTATTTTTAGTTACTCAACAATAGCTGCAACTTTTACACGTTCTTATTCTCGTGGTTTAACAAAGCGGTGAGAGCCAATTTATCACAAGAGTTTCATCTATTTTTGTTGAGATCTAGACGCATCTCAAAGAATCTCAGTGGGTCCTCTTTTATCTTTATTCTTTTTTTTCATCCGGGAAAGATATCAGACATTCTGTGAACGATTTTTCACGCGGGAACTTTCAATAAAGAAGCTGCGAATTTTTTTTCCCCTCGAATGCGTTTCCCTGTCTTTTGTTTTTCTATTTCATTTTTTCTTTTCGAAAAAGCATGTATAGAAAAATCATATACATTAATTTTTTTGCCAAAACTTCATTCGATGCTTTCGCATTAATAAATGATAAAAAATACAACGTTTTCACTTTTGCATCATTTTCTTTTGATCCACGAGTAACTTTTGCTGTTTCCCAATTTTTTTTTTAACTCCGACGTTTATGGTCGACCGTTAAAGAGCCAAAAATCTGTAACTGTCGAGAGTAAAAAGTGACAAAAAGTCGGATATATTCGGGATTTTCGTACGCCCGTAAGAAACGTGCCGCAAAATTTGAACAATTGCCAACATTCACCTTTCGCCGGCTCTCTTCTCAAATGGCGAGGGACTAAAAAGTCAAAGAAAAACGATGAATTTCCTCTCCAGCAAAATGATTAAAACGAGAAGAAACACGGTCGCGCTACTTTGGCACGTGGCCAACACCTGCGAACACTTTTGTCGAGATTCTCTATCCATGTTTCCCAAAAATCTCTCGGTTTCATTACGTTCTCCCCAAACACGAATCTTGTATCGCGTATCAACTTACGAATTTTTAGACGCGCTCTCTATAGGCTGTCACAAAAATCGCCTTCAAATTGTATAAAAACATTGACGTGAGCTCAAACTGCAAAAATGCACATTTTTTTATTAACTGTTTTGTAGATAAATAAAAAAATCATATCCAAATTCATCGCAGCAAAAAAAAAACAAACATTATTTCTTTGAATAATCTGGACGATAAGAATTGAATAGTTCAAATAAAGTGTCTAAATAAGGAAATAAACAATAATAATTCTGAGCCCATCACTAATATCGGTAACAATAAATGCGACCTTGAATAAATAAACAAATGATAATTATAATAAAACCAACTCCCAATACACCAACATAAAATTCACCATGGAGGTTGAACAAATCCAACAAATCCCCTTCCTAGATGTATTGGTCCAACGGAAAGCCGATGGTTCCCTAGGCCATCAAGTTTACCGAAAATCAATCCACACGGATAGATATATACCTACATGCTACCTTCCACCACCACCCATCCCAAAAATCATCAGTCATCAGTTCCTTCGTATACAGAGCCCTAACCATTTCCCAATCTGACTCTTCGGATGACGAATTAGACCACCTTAAGCAGGCCTTATCAAATAATGGATACAATAGAGGAGAAATCAACCGGAACATTGAATGCCTAAAGAAGAAAATTGCAGGCGAAGGCAGCAGAGGAAAAGAAACAATAGATAAAGAAGCCGTACGTACAACCGTCCTTCCATATCTTCAAAGCATAAACAGAGTTCTCAGGAAATACGACATCAAGGTAATCTTCAAACCACAAAAGAAAATAGCACAAGTGCTTCCGAATTCAAAGGACCAGAACCTCCTTTGAACACACCGGGAGTATATAAGATATCATGCTCATGGGAAAAAGTGTACATAGGAGAAACCGAGAGGAAGATCAGTACACGGATCAAGGAACACCAACGGTGTATCAGATATGGCGATATTCTTCAGCCAGCACTAGCCGAACACAAGATGGAAGCAGGACACTCCATCCTTTTCAACAAAGCTCAAACGCTGGCCAACCCGCTGAGTTATTTCTTTAAAAAACATAGAGAAGGCCTAGAAATCCGAAAATACTCGAACAACCTTAACAGAGACGGAGATTACCAGGTTCACCCAATCTGGCACACCGTCCTCCCGGTTTCTTAATTGACCAGCTGATCGATCAAAAACTCTGGCTGGTGCAGTCATCCGGAACGATGACCATGCGTATATAAGGACTGCCTGAGACCAGGGAGCTTCAGTATCGGAGCTCTCAGCCCTGACGATCGAAACTGTAACGTTTGCGAAAGGTCGGCAATATGCTGAAACTCTACACACGGCATCCATCCGGAAGCCACAAACTATTGTAATAATAAAATCAAATTTTTCGTGATTTACAAAATGGAAATGATTATTTAACAAGATATAAAAACGATAAGATTTTTCAAAATGTATTGTTACAGGTGAAGTATTTAAAAGAAATATTCCAAGCAACGATAGCGTAATCGTGTGCCAAAATGGTCGGTCATTTAATTATAATAAGGATGGGTTTTAAATTATAAATAGCCAAACAAAAATAATGCAGTATGTATTTGTTTGAATTTCATTTTATTTGGTGACGTTTTTTTTATCAATGTAGTTGTATAAGTTAAGATGAGAACCAAAAGTTCATTTCGGTCGTTTGGGCGTTATCACATGATTTAAAATGATCCACGTGTGAGATCGAAGTAAAAAAAATTGTTATACAATTGTACAAAGCGCTTTAAAACGAATACTCGTAAATAATCGTAAGTGTAATACCAAAGTTGTATACACAATTCCTTCTTCTTTTTTGTTACGTTTTTCTTGCTTTTGTTTTTTTTTTTTTTTTTTGGAAAGCATTTACAATCATTTCGTAGACATTCGAATATTTGTAATTTTCTTCGCACGTCTTTTCCTTTTCTTTTCTCTCTCTCTCCCTCTCTCGTTTACGTAAATATATAAATATATACATATATAAATATATATACAGATCATTTAATATAAATAAAACGAAGACATTTGTAATGTACAAAATATAGTTTTGGAAGATACAGTTCTGAGTGTGTATAAAGACTGTTGGGTTATTTATCTTTATAATTCTTTTTTTTTTATTCATTTGGACCTCGTTTCGTACGCCAGGGGAGAAAAAAAATATATTTTTGTCATGACATGCGCTCGTCCATATATTTACAACGATAATAAAACGCATCTAAGATTGTGCGATACAACACGAATAGAAAAATCAATTGAATAATAACGCAAAGAATTTGAGAAAAAAAATGATTCTCGAAATGAAAATTCTTACACTCGTTATAAAAAAAATACTCCAAATAATGAAGAATCGTCGCTTTTTTTAATGATTGATTTTTCATTCAATCCAATTGAGTTTTGTCGTAGAAATAAAAATGTATTTCATAAAATTGCTGGGGTTTTTTTTCCTCGTTTCAATGTTTTTTCTTTTGTTTTTTGTCCAAAAGCTGCACGCTAGTAAATTACCGTAATGAGGCAGAAATCTATAAATAATTAGTCCAATTTTTTCCCTAGTGGAATAATAATGATTTGGCTTTAATTTCATTAAACTTGTTTTTTTATTGATGTTTTTTTAGATCAATTATGATTTCTCGTATTCGAGAATAATTGGTTCACTGGATGATTAAAATTTTTATATGTAAAAAATGTTCAAGCTCTTTCCTTGATATGTTTATATCGTAATTCACTCGTCCTGTTAACAGACTCAATGATTTTCTTAAATTAACATCTTCCTCAAAATGCTTACATCTTGGTCCGTCAATTATACACGCGAAACTTATCATAATTATCATCATCATAATTATTAATACAATCTTTATTACTAAAACATTCTTCGAATTTTCCTTAGGAAATACTCCAATTTCCTTTTCCAGTCATTTACTAGTGGACATTAGTTTGACTGATTTGCAATAAAAAATCCAATATGCAATTGATAAAAAAATTATCTGACCATAAAAAAGCCTGTAAATAAACGAGAACTTTAGTTTAAAAATTTTGACAAAACCCAATTAGAGTGGCACGTACGTGTATGAAGGAAAAGTACATTCGGCGGTTCGTAGATTTACGAAGTGACTCAATTGAAATGGAGCGTTTACCTATTCCTAAAATAATTTAATTAAACTCTATGATTCTTCTTTTCTCGGTTTTTTTCAAATGTTTCTTTTTTTTAACCGGTGATTAATCGAAATTGACGATTACAAAGTTCTTTTGTTTCGTAGTTTAATTTTCAGAAATGCACATTAATAATATTAGTCGAGCCAAATTGAAGCCGAATAATCGAGAGTCGATGAACCCTCGTTAAACGACACATTTGACTCGTTACAATTTTATCTCTCTCTCTCTCTCTCTCTCTTTTTCTCTTTCTTCCACTCTTTCACTCTCATGCAAGAATCATCCGCACTTATTATTTACTGGTACAGCCTGTCATGGAAAAAAAAGTTTCTGCTTCGCCCTCTCCTTTTCTTTTACCAAATACGATCACTAATGAACAAGTTAAAGTCCGTTGATATTTCATCGAGCGAAATATCGTACACATGACCAGAACGCGTCAATAGAATTGCGCAAGAGTCAAGCCTAAACCGGCGAGTGTATCAATCTCATGATCACACGACAATTCGACTAATGAGAACGAATTACAACACTTTTTTTTCTTCTCCCATCAAAATCACTCGACATCGTTTAACCGGCATCGCAATAAATTTCCTGAATTCTCGAGAGCTTGAAGGAACTTGAAATTTCATATACAGGGTGTTCGAATAGTCTCAACCAATATTTACAAAGCAGTCAAATCGCAAAATTCTGAATAGAAAAATCCTCGATCATTTGTTTTCTTGTCTCGTACGCACAGTCGATGCGATAACAAATAATTATTGAGAAGAAATGCGTACCACTGGATTTCTTGTCATAAAATAATTCATTTCGCACAAACGATGAGTCAGAGAGAATAATGTTCAACGACTTTTCTCATCACAATTGTGTAATCCAACCCTCGTTGTATTCGGTTACGACTTTAGCGACGTTTTAAAACTGATATTCATATCTCTCTCTCATTCAACATTCCTCGGTGGAGGTGCTTGATATTTGAGTACTGGCGCCGCTGGAAAAGCTACTTCTGCAGGTTTCAACGACAAGAGCGGTTTCGGGGACTTGAACGAAGTGTACCTTGTCCTTGGGCCACCTCGTTTTACCGTAAACACAATTGAAAATATTGTATCTGGCGTCCATTTCAAGTTGGCTCAAATTTCCGCTGTGACGACGTTTCAATACTTTTTTCGCCATCAAGCTTCGGTTGTTTTTGTAAGAGAGTTCGCGTCGAAAGCAGAAAAATTTTCTTAGTTCACGTTTAACGCGTCGGGAACGATATCCGAATAGTAAAGGGCTGACGTAAGTGGCGATTATTATGAAACAAATAGCGGCAACCTCGGACTCGTGATTCGACACTCTTTTGCCGGTGATCGAAGTGATGTTTTTCATTATTAATACAATTACGTAGGGTGTCCAGCAAATAAGTCCCATTACGATTACGAGGGCGCTTATTCTCGCGGCTCTTGTTTCTTCTCGATATTTGAACAAGGAACCGTTGCTAATGCGATGTTTCAATGAGTTAATGTAACTCGTGGTACTTCTGACGCTCGATGCACGATGCAGGGATGTTTTATGGGGTGGTGTAATAGTGACGATCGGTGTGTTCGTTGTAGTACCACCAAAAATGTGTGACTCCAAATGATTGCCCGTTGTTGATCTGCTGAAATAGTTATCCTCATAATTGACGATTGCTTGTTCGTTACGAGGATAATTCGGAGCTCCGTGAAACCGGAAATTCGATTTACCATTACCGTAAGAATTCTGAACTTTGAGGATCGAGGATTGCGGATGAATATTGCCGATTGAATAATCGAGGGAACTTTTGCGACTCGAAGAATCGAGTCTCGTGTTCAAAGTCTCGTTATTATTATCACTGCGAGACTCCTCTTCGGTTCTCGAGGCTCTCGCGTCACAATCGACGTCTCGAATTTCTTCTATCTCGATTGCTCGCTGCTCCTCGTCGTTCGGACTCCCATAATCGATCGTTTCGTTCTTCGAGACACCATTCTCGATGGACTCGAGATTTTCCATGGGAATCTTCGAGGTTTCGTCATTCAACCTGTCATTTTCATCGTCGATGTCATTATCACTGTCATCTCCTTCGTCTTCGCTACTACCATTCGCGTGACTTTCATCACGAAGACCAAGTTTCGTCAAATTGCAACGTAACATCTCTTCGTACATGAGATCGTGAGATGATTTTCTCTTTTGTTGAGGATGCTCGTCCCGAAATTTACTTCTGATTAAATCGTCCTTCGGACTTGTTGCATCTATTTTATTATCAAGAAATTGGGCTTTCAAAATGGCTATAGGAACTTTATTATCGTTTATCGTATCTTTGGTAAATTCTTGATCGTTATTATGTTTTTTATCAGATTCGATCGAGCTAAAACGTTGTTGTTTGTGTTGTTGTGAGGTGACATCAACTTTGCTCGATCCAACGGTAAATATAACGGCGACCGGTTCTTCCTCCTCGATCATTGTTGCGTTATTAGCGTTAATTTGGTTCGATTTATAATTGTTTGACAAATATTCGGATGCTCTTACGGGCATTATTGTCTGACTAGGGCTGTGGCTCTCGTTGCTTTCGTCGATCGATGAAAGGCTCGAGATTTTGGGTATACGACGAAAATCTTCGCTCGATATATCTTGCCTAACGGGATAATATTCCTCACTGAAACTGGCTGATGACAAAATTGGTCGTGAACCGGTGCGTCTCGTGCGCTCCGAATTTTTGTGAGCCGCCGAATAAATACTGACGTAGATCCAACAGACACCGATAAAAGGCACGAGATAAGCAAAAATAGTATAGGCGATCGCGTAAACGAGGCCATAAGTCACTGCCAAATTGGCCGAGTCAAAGTCAGTTGCATTATTCTCATAGGAGGAAAAAATATAATCGTTTAATTTTTTATCACCGAATCCAGTTTGATTTTCGGTGTTAAATGGCAAATTCTCATCGATTTCCGTGAATGTAAATTCACTCTCGAGGGAATAATTATCAGTCGCGTTTACAACGAATCGAAATTTTTCGTCGATCGTCACATTCAAGCTTGTTTCGTTTCCACCGTAATTTATCGTCATCTCATTTTCTCGAAGCCCACAAACGAGCCAAATACTTTGGGGCGAAGGATTGAACCCTGCCAAAATAGCGAATATCAGGGATACCAACCACAATGAAATCACCAGTATACCGCACTTTAATTTGTCTATACGTGTGCGATAACGAAGCGGATCTACCACTGCCAAGTATTGATCTATCGCGATCAAAAGCACCGAAAATATTGATGAACTCGTTACTAGAGCCGTCGCACTTTCCGCCACTAAACAGGTCGTTCCTGACGTCCCTGACGACGATGGACCATCCAGCATCAACAGCGGATTCAATATGGCGCATGTCAGTAGATTTGACACCGTCAGGTTCATCACGAATCTGCAATTTAGAGAAACAGAAAACATCCATTATACTTTATTCATCCATTGTTTTTTTTTTTGTGAATTGGGGTTTGAAACAAATTTTGATTAATTATTGCAACGATGACTGAGGAAGAATAGTCTTTGGATGGGAAGTTTTTAGTATTAAATCGATTAATAAAAATGATGACGAATTAAGTAAAATTGCGAAAAGCAGACAAAAAAAAATTTGGTCAATGCAATTAAAAGCTGTAGGAAGTCGTTTGAAGTTTTCACGAGCTATTTCCATCTAACTTTAAAGCTGGACATTCGTAAAGAACAACATTAACTTCTTGTTTTGTTCCTTCATAAACGTAAGTGCTGACCTTGTCCATAAACCACGTAACGAATGAAATAGTTACGAAAAGCCCGTTAAATTTTGTGGCACTTTGAAAATCCGTGTGTACACGAAAATTCAATGTAATCGCAAATTTTACTTGGAATTATGTGCGCGCACGGAAATTCCGAAAGAAAAACATTAAACAGGAACAAAAACTTATTTAAGAGATGACAGAAATTTTCAGCGAGAGAATACGTTCCTCGTGTTTTCCTCCACGTGTTGATGGATTTACGATGTTTTTCGACCCCTTCAAAAATCATCATTGAAGAGTTTCATTTATCTGTTGCACTCCAGGGTCGAATCAGGGTTAAATTTTATAATCATTTGCACAAAAATTATTCCGTATCAATTGACAGCAATATAAAAATTAATTAAGATATATAAATACTATCAGGAATAAATTCGTTGGAGGAAAATGAGAAAACGATTTTTTTAGGATGAATCTAACACTGAAGAGGTTTCCCTAAATCCTCAATTATCGACGTATAATTGCCACGTTCTTTCTCCACATTCGAGCACGAGAATTGGCGAATAATAATTAATCAATTAGTAACTGCATGATCAACGGTGAATCAGAAAGAGAAATAACCGAAAACTTTTTTCTTCATCGTTGTTAATCGCTCCATAAATTTTAGTCGTTATTTTAGGAGCTCCCTGTATAATTTCCAAAAGTGGAAACAACACTGGGGGGCGTCTGACGAAATGAAACCTTATGAGAGTTAACGACGAATTTATTTCACTGTATTTCGTATCTCCTCGTTATTTTCTCTCTCTCTCTCTCTCTCTCTCTCTCTCTCTCTCTCTCTCTCTCTCTCTCTCTCATTTGATCGTGAATTACACAACACGTGTCAGGGTCAGCAATACGATAATAATGTGCAACATTCGTGATTGAATATCATAAAAATGTCAAATAAAAACGAACATCCCGCGAGATTTTCAACGAATTTATTGAAAACATATACACAAATCGAGAATATCTTCCCGTGTAATGTTATTCCGAGGATCTCGCGAAAGTGATCAGTCCCCGTATCGGAATTCAAGGTTTTTGTTTCGGGAATGAGAAATTTTTATTTCGTACATGCGCAGCCGGTATTTGTAAAATCTTACAAAATTCTTAAGTGAACGAGAAGGCTGTTGCATAATTTTACAAATATTTATAGGATCGCTTGAAGAATCCCTCCACAGACATATACGCGTACATAATAACACATGTGCAAAAAGTTGGAGCATTTCATCACGAGAGAGTTACGAGATTATGAATTTTCGTATTTTACGACCGTTTCTATTTTCTCTCTCTTGTATTGACGACAACGCTCTTCTTATCGGAGCAAAAGTTACGCACTATTCGGAGGTTGGGGCTTTTTTTTGCGAATGACGTACAAACGAAAGGGCTCATTCATGATACTACATAAAATTACGTCAATCTTCTGGGTCTTTTCAAGCCCCATTTTTTTTCTTCCTCACAAACATCACACTCACTGTTTAAATATAGTCCAGAAGTTTTGCCATTAAATTTCATCAGGTGTTCTTTTAAGTTGATCAATTAGAAAAAAAAAAAATGTTTGAAAATTAGATGAAGAATTATTGTCTACATTTGTGACCACAAAGTACAAATTGGTCATTAAGAGTTCATCGATCAATGTACAAAAGCGAAACGGAATAAAACCATTGCTCGTTAAACGAAACGACAAAATGCATGACTACGTATATGCGCGGGCTCTTAAAACGAGAATACTATAATCAGATATGAATAAATGTGCATTACTCATTTCGTTTAATCGAGTCACGATATTGGAGTTTACGATTGAATTCCAAACAACTCGTGCGCGTTTTAATTGCAAAATAATTCGATCGATACGAAATTTAACATGGGAATATGCGAAAAAAGATTTCTTATAATTTAGAAAGCACGATAGGGAGTTTAAAAAAAATCGAATAGAAGCATATGAAAAAAAATCGTTTATGTTATTTTTAAGTTAGTAAAAATTAACTTTTTGAATATAATAAAAAAAAAGATAACGTCTTTATATTTTATAATATTCGATATTTCTTAATCAATTACCAAAAATGATAATTCGAAAATAAACATGATTAATAATTCGTCGAAAGAAACGTGAATTTTCGCGTTTTTCTTTTACCATTTTTTCGCAACATTGTGTCATAAGTGATTATTCAAATTTATTGTTGTATTTCGTTGCACTTGAACGTGACGGATATAATAAAAGTAAAAAAAAAAAAAAAAAAAAAAAAACTTGGAAAGCTCGTTTTAAATCACGGATTGTTTTCCTTGGCTCGGTGAATTTTCGTACTCGTGGTCAACAATAAAGGTCATATGCGTCAAAGAAAATTGCGAGCTCAAGTGTCGCAGACACGTCATTTTTTCACGTCTGGTTTATGAAAAATTTTCGCGGAAACGGAAGTCACTCTTGATTATTTTGGCACGAGAATATTTTTAGGATTTTGCAACAACATTTTTCACGTCGAATATACGATAGAAAAATAATGAAAAATGTTCTTTTCCAGTACAAAATCTTTACAAAATTGTCGTTCAACATTTTTTTTCTTACGACTTATTAGATTTCCATCCATTCGCAAAAGTGGAGTAAATTTAATTGTAATATATTTCGGAAAGAAAAATTCACACACAATTATTAAGACCGAATTAACGATAAAACAATTATTAAATTAAATAAATCATTCAATTATTTAAATATAAATTTAACCCTAGCTACACACTGAAACTTTTAGTACCTTACTTACACACTATCGGTCTATTGGACCGACGACTTTTATTGCTCTATAACATTGTAACAAACGCCTCTATTCAGGTTTGTTTGTAGTGAAATCGAAACGTCAGACTCTGACCAATCCGGAGAAGCAATCAGTAAAGCCAAAAAGTCGTTTGACAAAAAATTATGACGTTTACGAAAAAGCGTGTGGTGAAAAAAAGGTGAAATTGTAGTGTTGCTGTCGGTCCATTGGACCCCGTAGTGTGTAGCTAGGGTTAAACAAACAAAATTAAATATAAAAATATATTAAATTATCAAAAAATTAAAAATAAAAATAAAAAAAAAACAAATAAATGATTCGTACAAAAAAATATCATTTTTTCTACTATATTTATGTGCTGAAAGACATAAGGAAAATTGAAACCCCCTAAATTTTTGCTCAACCTATATCGAGTCAAAAACGTTCAACGATTTTCAGATTAAAATTCTTCGTTACGTTTTACTTTAGTATTACGAGGGAGAATGGCCGCCGTAACTAATGATATAATGGCTATGAATTATTAATTCGTATTCTCCGGTTCATCGGGTCAATCGAAAAGCTCGAAAGTTGCGTGACTGTGGGGGATATTACTGCATAGCAAATGATGTCGTCGATTTGAAAAAAGTGTCTCACCGTGGTGGAGCTTTCCATTGAACAAAACGTTTTTTTATCGTCTTTCTTTAGTGTTTAAATTCTTTTGTTGTTGTTAATTAGCCACGGAAAATATTTTATTAGCTTTGGTAAATAGACTCGGTATATTTTTATCTAAAATACACGATATAACAATTTTTTCAGCGATAAAAACTCCTGCGTTGATTTATTTTTCCTACGCGCAAGGTCAAATGCAGTTCAACATATCATAATAGAATTAAAATTGTTTACTAAATTGCAGACTCCCATACAAAACGTTTCGACACAGTTTTCGTCGTAAATTCCAACACATAACCTTGTTTCGTCTGACAAACGACTGGTCTTTCTCGTTGTGAAATCATTTCTCGAATATTTGATTAAAGTGAAATATATAAAGAATATATATAAATACTAAAAATATATAAACTATCGAACGAATGTTTATTTTTATTTTTCAACGTCGATTTTTCTAATCGGACGTTTACGAAATTTTGAAATCGTCCATGAGGGGTAATTTTTTTAAAATAGCCTATTCATAATCAATAAATTAGGCATGAATATACAAAATAATTTATGTTCAACCAATTGAGGGTAAGGAATAATTGATTTATAGGCAATTATTGGTAAGAAATGATTGTGGCATATTTCACAAAGCATGACGAAGGGGTGATTGAAAAGGGAGAGACAAAATTGAAGAAAAGTTGAATAAATCGGTTGGTAAATGGTCGATATGATGGGGACGTCGAGGATGGCGAGAACTGGGCCAGGTTTAATGAGAAAATCGATTTGCCAGGGAGAAAATAGAGTACGAGTAGAAAAATGAAACAGAAATTGAGAGAAGAGAGAGAGAGAGAGAGAGAGAGAGAGAGAGAGAGAGAGAGAGAGAGAGAGAGGGAGAGAGAGAGAGAGAGAGAGAGAGAGAAAGCGTAGAAATAACATTTACTCGAATAACGTATATTTTTAAAACTGTTAAAGTCCCGTCGATTATCTCTCGCGTGTTTTAATAACAAATGGAAAAAATAGGGATATATGACAGGGGACGTTTCGATCGTATGTGATATATCTGGTTCAAGGAAAGGAAGAAACTTCAGAGTTCCGTACCAAGAGCCAATAAGAGGGTCAAGGGCCAATAATATTTTCTCTTCAAATCGATAAAATGCGAAAACAGTGGACCGATTAAAAAATATCGTTGAAAAAAGAAAAAAAAAACATACGAACGATAAAAGTAAATTAGAACGAGAGGGTCAAAAAATGAATGAAAAAAGAAGGGAGGGGCTAAGAAATAATGACAAACCTGTTTGAGATGCTCCTGAGTCCTGGCCTCTTCAAAAAGGCCAAAAGGAGCGTAGCATTTAGAAGAAACGCTCCGAAAAGTACGAAACTCCACAAGGCGATTCCCGACGCGTTCCACCATCCTTCCAAACTTCCCAGATTCTCGATGATCCTTCTTCTTCCATCTCCCGTACTCTCCGTCGTCCCTCCATCCATTCATAAATGTTACGACAGTCCTAAAAAGAAATCCCATTTCTGTCAAAATATTTCTTAGTAATAAAGAACGAAAAAAACGTTTGAACCGATTTTTCCAATTATTTTTATAACGATTGTCGGCTAAAAATACTTCGAAATTTTTCACTTGACGTCATATTTTCTTACGATTTATTTACGAATAAAATTATTCTAAATTATTCGAATTATTATTATTTTTGTTTTTTTTTTCGTTTTTTTTTCTTCTATGTTGATATTTTTTAAATTAATTATTATTTATTGAATTTTTTAAAATATTGTTACATTTACTAGGAGTATTATGTAATTATGGTTGTCGTCCATGAACGAGCTATTCAATGAGATGACTATCGTTAATATACGAGCGTGCACCTGTGTAGATTGACTTGGAAAGACATTGACTGTATTAAACACAGGCTATTTATTATTTTTCACGCAACCGGAAATCGTCCCGTGGGACGTTTTAACCGCCCCCGTTTCTTTCTCTCTCACTCTCTCCTCCTTCTTGAATAACGCCTCAACCAGATCCGTTTTCTTTCGTTAATCTCACAACACGAGAAACTTCATTTTTGCCTCGAAAATCCTCGTCATAAACGAATAAATACGTACGTAGGACGTTTTCGAGGACAATCTTGTATTTAAATTGGGATCTTTTTGCTCAATAGTATTTTTTTACTACTCAATATCATTCAGAAATCTGATTTTTACGTTAGAAAAAAATGCCAAAGCCATTAGAGATAATTCGAAAAATAAAAATCTAGTAATAATCATTTTTTTAATATTAAACGTGCTCGAAGAGTCACGAACAAATGGGATTATCTCTTTTATCCGAATCTAAATCATTTTTACAAATATGTTCATCATTTTTCTAGCAATTGATGCTGAATAATAATTGTAAGTAAATTATCAAAAAGAATGTTTCTAGAAGTACAAATATTTTTTTGTCTAAAAAAATACAATCAAAAATAAATGATGACGGGTACACATATAGATATATATTTGTGTGTACATGTCAAAGAGTTAAAGAGAAAAGTAGCACCGACGTAAATGAATATACATATGTAGAGTGGAGGACGAAATGACGAACTTCCTCTTAACGTTCCATTAGTCAAAGAGTTGACAAAAAAAATTTGGAGAGCCTTACTCTTTAACGGACTGTGAAACGTTACATGCGGATTTCGCATCGTTCACAGTTGTATTCTCAATTCAATAGTAAAAAGAGAGAGAGAGAGAGAGAGGGAGAGGGGACGGGGAGGGGGGGAGGGGAGAGGGGGAGGGGGGAGAGGGGGAGAGAGAGAGAGAGGAAAACGTTGTTGACCTAAAGAACGCGAGATGTTAATGTGCTAATTCAATCACATGGTCGGTTTTGTTTTTTTCAATGAAACTTTGAATAGGAAATTGTGAGAATTTATCACGATTAACATGATCAATTTTACTATTGGTGTTACCTTTTATGTACGATTTTTTTTTTTTTAATTTATGAATATAGTTTCGTTATTCATATTTATTCATCGTATTGTCCAACCTTGAAGCGTTTAAAATACTAGGATTTGTTACGAAGTCGATTTTTCGAGTTCTAACAATTAAAAGATTGAATAATTATTGAAAAAAATCGAAAAATCCAAATGGTTTTTATTGACAAATAACTTTTGTCGATAATCATCCGCATTATAAATAATGGGTGAAAAAATAAAACGTGAAAATTGAAATTTATAAATGTGAAATCCACTCGGTTTGTCGACTGCTGTTTCAGCGTAAAATAATCCGAGGCACTCCTCGCGGCGATTCCCACTTTCGTATCTACGTACATGGAAAAAACCGGACGCGTGGGCTATATGACTATAAACAATGTCCGCAATTGTCAACTTCTTTTCCTCTCCTTATAAACCCACGTTTTTTCACAACGGCTGAACGGACGTCTCCGTGGTTATAAACAAAAATAAACATTTTACTCGAATTCCAATAAATACGATTAATTAAATAATTCAACAATTTATCACACGTTATTATACTTATTTTTTACACATTTTTTATGCAAATTACTTCTCGTATAATGATGTAAAAAAATTCAGCAGATCGTTTTCTTTATTCACAGAAATATTCCTGCATTTTTTTCAGAGTCAAGAATAACGAATGTCAAGAAAATTTCTACACTTTGTGGCTCCTGCGCAAATAAATTTTTCTCGCAAGCACGTTCACTGACTCAATTAAACATTTTAATCATAAAAAACGCGCTCAATCATTTTCTCATCGCGGCTAAAATTCTTTGTCATTATTACTTTATCTATTCTCGTTTATCATGCATTAATACATTCGACATTGTACCAAATGATTCTCGAGTCTTCTTTCTCACGCCAGAGAATACGAAGTTTAAAATTCCACTTGAGATTAGTTGGTATAAATGAAAAATCGAGACTCTTTTGTGGAAAATTGAATTTCAACTTTGAGGAGACTGGGAGCATTTTTTAAATAGCTTTTCGATGTTCTCCAATTCCGGAGTATTTGAAAAATCGAATACAAGGTTGGATACGATGAACTCGCAAAATGATGATTGACACAGTGATCATGAGGAGGAGGAGGAGGAGGAGGAGGAAAAAAGGCCTACGGGATGTGGCCAATCATTCAGTCTTCTTCTATAAATAGATTTGTACACATCTACGTGTATAAATACATAAAAATATTCATACACACATATATGTGTATATAAATGTATATACATTGAAATATTTCATTCCCTCGCTTTTTGTATGTGTTAAGCCTTTCAAACGTTAAAAATAGAAAAAGTACATGCAGATATCGGAGCGATATACGTTTGACTGAGTGTTCCGATCAATTCGCCGGGCAGCTTGAACATTTGGTGCTCGCAATTGCACCGCAGCATGTAAAATTTAATGACAGGACTATTAAAAAATATTTACTTTTACCTTTGTTTATGTCAATTAATTAGGATATATAAGTAACTTTCACGTTACGTTATTATTGTTTTGTCAGATTCGAAAATATGAAGATTGTTAACGAATCGTGACGAAACAAAAATATGTATACTCATTTTTCTTAATAAAATTAAAATAAGCTCTAAATCGGAAATAAAAGAAAAAGACAATTGAGTGATCGAGATTGTCTATTGAACGTTAATTGTAATAAAAAAACGATGTAAGAATGAATAAAAAGTGTAAAGATTTTCCATTCACATTTTTCGATAATGCAACGTTTAAATAAAAAAGATTCTGATAAATAATTAATATCGTTCTTGATAATTGCATCTATTTAATCAATGTATTCAGTTTAATCGGACGATATGAAATCCACGGATGGAGCATTAGCATTTTTAACGAGCTGAATAATAAACGAGAGAATGTCGTACCGAGACAATTGCTATGACGCGGATATCGTACAATTCGATTGTTCAAAATATATAAATGTATATATATATATATATACAAATATACATATAAAAGCCCGAATTTATTTGATTATGAGACATTCACTGCCGCGTTTTCATTATTTACAATCGATGACATACTCGTCAATAAAAATATATTGAAAAAAAAAAATGCACATTCTTTCATTCCATTACGTTATCTCGTTCGCGCGTCATGGACAATTTGCAATTGATTATGGTTCCGTTGCTTTGAATTAAATAGATGTGCCAGTCTCTATTAATGTTTCGTTTCTCTATAATGTGCAATGCTGAATCGTACGATATAAGTTCGAGTAATGATCGTACTTTGTATTTCGCAAAAATCAATACGACTGATTTCTGGTATTTATTTGAGGATTTTTTCGGATTTCATTTTTATTTTTACGTGGTTTTTTGATTTAACCATCGGTAGTTTCAATTCATCCTGAAGATTTTTCACATTCGCGACCGCCCACGCTGACCAACAGCTCGCAAAGACGTGCACGTGAATCGTGGTGAAAAATTAGAAATAATAAAAAAAATGGATTTCGAGCCAAACATCGAATCTAATAATTCATTCAATGTTATTTTTCAAAAGATGAAAAAGTACGAAATATTCGGTCATGTCGAAAAATAAATAAATCTTTTTTCGAAAAGCAATTGATAAAAGTGCCAAAAAAATGGGGGAACCTGAGAATTTATTTTGCAGCCGATTTTACGAGGAAGCTATTTTTTCCATTTTAAATAATCGCCAATTTCTTTTTTCCAACTTCTCCCGTGAGACCGAAGTATTTTCGGTAGGGCGGAGAGTTAATTTTTTGTTTTCGTTGTCAGAAAATGTGGTGTCTGTGTATTTATTTTTTTCCTGAAATTGAATTAAAGTCTGCGTGAAGTCCAAAACCGATGAATTATTCAATATTTATATAGATTCGTCAGAGAACTCTCATTGTTCAATCCCGTGCTGATTACTTGACACTTTTCGATAGACTAGATTTATTCAATTTCACTTTCGATATACTGTGGGTGGGGGTAAAATTTTCGAATGACGAAATTTCGAACAGCTAAAATAGCGAATTTTAACATACAGTTATCGATATATATATATATATAATTGTATGTTAAAATTCGCTATTTTAGCTGTTCGAAATTTCGTCATTCGAAAATTTTACCCCCACCCTATACTGTCACCAGTTTTCACCACGCGAGTTTTTTTCATCGGATATATGAAATTTTATTAGAACACGAAGAGTTTCAACGTCAGCCGAAAAAAACCAAAAAACGTCGATTTTATTCATTTTTTTTACTTCATTTCTTAATGTGCAATAGAAAAAACTTTTTTTATTTTCTCGAAGCCTGTGGCAAGACTAAAAGAAAATCGCATGGTTCATTTCCTTATCTCAATTTGAAAAAAATTCATGTACTTTTGATTGACCAAGAAAAATACTTTCCTCACTTCCGGAGCTCCGAGCGACCTTCGAAATCATGTATACATACAATTGAAATAGAACTAGGAGTCTTCTATTCACACACGCAGAAAAAACATCCACTTGACTCAACTAGGATCTATTGGGTTTTAAACTTAAGGGGACCGTATGGTCTAGAAATTTGAAAAAATCGATTTTTTTTTTTTCGATATGTCGAAAGTATAGTATCTCAAGAATATACTGTGAAATTTTCATGCGGAAATTCTCAATATTACAGCTTCTACAGCCCATAACGCAGGTAGAGAGCGGTCCGCGCGCTCCTAACGGGTCTAGCGCTAACCGGTAACCTAATCGGAGCGCAGCAGCTGTCCCAATCCTTCTCCGAAAATATATACCTGTATATAGTACATACTATATACCTATATATACTTTTCCCTTCCCCGAAATATACCTATTGTCGAACATTTGTGAGGGAAACGGTCATTTCGCTTTCCCCTGACTTGATCAGTACAACGTTACGTTTTGACGAACCAACATCGAAAATTTTGAAATAAAATATCAGAAAATATGGATAGAAAGCAAGGCCGTGACTCTTCTAGACGACCATCTTCTGTAGGTCGCAAAAGATATTTCAAGGGCAATCGATTCACTATCGAAAATACTACTGATTTTACGAGCACGTCTGCGAAAAAATTAAAAGGCAATGAGGAATTGGAAGTAAACGTTAATCCTACTTTCAATTATTGCATCATCGAATTCAGCATGATATTTTTAACGTTGCAACAGTTGTTGAAGTGTAAAGATTGTAACGGTGCGGTCACTTTTAGCAAAAACGGACAACGTGGTCTAGGATTCAAACTCTCTGTGAAGTGTGAGTGTAAAGAAATTTTTATTTTGTCTTCGCCGTTAATTGATAAGGCATTTGAAATCAACCGTCGACTTGTTCTCGCCCTGAGAATGCTTGGAGTAGGATTTGAAGGCTTGAAAAATTTCTGCGGTCTCATGGATCTTGGACAAGGAATTTGTAAGAGTACATATTACGGCATCGTGGACAATATAAAAATTGCAGCTGAAGCCGTCGCGAAAATCGTTTTCCAAAGAGCATTGAAAGAAGAAGTCGAGTTGAATGTAAAAGCTGGGCGTCCCGCGGATGAACTTTCTGTGTCTGGTGATGGATCGTGGGCGAAACGTGGATTCTCATCGCTTCTCGGTATTGCCTCGTTAATAGGGAAATACAGTAATAAAATTTTAGATGTTGTCGTCAAATGCAGTATATGTCAAGCCTGCTCTCAATGGAAAGGCCAAGAGGATACGATTGAATATGAAGCGTGGTATCGAGAGCATGAAGATCACTGTGACGCAAATCATACCGGAAGTGCTGGCAAAATGGAGGTAGACGGCATCGTGGAAATGTTCAAGAGATCGGAAGAGTTGTACAACGTAAAATACGCGAACTATATCGGAGACGGCGACACGAAAACGTTCAAAGCCTTATTGGACACAAAGCCTTACGGGGATGATTTTTTAGTTTGCAAAAAAGAATGTGTTTTGCATGTTAAAAAACGTTTGTACAAACGTGCTGTTGATGCGAAAAAAAAACATGCACAAATAAAGAAAGCAACAAAGAAATTGACAGAAAAAGAAGAGGGAAAAAAGACACAGCGGAAATCGATAAATAAAACACCGAAGCGTCAACAATTGACGAATAAATTATTGCAAGAGCTGTCAACTTATTACGGTCTAGCAATTAGACGTAATTCAGATTCGACTGAAGGGATGAGAAGTGAAATATGGGCAGCATATTATCACAAAATTTCAACAGATGAAAATCCGCAACACTCGTACTGTCCTCCAGGTTCCGAATCGTGGTGCAAGTGGCGTCAAAGTGAGGCTGCAGGTACTTTAGACACCTACGAGCACCCACCTGCTCTGTGCGATGAAGCACAAGAGATATTAAAACCAATTTATGAAGAATTGACAGCAGAGACTTTATTGGAAAGGTGTATTGGCAGTAATACGCAGAACAATAACGAAAGTTTCAATGCTTGCGTGTGGCACCTTGCGCCGAAACATCTGTTTGCCGGAAAAAAAATCATTGATATTGCCACTCACATTTCCGCTTGCATATTCAATGAAGGATTTGCATCCCTATTGAAAATAATGGAGACCATGGGCATAACAATCGGGCCACAAGCGGAGCAACTAGCGCAAAACCGAGACGAGCTGCGAGTATCGAGCGCCAACCGTAGGAGCACGGACAACTCCAAAGAGGCTCGGACAGCTCGAAGAAATGAAAGGAGTGAGGAAATCTTGAATTATGAACGTTCCGAAGGAATCCTATATGGTGCCGGAATCGCGGATTAACTGTAAGTATTCAAAATTTGCTCAATTTTTGAAAATATCTGTACCTCAAACTTTAAACTCATTTATCTCGAAACGACTTTTTTCGGCACTGCGCAGGTGAAAACAAAAAAACTATTCAACCGAATCACTTGAAATTTGGATATGTTGTTCACAACATGTATGGCTATCGTCGGAACTACAATCATAATTTTATTTAAATAATTTCTTATTGTTTATACTAAAAAACTAGTGAAAAAAAACCCGATTTTATGAATTTTTTTTCAAAAGCGCGCCATTTTGTCAATTTTTAATTTTTTCGATTTGTTCTAGTCCCGACCATAACTGCACTCTTTCTGATTAAGAATCTTCTTGAATTTTGTGTTTCAGATGAGTAGAAGTCTCGGATCGATCTTCACCGTCCGGGTCGGATTTTTCGAGAGGGTCGTCTTCAATGCCAATTATATGATAATAAACACTGTTTTTAAAATTAAAAAAAAAATTTTTTGTATACTTAATAAAGGTAGTAATAAACCCGAAAAGTTAAAACATCGATTTTTAAATTTTTTATGGCAAAAAAAAAATCGTGAAAATAGGTGAAATTTTCGTGCTCTAGACCATACGGTCCCCTTAATTCCCGCTGTTTTATGTGAGATGGCGTAACTAGTATTATTTTCATAGACGTGAACACTAAAACTATACTGTGTTGAAATATTGGACATAACCTACAATATTCAGTATTTAAGAGTGAATTCACTTGTACACACTACTTTTTTTATAATATCGAAAATGTCAGGTTTTGAACCAACGAAACAGCACATGCGGCAAACTTTGCTTTTTTGCTTTAATTTAAGAAAAAATGTTGCTGAAAGTCATAGCTTGCTTCAAGAAGCTTATGGCGAATATGCTGTATCTGAGACAACGTGCAGAGATCGGTTCGGACGATTCAAAAGTGGCGATTTTGACCTTAAAGACAAAGAACGTCCAGGACAGCCGAAAAAATTTGAAGATGAAGAATTGGAGGCCTTACTCAATGAAGATCGATGTCAGACCCTTAAAGAATTGTCTGATACATTAAACGTTACTGAAATGGCTGTTAGCAAACATTTACATAATCTTGGACTGGTTCAAAAAGCGGGAAATTGGTTACCATATAAATTAAACGAGAGACAACTCGAAAAGCGAAAAACGATTTGTGAATTGCTGCTTGTACGATGCGAAAGGAAGTCATTTTTACATTGAATCGTGACTGGCGATGAGAAATGGATTTATTATGAAAATCCCAAACGAAAAAAAGCATGGGTATTGCCAGGTGAACCAGGTCCATCAACGCTAAAACGCAATATTCATGCTCAAAAGGTGATGCTGTGTGTTTGGTGAGATCAAGAAGATACGGTGTACCACGAGTTGCTAAAACTGGGTGAAACGATCACAGCTATTCGCTATAAACAACAATTAATGAAACTATACCAGGAGTTGAGAAAAGCGGCCTGAGTACGCCAAACGTCATAACAAACTAATTTTGCTCCATGACAATGCTCGGCCACATGTAGCAAAAATCGTAAAAAAGTATGTGAAGGACATGAACTGGGAAGTCTTAGCACCGTCTGATTATCATTTGTTTCGAACGATTCAGAATGATATGTCATCACAGAATTTCAAGTCTTTAGAAGTATCAAAAAATGGATCGATAAATGGATCGCCTCAGAAAGCAACGATTTTTATTGGCATGGAATCCATTTGTTGCGTGAAAGATGGGAAAAGGTGGTAGCTTCTGAAGGACAATACTTCGAATAAAATAGAATGTACCGTAAACTATAAATAATTTTTTTTTTTTTTAACAGCGGGAATTAAGTTTAAAACCCACTAGTTAAATCAAACAATTTTTTTTCCTTGTCTCACGGTCAAATAAAGGTCTATTTAACTTTAAGAAGTTATTTTTTTTTTTCAGACTATTTTTATATTCTAGATAAATAAAAAATGTAATATGTTTTAAAATCGGAAATATTTTTATCTTAAAAATTAAACGAATATGAAGTTGAAATAAAAATAATATTTATATTATTATTTATAATATTTGTACCATAATCAATTATAATATTATTTAATAATATTTATTTTCATGGGTCTGTGACCCTGGGTAGGTACAAAAATTCACATTCGACTTCTTAGATATTGTCAGTCAGAATAATAAAATTGCTTTGGTTTCCGCAATTTATGCACATCCAGAGCGCAATTCGTATGCGAGAAATGCCTCGATACCCTGCGCCACGTAGTATCCAGAGCGAGAAGCTTTAACGTGAGTACTCGAATAAACGGACCCAAATAGCATTATTTATTTGATGTGAATACAGCCTTCTAGCGGAAGCGAATAGAAATTTTGTTAAATCAATTTTAAAAAAATTGAAAAAACGATATAGTAGATCTAAATAGAACTTTTTTCTGGGTGCAAAAAATTACAAAAAAAAACAAGAAAAAATCACGTTCAAGGTCGTAACAGTGTTGTTAATGGATTCTCGAGGCTTTCATTCCCAATTTTGCCTGCTCGTCGTGAAGTTTTTCCATACCGACAATAAACACGTTGGTTCTTCCCATAACGAGAAAAATACGAGTAGAAGATATGTAAACTGGACTAACGTATGATCGATCAATTAAAAAATGTGCTCATAGATGTGATTCGCCGTATGATAAAACGAGACAAAAAATGTTGATTCATCTCGACGACAATCGTAATATTGACTCGAGTCTGAACGTCTACCAAAAAAAAAGTATGTAACGATAACTATTAGTCACGAGTGAACTTTGAGCCCAAAAAAATGGTTATTCGTACAAGCGAACACCCGTTAATTGGATGAAATCGTGAAATATGTATCTCTACAGCCTTGTATATGTATAAAAAGAATAAACCACGCAATTTATCACGTAAGGTTTCGTAAGTAATACATCTTGTTATTTCTGTTATTTTTGCAAATTATTGAATAGTATATATTAAGACAGTTTTGCACAAATACATATGAGCAAAACGTCGCTTGTGGGAATCCCGGGAAATCCTACGTAACGAGTTGGTCCGTTCTAGAAAAAAAAAAAAAGTGCGTCACGCATCGTGGCGAACGAGACAACAAGAGAAAAGAGCCATGCGCCGTGTATGTGACGCGAAGACCAAAACGCCGAGAAATAAATTTATTACACCGCAAGTATGAAAAGTCTTCTGGTTCGAAATGAAATATTCTCTATAATAACGAAAACCGTGATGAAAATGAGTTACATATATACATTAAGCTCATTATTCATCACAAATGTACGGGAGGTTACGACAAAGAGAAACGTCGAGGATCGCTACGAAAACTTTGAGATGAAAAGTTCTTAGTCATTTTTAGCCAATAAGTAATAAGTGCTTATAATTCATTCTCAAATTACTAAATCGTATTTGGCACTGATTGATTAATATCTCCCAAATTGTTCGTTTGTAAATTTTCACCATTCACCAGCCCCCCCTAATTTCAGAAACTTGTTTCATGAAACCTTGCTCGCATATTCATACAAAACGAAGCACCAATTGAAGAAAAAGTAAATTAGTGGATCTTAGAATTAAAGGATCTCATGTATATTCAGAAAAAAGTTCTATTTAGATCTATTAGAATCGTTTATTCAATTTTTTTTTCATTTGAATTAACAAAATTTCTATTCGCTTCAGCTAGAAAGAATTTAAAATCTTTACTTTTAATTTTAATTCTATTTAAAATTTAAATTTAAAATAGAATTTAAATCAAATAGATAATGCTATTTGGGTCCGTTTATTCGAGTACCTACGTTAAAGCTTCTCACTCCGGCCACCGCATGACGCAGAGTGTCGGGGCATTTCTCACATACGAATTGCGCTCTGGATATGTATAAATTACGGGACTCAAAGTAGTTTTATTATTCTGACTGGCTATATCGAAGAAGTTGAACGTGAATTTTTGTATCTATCCAAGGTCGCAGGCCCATGAAAATATTATTAAATAATATTATAATTGAATATGGTTATGGTACCAATAAAAATATTATAAATAATAATATAAATATACTATTTTTATTTCATCTTCATATTCGTTTAATTTTTAAGATAAAATATGTCCGATTATTAAAACACAAATTAAATTTTTCATTAATCAGGAATATAAAAATAGTGTGATGAAAAAAAAATTATTTCTTGAAGTTAAATAGAACTCTATGTGGCCATGAAACAAGGAAAAAAATTTATTTGATTTAGCTAGATCCTAGTTGAATCAACTACATATTTTTCTGGGTGTAGCTGAGCGACTGTTACATCGATAGGTGTTGGAGAATAAAACAGTAATGACTTTAGTTGATATTAAACTCGCCTCTGCCAGCGATCTAAGGCGGGCACACGCTTTCACCGTGAAAATACAAGGAAGACATTTGCACTCGTCCGTTTTGTGGGCTGGCTGTTCTGTTCTCCGGGTCCCTCTTAAACTTCAACTCGACTCCCGTTTACATAAATAATATTCATTTGCAATCACTCGTTAAAAACATAATTGAGGAAGTATCATGATAAATATACGCGTGCATATAGAATTGTGATTATGTATAAAGGAGAGCGGGCCGGAAAATCGTATTTTCTAGGTTAACTCGGGCGTAAAATCTATCAAAGGAAACTTCGATGTTCAATCATAATTCTAAAGGAATAAAGTTGAAAAAAATGAAAAAAAAAAGAAAAAACAAAATACGAGCAGCGCGTTGTAAAAAAATTGAATCCGATCTAAAAGATAGCAATTGTAAAATAATATGTCGCAATAAAAGGGATTGAGAGAAATTCCCTTTGCAAAAAAGTGATTTCCAGCGAACAATGAGAATTCAACACAAAATTCATGCTCGTAAATAAATCTACAGAATGCGAATCGACGGTAGATTAACGTCGCTTCTTTTATTAACTATAATTACAATATGATTAGATTACAACATTTTTTTGGTATACAAAATGATTTGCAGGATTTTGGATTGAGGATAAAAAAATAAGGTCATAAATCATCCGGAACCGAAACGTTTGTTCCATGGTAGAATTCTGCTCGAATCGAGTTTTTAGTGGACAGAAAATTTAATCAAAGAATTACCGTGGCAAAGTCAAGTTTTACGAGAGGCTTTTCACGAAAAAAAAAACAAATAAATCTTATCTGATTAAAATGAACAGCAATTAAATGAGTATAAAAAAAACTTAGTAACGATTATCGTACAAAATATGAAAATGGCCAAAAAAACAACCGTTTTGTTCAATCTACTAAGAATCATATTCGTGAAAATCAGCATAAAAAATTATTGTGATTAGAATAATAATGAAATAAAATCATAAATACAGAGTTCAATCACCGAGTTTCAATTATATCTAATCGTTAGTGTGAAGTAGAAAAACAAACGATAGGAGATTTAACAGTTGGAAAATTTAGCAAACCGTTTTTCGCGTATTATAACGATATAGGATATAAAGTGGCCGAGGTAAGAGTATTCGTGCATGAGAAAACGAGAATGAAGAGAAGATGGGCCAACCGGTTGTTGAGGATGGGCATCCAATAATAACTTTTCGTAGAGAGTTGTTCGTGTATATAGAACAGAACGACGGTCCCCACGAAGAGATATATATTATAGACGGAGGGCAAGAATAACGTCGAGTCTGCATGAAAAATCAGCGTGATACAGAAGTTTTAAAAAATACATAAATCAGAAAACGTCTTGGGTAGCTACATTTTTATTTTTTTATTTTATTCTACTTATTTTCATATTCGAGAATTTGGGAGATTTGGAGCTGCACTTTGTGAATTATTAATAGGAATTTACAGTCAATTGGTTCACTAATTTTGTATCAATTGAACGATAAAACAATTCAATTTACCACTAGCAAGTTATTTTTTAACGACGAATTTTTCTCAGATCGAGAAAAATCTCAAGATGTATTTAATGAAGTGTTAATACGGTTTTACAAGCAATTGACTTACTAGTTTTTGGTCGATTGGCAAATAAATTAATTAAAGTAACGTAATTTATAATATTCAACTATATTATTCACCTGTTGTAAAGAATCACTTTTTCTAAAGTATAAATAACTTCGACGTACCAATAAATTTGACTACAATATCAGTGAACATCATAAATATCAAGATAAACATAAAATAAATTTTTTAAATATATAAAGAAAGGTAAAATGATTGAGTAACTCGTGCAAAACGTAATAATTTGTGACACGTGTGTAAGTGGAGGAGAGATACGAGCGAGTAAGACACAGGTGGAATAGAATAAAAAACACGGAAAAGACGAGAACGAGCAATGAAGAATTAGCCCGAGTGAATATATATATATATATATATATATATATATATATATATATATAAAATCATAAAAAGAACATGAATGTTAGACACGAGAGTGGAGGTGTAATAGCCAGCACGTGGAAAACATCGAGATGTCTTTCCTCTCGATGTCTTTTTTATGCAGTCCGAGCCGGAGGATGAGAAACAGGTGAACGAGAAAAGTGGAAAAGTCGAGAAGGAAATGACGAGCGAAACGAGAAATCAACTCGTATTTAACGTTCATGGCAATGAATAATGTTTTGAACGAAAATTACTGGGGAACGTTAGACCATTTGTCATAATAACGAAATAATTGAAAAATAATGATAATTCCAAATATAAAAATCGTAATTAACGCTTGTAAATATTTATAAAGGTGATTGTTAATAAAATCGAAGGAAAGTTTGGATATTCTATGAGCTGTAATGGAGTGAGCCTTGTTATTAATTATCACACTCTTGATTAATCGAGCTTTTAATTAATTCATTATTCCGTAATATTTATATCGGTGTGCAGCATTGCTGAATTTCCACACGTTTTTTGAGAGATAAAACGTCTTTATGCTGATAGGAGTATCATTTTAGGGACTTGAGACACAAAGAGAAAAAGTGAGTGGAAAAGTTTGATAAGTTATGCAGAAAAGAAGGTCAATCGGTATTGATAATCCTGAGTTCAGACATCCACACGAACGATAAATAGAGAAAACGACTCTGGAGGAATAAAAGAAAACGAATTAACTCAACCGTTTATCCCGAGACTTTGACACACATATATGCATCAATTACTTTCTGGTGTATGCATAATTTTTTTCGTCGATTATTACAGCCCGAATGGCTAACTCTTACTGAACGGACTGAAGGAAAAAAACTGGGTAAATTTCCTTAGACTCGAACAATAGTATTTTTTTCTAATCTAACTGTTTATTTTCACGATTATATTTTTTGACAGTGGACCAAATTTCCTTTCCGGGCAAGACAAAAATAGTTGAATGTATTTATATTTCCAGATAGTTCTCCCAAATTTTTTTTAACCCATTGTACAAAATTATGAAATAAAGAAACTTTCCTCTTTTCAGCAGTGCGACAACTGTATTCAGAATATTTATATTCTTAAGCAATTTTATGATGAATATCTCCCTTCCCAAATATCTGTAATCATAAATATCTCTATGTTCAAATAACTCTGCGAGTAAGAATCTATATTCTCAAATAACCTTATTCTTAAATATCTGTATTCAAAAATATGTCTATTCCGAAATATGATCATGTTTAAATATCTTCATTCAAAAATATCTCTATTCATAAATAACTGCATGCTAAAACATCTCTATTCATAAATATCTGCATGCTAAAACATCTCCATTCATTCATAATATCTGCATGCTGAAACAACTGTATTCATAAATATCTCTCCTCCAAAATAACTACTGTACTCATGTAGAACAATTGACAACCAAAGGCCCGATGGTATGATATTGTCTGCAGTCGATGTAGTAGACCGAACATACACGATTGACGTTTTATATACTAGTAGCCTCGAAAATAAAAGTATTCGTATATGGACAGAACATTTAGATATATTTTTTTATATATTAATATTTGTAAAAATAAAAAATTGCTGATCATATAAGAATTTTATTCGTAGACGAAATGAATATTTCGTATTGTGTATGTTCGCTCTACTACATCGATTGCAGACAATATCGTACCATCGGGCCTTTGGTTGTGAATTATTCTACATGAGTACAGTTATTTCGGAGGAGAGATATTTATGAATACAGTTGTTTCAGCATGCAGATATTTATGAATAGAGATGTTTTAGTATGGAGATATTTATGAATAGAGATATTTTTGAATGAAGATTTTTTTAACCATATTTATGATTACAGATGTTTAAGAGTACAGATGTTTATGCTGAAAGATGTTTGAGAATGAAGATATTTAAACATGACCATATTACGGAATAAACATATTTTTGAATACAGATATTTAGGAATAAGGTTATTTAAGAATACAGATTCTTACCCACAGAGTTATTTGAACATAGAGATATTTATGATTACAGATGTTTGGGAAGGAAGATATTCATCATACAGTTATTTAAAAATACAGATATTCTGAATACAGTTGTCGCACTGCCACTTTCCTCATTTGATCGTTCGATAAACCAACTTCCTGTATAAAGATTAGGAGACGCGGCAAAGTCTTTCAAATTGTACGAAATATAAAAAAAAGATACAATGAATAGAAGTAATTAATGATCGTAAAAAAACATTGGGGGAATGAGAGAAAAAACGTGAGATTGCTGCGAATAATTGAGTCATTTAATTGACACAATAAAATCAACGTAACCTAACAATCATTGGGCATTGAGATGTATACGGGAATACGAAGAAAACTTGGAAGATAAGATAGATTTTAAGTTGTGTTACGATCATAACGAAGACACACGATGTATAATTATTGGGTTTTAAACTTAATTCCTGCTGTTTTATATGAGATGACGTAACTAGTATTCGAGAGTGAATTCACTTGTACATACTACTTTTTTTTTATAATATCGAAAATGTCAGATTTTGAACCAACGAAACAGCATATGCGGGAAACTTTGCTTTTTTGCTTTAATTTAAGAAAAAATGCTACTGAAAGTCATCGCTTGCTTCGAGAAGCTTATGGTGAACATGCTCTATCTGAGACAACGTACAGAGATTGGTTTAGACGATTCAAAAGTGGCGATTTTAACCTTAAAGAGAAAGAACGTCCAGGACAGCCGAAAAAATTCGAAGATGAAGAATTGGAGGCCTTACACAATGAAGATCGATGTCAGACCCTTAAAGAATTGTCTGAAACATTAAACGTTACTGAAATGGCTGTTAGCAAACGTTTACATAATCTTGGACTGGTTCAAAAAGCGGGAAATTGGTTACCACATGAATTAAACGAGAGACAACTCGAAAAGCGAAAAACGATTTGTGAATTGCTGCTCGAACGATGCGAAAGGAAGTCATTTTTACATCGAATCGTGACTGGCGATGAGAAATGGGTTTATTATGAAAATCCTAAATAAAAAAAAAGCATGGGTACTGCCAGGTGAACCAGGTCCATCAACACCAAAACGCAATATTCGTGCTCAAAAGGTGATGCTGTGTGTTTGGTGGGATCAAGAAGGTATGGTGTACCACGAGTTGCTGAAACCGGGTGAAACAATCACAGCTGTTCGCTATAAACAACAATTAATGAAACTAAACCAGGAGTTGAAAAAAAAGCGACCTGAGTACATCAAACGTCATAACAAACTAATTTTGCTCCATGACAATGCTCGGCCACACGTAGCAGAAACCGTAAAAAAGTATATAAAGGACATGAACTAGGAAGTCTTACCTCACCTGTCGTATTCACCGGAGATAGCACCGTCTGATTACCATTTGTTTCGAACGATTCAGAACGATATGCCATCACAGAATTTCAAGTCTTTTGAAGATATCAAAAAATGGATCGATGAATGAATTGCATCAAAAAGCAACGATTTCTATTGGCATGGAATCCATTTGTTGCGTGAAAGATGGGAAAAGGTCGTAGCTTCTGAAGGACAATACTTCGAATAAAATAGAATGTACTGTAAACTATAAATAATTTTATTTTTATTGAAAAACAGTGGGAATTAAGTTTAAAACCCAATACATCATAAATATTTGCTCATTAAATTTTATTATTTTTTTTTCGAGTCCATATATATATATATATATAACAGACAAGAATTATTAAGGAGATTGTCACGAAGCACAGACATGTATGGTCTTCCATGAATCCATAAATGAATAATTAAATAATTTTATAAGTAAATAAATATGCAAATAAATAAAGAGAAACAGAGAGTCGAGTGTTGAAATACAGTGCCGTGCAAAAGTTTCGGGCCACCCTATTTTTTATGCACATTGAACAGAAATATGGTGGTGGGAGAAAAATAAACGAGTAATGATAACACGTAATCGCTTATATTTAGAAACAATAAGTTAAGTAAGTATACATTGATATCGATCTTAAATCATTAATTGTTCAACAATTTTTTATGACTGGCTGTGCAAAAGTATTGGGCCGCGTACTTTTGGGTATGAAAAAAATAACAAAAAACTTGAAAAATAAGGAAGCATGTCTTGGTCTTCTCCACTCGACTCAACACTTTGTTGCCATGCCCTTAGCAGCGATGACTGCAGCGCACCGACGAGGCATAGACACAATTAGTTGTTTGATTCGTTCTTGTGGCAATTTTTCCCATTCACTTCGCAAATGGTTCCACAATTCCGTTTTGTTGGAGTAATTTTTCGTTCCAACATGATGCTTGAGGTCTTCCCACAGGTGTTCAATAGGATTTAAATCTGGTAACTGCGATGGCCAGTCAAGAAGGCGGACTTTCCGGCTTTGAAGAAAATTTTTAACAAGACGCGAAGCGTGTTTTGGATCATTATCGTGTTAAAAAACCCAACCACGCGGCAAATTTTTCATTGCAAATGGGAGCATATGATCTTGTAGTATGTCCCTGTACATTGCAGCGTCCATATTGCCATGAATTTCCACCAGCGGACCAACGCCATCATCAGAAAATGCTCCCCAAACTTTAATGTTTCCGCCACCGTGTTTTACGGTAAGAATTTGGTACCTTACATTATATCTGGTACCTGCTGGACGCCTTACGTACTTCCGACCATCACTTCCGAATAATTGAAATTTCGATTCATCGGAAAAAAGTACTTTCCGCCAATCTGATACCGTCCAGCGCTGATATTTTTTTGCAAAGTCTAATCTAGCCTTCTTTTTCTTTTTGCTAATCAATGGTTTTTTTACACCAACACGTCCAATCAGCCCCGCAGCTTTGAGACGTGGAGATACCGTACTCCGACTAACATCAGCTAGATTTTCACTTCGCAATTACCGGGAAACGTCTGCAGCACTTTTTCGTGGATCTACATTGCACTTCCTTTTTATAATTTTGTCGACGCGATTCAAAGTTTTTCGCGGTCTACCGCTCCGATTTTTGTCACACAGTGAGTTTGTTAATTTATATTTAGTAATAATACGATTAACGGTACTTTTGCCAATAGATAAAGTCTCCGCAACATCACGAGAACTTTTTCCTTCTGACGAAAGTTTTAACACGATTTCACGAAGCTGAATATTCGTGTGTTTCGGCATTGTGGCAGAAAGGAGACTGATTTTCCATTGTAGGACATGTTTTGAAACTAATGAGGAAAAAAATGTAAACAAACCGTGCGTACGAAGCCGCGGCGATATAGTGGCCCGATACTTTTGCACACCGACCAAAGTCATTCCACGTAGTACGCACGAAAGATACGCCATAATTAAATATAATATACGACGTTGTTACCTTCATTCTAACTCTCTTGAATATTTTGAACAATGAACGAGTGGAGAAATAAAATATTTTATCAATTAACTGGAAAAAATAGGGTGGCCCGAAACTTTTACACGCCACTATATAATTCCGGGTCAGAAATCCCAGAAACTCTTCTAAAACAATTTCTGGGTTCTTCGGTTTCAATCGCAAGTGCATCGTAAAAAAAAAGATTTTTTTTTTCAATGAATGGACATCGAAACACCCTATTTATTGGAGATAATGAGAATTATAAAAGGAAAAGAACAGAAACACTTACCGATGCACGAGACCGGCTGTGATTACGCTAATCCGGTCCGCGTTCCACTTTCCAAATGCTCGAAATGCTTTGTCCGTACAAATGTATGCGTATATATATAAATTTGTATATATATATATATATATATATATATATATATATATATATCTACAGAAGGAAAAAGCAATCGTTCCGTATTCTCTTAGTACGACATGTGGAATGCTCTTCCGCTTGTATCATCGCGACGAAACTCCTCAAGCCAACGTGAGATCCTCTGACGTCACGAATTTTCACGTCCCAACGTCCAAGATCCTGGAAATTTACAATAGATCATTCTTTTTACTCGAGTGATAGAAATTTTTCGAAGATTATTACACAATGAAACAAATAACGCTTTCGCAAGAAAATTTCCTATTGGTTGAAACCTAAACTGTAATTTCTTTCAAGCTTAATTTAAATTGCCCTCTTTTTCTCCTTTTTTTTGCTTCAATCAAATTATACTTTGTACACTTTTTGTTCCGTACGAGATTCCTCTTTCTTGTTTTTTTCTTGGGTTCCACATATAATTTTCTTTCCCATTACCCTCGCTGTGGATCTCGGCGTATTAGTTTCACCTTCAAAAGCACTATGAAGATCGGAGGTTCACTTTGATGAAAGGAAAAGCAACGCGGGACTCGTCCTTTCCTTCGAATCGTGCCAAGAACACGCGAGAGACAAACTGTCGCTCTCGTGTGGACCTTCGACTTTAGAAGAAACATATTATGTATGTATATATCCATATATATATATACTTAACTGTACATGTATCGATAGTATTCTTGCTCGATATACTCTCTCCTTTTCTCTCAACCCTGTTATGCCCCATTTTATTTATAGAATTACGTATACGTCCATATATACATATATATATATATAAATACATGCATCATATGATGTAGTAAAAAATAAGAAGACGAGGCACATCACGCGAGAGCGAATGGTCTCTCGAGATATCTCCAGACCTCGGTGTTCCTCGTAAAGTAGAGTGCAGATTAGAGCTGACAGCAGCGGTAACGGAAAAAAGCCATTTTCTCTGGACCGTTACCACTGCGAAATATGAGTAAATACAAGCTGTCCCGGAACCGAAGGTCGCACTGAAAATCCAATTTTGTTGAAATATTAAAATATTTTATTGATCGTATTAAAAAAAAATTATTTCGTCCAGGCAACAAAATTTTGAATGTTTCAATAAAACTTCGTTGTACTGAAACGATCCTTTGTTGAAAAATTAAAAATTTTGTTGCCTGGACGAAATATTTTTGTTCGACGTATCCAACGTAATATTTGACTGTTTCGACAGAATTGGGTTTTCAGTGTAATAATCCTCAAGTTTAATTCGTAATGAAATTCTGAGGAGAAAAGCCTTTAGCAGTTTTTTGATCAGAGGAAGAATTCGTGGGTTATTAATTTATTGAAGTTGGACCAATAAGAAGCGTAGAATTACTTAGCATCGGGAGAAGCTTGGTGGGGGTTGCAGCACTGCTCCGCCCACCGACTCTATGTCAACGCGAGCATTTGATTGGCCCAAATTCAATCATCAATAACTAATCACTGCTTCCTCGAATGAGAAAAACGCTGAAAAAGTTTCTTCCTGAGAAATTCATCGTCAATTCTACTGGACTAAGTTTACGTTAACTATTTACTTGTTTGGATAAGAAAGATACGTAAAAGCGGCTCAAGGGAGGGGGAGAGATTAATCACATATATATTTGTACGAAAAATAATCATAGCGGAGCGCGAATAAACACACACGTTCACGACCGAAGCACGAAAATATTTTGTTCATGGTACCGAGCCAGCACGTCAATGCGATGACTGCCTGATCTAGATATCATTGTCATTGTTATCGTATGGGAGTAAGAAAGAAAGAAACAAGGAAAGAGAAAACAAAAAAAATCTTTTTCCGTATCAACGAACGAAAGATCGGTTTAAAATAATAAACAAAGTGTCATGATCAAGCTCATGGTTTTTCACCGGTGTATTGAAAGCCTCCATCAAACATGTTCTTTTTTTGGATGAGTCAGGAGAGTAAAAAAAACTGAAGCAAAATTGCTGCTGCAAATGCGAGCAGGAATTCAATTCGATTGATGATTTTTTTTTTATTTGCCAGTATTCGTGTACACAATGGAAAATCGTGACTCGGTCCAGGGTCAAGCGCTGGTTTATATAATGGATATAAAGCACCGTTGATCGTGGGTGTGGTATAATATTCTCCTGACCAAAGAGAGAACTTAGAGAAAACGAGAGAAGAAGAAAGAAATATTTGAAAAACGAAAGAGTAAATTAAATGCCATAAATTTCTAGGTCGTTCACGACTTATAATTTATTTATGCATATGTGTACATAAATTAGCGATAAAAATAAAATATCGAATTGATTATAATTCAATTATTTCTATTTTTTATTTCATATTTACGGTCAATTATGGAATTGGAAAAAGAAATTGTTAAATCTTTTTTAATTTATGTCTTATGAGCACTAATTAAAGGTTCAAGGTGGAACCAAGGAGTGGAAAAATATGGATCTGGAATATAGATGGTAACGAAACCAAGGAGGGATTTCTAGCGTTATGGGATTATCGATCTTTATGCCGGTCACACCCTCAACCACCGATTAATTGACGACTACAATGGGAATTCAGAGACCAATGAAACGATATTAACGAGAATACGTTCATATGGTTCACACTCAGACGTTTTTGATTGCCCGAAATATCGTGGTAAAACTCCAGACGAATTTTTGGGTTCAAGTTTTGTAAAAAAAAAATTCATTTCTATTTGAAATTTTTCTAAAATTCTTTTGCAATAGGAATTTTTTTTACATTTTAATATATAATTTTGATCAACTATTTGAAAACATTTTTTTACTACATCTTGATGATAATATTGCGACCCAAATATATTTGTTACTTTAGAAATAATATAATTAAAATTCAATAATTTGAAGAATTGGCCAAACCAGCCAAAATACTTAACTTTACCTATTAAATTGAAAAAAATTTACAGAGATTGAAAAAAAAAATCGTAAAATTGTGAATCATCTTCAATCAAATACTCGAGAAAACGTGCACTTATGGAATAATGGAACTAGGACAATAAAATTTCTTTACGACAATGTCTGGGGTGTTAAAAAAAGATATACGATATCGTAATACGAGAATGATTCACGCCATTCGTGGTTTTTTGAAATAGTGTAAGTTCAACAGGAAGAAAAATATACTTTGGTTCGAGAATGAAATCAAAAATAAATATTTGATGGTCAATCTCTCACGCATAATAATTTTATTCCATGTTGTTTTTTCGAGGGAACAACCATCAAAACTCAATGAACAGTGACACCGGTTTTGCGGATGACTCATGATAATCTGCTTATTCGCCGGTTGTAATTTTATTCGTGATATTATATACACGTAAATATTTTTTCGTTTCCTTTGGCCACTTCCTACTCGATTCTGTTTTGGGCGAGACGTTGTTGAAATTCAAAATTTATTTCACAAATGATTTAGAAAATGATAAAGATTTGTTCAAATCTGTAGTAAAATCATTTTTAATTTTGATACGATTTATAAAAACTGACAGTAAGTATATATTTTGTCTCTTAACCAAATAATATGTATGAATATAATATCTTGAACAAATATAATAATGTAAAGAAACGTCGATAGATGAACTGAGGTCAGAGGATGTGTTCTCGTCAAAGATTCAGTAAAGACTATCCTCAGCCCGAATCCCTTGTGTCGGCCTGAGCTTCTTCTTTGTCCAATTGTTTATATAAAAACTCTCGCCCAGGAACGTCGCGTTCTCTAGTGTTTACAGGCTCGTTCCAAATGAGCCTTCTGTGATGACCGTCCACTCGGACCACATCGAAAAATATTTATTTCAAATCTAATAATCGTTTTCTCTTTTTGTCGTAATTGCAAAAATACAGCTAATTCTCAAATCTAAATTGAAAGCATTACATTGGATTTAAAAAAGAATATCTGTTTCTATCGTTTTTAATTCTCTCTGAGCCTTTCTCTATTTTTATCTCAATCTTTATCTCTCTCTCTCCCTCTCTCTCCTCTCTCTCTCTCTCTCTCTCTCTCTCTCTCTCTCTCTCTCTCTCTCTCTCTCTCTCTCTCTCTCTCTCTCTCTCTCTCTCTGTACAAAAGGCAAGTAGGGGGAGAAGGGGACGAGGACATCGTGATAAGCGAGATGCAAAGAGGTCCAAGAAGATCGTGTAACCGTGACGGAGGTAATTAACCCACGATATTTTTATTCATCCTTTTATTTATACCGCAGTATTTATACACGTATCAACAATCACATTTTGTAATTAGAGCATACACGCCAGTACGAATTGAATGCAAATTCCGATTGGCTCTAAATAACATGACACTCCTAAAGCATAAACCGATTATTTGTAATAAAAAATACATTTTATACCGACGAAAAATGAAGTAGAATATCTCTAATAAATTTAAATAAATTTCACTTTTATTTATATTTATAAACACCCGTCATTTAAACACGTTTAAAAAAATTATAAAATTTTTTTACTAATTTTATTCGAGTAGGCCAAAATTCAATAAAATCAATTTTGATCGATTGACGTACAGAATTTTAATCCCGTTAAAATAATTTATGATCAATTTAACCAAAATACTTCGAACGAGGAAAAAAATCACGTTTACTCCACAGATAAACCTTCGTTACCACTCCCCCGATTCAATTAACCTAGGCTGACCAGAATGTCTGAGAGCATGAAAAATCACGACGATGACTTAGCGGCATTGAAACGTGTGAAGTCGTTACGCGATAACAGAACGACTAGAGCGCAAGGTTTCTTGGCACCAAATCGAAAATCCAACTATATGCGCTATGAATTGAAAAAAAAAAACATCGACTAAAAATCGAGTTTTGGCATTATTTATAACTCTGACAAATGAAGTGAAAATCAAGTGTATATTGTAAAAATGTATTTCTTTTCTTTGTGAAAAAAATATATACTTCAATATCTCGATTATTACACCCAGAAAAAAACATCTAGTCGATTCAACTAGGATCCAGTTAAATCAAATAAATTTTTTTCCTTGTCTCACGACCAAATAGAGGTCTGTTCACTTAAAAATTTTTTTTTTTTATCACAATATTTTTATATTCTTGATCAATGAAAAATTTAATATATGTATTTAAATCGGGCATATTTTTATCTTAAAAATTGAAAGAATATGAAATTGAAATAAAAATTATATTATTGTTATGATATAATTATTAATTATTAATTATAATATTATTTAATAATATTTTCATGGGTCTGCGATCCTGGATAGGTACAAAATTCACTTTCGTCTTCCTATACGTAGTCACTGTAGTCAGTCAGAATAATAAAACTGCTTTGCAGTGTTGCCAGATGGCTTTCATGCTCTCCCCCCAGACGATCTCCAGTTCCCCCTAGAAATCCCCTAAACTCCCCCACTCCCTCTCCACCGAGGTGGTCGCTTGAAATGGTTGAAATGGTCAAATTCCTCCGTCATTTTTCAATATGGCAAGAAATCGACGGTCATTTATACTTTACCCTATAAGGAAAAAATTGAAGGCATAATCCGAATATAATATTTTCGACTAAAAGTTGTATTCATATTGTTTACGTTTACATCGTTAGATTATATTATTACAACAATTAAATTATCCAAAAAGAAATAAGAATGCTGAAAATGATTAAAGCTTAGGTTTCAAGTTTCAATAATTGCGGTACAAGCTAAAATTCAAGGTCGAGGTCTACTCGGTGGGAAAAATATCAAAAACGTCTACTTCACTTTCATTGACATTATCATAAACATTCTCGGAGTTGAAACGCTTTAACATAAGATGGGTTGGTTTGAAATCGCAGCACTTAGTGCTCAGCGTGAGACGAATATGCAAGATTGCCTCAACCATCTTAATAGACATTTTATTCCGCAACTTGTCTTTAACTATGCTGACTATAGAAAAAGCGCGTTCGACTGCAGCGTTTGAGAATGGGAGACTCAACAACGTGAGGACAAATTTTGCGATATTTTCAAATCGTTTTGTACCGCCGGCGTCTCTAATGTCAAAAACCTCGGCCCAGTAGCTTTCAGTGCTGTGATTCTGTAGTTCTTTAACGCCTGCGCTGTGGAGAAAATTCCATTCTCGAATCGTGGAGTCGCCATCGTGACAGACGCTGTTTTTGAATTTTGAAATTATCTCTGTGATATCACTTTTAATTTGCGACGAAGCTGATTGTGTAGAAAATGTCGATAATTTCTCCAATATTTTAATATTTTCTGGGATCCTTTTCTGTAATTCCAAGCATAGTATAACCAAAAATTTTTGACACCGTTCTTTCACTTGAGCGACTGCTTCGTTTTTCAGGCTCATGCTAAGCTCATTAAATTCGTAACCGAAATTGATGCATTGCAGGGCCATAAGGTGCTGTTGAAAATTAAATGTAGCTAGATCACTGCACGATATTTTTTGGAGTTGCGACGGAACGACAATTGTTTGGAGGCTCGTATACATGAGGTTGTTCACATCTTCAAACAGTTTTGTTGGATCGACGTTATCCGATTGAAAAAGTTTGTTGGTATATACCACGCTCTTCAAACTGTTATGTAAGAAAGTTAAAAATAACTTGTTCTCTGGACTACTGTACATCCCGTATAATTGAGAGGCCGTATAACAACGCTCTTTGTTACTTTCCACTATTTGAAAATGCAGCTTCAGCGCATCCCATTGCTCCAAAATGACATCAATAGCCTGAAGCCGAACCAACCATCGCGTGTTTGAAAGTTTAACTATTTTTTTCGGCATTTTTCCCGAGAGAGTTTTGTAGATTTCGGCATATTCGATTTGCCGCTTTGTACTGTGGCAAAACCAATTGTGTGTTTCACGTACCATAAAATCTAAATATCTCGGCAAAATTTTGCACGCTTCTTCGGCTGCTAGATGGAGTGAATGACATATACACGTTATAACAATCAGTTCTGAGTTTATTTCCCTCAATAGTGTTGTCACCGAGTGATGGCGACCAACATTAACGCTCGCTCCGTCGACACCGAGACCCAGTAATTTTCCGGTGTCCAGTCCATCTTTCTTCAACTGGTGTAAGATTGCTCCCACAATAGCGTCTGAAGTGCCAGCTTCCATTTCGATGAGGCGATAAAACGCCGTACAAATTTTTTTTTTTACTTCACTGAAATAACGTACCATCAAACATAAAACTTTTTTAGTGTCAATCGTTGTAGATTCATCAATTATTAACGAATAGTGCGATTGGTCAATGTCTTTGAGCAAATCATCGGCGATACACGGCGATAGTACGTTTTTAATTAGAGCCGCACATTTGGTACGATGCAACTTTATGTCTTGCAAGACTCGAGATTCCTCGTCCAGATTTTTTACAACAACGGAAAGATGATCAACCGTTTTAATAGAACAATGCTCAGCTACATATACTGCGATCTTCAACTCAGCAGATTTTCTTTTTTCAGGCAGCGTTTCTTTGACGAATTTCTCTATTTTCGGTAGAGTTGAAGTAATCTCAAGATTCTTCGCACATTGTGTGTGCCTTTTTGACGCTAGGTGCTCCAATAAAGTTTTCTTATGTGCGTTAAGATTGCTCTTGCAGCAAGTGCAAAATGCTTTGGTCGCATCCCCAACAGGTGACGGTTTCAACCAACCTATAGCAGATATATTTCTATTAAAAAGTTATCACATCTTGAACCGAAAACGAGACCAAGCCACGAATCGTGTATATACATGAGGCATTTCACGTAAATTTCACATCTCACGATTCTGAAGTCAAATTCTTCTAGAGTGATAATTTCTTCTTATTTCGGTTCTTTATTCATGGAATAGTTCTTCTTATTTCGGTACTTTCATGAAAAAACATTAAAAAATAATTGTTGACTATCATTATTGATGTCTTTTGTCTGAGCGGAATAAACATGGCCACAGGGGCTGACAGGGCATAAATGAAACGGCGAAATGACGTGAAATGCCCTAATATGGTCATTAACTCACGACAAAAATTATTTTTAGGAATAACAAGAATTACTGTGGTGTACGAGAAGCATTTTACCTTTGAAATTCGGATCACTTTCCCAACATTGAACGTACTTTTGTACATAAGTTTTTTTCTTCGTTTTCGGCATTATTCCGGTATACGAATGTATGAGTGGGTTTCCCAATAACGGTCAGCGATCTGATACGAAGTATGAAGTATAAACATGAACGAGCTGAATGCTAACGCGAGGAAGCACCACAGAGGGCAGTACACTTTATTGTCAGTGTAGCCAACTGTTTAACAAATAATTGAAAAAATAATTTTCCGATGGTAATCGTTTCAGCAACACATCCGTTGCCAGCGCCACGATGTCTTACAACTATTATCAAATCGTAGATGGTCGCTTAAAATTGGTGGAATGATAATCAAATTACTCTTTCATTTTGTTATATTTTTATTTATAGTGTTTAAAGCGATACATTACATTATTATCATAAGAGAAAGTAAAAGAAAAAATAAATATTAGCACTGAAATGCACACTTAATTTGCGGCTTGCGGTACTTAAACCATCACCTTTTAATAAATTAATAATTAATAACAATATTTGATGATGAATAATTACGTTAATAATTAAAGGAAATTAATTATGGGCATATTACCACGTAATTATAAAAAAAAAAATGTCTCAAAAGAGGGCTTGAACACACTACCCTCAACTCATGAGTCTAGACCTGAACCAATGCACTACGAACGTATTACATATAATAATGGTGGAAAATGGTACCTGTTCATCAGGGCCCCTTAATATAATGAATGATAAACTTTACAGATTAGAAAACTGCGTTACAATTTTTTTCTTAATATTTAAAAACGATATATTCCTTAATTTTATTGTTGCTATATTTGATTATTTATGGCTAAATTTAAACGTAGTTTACAACATTTTGACTAATTGCAATGTTCAAGTAATTTGAAAATAGTATAAAAAAAACACCAATACAGAACGTCAGGGACATGATATATGGCAAAAAATGTGTATTTGGCGTTTTTTCAAAATCCCCTAAAAAATCCCCTAAATATTTTTTCCCCCTTTTTCTCCCCTAACCCGGGCGAAATACCCCTGAATCTAGGGGGAAATCCCCTGATCTGGCAACACTGCTGCTTTGGTTCCCGCAATTTATGCACATCCAGAGCGGAATTCATATATGCGAAATGCCTCGACGCTCTGCGCCACGTGGTGGCCCGAGCAAGACGCTTTAACATGGCTACTCGAATAAATGGACCCAAATAGCATTATCTATTTGATTTAAATACATCATTCTAGTTGAAACGAATGGAAATTTTGTTGATTCAAATTTAAAAAATTCGAATAAACGATCCTAGTAGATCTATAAATAGAACTTTTTTCTATGTGTATGAGTAATGATTATGGATCTATTATTGAAGAATATTTTAATTCAAATCGAAGATCATTACGAAATAGAGCAAAAAAACATTGATAGAAAATCACTGAGGGATGGTAAATGTTAAGGGTGGGGAGCCACCAGTTTACGCTCTTAGATTTATCGTGATAAAGAAGCTCTGCGCTATAAACAGAATAGGGAGAAATGACGCGTGAATGATAGGTCTAAAAATAAAACGCGTGATAAACAGGGTGTCCGAATGAAGAGTACAACAATTACAACTTAAAAATCTCGAGCACGTTTGGAGAACAAAAAGTTTGGATTACAATCAGAGTAAAACACAAATCGAATTATGATATTTTATGTTTTAAAAGAAATCACCAATTTGTATTGGAAGTTGGACGAAATTTAGTTTTACCAAATTCGGAATAGTTTTACGAAAAATACAAATATTAATTAGACTTTTTTTAACTGCGAACAAGCCCAAGAATCACGTGTCAAATTTAACGAAGTAACTTTTGAGACACTCTTAATATTTCATATGTTATTTCATACGGCGATGAGAAGAATGACTCTTCGTTATCTTGGTCGTTACAACGAGAGAGTTTTTTCATTATTTTTTTATACATGTGTATCTTGTTACAAATACATAGTTATATAAATAACCTCGAGCATTGTTGTAAGCCGACTACATATCGAAGTGGAGGTTAATAGAAAGAAGGTGTAAATGAACGGTCGATAATGAGGCTGTAACTCGTGCGATAAAGTCATTTTGATGATTGCAGTCATTAGAGTTGACATCGCATATTTAGCGATGCAGTTTCGCGCGCACGTGGAACGTTAAAAAGAAAAGGAATTACGGAACAAGTCGTAAAAATGAAGATAACGGTAATATAATTTGCATGCACGAATTTCGAGACATTTTACCCTTGGAAATATGAAATTTCCCACACTTATAGTATGAACGATAAATGTAAGTACATAATTAGGCGTTGCAAGTATTGGATTTATTATATTTTGAAATTTTTATTCGTTTAAATCATTATACACATAAATATAATGAAAATGAATAATAAAACGATATTTTACTTGTATTCGAAATAAATTTGAAAGAAATACAAATGTAATAATGAGACATAATAAAAGATTAATTAAAAAAATGTACAGTGCCCATGCGTGGAAGAGAACGGACTATCTTTCTGTGAGAGGAGAGGAGACGGAATAAAGATTTGAGGAGGTAAGAAAACTCAATCTGCGCACAATTCTCTCCATTGTGTACACACGGAAAGTTTCATGAGAAAAGTTTATTATCGTAAGGCAGTTTAGGCCGGGACCAGTAAATAGAGAGTTACACAATTAAACGAAGAAAGAGAGAATGACCAATCTCGCGACGTTCGAGATCTCACTGTGCATAGGGTGTCTCGAGAGTCTTGCTCAATTTTTCCTGTCATTTTCAAATTAATCCAACGACAATCATGCAGAAAAATTCCTCGTAGAAATAATTGAAGATAAATCGGATATTTTAGAATAGGAATGCCCAACCAATGATATCTACAAGTCAAATAAATTATTTTTATTCGTAATAGGGCAATACAAATTGTCAAAAAAATATTATGAACGAGCCATAATATTTTTTTAGCTGTACAGTTCGGAGAATCCCCGCGAGAAATAAAATTATTTTTGGTCCTGCTTTTGATATCAGACTCGCGAGTGTTGAACTGGGACTGGTTCTTTTTTTCTTCAACGGCTCAAAACGAAGATAAAATCGAGGTTCGCGTCACGAATGTCGAGGTTGCTGGCTAATGTGTCTTTTTTTAATCTTTATGCGAACCATTACTATAAATATATATTTTAAGGAGGAATTTTGCTATCAGTAATCGCGTCCTTCGAAGATTTATCTACTATGCTACTAATAATGCTATCGTGATCATTGAGGTCCGGAAACCAGGAAGTATTTTTAGCGTTCCTTAGCCTAGTCACAGAGGTCATTTTTTCCACCTGATACTTTGGCTTCACGGTCAAAGTTGTTGGAAAAAAAAACATTATTTCAACGTTACACTACGCCACTAAAAGTCTCTTGTTACTCTGCCGCAAAATTGAACTGAATGACGAACAGTGCGGAACTGTTTTGCGAGGTTAGGGTTCTAGTTCAATGAAAATGAAAAAAAAAGAAGATAAAAAATTAAATATTTTTAATTGATGACCAAAAAATCGTATAAATAAAAATTCAGGAAATGGTAAATAAAAAGTAATGTCATACGCTGTATAAATCGAGTATGTATAAACTAGTTCCAATCAGATTCAACGCACATAGGATTATTTTTTGTTTAATTGCAAGTTGAAAAAAAAATATAATTCTCTGAGGAAAAAATTTAATAAAAAATTCATTTACAAAAGCTGATTGATAAATATTATATTGTTCGAATGAAAAAGCTCTACGTCACGATTCAAAAATCAATTAAACTGAAAACAAAGATCGACATTTTAAACGCAATATTTATTTTTAGCGGAGTATTCATCCATGAATCTACAAATTTGAATAGAAACCCATTGTTTAACAGATTCAATTATCGAGAAGGAGAAAAATGGTAACAGGGAAAAAAGATGAAAAAAATGTTGACGAGATGAGGGTTCGACACTTTGATTGTGCATGGAGAGTCGAGATTGAGGTATTATGGAATCGGTTGCAACATGAGTATCAAATAATGTCACTGGATCGAATACGAGAAAAAAAGAGGTAGAAAAGGAGGGGAGAAATGATTGTTATTGCTGCGAGGCTAGTGAGCGTTTCAATGAGTTTGGCAGATACATCCGGACGTACGAACACGAGTCGATTTCTTTTTTTTATTTTTTTCACGCACAGAGTTTATTGGTCAGATATACGTGCGCAAGCGAAACACCCAGACAGTTCAGCACGTGGAAAATTATTCTTGACCTTGTCTACGGGAGTAGGATTGGCAAAAAAATATTTGAATCGGTATAAACCAAATGTGTATAGTATACGAGGTCCGTATGAAGAAACGAACAGATTCGTAGACAGCAATTCACCACTCTCATACCACATTTAGTACGTCGTAAATTTCAAAGTTTATTTTACGTTCTTTCGTCAAATGCGGCTAGAAAAACGATTAAACTTTAGCTCAGTGTGTGAAGGAAAAAAAAAATCGCAATATCTATTACAATGAACAGAAAAAAATGAGCGAAAAAGTTTTAGACAAGCTGCAAGTTTGTTTGGAGATAGAATTTTAAACTCGGAATTGCAGACAAAAACAAATTTCCGCATTTTTTTTTTTTTTACTAATAAAAACAAAATTCGTGCCATAATTCTGATAGAAAATAATAGGCGATTATAATTTTTCAAGCTTTTTAAATAAATAGACCACCTGCATCAGGGAAAATTAAAACCATGTTCTCCCATGGAGAAGGCAGTGCAAGACCAGGAACTCGCAATCGATCGATGCGGAACGATATACAGGGTGACCCAAAAGTCGCGTCGTATATTCACACTCGTGGAAAGACCGTGAAATTCTGAAGAGAAAAGTCGTCAGCTTTTTTCTCTCCGATGCGACGCGCATGAAATATTCAATTAAATAATGATAGCGAATCCGATTCGCTAGTAAGAAATGGGCGTAGCTAGCCCCTCGTTTCCTAAGCACACTTTTTACCCCCGCATGGGATTGGCTACAACTAATCCATTATTATCGATTCAACGGTCAATTGCTGAGAAAAATAGTTGAGGACTTTTATTTGCAGGATTCCCTGATCTATTCAGCCTGTAAAATTGAAGGGAAACTTTCAGGACAACCGATATGCAGTCCATGGCGGACGTGCCGATATTGCACATGGGGCAACCGGGGCGCGCATTGCTGTATGAGTGAGGCTAGGATATATTGAACAGAAGGGGAGACGAACCGAGTATCGGAAGAGCCTTGGCTGCTGGAGACTTCTATGTGCGCCGAGAGGGAAGAAGGGAGAGAGGAGTTTAAACTCGTAATTTTGTGTTTCAAAGAGGGTTGCTCTTTGTGCAGCACGGTCCACCCCGTCAAAAAGCATTATGGAGTCTGTGGCCTCGTACCTGAAAAAATCGTATTCGCAAATATATGTATAGCAAAAGGATGCAGATATCCCTAAACGGGAAATTAAAAAAAAAAAAACAAAAAAAAAAGGAGAGAATGAAAATCTGGTCTAGCCCCGAACTATAGACAAGTGTATTGACGTTTTTTTTGTCATCCATACAGCCTTCGATAAACCGACATCGCTCCACCATTTTGCATACGTTCCACACATTTGTTCTTCAAAAATATCTCGCCGAGTTTTTTCGTATCAACGTCTTAGCATTACTCAAAAAAATATACATATCGACCTTGAAAAATCGTAGTCAGGGATGGGGTGGAATTTTCAAGAAAAAAGACACTTTCTCGTTCTCCAATCTTTGCGTGGCTAAAGTTTCGAAAAAAAAAACTTATATAATCATGATGACAATAGTAACTGTAATACGAATATTTCGATTGAGAAATTTCGAGTTCGTAGCTCGTGACAAGTGTTTGCGCAGTGAATTATCGCCAATATGAGCGAGCAATTATTTGCTTTATTGTTTCGAGATAATCTCCCGCTCCTCGTTTATCTGTACGCGTCTCTATTTCGTTTTTTTTTTTCGTTCCCCCTCGTGTGCGTTAACGCCTACTTGGATAATCCCGCGTTATTTTTCAGTCTCTCCTTTCTCTCGTTTCCTAGAAAATCTTCGATTACATACTGTTTTTAATATCATTTTTTTCAAGCGGCAATTCCCTTTTTAAAGTTTGAGCTTTGTTCGATATAATTTTTATAACCGATCCACAATCTTGAAAATATTTGCTCAGTTCACAGAATCTAGGAGATAAAGAGTGAGAAAGGGAAGCAAAATCAAGTATCAATGTCACTATTCGAGGTTTCAATCGTCTTACATTAGACGAGACTGAAAGTTTGCAATTTTTTTTTCTTGCTTTTTCTTTTTTCTCTTTTCATAGACAAACGAGAACAGCAAAACTCGACATTCGAGCTCGTTTCGTCGACCACTTCAGGTATTGAGTGGCACTGCTACTTATTCGTCGCGTATGTAAGATCATAGATGTGTTTACACGCGCGTCTCCGTGTACATTCTCAAGTGAAACTAAGCACAAAGCGGAGAAGTAGGAAAAAAAAGTGGAGTATATACATTAATCAAAGAACTGCCTGCGAACGATAATGAGATATGCAAACGCGAAGATAATCTGTTCTTACATCGCTAAACGTAATTGATTGTCGCGAAGACTGGAGTTAAAATGATGCATGGATTCTCCATGTAGAAAGGGTGTCCAAAAAGTCATCTAAGATTATCAGAGGATCGGATATATCGTAGGGCACTGAGAAGAAAACTCCTTGGTCATTTTTCTCTCTGACCGATAGGTGCCTCGATATTAATTAGTGATTTATCGCTAATGCTCCGCTCATTGGCGATAACGAGTTAATTAATACCTTGCGTCAATGGTAGATCGGAGGGAAAAATGACCGGAGACTTTTCGCTTCGAAATCTTGGGACGAATACAGTTCTGCAAATAACTGCAACGACTTTTACGACACCCTGTACAATAGGATCTTTGGATGATTAAATAAGCTTGAAAAATGTCAAGGGCGCGAAGGGCTGTATTACAAAAGAAAAATGTCAAGGGCGTAGATGGCTTCTTAAAAACAAGAATCACAATGTCAGATATTTGAAATGTTTACAGGTAATTGGTAAAAAAAAATTTGAGTCTGGGAGTGTTAATAACAGCGCACGTAGTAAAAGTTGATATATTAGTCATTTCTTACCGAGGTCAATGTGCCAAGATGACTCTTGATTTCTTACGATGGAAAAACTCTGATGATTGAAATACGATTGTTCACCGTTCTACGGTCATGTGTTCGAACTGTGTTCTTTCCCTTCTCTCACTTTTACCACGAGTGTAAGAAAAAAAGGATATTTGGCGATCCGATTAACGAGCTGGAGTTAACGAGGGACTGAATCATGAAAAATAAGAGAAACTTCCCGGAATCGAAGTCGACGAGGATGAAGAAAGAATTTTGATAATCACGTGCAAGAAAAGTCAAGATCTCTTCCGTGTTAAATTTGTTTATTTAGTTCTCTAAATTTTCGTATTAATTTTCATCGACGGAGACATTAAAATTTCTCGGATGAATGTTTTTAACCCATTGAAAATAAAATGAAGAAACAGTTTTAAAAGCTGCTAATTCCATTCCAAATAATAATTGAATTGGATTGGATTGAATAAAAATGAATAAATCAAATTAAAATGAATGTTCAATCATCCAAACTTTTATATATAGGGATTTTCGGGCTATTGTTTATTTTGAAACTGTTTTGAGCTTAGTCACTATGCAATATTATACTTTTCGTGATCCACGAAGATGTGTCATCGCGACTGCATCTGGAATGCCGGCGTATGCGAAAAGGATTGAGAAATCTTCTTCTCTTTATTTTTATTCTATTTATTTTTTTAAAAAATATGCAGATATGTATAAATGTATATTTCGATCAGTGATTTCAGAGTTTTTAAATGTCGTTTAAGTTTTTTTTTTTTTCATTACGTAGCAGTAGACTCGCGTGATCAAATTATAAATATCGATCACTGCATTTATAATCCACGAAGTTCATTAATCATTGCTCTTCGAGTGCAATTTCCGATCGATCGATTACGGAATAAAGCAGCGTTCGTACCAAACAAAAATATTGCCATGACTTTGTACGATTGACTTTATACCGCCGATAAAAAAACAAATAATTTTCGCATCAATATGTACGAATCGAATGTCTCAAAAATTATCACAATAAAAAACAAGAATATATGCGGCATTATTCCACGCCAAATCGGCCACTTTTGAAATTTGCATTATTTATTACGTTGATTATTTTTTCGCTAATAGAGCTCATTGACAGGAACTCGTCTGATTTTTTTTCAAATTTTTATCTCAACATGTTAATCGGAAACAAATTTTTGAAAAATTTTCCGATTTTTTTCTTCAAATATCAATAACTCTCTCAAAAATGCAATAAACCGAATGAATGAGGGATCAAAATTTTAGTTTTAAAACGTACTTTCGTATGAGAATATGTAAGAATTCATCATAATATTACATACAACAATTTTTCAAATTCTAAGCGAGAAATATTATTTTCCACATTGTTAATCCCGTTCGAATTTGCTCTTGAATTTTTATCAAAAATTATCATTTTTTTAATGACTTTTAAGCTTAGTTTGATGATGGGGAAATCGTTCGTTGTATTTTTTATAATTAAATTATGGATTTTTTTAACTATTAATCATGCCCAAATCCCTGAAAAATCATGCAAACCGAATGGATAAGGGGATCAAATTTTTCGTTTTGACAGGTGCTTTCGTTTAAAAATATGTCAACAATTATTTAAAGATTACATAAATCAATTTTTTTAATTATAAGCAAGAAATGTTTTTTCCCGCAGTGTTAATCCCTTTTGATTTTGCTGTCAAATTTTTATAGGAAATTATTATTCATTTAATGAATTTTAAGACCAGTATGATCGTAGGGAAATATTAGTCTAATCTATAACAAAAATCTTCAATAAAATTAATAATTTGAAAAATAGAACTAGCTATTTTCTCACGTTCGTACTTAAAATTCATTAAATGAATCATGAATCCGTAAAAACATTAAAGAAACATATTAATTAGTACAAGCGCTATGAAAAATGGTTATTTTATCTTAGAATTGGAAAAACTAGGTGATGTAAACTTGGAATAATTTTTTACATATTTTTAAACAAAAATACAGTTCAGAACAAAAATTTGGTAAATGTCGAGAAAGTGACCCCACCTCCCAAGGGAGGTGAGGGTGGAGAGAAAGGGTGAGGGGAGGTCCCCCCAACACAATCCCGAAGAGAAATGGCGGCGGTCACCCCCCCCCCTCTCTTTATTTTTAATTTAAAATTTGAAAAACTCACAGTAAGGAAGCCCACTGATTAAGTTTCCATCTCAGGAAAATTTTCGTCTGCGATCGATAACATGTCTTGCATGGTCCTTATATTTACCCTCTATTATAATTATAAACATATACAACGGACGATTTCCCCACGATCGCACTAGGCTTAAAATTCCTCAAAAAAATAATTATTTTTTATAAAAAATTAACAGCAAAATCGAAGGGGGCTAACTATGTGGGAAAAAACATTTCGTGCTTATAATTGAAAAAATTGATTCATGTAATGTTTTAATAATTTTCTGCATGTTTTAAAACGAAAGTACGTTTTAAAACTAAAATTTCGACCCCTTATCCATTCGGTTTACTGCATTTTTGAGAGAATAATGGATATTTGAAGAAAAAACGGAGGAAAATTTTTCAAAAATTCGTTTCCGATGAACGTGTTGAGATAAAAATTTGAAAAAAATCAGACGAGTTCCTTTCAATGAGCTCTATTAGAGAAAAAAATCAAAGCAATAAAAAATGCAAATTTCAAAAGGGGTCGATTTGGCGTGGAATGCCCCATATACATTCATACAATTGATATTATCTTTACCAATTTAATTTCGATAAATTTATAAATTAGCAAATTAATTGCATTAAAACACATGCAAATAATATAATTTTTTATCTCACGAGATCTTGACTGATATCGTGTGCTTCCACTGATAATGAAAAGCTGTTATAAAAATAAAAATATTGATATCAAAAGACAGTCGGGAACTTCCGCATATCCTTGACATTCCACGGGATAACCAAAAAAAAAAAAATCATTGATTATCGAACAAGTTATTCTTGTCGAGTGAAACGAGTGAAAAAATGCAACCCGAGAAGAATTCAATGAGTAAAAGTATAATAAATGGAATTATCTCAACGATTTTGTAATAAAAGTAGAGTTGCCTTTCGATCGTGATTTTGTCAAAAGTGTATTTTCACTCACTAACGATTTCCTCGGAGAAAGCAAATATTCTCGGTGTAGAAATGAGTCTATCGTACGACAGTAAAGAAAAAAAACCTTTCGAGTGCATAACATAAGAGATTATTGTGAGCAGAGCGGATAAATCAAAGATTAAGCAACGCAAGATCACGGACCATGATACACCGAAACGATTAACAGATTTAACAGGAAAATTACAACATCGTTCACGTTGAAAGAAAAAAGTTTTTTTTTTATGTATCTTTCTTTCGTTGAATTTTATAAATTATACAATCGTGAAAGTCAAATTGTTTGAACATTTTTTTTGAATCGTTATCAAAAAAAATGTTACGAGGAGAAAAAAGTACATGCATATATTCCAACAATTTTAATACTCTTTACTTTTTTCCCTGTTTATTTATTATACAATTGAACAAAAAAAATATATATATATACACGTACACGCATAACTAATTCCACTCATACCTAATTTCTAATAATAATAACAATAATAATAACAACAACAACAACAACAACAACAACAACAATAATAATAATAATAATAATAATAATAATAATAATAATAATAATAATAATAATAAATATTATTAATAATAATAATTAATAAATAAATTAAGGTAATAATTAATACCTTGAAAATAATAATAATAATAATTTATGTACAATTCATAACTAATTCCATTATTTTGTAATTTATTTATACATTTATCCCGACAGAATTTATATGTATATATAACAAGTTCTTAATAAGATTAAATATTGATGAAAAATCTGTTTACATGCTTATCCGTTTTATCAATTATATATGTATTATATAAAATGTATACATAAATGGAATATCGTTCGTGTCCTGATCTAGGCTAAATGTCGTGAGCGAGAACTACATCTGGCCGGGTCATCGCGTTATCTATTTTCGACTAGTCTAAAAGCTCCCTCTCTCCCTCTCTCTCTCTCTCTCTTTATCTTTCTTGTGCAGTTATGGCGCATAAAACGAGTTATATAGTTCGAGAATCAATCTACAAATATGTAAGAGTAAAGAACGAATGAGTAAATAAATAAGTAGACATAAATCTGTATTTATAAAATTGAAAAAAATCCTATAGGAGATTTGAAATAGTTTAAATAATAACTAGAAATTGCACCCAGAAAAAATATCTAGTCGATTCAACTGGGATCTAGTTAAATGAAATAAATTTTTTTTCTTGTCTCACGGCCAAAAAGAGGTCTGTTTAACTTTCAGAATTTTTTTTTTTCATCACAATTTTTTTTGTATGTTTGATTAATGAAAAATTTAATATATATATTAAAAAATCGGGCATATTTTTATCTTAAAAATTGAACGAATATGAAAAGTTGAAATAAAAATTATATTATAATAATTAATTATTAATTATAATATTATTTAATAATATTTTCGTGAGTCTGCGACCCCGGGTAGGTACAAAAATTCACGTTCGTCCTTCTAAACATAGTCAGTCAGAATAATGATACTACTTTGGTTCCGCAATTTATGCACATCCAGAGGTCAGTTCGTATGTGAGAAATTCTCCGACGCTCTGCGCCACGTGGTGGTCAGAGCAAGAAGCTTAAACGTGGGTACTCAAATAAACGGACCCAAATAGCATTATCTATTTGATTTAAATACAATTTTCTAGCTGAAACGTATAGAAATATTGTTGATTGAAAATTTCTAATAAACGAGCCTATTAGATCTAAATAGAACTTTTTTCTGGTTGTGGGAGTGTCTCCGTTAGTGTTCAACCTTGAATGGAAATAATTATACACACACACACACACACTCACACACACATAAATACAGACGAATGTACTAATGACTTTATACCTCACTCCTTTTTTCCCCCACTTTTTTTTGCTCTTATTCTTTATCCTCCTGTTTCTCTTTCTTTCATCCTTCCGAAGCGTTATTTAGCCTAGTCCCGATCGATACGAGACGTTACCTCGTCCGTTATTTTTTAATCCTGCGCGAGCCCTTCTTCCCTTCCCGCTGAATATCTGAGAAAGTTTTATTATCGGAATATATTTCAAGCTCTCACGTGGATCAAACAGAGACGCGATGGAATCCAGGTGGGCCGATTTTATGCGATAATAGTGAGGAAAAAGTAATCGGCAAATACATATTCAATGAGGCTCCAAATATAGCAAGTATTTTTAAAACTCCTTAGCTTCAAAGCTCCCAAAGGAAAATTTCATATTTGCCATTTTCGTAAGGTCAACGCACCTTTGATTCATTCACCATTTTTTCATCGATTTTTTTACGAACGTCCATACATTTCAAAGCTTTTTTTTAATTATACGTACGTGCATTTATATGTATTTATCGAGGTGACTGAGTAAGAAATAAAAATTTCGAACGAACTTTATAATTTCGATTAATCATCGAATACCGGATGGAATTTTTCCATGGCCACGAATATTTCAGCAGATTGAAAAATAACAAACAAATATATACAAATTTATGTTGGAATAAATGTTTTTCATATCGATAAACTTTTAATCGACCTATCGAGTCGATTCAAAATTAATTATTTTTCTTTCCTCGAGAATTGACGATTTAAAAAATTAGTATAGTGAATAAAGTTGAGAAAACTGGAACCACCAGAAGAATTCTTAAGTCAATGATTTTCATTTGTTTATCGCGTTCATTGTGCGATAAATCATTACGATTATTTCAAAAGATTTTTAACGGAGGGAACAAAAAAAATTCGCAAAAGTTCTAACATACGAAAATATACGTGAGTGAGATGGAAAATAAAATGAAAGGAGAGGGGGCGCAGGGTAATAACACCGAGTGCATGCATGCACCAGCAGAGTCTGGCGTTTTACGATCGAGTGCGGACGCCCTCGATTCGTTGGCACGCGCACTCTTGAATATGCATGAATACGAAAATGCAGGGAGACGCTTGAATAAAATCAATTTAAAAGGAACACAAAAGTGTCTCTCTAAATCCATTTTTCTCTCTCTCTTTCTCTTTCTCTACGCATAAATACCCTCGATTATCGATCGTAATAACAAAGAAACTTTTGGTGTCATAATCACGAACGTTGCTCAAAAATAATGCGATAACGAACAAAAAAATAATAAAATGTGCGATAATAAATTACTTATTATAGCATCGAATGATAACAATTATATTATGAATAAATAAGTATTGAAATTTATATTATTATTATAGTTAGTATTAGTATTGGTATGATTACTTTTGTGTATTTGTTTTTGCAATGATTTTTCGAGCTCGTATAATTTTTTATTTATGTCTAACAAAAAAGCAGATGTCAAGAATTTTGTTTGGGTCAATACATGACAATACATTGGCTAATTTTTTAAATTGAGCAATTAGAATTTTTTTCTCGAGTGTACGATTGGAGTTGACAAAAAAGTTTGCAAAAATAAAAAATAAAAACATTGAAAAAACAAAAGATATCGAAGATAAATAACAAGATGGCTCACCGAAATTGAAGTATCCGAAATGATCGGTGCACGTTTTCACTCAGTTGTTACAACAATAACGTGCAGGACGACAAATACGAGAGAGAGCGAGAAAGAGAGAGAGAAAACAAATGGTAGCTGAGAGGTTGGCGAAAATTTTTCGTTGAATCTTTCCTGGCTGGCTCAACAGGCTCTCGTAGAGGCTGTCGCGGGGACAAAGCCTTCTCTCTCTCTCGGGGAAGATCCCTCTTTGCCTCCCTACGTATGATCGCGTCTGGAGGACCCAAAAAAAAAAATTTACGAAAAAAAGCACAGCAAAGAATCTGCAATCTCTGTCTTCTTTTCTTCTCCTTCCGTTATTCTTGTCCACGAGGAAATATTTTCTCGCTCGATGTACACAGCAGAAAAACTTTAATCGGTGGATTTTCTCCCGAAAATTCAATGTTCACCGCTATCACTTGAGTAAAAAAAAAAGAACAACACAATTCAACCAACGGTTAAATTGTGGGAAAGAAGTGTACACGTATATTGGGATTCGCTTCGTTCAATCGTGAAAAATCTCCCGATTATTCAAAGCGTTGAAAATGTATACGAGAATCTTCAACGTCTAATGAACCCTCCTTTTAATTCTGCTTTTATTTTTTCTTCACACGAAACGCATACGAAAAAATAACCGGAAAAATAGGAAGTTCGCAATGTCTTGTTTGAAAAAAATTACGTATATTTATGGTGATTTTTGTTATTTTATTTTGTTTGGTAAAGCTGCCTATAACGCGCGTGGTAAACTGCAGCGGACCGAACGACAACGCGCGCGCTAGCAGTTGCAAGAAGCGAAAAAGACTCGCGCGAGCGCTCTCTCTCTCTTTCTGTTCGAGCGTACGTGCGTGCTGTAGCGCGTCGTTGGACGGACTGACTCGGACCGAGGAGAAAATGTTCGAGCCTCGCGCGAATGTATAGTGGTTTTAAACAGTACTCTCGTAGACCGTCGTTCGCTGCGAAGCGCGGTTGCCTCTCTTGTCTATCCTGTGTCTCTCTCGCACCCTCATATTCCCCCCTGCGATGCCCCGCACACGGTGCATTTCGTACTCGCTTGCCTCGATCTCTTACTCTTCTCAGACCCCCATATGAAATACACATATATATATATATATATATATTCAACCGACGCAAGCTTCACGACTAATATGCAATTCCGGTACGACCTGAAAGAACACTAAAATAAAAAAAGAGAGAATTAGAAAAAGATAGAAAGCGTGACCAGTGAGAAAGAGAGAAAGGAAAAAAGAAGGAGAATGAGAATCAAAACTCAAAAAAATAGAAGTATAGAAGCAGAACTTTGGTAAAAATTTATTTATTTTTGAGTATAATCGAAACGTACAAATAATGATATTTTACATAAATAATTATTATGAAATGAGAAGTAAACAATTATTGGGTTTTAAACTTAATTCCCGCTGTTTTATATGAGATCGAGTAACTAATATTATTTTCATAGAAGTAACACTAAAATTATACTGTGTTGAAGTATTGGACATAACCTGCAGTATTCAGTATTCGAGAGTGAATTCACTTGTACACACTACTTTTTTTATAATATCGAAAATGTCAGGTTCTGAACCAACGAAACAGCATATGCTTTGCTTTTTGTTTTAATTTAAGAAAAAATGCTGCTGAAAGTCATCGTGTGCTTCAAGAAGCTTATGGTGAACATGCTCTATCTGAGACAACGTGCAGAGATTGGTTTCGACGATTCAAAAGTAGTGATTTTGACCTTAAAGACAAAGAACGTCCAAGACAGCCGAAAAAATGTGAAGATGAAGAATTGGAGGCCTTGCACAATGAAGATCAATGTCAGACCCTTAAAGAATTGTCTGAAACATTAAACGTTACTGAAATGGCTGTTAGCAAACGTTTACATAATCTTGGACTGGTTCAAAAAGCGGGAAATTGGTTACCACATGAATTAAACGAGAGACAACTCGAAAAGCGAAAAACGATTTGTGAATTGCTGCTCGAACGATGCGAAAGGAAGTCATTTTTACATCGAATCGTGACTGGCGATGAGAAATGGGTTTATTATGAAAATCCCAAACGAAAAAAAGCATGGGTATTGCCAGGTGAACCAGGTCCATCAACGCTAAAACGCAATATTCATGCTCAAAAGGTGATGCTGTGTGTTTGGTGAGATCAAGAAGATACGGTGTACCACGAGTTGTTAAAACTGGGTGAAACGATCACAACTATTCGCTATAAACAACAATTAATGAAACTAAACCAGGAGTTGAAAAAAAAGCAGCCTGAGTACGCCAAACGTCATAACAAACTAATTTTGCTCCATGAGAATGCTCGGCCACATGTAGCAGAAACCGTAAAAAAGTTTATAAAGGATATGAACTGGGAAGTCTTACCTCATCTGTCATATTCACCGGACATAGCACCGTCTGATTATCATTTGTTTCGAGCGATTCAGAATGGTTTGCCATCGCAGCATTTCGAGTCTTTTGGAGATATAAAAAAATGGATCGATGAATTAAGGGGACCGTATGGTCTAGAAATTTGAAAAAATCGATTTTTTTTTTTCGATATGTCGAAAGTATAGTATCTCAAGAATATACTGTGAAATTTTCATGCGGAAATTCTCAATATTACAGCTTCTACAGCCCATAACGCAGGTAGAGAGCGGTCCGCGCGCTCCTAACGGGTCTAGCGCTAACCGGTAACCTAATCGGAGCGCAGCAGCTGTCCCAATCCTTCTCCGAAAATATATACCTGTATATAGTACATACTATATACCTATATATACTTTTCCCTTCCCCGAAATATACCTATTGTCGAACATTTGTGAGGGAAACGGTCATTTCGCTTTCCCCTGACTTGATCAGTACAACGTTACGTTTTGACGAACCAACATCGAAAATTTTGAAATAAAATATCAGAAAATATGGATAGAAAGCAAGGCCGTGACTCTTCTAGACGACCATCTTCTGTAGGTCGCAAAAGATATTTCAAGGGCAATCGATTCACTATCGAAAATACTACTGATTTTACGAGCACGTCTGCGAAAAAATTAAAAGGCAATGAGGAATTGGAAGTAAACGTTAATCCTACTTTCAATTATTGCATCATCGAATTCAGCATGATATTTTTAAGGGGACCGTATGGTCTAGAAATTTGAAAAAATCGATTTTTTTTTTTTTCGATATGTCGAAAGTATAGTATCTCAAGAATATACTGTGAAATTTTCATGCGGAAATTCTCAATATTACAGCTTCTACAGCCCATAACGCAGGTAGAGAGCGGTCCGCGACACGAAAACGTTCAAAGCCTTATTGGACACAAAGCCTTACGGGGATGATTTTTTAGTTTGCAAAAAAGAATGTGTTTTGCATGTTAAAAAACGTTTGTACAAACGTGCTGTTGATGCGAAAAAAAAACATGCACAAATAAAGAAAGCAACAAAGAAATTGACAGAAAAAGAAGAGGGAAAAAAGACACAGCGGAAATCGATAAATAAAACACCGAAGCGTCAACAATTGACGAATAAATTATTGCAAGAGCTGTCAACTTATTACGGTCTAGCAATTAGACGTAATTCAGATTCGACTGAAGGGATGAGAAGTGAAATATGGGCAGCATATTATCACAAAATTTCAACAGATGAAAATCCGCAACACTCGTACTGTCCTCCAGGTTCCGAATCGTGGTGCAAGTGGCGTCAAAGTGAGGCTGCAGGTACTTTAGACACCTACGAGCACCCACCTGCTCTGTGCGATGAAGCACAAGAGATATTAAAACCAATTTATGAAGAATTGACAGCAGAGACTTTATTGGAAAGGTGTATTGGCAGTAATACGCAGAACAATAACGAAAGTTTCAATGCTTGCGTGTGGCACCTTGCGCCGAAACATCTGTTTGCCGGAAAAAAAATCATTGATATTGCCACTCACATTTCCGCTTGCATATTCAATGAAGGATTTGCATCCCTATTGAAAATAATGGAGACCATGGGCATAACAATCGGGCCACAAGCGGAGCAACTAGCGCAAAACCGAGACGAGCTGCGAGTATCGAGCGCCAACCGTAGGAGCACGGACAACTCCAAAGAGGCTCGGACAGCTCGAAGAAATGAAAGGAGTGAGGAAATCTTGAATTATGAACGTTCCGAAGGAATCCTATATGGTGCCGGAATCGCGGATTAATTATAAGTATTCAAAATTTGCTCAATTTTTGAAAATATCTGTACCTCAAACTTTAAACTCATTTATCTCGAAACGACTTTTTTCGGCACTGCGCAGGTGAAAACAAAAAAACTATTCAACCGAATCACTTGAAATTTGGATATGTTGTTCACAACATGTATGGCTATCGTCGGAACTACAATCATAATTTTATTTAAATAATTTCTTATTGTTTATACTAAAAAACTAGTGAAAAAAAACCCGATTTTACGAATTTTTTTTCAAAAGCGCGCCATTTTGTCAATTTTTAATTTTTTCGATTTGTTCTAGTCCCGACCATAACTGCACTCTTTCTGATTAAGAATCTTCTTGAATTTTGTGTTTCAGATGAGTAGAAGTCTCGGATCGATCTTCACCGTCCGGGTCGGATTTTTCGAGAGGGTCGTCTTCAATGCCAATTATATGATAATAAACACTGTTTTTAAAATTAAAAAAAAATTTTTTTGTATACTTAATAAAGGTAGTAATAAACCCGAAAAGTTAAAACATCGATTTTTAAATTTTTTATGGCAAAAAAAAAATCGTGAAAATAGGTGAAATTTTCGTGCTCTAGACCATACGGTCCCCTTAATCGCCTCAAAAAGCAACGATTTCTATTGGCGTGGAATTCCATTTGTAGCATGAAAGATGGGGAAAAGGAAGTAGCTTCTGAAAGACAATACTTCGAATAAAATAGAATGTACCGTAAACTATAAATATTTTTTTTTTTTAATTGAAAAATAGTGGGAATTAAATTTAAAACCTAATATACACTGTAAAAAATTTCCGTATGGAAATGAATACACATGTATAGGAAGTTTTTACGCGGATACCGTACATGAAAATTCAGATACGCTGAGGAAAATTGAGAGACGCGGTATTTTAATGAAATGAGCACTGTTTAGTAAAATTAATATACTTGTGCATTTGAAAAATCATATACATGTAAGAAATGTTGACTTTGTGCATATTAAAAACACGAAACATCAACTAATATTACTATACAGGTATATTTAAGTTCATGTTACCAGAATAGTAATTTTCAGATTCAAGATTACTAAATTTCAGGCACCGTATAACGTTTTCGCATTACATATGTCTACGATATTTCTAGAAATATATCATAAAATTTGGTGATCCTTTTTGAATATTAATATACGAATGAATATTAAATAAATTCAGCTATCATGAGTTTTTACGGGGAATACATTAATTCATGTACTATTGTGTTCGATTTTTTAAAGTTGAAGGTCGAAATCATACAGACATCTCAAGAAATTAATTAGAGTGACTTATCACCACTTGATGCCGTGGCAATCAATTCGAACAATTATCACCGTAAAAATTTTTATTATAATCTCAACATCTTGTGTTAAGTTTGGTGTTTACCATTTTCATGTTTTACACAATTTTCTTAGACTCGAGCGACTTGTATATATCCTCGTCCGAAGCACGTGCCTCCTATGAGAAAGTCGATGCTCTGCGCCACACGGTGGCCAGAGCGCGAAGCACGGTACCCACAGAGCGTTACGAATTTCCTACACTTATGTATTAATTTTAATATTGAGATTCTTATAGTTAATACATAGGCAAATGAATTTTAATACACGGATTTTTTTTTTATACTGCAGGGTATATTAATTTTCATTCCCATTTTTGTACCGCATTTTTAAGAGATAGAGTTATGATGGGAAATAACATGCATCGTATTATTAACATTCATGTGTATCTTATTTTTCAGTCAACTGTCAAGAAAAGTGAAGATCATACTGTCATTTTAATACATTGTTGATAGTAGATGAATTCATATACATTTGTATTAATTATCAATCAAACATATGATTTATTTCAATGCATGTCCACAAAATTTTCAGATTTCATATGAATATTCAATGTTATGCATCTTAAATTCCACATCAGTAACCAAAATTTATGTTCATATTTCAATTTTGGCATACGAGTGCAATAATTTTCATTTCGTACACCCGGTTTGTAAATTTCATTTACCGTTGTATTGTAAAAGTATTGTAAATTTCATATATTTTTTAACAGTGTATTAAATAATATGATGTCGTAAATATTTATACATATGTATTGCACCAATGAGTTAATTCAATTCCCATTAGTGTTGTTTTTGTATTTTTATTATATTCCTTTTTAAAGATGGAGGTCAAGATAGATCCATTCCAGAAAAATATGAAATTGAAAACATCGGCACCTTTACAAGCCTACCAAAAAAAAAGCCTACCCGTAAGAATCTCTACCGCTCGATCTCTACCAAAGAAATGTCAACCAATAAAAAAACACTATCAAAGCATAAAACTACCAAGACTGTTCACTACCACGGTCATACTCTACCAACGAAGAATTACTAGCGTAATATAACTATATATTACACTGTATATAGATATATATACGCTAGTAATTATTCGTTGGTAGAGTATGACCATGGTAGTAAACAAACTTGGTAGTTTTAGGCTTGGATAGTGTTTTTTTGTTGGTTGACTTTTCTTTGATAGAGATTGAACGGTAGAGATTCTTACGGGTAGGCTTTTTTTGGTAGGGTTGTAAAGGTGCCAAAACATCTGGTGATCGTAGAAATAAAAAAGTACATAGAAAAATCCATCGGGAGCAGCGTGAATCAAGCCCCAGATCTTGTGATATGGGATTCCCAGACCTAACCCACTGAGACACTGCTCATCTCCTTCTTCTCCTCTTCTTGCTCATCTTGTTACTCTTACTTGTTACTTGTTACGCTTTCTCTCATTCAATCACTCATCTATTCCACTATTTTCTTTCTCTCCTTCCACTCTCCATTCTCTCAATAATAATATTTTTTTTATTATCATCAACAATAAAACCAAATCTCAATGATACAAATACAAAAATGCCACATGACACTCGGCTAATGAGATTTTTCGAGGCCATAGGCACCTTTTGGGTATTCTTACAAAGAGTATATCTCGATTTTATCGAAACAGAGATCACTAACATTTTGAAATCACTGGAAATAATGACCCGAGTCCCGATTTCGATTCTCTTGATGCAAAGAAAAAAGAATCGGAGTCGGGCTCAGTGTAATCAATTCCATCGTTAACTATTCCAAAATTGAGGAATAATGAGATTACTCGAAAACAAAATTAATCAGATATTTCAATATTGAGTAGCCTTGGAAGTAGAAAAAACGACATTAAATTGTCTGAAATTCTAAGCGCTCCGAAAGTAATGGATTTTTAATGTAAAGTAATTTAAAAAAAGCGTAAATTTATCGTGCTCTGACGTCACAGCGCGTCATGCCCGTGAAGGGATTGTTCTTCATAATGAATCCTGCTGAGTACTCAGAGGACAGAAATATTCCCATTTTGGGTACTTTTATGTATTTATAATCGCGAAGGAAAAATTAAATGAGGCGGCGCGTCGCTTACCGAGAGACTCCTCTCTCAAGGGTCGACGAACCTCATTGTGATCGTGAGACGATTTGACTCGTGGAATATCAATGAACTTGTTTACGATATGCCCTCGGTTTATTGGCATTGATTTATATACGTATATATAAATAAACATACAAGGTGTCCGGAAACTGATGATCATCATCACGGAATTAAATCCGGAAGAAAATTTCAAGCAGAAATGTCTTTAGCGGTTTTTCGATCTATCGAAGCAATCGTTAGTTATTAATTATTCAATTTAGACCAATCAGCACCGAGCTGTGACTCGGCGATGATGGGCGGAGCGTAGCGTTCATGCGTCACCCACTGCCGCCAAGTCACCGAACGCGTCTCATTGGTCCAATCAAAAAACAATTGCATACTTTTCGAAGCAGAATTTTATTCTCAACCTAATTCTAGCCAAAACGCCAATATTTAAAAAACCTTAAAAATCCCCACGTCGCTGTTATACTGCATTGGAAAATAGCTTCAAAATTGTCTACTAAATTTACAACCTGCTCCATATTCGCACCAATTCGCCTATGTACTCACACGTGATGCATGTACACGGGAGTATGTAAATAAGCTAAAATCCGAGCGTGCTGTTGATAAGTTTGGTGAAGCATTTCTGGGTCTCTGCTGTTGTACACTTGTCAATTCCGAAAGGCCACATGTTTACACGTGTCGTATATTATGCTTTGATCGCGAAATTGCACTATCCGGATTACGAGCTCTCTTCCCTGGTATTCGATAAACAAATTTTCGAGTCGATGACTCGAGATCGAAAATACTCACATTTTTTTTTAGCCTCGTTTTAAGAAGAAATATTTCTTACCGGAAGTCCAACACCAATTACAAATAACTTCAAAAGTTATTATTACTACGATTATAATTATTATTCAAGTTTATGAATTTTATATTATTATTCACGTGTTCTATAGTATTTTTTCATTTACTCATTTCTGTGTCCATTCATTCGTCGATTACGGGCCACATGTAAAATCTTTCGAGAGACTATTAGTCACTTGCTGTCACGCGAAATACTCCCATATGTGTCATATCTACATTATTTTTCTCTTCGAAACCACGACGAGTTAATTCACGTGACACAACGCGGAGGCGAATTTTCTCATTCGTAAGCGTTTCACGAGGTGTGACTGGTCAGCCTGTGTGCGTAAAGTCACGCGCTAAATACTCACTAATTGTTCGCCCTGTACGTTTATATTTGAGAACCAATTACGTGTGTCGTACGAGTATTGTCGATGAAAGAAGTTGGAAAAAATATCGTGGTAAGTTCGAGTATACGGTCGGACAAGAAACACGTATTTTTATTTTATTTTTCGAGGACCAATCTCAAGTAATTCATAACAATTATTTTCATAAATCTGTGTAGAATTCGTTTGGAAATGTATTTTTAGTTCAAATCGAAGTTAAATATTTTGGACGCCACTTTTGGAACACCCTTTATATATCCATTCATGTAAATATACGGGTAAAGATATTTTTTTTTTTTAATTTGTACTATTTTGTCTTTGAACCAAAATTTGCTTGTGCCAAATTTCGAGCAAATAGTACGAAAATATCCTCGCTCGTTAAGCATCATCGACAAAATAAATAATAAAATAGAAAAAAAAGGAAAAATAATTTTCAAAAATCGTTTTTAAGATAAGTCGCCGTATTTCTCTCATATGGGATCTAATAAAATAGCAAAATATTCGGTGAATTTTCAAACAAGGTATTTTCGTTTCAGTACTGTAAAATTTAAATTGGTAAAAGTTTCGTTAGAGATTTTGTCATTTATATCTATTGGCGACAGTCAATTTCTCATGATGAAAGTTTTTTTTTTATAAATTTTTTTACTCAAACGAAGAGTTATCTTGTGCATTAAATTTTTTTTTGTTTCCAGACGGTAAATCAACCTGAAAAACTCTCGTATGGATTTGAAGAAAGTTAATGGGTGAAAAAAATTTTAGGAATGTATCCTCTTTGCGAACGATTCCGGGAGAGCACAAGAGAAGAAATTTATGAGGGGTCAGAGAACGAAAAGTAAAACGGAAAAAATATATATAGCAGGTGGTTTGCCCGAGGTTCATCGAAACATTGGATGTCTGGGAGCAGGTATCAACGTCCCCGGAATGAGAATGAAGAAACTTCCCTCTGGAGAAAGGGGAAAAAGAACGAAGCAGAGGGGATCCGAAGTATTGAAGAGAGAATCCCTTTTATCAGGGTTCAAGAGAATTGCTCGAGGGAGTCGAAGGCTATTCCACTCTCTTCTGCTAATGTTCGACCTTTGTTCTTTCGTTTTTCCTTTCTGACAATCTTTTTTCTTATTATTACTATTTTTTTTTAACAGAATATCGAACTACGTGCCTTTTCCTGCTCGACTTGTTTTTTCCACCCTTTATCACGATTGTGAAACTTTAAAAACTTTTCTTCGTCTCTTTTTGTCCCAGCAATTTTAATTCGAAGCTATTGCCTGGGGAAACGCCACTTTTTCGGTTTTATTCTCAAGGAAATAACATTTTTCAGCGGTAACATTTGTACAAAATCAAAAATATTACAGTTTCGATCTCTACGTTGAGAACTTAAAAAAGGAATTGAATCATTTTTCCTGCGCGAAGGGACAAGACACGTGTATGTGATATATAGGTTATCCAGCTAATTCAAGCACGTGTGTGTCTCGGCAATCATGAATTGATTGCTGACCAATTACCCAATTCTCGTGTTCGGTAGCTTGTAGGAAGTTGGAGGAAAAAAAGAAAGCAAAAGACTCATGGATACGAAGTTAATATTCTTCCATCTACGTATAAGGTGTCGCAAAAATAGCTTTTAAGTTCTCGACGACTGTTGGATCCCGACAATTTGAAGGAAAAAAATTCGTGCGGTCATTTTATTTCTGTGGTATAACATTAACGTAATAATAATTAATTAGTGACAGCCAATCCGATGCTCCAATAGAAAATGATCGTAACAATCACGAGGCGTCTATGCCAAAGTCTATGAGCTGCCGTTCGGAAAACCGAGCTTTCTTTATTCGACGGACGACCTACTCAGGGGAGCGGATTGATTAAGAATAATTAATTAATATCTCATAAACAGTGCCTGCTAAAGAAAAGTTGCCAGGGGGATTTTCTCTTCAAAATTTCGCTATTTTTCTCCGCTTTACACTACAAGAGCAAGTTTAGTGGACGTTCTATAAAAATCTCCGAACGAAAAGGCTATTTGCCCGGGAAAAAATGAAATATTGCAAAGAAAATAATAACTGTGTGAGTCATTCTCGCATTTCAGTTTTTCTTTGCCACTACTCCGTGTCAATGTATTCTCAGGCATAAATTTTAATGGAACCACGAGGCCGAATAGGTTCGATAACCTGATGGCGATGCCAGGAAACTTATAGAGGTTTGTTGAAGCACTTAAACTATAGACATTCATATATACGTATACAAGTGGGCGAGTCACTCGATTCTCGTCCCACCACCGAATTCACAAAATAATTCAGGGATACGGACCCTCATGGTTTATGGTGCCCATTCCTTGAAAAAGGTGCATTTCAGAATTAAATCGTATGAAGGAATCGATAACATCGTGTGCAACGAATTTTTATGCATTTATGTATTTATGATATTATGAATTTTAACTTCTGAGAATCAATATACTCCGAAATAAGATGGAAGATATCCTTCGGGAGATAACGTTCACCATATTTTTCAAAAATGTCCTTGAAGATGTCCTTGCGATGGACCATCGTGACGTTCTCAAATTCGAACGTCATCGAAATTCCACTCCAACGTCTTCCATTTTATTTCAGTTTATGTTTCTGGCAATTAAATGACTGGAAAATATATTTTATTTCTACATATATAGAGAGATCGAGATCAAACGATCCTCTTCCGGGAACATTAAGATCGCACAGAAGCTTTCATGCAACGACGTTAAGTAAACGAGGAAAATCACCTTGATGAGTGCTTAAAAAGGATGCAATCGTCTCTGTCCTGGTTCTCTGACTTTACATGTTTATATGTACATATAAATATATTGAAAAGGAAATTATTTATTTATTTATTTGCACGACTATATAGCCCCGATGACGATGTGCCCGACTGAGAAACGAGGAATGCCATTTTATGCGATGCTACGTATTTTATTACAAATATACACTACCATCAAAAAGTTTCGAAAGATTTTATATTTTTCGCATAATTCATGAAAAAAATTCTCTTCGACTGATCAAAATTTATGTGCTAAAAATGATAAATATATTAATTGATAAGTCATTTGAATGATCCCGAAATCCTTTTCTTCGAGAAACTTAACTTTTTAAGTTCAATCGAAAACTTTAAAGTTTAGTTATTTAAATTTAAGTAATTTATTTTTCACTTGTTCAAATTGTGTGCAAATAAGCGAAAATGAACAATCTAAAAGTAAGATAATCGAGAAATTCGTGGAAATTCCTTTGTTCTATCTTAATACTGGCGTATATTTGTATATATATTTTTCATGAATGGGTCGGACGTAATGTGGGTCAGCATTGTCTCTGATAAATTCTCACATAACGAATATCGATGGATTTATAAAGGAATCTCAACGAGCTCGATCGAATTGTGAGGTTGCAGATATATGAAGACGATCGACGAACGTGGACTTTAGACCTTCGTTACGATTGGACGATTGTATTAAAATGGTTTAATTTGCTATAATTTGTGTAAACAAGTGAATGGAATTAAAAAGTTATTAAATACTTTGAGCAGTATTGAAGGTTCGGCAATGTTTTTTTCTCAACGAACGTGAAACTGGAACAAAATTTGATACGCCAAAACAATTATAGGAAGGATTTTTGTACCTTCTTCAACTAATTTCGTGATACTACTCTGATTTTTTCGAATTTCTTATTTTCGTAAAATATGTATAATAAAGATAATTTTTATAAATTATTACATTTACACTGACTGAATTTCTACTGATCTAAAATTAGCCTCGAACAAAAGTATTAGTTTATTGTAGGTTGTAAAAATAAGTAGCATCTGAGAATTCAAGAGTGATTCCAATTAGAGTTTTATCCTGCAAATGAAATATTCACGAAGCCCGATGACGTTCGAGCTAAGAATGTCACTGAGGCTCAAAGGGTTTGCTATTTGAACCAGATTAAATTTTCAAGGATTTTCTTACGTTCCAGCGAGTAAATATAAAAACAAAGGCAAGAACGCTATACAGAAATACGGGTTGAACGTATTCAGCGTAAAAAACGTTTTAGCACCTGATGAAAATAGCACGAGCTGTATGGAAACACCCACTTCTAATATAGCTAATAAATCTGAAATGGACAAAGAGCAGAGAAAATTCTCGTAGCAGTTTATCAAAAACAAACAAGAAATAATTCTCACGCAGATGATTAACAACATGGAATATCATTGAGTCTGATTCATGATCTTTGAAGATCAAAAGAGAAATAAAAATCTCAAAAGACTCACCTTCTTTCGCGCTCTATAAACATACAGTGGCATGCAAAAGTTTCGGGCCACCCTATTTTTTATGCACATTGAACAGAAATATGGTGGTGGAAGAAAAACAAACGAGTAATGATAACACGTAATCACTTATATTTAGAAACAATAAGTTAAGTAAGTATACATTGATATCGATCTTAAATCATTAATTGTTCAACAATTTTTTATGACTGGCTGTGCAAAAGTATTGGGCCGCGTACTTTTGGGTATGAAAAAAATAACAAAAAACTTGAAAAATAAGGAAGCATGTCTTGGTCTTCTCCACTCGACTCAGTACTTTGTTGCCATGCCCTTAGCAGCGATGACTGCAGCGCACCGACGAGGCATAGACCCAATTAGTTGTTTGATTCGTTCTTGTGGCAATTTTTCCCATTCACTTCGCAAATGGTTCCACAATTCCGTTCTGTTAGAGTAATTTTTCGTACTAACACGATACTTGAGGTCTTGCCACAGGTGTTCAATAGGATTTAAATCCGGTGACTGCGATGGCCAGTCAAGAAGGCGGACTTTCCAGCTTTGAAGAAAATTTTTAACAAAACGCGAAGCGTGTTTCGGATCATTATCGTGTTGAGAAACCCAACCACGCCGCAAATTTTTCATTGCAAATGGGAGCATATGATCTTGTAGTATGTCCCTGTACATTGCAGCGTCCATATTGCGATGAATTTCCACCAGCGGACCAACGCCATCATCAGAAAATGCTCCCCAAACTTTAATGTTTCCGCCACCGTGTTTTACGGTAAGAATTTGGTACCTTACATTATATCTGGTACCTGCTGGACGCCTTACGTACTTCCGACCATCACTTCTGAATAATTGAAATTTCGATTCATTGAAAAAAAGTACTTTCCGCCAATCTGATACCGTCCAGCGCTGATATTTTTTCGCAAAGTCTAATCTAGCCTTCTTTTTCTTTTTGCTAATCAATGGTTTTTTTACACCAACACGTCCAATCAGCCCCGCAGCTTTGAGACGTCGAGATACCGTACTCCGACTAACATCAGCTAGATTTTCACTTCGCAATTCCCGGGAAACGTCTGCAGCACTTTTTCGTGGATCTACAATACACTTCCTTTTTATAATTTTGTCGACGCGATTCAAAGTTTTTCGCGGTCTACCGCTCCGATTTTTGTCACACAGTGAGTTTGTTAATTTATATTTAGTAATAATACGATTAACGGTACTTTTGCCAATAGATAAAGTCTCCGCAACATCACGAGAACTTTTTCCTTCTGACGAAAGTTTTAACACGATTTCACGAAGCTGAATATTCGTGTGTTTCGGCATTGTGGCAGAAAGGAAACTGATTTTCCATTGTAGGACATGTTTTGAAACTAATGAGGAAAAAAATGTAAACAAACCGTGCGTACGAAGCCGCGGCGATATAGTGGCCCGATACTTTTGCACACCGACCAAAGTCATTTCACGTAGTACACGAAAGATACGCCATAATTAAATATAATATACGACGTTGTTACCTTCATTCTAACTCTCTTGAATATTTTGAACAATGAACGAGTGGAGAAATAAAATATTTTATCAATTAACTGGAAAAAATAGGGTGGTCCGAAACTTTTGCACGCCACTGTATATAAATAATATGTATGTGCATACACGTATTGATATTTTTTTGAATAAATATTATAATATAAAAACATTCTGCATTATTATACGGATCAAAAGAAGGCCTCGATTTTAATGAACTATTTCTTTCGAAAAAATTCTTTTCGATCCAGGTTTCATTGAAAAAAAAATGGAATATTATTACTAATTAATACGACGAACTGAAATTGATTATTACATTATAAAATACAAATAATTCTGGATATTAATGGGTTTTAAACTTAATTCCCGCTGTTTTTCAATAAAAAAAACAAATATTTATAGTTTACGGTACATTCTATTTTAATCGAAGTATTGTCCTTCAGAAGCTACGACCTTTTCCCATCTTTCACGCAACAAATGAATTCCCCGCCAGTAGAAATCGTTGCTGTTTGAGGCGATCCATTCATCGATCCATTTTTTGATATCTTCAAAAGACTTGAAATGCTGTGATGACAAATCATTCTGAATCGCTCGAAACAAATGATAATCAGACGATGCTATGTCCGGTGAATACGATGGATGAGGTAAGACTTCCTAGTTCATGTCCTTTATATACTTTTTTACGGTTTCTGCTACATGTGGCATTGTCATGGAGCAAAATTAGTTTGTTATGACGTTTGATGTACTCAGGTCGCTTTTTTTTCTCAATTCCTGGTTTAGTTTCATTAATTGTTGTTTATAGCGAACAACTGTGAACGTTTCACTCGGTTTCAGCAACTCGTGCTACACCATACCTTCTTGATCCCACCAAACATACAGCATCACCTTTTGAGCATGAATATTGCGTTTTAGCGTTGATGGATCAGGATCACCTGGCAGTACCCATGCTTTTTTTCGTTTGGGATTTTCATAATAAACCCACTTCTAATCGCCAGTCACGATTCGATGTAAAAATGACTGCCTTTCGCATCGTTCGAGCAGCAATTCACAAATCGTTTTTCCCTTTTCGAGTTGTCTCTCGTTTAATTGATATGGTAACCAATTTCCCGTTTTTTGAACCAGTCCAAAATTACGTAAACGTTTGCTAATAGCCATTTCAGTAACGTTTAATGTATCAAACAATTCTTTAAGGGTCTGACATCGATCTTCATTGAGTAAGGCCTCCAATTCTTCATCTTCAAATTTTTTCGGCTGCCCTGGACGTTCTTTGTCTTTAAGGTCAAAATCGCCACTTTTGAAATGTCTAAACCAATCTTTGTACGTTGTCTCAGATAGAGCATGTTCACCATAAGTTTCTTGAAGCAAGCGATGACTTTCAGCAGCATTTTTTCTTAAATTAAAATAAAAAAGCAAAGCTTCCCTCATATGCTGTTTCGTTGGTTCAAAACCTGATATTTTCGATATTATAAAAAAAGTAGTGTGTACAAGTGAATTCACTCTCAAATACTGAATACTGCAGATTATGTCTAATACTACAACACAGTATAGTTTTAGTGTTACTTCTATGAAAATAATACTAGTTACCCCATCTCATATAAAACAGCGGGCATTAAGTTTCAAATCCAATACATTATTAAAAAAAAAAAATATTAAATTATTTCTGGTCGAAAAAAATTGACTGCCAAACGGCTCGTTTGGTTCATTGTGAATTTCGCAATTAACAATTCCTACGGGTCCTTCCACCCACATAAATAACATATATATTCGAAATGGACTAAAAGTTGCGCACATTATCTCGGCCGAAATACAAGTAACGACCCATAATGGCAGGTACACGTGGAACACATTTTATCGAATATGAAAAAAAACGAGGTGAAAAAAAAGAAAAAGAAAAGATAGTGCACGAGCTAACGTTTTTCTCTTGGGGGGAAAAAACTTTGTGGAGACGAGATCTGAATGAAGAAAATTTGGCAAGTGGACACACTCATCTTTTTCTCTCTCGCTCTCTCTCTCTCTTTCTCGTTGATTTCGTTTACACGTGTCATATTTTTATAACTCTGCTCGTTCTTTGTTAGTTTCATAAAAAAAGTTACAAAAAAAAAAAAAAAGTTTTCAAAAAAAAAAGCCTTCAACAAAACAACAAAATATCCAAAAATTCTAAGATTCTAAAAATTCATTTCAAATAAATAAATTACAACAGAATGAAGAAACTGCGAAATTATTACTGTTTTCTTATCATTATTGTTGTTGTTGTTATCATTATTATATAGTAGAGGAGACCGGGGCTAGTAGGCCAACTTGTTGCTTGTAAAAAAGAAGGTAAATAACATTAAATAAAAAACAAAATGTTATTCTGAATAGAGGGTTTATTCCACTCTCTCAGATAATTATTTCAAATTTTTTATGGAATACTACGTAGGTGATTTAATCGTTTTTTTGGAAATCAGTTTTTGAGTCAACTTACCCCAGTAGCGGGGTAGGTTGACTCATGCTAAGAGGCAGGCTGAGTATAGTACGCATTTCACTGATATTAACAACAATTAGTAAAATAAATCAAACAAAATGGATGCTTACCAGTACTTTATATTTATGAATTCAACAAATTAATATTTATCAATTTATATGAACGAAATTATTGAATGAAATTAGCAAAGAGTTGGCTGGTATAGCCATATATACATGCATATCCATATTATGGAGTAATTTTATATTGTATGAAAATGTACTTTGTTGAATGCAAACGAATTAGAAACAACGATATTAATATCTGGCAACTAACCTCATATCAATGTTGGCCTACCTATCCAGCCCAACTTTTTTAAAAACAAAATGCCGTATACACGAATTATAACAACAATTGAAAAAAATAATTATGCAATTCTACAGTCTAATATATGTACTTTAATGTAATGGACAATTTGTAAGATTCAAAGGTAATTGACAAAGGCAGGAGGAGATAGTAAAGACCGACTGCGAAATTTCGTTTTGTATCTGAATTTTCGAAAACCTTTTTTTGCTTTTGAACGACGTTGTGATGAACGTAATAACAAACACGCACGTTTTTACATTCAATTGTTTGAGTGTATTGTGAGTTAGTCAACTTACCCCCATGGTAAACTAGCCCCGGTTTCCCCTAATTATCAGTTATCCCTATTAGGATTCGGTCATTTTTGTAAGAATATAAATTAACAATGGGCCTAAAGGATACAAAATTTTCTTTGAATTTTAAATAAACTTTGCAAGGTATCTTTAGAAAAAATTGATTTTCTAAAACTTTCGTTCTGTCACTTTTAACAACAGATTTAGAATATCAAAAGCTACAACTCATTCCCTTCCATATTTTTATTGTATGTAGACATACAGTGGCGTACAAAAGTTTCGGGCCACCCTATTTTTTTCCAGTTAATTGATAAAATATTTTATTTCTCCACTCGTTCATTGTTCAAAATATTCAAGAGAGTTAGAATGAAGGTAACAACGTCAAAATTATCGGGCCATTATATCGCCGCGGCTTCGTACGCACGGTTTGTTTACATTTTTTTCCTCATTAGTTTCAAAACATGTTCTACAATGGAAAATCAATCTCCTTTCTGCCACAATGCCGAAACATACGAATATTCAGCTTCGCGAAATCGTGTTAAAACTTTCGTCAGAAGGAAAAAGTTCTCGTGATGTTGCGGAGACTTTATCTATTGGCAAAAGTACCGTTAATCGTATTATTACTAAATATAAATTAACAAACTCACTGTGTGACAAAAATCGGAGCGGTAGACCGCGAAAAACTTTGAATCGCGTCGACAAAATTATAAAAAGGAAGTGCATTATAGATCCACGAACAAGTGCTGCAGACGTTTCCCGGGAATTGCGAAGTGAAAATCTAGCTGATGTTAGTCGGAGTACGGTATCTCGACGTCTCAAAGCTGCGGGGCTGATTGGACGTGTTGGTGTAAAAAAACCATTGATTAGCAAAAAGAAAAAGAAGGCTAGATTAGACTTTGCGAAAAAATATCGGCGCTGGACGGTATCAGATTGGCGGAAAGTACTTTTTTCCGATGAATCGAAATTTCAATTATTCGGAAGTGATGGTCGGAAGTACGTAAGACATCCAGCAGGTACCAGATATAATGTAAGGTACCAAATTCCTGGCGTAAAACGCGGTGGCGGAAACATTAAAGTTTGGGGAGCATTTTCTGATGATGGCGTTGGTCCGCTGGTGGAAATTCATGGCAATATGGACGCTGCAATGTACAGGGACATACTACAAGATCACATGCTCCCATTTGCAATGAAAAATTTGCCGCGTGGTTGGGTTTTTCAACACGATAATGATCCGAAACACGCTTCGCGTCTTGTTAAAAATTTTCTTTAAAGCCAGAAAGTCCGCTTTCTTGACTGGCCATCGCGGTCACTGGATTTAAATCCTATTGAACACCTGTGGCAAGACCTCAAGCATCGTGTTGGAACGAAAAATGACTTCAACAAAACGGAATTGTGGAACCATTTGCGAAGTGAATGGGAAAAATTGCCACAAGAACGAATCAAACAACTAATTGGGTCTATGCCTCGTCGGTGCGCTGCAGTCATCGCTGGTAAGGGCATGGCAACAAAGTATTGAGTCGAGTGGAGAAGACCAAGGCATGCTTCCTTATTTCTCAAGTTTTTTATTATTTTTTTCATACCCAAAAGTACGCGGCCCAATACTTTTGCACAGCCAGTCATAAAAAATTGTTGAACAATTAATGATTTAAGATCGATATCAATGTATACAACCTATTGTTTCTAAATATAAGTGATTACGTGTTATCATTACTCGTTTGTTTTTCTCCCACCACCATATTTCTGTTCAATGTGCATAAAAAATAGGGTGGCCCAAAACTTTTGCACGCCACTGTAGGTGTATATTTCGAAGAAATCAAAGGACCAAGAAAAATATTATTATTATCGTAGTTCATCTATCAAAAATTTAACTACATACCATATCTTCGGAGACGTTGATTAATTGGCGTACCTTTTGTATGTATATGTTTTTTTTCACGATAAAATTTCATTGCGGTAACGTAATAAACAGTATAAAGCTCGCAATAGTATAAAATCGCATTCGTTGTGGCTGTAAAAAAACATAAAGAAAGAAACAGAAATCGGTGTCCTACGACGAAAAATTAATCATTCGATAGCCCGAGCGAATAATTCGATGTTTAGATCGTTACGCGTCGATCGAGTAATTTCAATCGTTCGCTGATTGAATACGAGCCATCGAGCTCGAACGATTCATTCCGACTCAATCTTCCCCCTCTTGATTCGTCTTTGTTTATTTTTTTTCTCCCTCTTCTCTCTCTCTCTTTCTCTGCGTTTTCTTTGATTCAATGATAAATTCCATTGCCATACCTTGATTTCCGGAACCCTATTATTAATAAAGGATGTCCCTCTTTTCTCACCTTTTTTTCTTTCTTACACGCGGCGTAATCTAACGTTGATAATTGTGATCAAAGCCTTGAGGAAACTGCCAGTGATGTATGAAATATCAAAGGAAAAAAGAAAAACGGTACATCACGTGGATTTAACGCTCGCGCGAGTAAAGCGAGTAATTTTTTTGCCTCTCTCTTTAATTAGCAGCAATCATCGTAAAAATTAAAACTTTATTTCTCACAATATCAGGTTTACGACGGGTCGTATAAATCATTCTTAATTTGTCAAGTATAGTTTTTTCGTCGAATCTTAACCAATACCCGTGTAAAGCATTTGATATACAGATTTTATTTGAATATTTTTTTATTTATTATTAATTTTATTGTTTGCTTAAAAATGCTAATGAATAGAATTTCTGTTTCTCCTTTTCATCCCAAAAAATCATCGTTTTCTATTTTGTCCTGTTAAAATGTGTATCGTCTCTATTTAAAATTTTGAATTTTGTAAACATGCCTCGAAAATTGGTATTCTCATTTTAGTGCGAACGGGTAACGCATGATTTTAACGGTGAGGTTCGGTTGTTATTTCCCACCTCCAACGCGAATTGACCTCAGCCCTTTTTACACCAGGCCTTTCGACGATTGTTTGATGAAAAACAGTTTTTGATGGATTGTGATCCTCTTCATTCGCCTCGTCGCCAGATGTTACCCTCGTTCCCCGTATTGTCCTGTGCCTACGTGTATGCGTTGTTTTCGATCCGTTCGGCATTTCGTTATTTTCTGTAATCCCAACTTTTCGTCTCGATTTATCCACCATTTTGTTGGCTTCTAAAGCTGAAACGTCATCGCTGGATCCAGCGTTCATATAGTTTTCTCCCAAAATGGAAGGATCATTGATATTATACGAATATCTGCTGCGCGATCTAATGATTTTTTTTATCATTGGTCCATCACTCGAAATTACATTTTTTTCTTTCTTGAATTTGAGACTTTCCTTCGCCAATTGCGAAGGATCGTCGATGTCGTACTGAAAGCTGGCTTTCAAAGCTTTCCGGTTATCCCCAGTTGGACCGAATTTTTCAATGTAAACTCTTCTAGAATTCTCTCCTCCGAAATCCTTCATCCCGTAACTTGTTTTCTCTGAATGTTGTAGACCCTTGTTTCCTTGCTTTGTTATTTCAAACATTTTTCCCGATGGTTCATCGGTACCGTACGCAATTTTTTGCCTCGATTCAACAGTTTTTTTCACAATCGGCCCACTACTCCAAACCGTATGTTCTTCCTTCCTGAATTTATTTCCTTCCTTTCCTGATTGCGAAGGAGTCTCAAACGAAACGCTGGACTTGGACGATTTTTGGTTATCTTTAAATAGACCATAATCTCTGATAGAAATTCTTCTAGAATTCTCTCCTCCGATATCCTTCATTCCGTAACTTTTTTTCTCCAAATTTTGCCTTCCTATTTCATTCTTCTCTCCCGAAGGTTCATCACTATCGTACGATAATCTTCGCTTTGATTTAATGACTTTTTTCACGATTGGCCCAGTACTCCAAACAACATTTTCTTCCTTAGGGATTTTATTTTTTCCCTCTACCAATTTCGAAAGGTTATCAATATCGTACGAAAGGTCAGACTTCAATGATTTTCGCATATCTCCAGTTTTACCTAATTCTTCGATATAAACTCTTCTAGAATTCTCTCCGCCGAAATCCTTCATCCCATAACTTGTTTTCTTCGAATGTTTCAGGACCTCGTTTCCTTGCTTTTTTACTTCATACTTGTTTACCGAAGGTTTATCGGTATCGTACGAAAATCTTTGCCTCGATCTGACGACTTTTTTCACGATCGGCCCAGTACTCCAAACCATATTTTCCTGCTTAGTGATTTTATTTTTTCCCTCCGCCAATTTCGAAGGGTTCTCGACCTGGTACGAAATGTCAGACTTCAATGATTTTCGCATATCTCCAGTTGGACCTAGTTCTTCGATATAAACTCTTCTAGAATTCTCTCCTGCGGAATCTTTCGTCTTGTTAATCCTTTTTTGTGAATTTTGCAAAACTTTATTTTCTTCCTTCCATATTTCATATGTCTTATCTGAAGGTTTATCGAGATTGGAAGAAAATATTTGGTTCGATTTAATGGTCTTTTTTACGATGGGCCCATCACTCCAAGCAACATGTTCTTCCTTCCTGAATTTTTTTCCTCCCTTCGCCAAATTCGCAGGATCCTCAATTTCGTACGAGACACTGGCCTTCAACGGTTTTCCATTATCTCCAGTTGAAACTAAATCCTCGACATAAATTTTGCTAAAATTCTTTTCTCCGAAATCTTTCTTCCCGTATCTGGTTATCTCCCATTTTTGCGTTGTCAGACTTGGCCTTTCCGTGGTTCGTATTACTCTCTTTGATCCTCCATTTTCCGTCCTTATAAGCATTTCTTTTAGACGCGCTATATTTGGATCTCCATCTTCCGAATTTCTTGTTGTCCAGCTTGTTCTTTTCATGCTTATTGTTTTCGAACTCTTTGGATTTTTCGTATTTATACTCGTTCGTTCCAAATTCGAATTTGTTCCATTCGAATCTCGCATTTTCAGACTTTGTCTTGTCAAATTGCTCTTCTGCGAGATTATCTCTTCCAACTCCTCAATTTTAGATTTTGTTTTCTGGTCATTTTTTCTTCCCAAACTTGTCCTTTTCAAATCCGCTAGTTTCGATTTTGCTTCACGAACAATTTTTTCTCGCGTTATCAACTCTTCCAATTCTTCCAGTTTCGAATTTGTTCTATGACCATTTTTCCTTCGTGGTCTTATTTCTTCAGACTCTTCCAATTGCAATTCGGTTTTTCCGGGTTTTTTTCTTTGCGACCTTATTTCTTCCAAATCCTCTATTACTGATTTGGTTTTAAGGGCATTTCTTCTTTGCGAACCGACCACTTCCAAATCAGACATTATCGCATCCGGCGACTTCGGATATCTTGTGTCCGAGAGCTTTTTCATGCCTCCGATTATATTCGATCGTTCAACGTCAGAAGATACCAATGTCGTTGGATTCGATTTCTTGTTCATAGACATAAGCATTTTGTCGACGATATTGGGATTCACTGATGATTTTGATCTCAAAGCGTCTATAAGTCGAACCTTACGCAGCCGATGAAGTTTTCTTTGATGATGAGGATCGCTGTTGTTGCAAATTATAAAAGCGACTTTATTGGTTGTTCGTGGGATTTCCGTGGTAGTGGGAATCGATGGACGAGTCGCTAATTCGACTACTTTGGTGGTTGATGGAGAATGCGTTTCAAGGATTTCTATACTTTCTTCTTCAGACTCTTCCGTCGACGCACTTCGTCTAGATTCATCTTTTGCAACCTCTTCCAACTCAACCGATTCCTTCTTAATCTTATTCGACCGGCATTTACGGTTTTTACAAATAATCTCCGAACAATTTATATCATTATTTTGACAATGAGTCCTCGTCGTTTTATTTATAGTAGAGGCCACTTCCTCGATAGTTTTTTTGATTGTTTCCTTCAGGGCAGGCTTGGGTGTCGTAGTTGTTGCGCGTTCGGTGATCTGTTCAACCGAAGCAGACCATTCCTCGCTTAATTCTTTTTCTGACTCTTTGCTAACTTCAATCTTTTTGGAATGCTCATATTCCGAGGAACTTGAAGCTTCGCTCTCGCTATAATCCAAAACCACATTGTCAACGGATTCCGTTGTTGGTTTTGGCTCCACTTTTTCCAAAGAAATTTCTACGGATTCGCTCGACTCATCAGAATTGTGTGTAATTGACTGCGTCAAAGTTTCATTAACGACCTTTTTCATCCGGACCGAACATCCCCAAGTCGTAAGTTCTATGAACGTTGCGATTGCACGTCTGGTACTTTCCTTAACGATCATACAATTCGAGATTGTTTGAAGACCCATACGAAGACACTCGCGAGGTCTGGAACACGAAATTTCGATAGAGACGTTTTTCGCTCTACGAAGATCGTGTGTGATTCCTTCGGCGATCTTAAAGAGTCTCTGATAATTTTCAATGGTCCGGAGATTCTCGTAAGCGTCGAAAAGCTCCAGAAGTTCATCCACGTTCTCGATCATGTTACTTTTGTGCCAGTAACTTGCGTGAATGTACAGAGATGCGACAAGATCTTCGGCAAAATGTATTTCTCGCAATTGTCCAAGAATATCAAGTACCAATTGATCTGGTGCGTTTTGCTGATATTTATCGATACTTAGATATCGTTCAACGATTTTTTTAGTCTTGATCTTGCGCACCAAGTAATCGCGAGCTTCCAAAACGTCCTGATCGAGAATATCTTTCGGGAGAACAAGGTTGAACAAATATTCTAGATTGATGGTGGAATTGTCGTAAACGATTCCGAGCAGTTCGATATTTTTGCTCACTGCGTCAATTTCCCGGACAACGTGCTTGGACAAATAAGCCGCTTGTTTAGCGGCTTTTCTAGGAAATAGTTTTGACCCCGCGGTCAAATAATTCTTCAACAACTGACTGACTTTTGTACTGACCAACAAAAACTCGTTTGGAATTTTCCACGTATTTGGAGCTGTGCTCAAATACTTGACAAGCTCTCGCTCGGACCTACGGACTTTATCGTCAAAATTGTCGTACTGAACGTTGTGCAAGAGTCCAGAAAACAATGCAGGCGTTAGACGGAGACGACCTGCTTGTAAATGATGCAGAACTGCATGAAGGGAAAAACCTTCAGGATAACTTTTAGGTATTTGAGCTAATCGATACATTTTTCGAGTTATCATTAAAGCCGGTTTTCTCAGATGGTTCTCATAGGGCTTGTCGTGAATGTTTATTTTAGCACAATTGTAAGAACTCTCTTTCAGACAAGTGTGCACATATTTGTTTATGTGTCGACATATTTTCGTTGGTCTCGTATCCCCGTCGTATAAAACACTCGGAACAATATCAAATATGTTGTATTTTCTTTCTAATGTATCATGATATATACGATAAAGCGACTCGATCTGACTGATCCCAAAATCATCGTACTTATCGTACACAAGCTTTCCAAATGTATCCAAAATCTGGACTCGTAATAGAGCGCCATATTGCAGCAAATGCTCCGTTGCATCCTGCAAATTCGGGCGTGATGTCAAATTTCGATTGTTCAATTGTTCCAGTATGTTCCTAGTCGTTGTTGCTCTTCGATAACCACCGGGGCCTTCGAAAATAATATCTTTCCTGTACGCTCCATACTCAATGGCCTATAGAATCAAATAACATCATTCAACAACGTTTCTCAATGAAAATAACTATTTATTTAACATTTAAATTAGACTTCAATTTTCCTCTAAAATGTCATCAAAGTTTCCATCGTTAGACCGTAAAGATTTTTGTTTTTTTTTTGAAAATTCTGATTTGTAAAACTGGCAAAATCAAATAAAGAAAAAAAAATCTCATTAATTTTATTTAATTCACATTTTTACTGGACTCACCGTCGCGTAACTGATGACAATTAGGAGTCCGAGAAAGTGAAATGAGTTGCATTTAAAATCACTTTTTTTTTCATTCGTTAGCCAAGTCGTCGACATAGCAGTCGATTCTCAACAAAAACCGCAATAACAACTACAATAATAACTAAAACAGCATTAAGAACGCGATTTTTTTCTCGAGATCCCCGTTTGCTCCTCCCAATAAAAGACCCAGCGAGTTGGCAAAACGAGCAAACAATGCAAAACGAACGATCGACGACCGTTCTTATATTGTATCGGTTATGTTCGTCACAGTAGCACTAAAAACGATCGTCTACCTCCCAATTCGGGATTACGGCCATACACACACATATATATGAGGCATTCCAGGCAAAATGGACGAATCCCCAAATTCCAAACACTCACATTCGTTCCCAAATAACAATTCAATTATTCTTCAATTAAATAGATATCCACTATTTTTTCAATAAAATAAAAAAATTATTATCCCATTTTTGACCGAAATGAAAAAGCTTTTTGTCCCAAATCGCCAAACCAATTTTCTTCCCACGATTATGAATGAAAAAATTCGAAAAAGGGCGTTGAAAAAATTGCAAAAAATTTGCCTCTTCCTCGTATATATTTTTTCTCTGCATTCCATTTTTCATAAATTTCTATTTTTTTTTCTACATAAATAAATAAAATCAATTACAGCGAAAAGTAGTTAAAAAATGTCTACAAAAGTGCTCGTATTTTTTTCTGGGTATTGGAATGTTTTACATGATAAGAAATTAAATTAAGTCATTTGGTCCGGAAATTCCCGTATACATATCTATACTTTTCTAACGACATATAACGACATATATACACAGATACGTATGTATATAAGGGAAGTATGCATCAAGCATCGATGAGATTCATCGATCAATTGATTTTGCAACGAGCACTCGAACGATCGTACAAAAGAAATCAGTGGCTCCATTAATTATCCAGATAGGCGATCGTAAGGAGCCTGAAATCAATCCACTGATTCGATACTACACGTTAAATTTAATTGAATGGGAATACATTGAATAGCCTCCACTACTCTGTCGCTTATAGCATAATTCTTAACATGCCATTTTTTCATAGATGAACAAGAACTTAGACACTTTAAATCCGATCAATTTCATTCGTAAAATAGAAATAACGATGTCGTTCATTCTAGTATTGATAATAAAAATGTAGCATGATAAACAGCCTGAACAAACGGTGGAAGTTCGGAAATTCCAATGTTTGTAGATAAACTTTGACCCTACAGTTCCGGATCTTTGGTTTTCGGGCGAAGGGTCATAAAACTCATTCTCGTTTGACCCTTCCCGGGTCGATAAACTGTTACTTGGGGAAAAAACGTGATAAATTCCTCGAGAAATATGTTTCTCTATGGGGAATATTTAGTTCTCAAAGGATTCGACATTTAAACTCGTTAGTAATTACTTTAAGTAAATAAACGTTCCTTTAACGGGAGAAACCGGTTTAGGAGGCCGTAATTTTGGTGTTTTTCGTGAATTTTTTTTAACAGGAAAGAAATAATCAGAATTTGTTTAAACTTGGAGCATATTTTATTCGTGTTTTGAAGTACACTTTGTAATTTTTTCAAATCATTTCCGCCGGAAATAGTGGAGTTAGAAACTGCTGTCCATGGACGACTTTTTTCAACTGGTGGGCATTCTAGCTCAAAAAGTTATTGACCAATCGTTCTGAAAATTTGTGTGAATATTATTTATTCAATTACAATCTGTATGAACCTAACTCTGAGATGATATTATTATTAAAAATATTTTTTTAAATGCAAAAAAGGTGAAAAAATATGGTATAAAAACATGACATTGTGTTCAAACACCTCAAAAACATGCAATTTTCAACTTTTTTGATTACAATTAGGTTCATATTCTTAGGAAATATGTTGTTAACGAAAAAAAAAATTGTAATGATTACAGATATAAATTGTGACTTCAGGAATGCCCACCAGCAAAAAACTCGGATGGCGATCGTCCATGGACAGCAGCTTCTAACTCCACCATTTCCGGCGGAAATGACTTGAAAAAATTACAAAGTATACTTCAAAACATGAATAAAATATCCTCCAAGTTTAAACAAATTCTGATTATTCCTTCCCTGTTAAAAAAATTCACGAAAAACACCAAAATTTCGGCCTCCTAAACTGGTTTCTCCCATTAAACAACATGGAGGAATCAAACATATGATTTATTCGTTTTTTTATTAATTGGGGAAGCACCGGAAATAAGCTTTCGAAGCCAGAATGAAAAAAAGAGGAAAGAAGGAGGGATCGACCAAAGACGCGAAGTGTTAATCCGTGGAATTTAATTTGTCTCTGAATACTGACCCCCGAGGTTCGGGGAGGGATGAAGTCGATGATCCAACGGCTGTTGAGCCCACCCAGGCAGGGCGTTTTTCTACTACGATTCAATTACTCAATTTCAACTATCCTATCTAGAATGTTTCTTATTTCAACTAAGGATCACAAACATCGATTAAATTGTTAGGCGTGTTAACTAAACGTAATAATATTTGTTGTGACATATTCGTACAATATTCCACTGACTTACCTTTACTTTCGACAAGCTTCATCTCAGTAAATACATGCTTCGAGATATAATTCGTTTCGTTGATCGAATAAATATCGAAAAATTCACCATGCAGATTCGTCCCGACACTTATTGTTCAAATTTTATGATAATTTATTCATCATTACTCATAAAAAAAAACGTTGCAATAATTGACCAAGAAATATCATTAAAAATTTGGATGATGATTAAACAGAATGTTTGATAACAAACAACATCAGTAATTTATCATCACGTTCGAAGCGATATTTTGAATTATTTCATGAACGAATCGTACGAAAATGGTCCTCATAAAAAATTAGCATAAAGCAATCGATATTTTCACGAATTCGTGCCCACGAATATTTTATTGTGCCATTGACACAATAAGCAAAATTGTCAATCATTCATTGCAGGAATCTTTGTCGGAAGAATGCAAAAAAAGTACTACAGATTTAACTTATCTTAATTGAAATAATTACTTTGAGAGTGATCAAGAATTCGAAAAAAATGTCGAACTAGTAGGTCGAGGGTGAAAAACGGGAAAAAACGTTTTTTTTTTTTTTTGATTTTCTTAAATATTTATACCTATAGGAATGTAGCGATATATGTATACAAAAATTTTCCGAGCATATAGAAGGGTTTGGTGTTGGAGTTTGCGCACGAAACGTCCCAATATGGATTCTCGTAGGCTATCGCGTACATCTTGATGCTGAAAATGCGGCACTAGAGCATATATATCCTTTATCGCGAACACTTGACGTTCAAGGTATCATTTAACATCTCCTTCAGCAAACGATACAGTTTTTTTCCCTCATTACTCGCCATATTATTGTTGATCGTATTCATTCAGTATCTTTGCTTCGATCAAAAGATTGCCAATTTTTTTCTATTTCGTCACAGTGTCGGATAAAAGCTCTCGTAGTTGAAAGCATGTCTGATCCGGACTACGCGTACGCTTGTCAGAGAGCCGAGCTCCTTGGACAACCGAAACCCAGCGAGGAGGAATGGACAGCATCGAGAAAAACCGTCCACGCTAACGACGATCCTGAGGAAGTCGATAACGCCGTTGCTCAGGTCAATTATCATTGATATTCCGTTAATTTAATCTCGAAGATGTTAAAATCTTCGTTTTTTTTTTTTACATCTTTTTTCGTCTTTGTCATTTTGGGAATAAGAGTTAATACATTTATTTCTGTATTATATTTTTTATTGTGATTATTTTCTTTGTTCATTTCGAAAATAGAATTCACTACTTTTTTTTTGACGTGAGGTTTTCCATTTGGATATTACCATATGCTAATTCTTTTCAATTCGGAAATTCTACTTTTTATCCGTGATATTTTTTATTTATTTCTTTTTTCGCTTTTGGATTTTCAGTAATAACGTTTTATTGATTTTTCTTCATAATATGTGCTGACAGGATTTGGATCAATCGGATGAAAGTATGAGACGAGTTGGCGGAGGACTTGACGAATTGAATAGCATTCTCAATGCCACACAGAAAAAAATCAACAGGTTCAAGGTACGTGTAAAAAAAAAAAAATTTGTTACTTTTATTTTTCCCTTTTTATTTATATTTTGTTTAAATAGTTTTTTTATTTCAAGAAAAATAGATTTATATTTTCGAATTGTGCGACCAAAAAGGTCAGTGTTTTAAAATTCGATATTACCTAACGATTCATGAATAAATTGCAAAAATAAAATAATGAAATGATTTTTTTTTTCACTTTTTGTAACAAATTTAACGATTTTAAAATTACAGACTGTGTGCGGAAGTCTGAGCACACTTCTACGCGTAAAGGTTGGTTCGCGGAACAATACACCGGATCATAAACCATTGACGCCAAGCGCGGATGCTGAAAAATCATCAAACCAGGAATTTTTAATATCCGATGAGACGTTAACGATCGAGAAAACGCTCGAGCCTGCCTCGATCGTAACGGGTGACGAAGAAGTTGTGAACAAGCCCAAAAAAATCGATCTGAACGAAAAAATGGGCTCGCATCTCGACAAACTTGATTCTCTCATCAACAAAGCCGAGAATGCTCAGTACAGCATGCAACACCAGACTAAACAAATGAAGAAAATTATAAACAAGTAAAAAGTAAAATAAAAGTATTTAAAAAAATTGTAAACATGTCGTAAAAAATCGCAAACGCCACAAAAAAAAAAGATAAAAACGTAAAAGAAATCATGAAACAAACAGAAAATACAAACAACTAATAAGGAAAATCATCAACGAGTAAATTCGTAAATTATACATCGATAAAACGAATGGAAAAAACGATATAGTATGAAAAGGCACAAGACTCAACCCTCCTTCGCATTAAAACTCACTTATTTTTATCAAAAAAAGTTAATGACTCTCCGTCACACATGATTCAATTAATTATTTATCACGTGTGGTTCAACGGTAATTATAGTTAAACAATTCATTTTGTTTAACACAAATGCAATTACGAATCAATATTAAAGGAAAAAAACATCAACAACTACAATAAAAAAATTGATACGTTTTATCGATTCAAGTTTATTAATAATATTCTGATTTTTTATTTAAATATCTTTTCGAGGGAGCAGATTAAACGATTATTCAATTTCGATTAACGAAATTAAATCGATTCATTCGTATTTATTACGAATCATTATGAGTTTTCCCGACTCAATTTAACGACTATAAGAAGAAAAAAATGTTTCTTCTTACAATCTTTTTATTAAAGACGCAGCAATATTTGCGTCTTTCATCAAACGAGTAATTAAGTTCGCGATCGTGATAATATTGTCTTACATTACAATCAGGTTGTGGAGTAACGTAGACGAGAAAAAAAAGCAGAGATAAAAAAGTAAAGGAAAACAATGAAAAACGACGAAAAGTATAGATCTAGTGAGACGAACCGAAAAGTGATATTTGGAGTCGACGATCCAGAGCCAGAAAATTTTTTTTTTTTTTTTCTAATTGTCGTCGCTTCCCTCCACGTACGAATCTACTATTATAAATTAAATTCTCTTAAAAGATAACAAATTTTAAATCGCTGAAATGCAACAAAATTTTCGTATTTATATTCAACTGTTTACTTTCCAAAATTTGGGTATTTTTTTCTATAATTCCAGGCACTGAGTCCAGTAAAAACATCAAAAAACATGTGCTATTTTTCTTAACCCAAATTTACGAATAAAAATTTCGTTGCCTTTCAACGATGCGAGTTTCATAAATGTTTTTTTTTATTAATGGTTAATAATATTGTTGTATACGTACTATAGCTACTGCCCACTTGGCTCATTATTTTACGGGTGTATTGTTGAATCTACAAATATATTTTTCGTGTTATATTATACTGAGTAACACATATAATGTTATAACGATAAACCATATCAAACGCAATTGCATTGTTGTTTGAAGCTGAGTTACAATTATGGTTGCATGAATATCTATAAAAATATATATATATATATACATATATATATAAGCTGATTGTGTGGGAATATGTGGCGAAATTTTGAGGCAGGTAAATGAAAGATCGTTGCCACAAATGTTATTCGATCAAATTTCGAGTAATTAGAAATTCGAACAAATCTTATTAAATTCCGTTCAGAAAAATGATTTGTTGAACAATTTTAAAAAATTTGGTTGACAAATTTCTGGCACTATTACCCTAATGGATCAGCGAGTCCCTAAAATAAGTCTCAAAAAAGTCCCATTTGGGACTCGAGCTTAAGTGGACAAAAATGACCCCAAATGAAGTCCCAAATGAGACTGTTTTTGCCCTCGCTCGGTGTGAACCGGACGTGACGTCATGGTCCCAAACTGGAGCTCGGAGTGCCAAATATCTTCCATTCCAGAAGCCAAACCTCTTTTTAGGGGTGAAAACTCAAAAAAAAAGTCCCTATTTGGGACTCCGAGCCCCAATTAGGAACTTTTTCGAGCGAGGCAACCGGAATATGCGATTGGCTATACGAGTACGTATTGGTATTCCGTACGAAACTGTCTTCTCAGACAGTCACAAAGTGTTACGGCTCCGGCAATATATGCCCACCCGGCGGATGATGCGTGCTCGCGAAAATGCTTGACTCTGCGCCACGCTGTGGCCGGAGCGAGAAGCAAAGAAAAAGTCCTAAATTGGGACTCCGAGTCCCAGTTTGGGACTCATGACGTCACGTCCGGTTCACACCGAGTGAGGAGAAAAAAGTCCCATTAGGGACTCCCTTTGGGGTGACTTGTCCACTTAAGCCCCGAGTCCCAAATGGGACTTTTTTTGGGACTCGCTGATCCGTTAGGGCTATTACTAAATGTAAAATTTCAAAAATGGGTGAATTTTTTTAGATGTTTATCCAATCTCTAAATGCATCTTATATATTTTGATCGAAAAAAATTTTTGGTTGGAAATGTGCCGATGAAAAATCCTTAAAAAAAACAACGCAATTAGGATAAAACGAAATTTGTTTTTTTTTTACTCGCGAATTCATACAGTGAATTGGAAACGCCGAAGGAATTACATATTCAATGATATCCGCAATGGTGGCCAAATAAAAAACGTATTTAGAGGTTATGGCGTTGAAATATAGAAAGAATAATGCTCGGACGCGAAACACAAAAAAAAGGCCAAAACTAAAAAGCATTGAAAAAAGAACATAATTCTTCAGTCTTACAACTTGGTAGAAAATTGTAGATTTATCCGAATTAAAGCGCAGCCTCTCACAGCGAGATCCATAATTAATTTTATAAATCGTGTGTTCGAGCTGATTATATTTATGAATTACGTGCGAAACGAACAAAAGAAAATATGAACGGTGAAAAGAGAATTTTCGTCGAACCCAATATCAATTATTTCGATGCCTGTATGTACCATCATTTACATATGACATATTTATAACTTTATGTATGTATGTATAATGCAAAGAGAAATATTTAACGTATTCGGAAAAAAGCTTCTGCGAATATATTTACCATTGTTGTTTTTATACATACATGCACCTTGCGCGTAATAATGTTAATAAAAATAAAATAAAAACATGATTATTTTGCGATCAAATCTCGCGCCATGTTGCGCATTAGTATTGAATAACAAAAAAAACGATATTAACGTGCTTTGTTAGAGCTTATGCAAATAAAACGTGTTACTTTGTTAAATATTGTTCAGTGTACTTACTTTTTTCGTAATATATGCCAAACAACGAGGAGAGAGAATCAACGGAGCCAACTATATGAAGATTTTTATTATTACAGATACACATATCATAACACCAAATGCACTTGAAAACCGTCCAACACACAGAAAAATCAATCGAAAAGTTCATTAATTAAACAAAAACTCACTGGAAACCGCATAAAAAAAAACTCGGGAGCTTGATAGCATCACTCCATAAAAATTAAAAGTAAACCTATACCCAAATGTCTATGTTCACGAAAAAAATAACGGTTTGCGAAATAATACTCCGAAATTTTTTAAAACCACCACAGTGGCGAACTCGTGTGGCGATTAGACGAAGATAGTGCGATGCAAAGAAAAATGGCGGCGTCCATGGAGTCAGAATCGTGACAAGCGGTGGTAAACCGCTGTCCTCTCGTAAAGCAATTATTATCGAAACAAGTTAAACATTGTTGTTACTTTTGAAACATTAATATAAAAATGCTGTCGAGCACGAGCATTTCACCGCGAGTGTTTACCGCAATACAGAATGTAAACATTCGCGAATTGTCGCGATGTACACAACGTGAAATACGGCCGTTGTTACCGTGTCTCGTACGTATGAGTCTTATTTCACCCCTCGATATTACCAAGGAATGCGTCGAAGCTCGAAAAGAAATTCTCACTATCTTATCCGGTATTGAATCGGTCAATTCAATCGTCGCTCTATTGTCCATTGATTTTCATGCTCTCGAGACCGATGTTCGAAAAGAACAACAATTGAGGTTAGTCCCATCATTTTTCACACTGTTTACTATATTTGCATGGAATTTTATATTTTCTATTTAACTTCTCAAAAAATCGGGTATGATTATTCATTTTTGCGATTATTTTACTAATTAATGTGAGGAATGAATTTTTTACATTTTTCCACTAATGTAATGTTTATTGTAGCTAAAAAGACTCCGTTTCAAATCTTACGATTGTATGCCATTGCCTTCAAATTAATTAGGCGTTAAATACGTCCATCACTAAAAAAATTAGGGTTGTTCAGAATTTTTTTTTTGTTTATTGACAAAAATACAATGAAATATCGATTACACATTATCATTTGATGCTTTAGGTATGAGAAAACATTTATTTCGGATTTTTTTTACAACTACAATACGATATTCCACGTTGTTTGTATCACCAACAAAAAAAACCTCCTCACAGCCAGCATGCTAAATCATGCAAGGATGAATGGATCCAAAAAAGTTAAAAAGATTCTTGTAATATAGCGTTGTCATTATAATCTGTAGAGCCAAATTTGTTAATTTAAAAAAAATGACAATATGACAACTCTATTCTTTATTTCTCTATTCTTAAGGGCTAAAACCACTGGAATGGCCTCAAAAAATGCCTTTTTTCGACAATTTTTTTCGGGCGGAAGGAAAGGTAATAGAATAATAATATTCGGGGGAGTTATTAAGCATATCTTTAACTGTATAACAAAAAATTATGATTGAAACATATTTAAAAATGGTAACACCAGAGCCATTCCCGCGAGGATTGTTGAATTCGAGGCGCTCTGCGGCACGCAGTGTAACTGGTGCAATTGTTGATCTGAAATAAAAATAAAAAAAACACTTAATCTAGACACTCATAGCTAGTGAAGTACGTAGAGGATTTTGAAAATATTCATTTTTGTATTATTGGTGAGTATTTGAATGAAGAGGTTCAATTTTCGACAGAAAAAGGAGTAATTATTTGTTGATAAAAAATGTTTAAATGGACTTATCGAAAATTCCGTACGTATTTCACTTCGAAGTGTTATTTTTAAGATATTGTCAAAAATTCAAATGAAAAGAATGAAAATTGTTGGAGTTATGCTACGTGCCGTTTTGAAAAATCGTGTTTCGAGAAAAACGCGTTTAAAGTTTTGAAACGTAGTAATGAAATGACTGACGCCCTCGGGAAAGAGCCCGAAATTTCAATGAAAAATTTTTTTTTCAGATATAGACCTTTTTGCCTCATATTCATGAGGGTTCAAAGTATATTTTAAGCCAATAAAAAAAATCGATTTTTCGAAAATTCTACAGTGGTTTTACCCGTTAAATAGCTCTATGGTGAAAATCTCTATTCCTAGACATCTCAATTCTTAAATATCTCTATTCTGAATGACTCTGTAGTTAATTAAACTCTATTAATAAAAAACTATTCTTAAATATCTCTATGCCAAATTATCTCTATTTCAAGACATCTCTATGCTTGTCAAAAATAATTGACAATCCAGCTGTACTATATTATGATTTTTAACAAGCATAGAGTTGTCTTCAACCATATTTACGAATAGAGATATATAAGAACATTGATGTCTGAGATAAGACATATTTATGAATAGAGAAATTTAAGCACAGAGATATCTTGGAATAGAGATAATTTGGCATATATATATTTAATCCTAGACCCCTACAATCTATTTTTCCGAGTATAAACCCTACAACGGGATCGAAAACGACCCCAATCTTCTCTTTAGCATAAAATGGTCCTCGTATGCGATAATGAGATTTAATTGTACAAAATTTTCTTCAATTTTTGATAACAAAGAGAATGTTGTATAATAAAATCGTATTCGGTGAACATTCAATGATGAGAAATCTATAAAACAAAAAGAAGTTTCGCAACAATACAAAAAATATTTTTTTTTAATTAAAAACTTGGGGTCGTTTTGACCTCTTTGTAGGAGCCTGGGGTTAAAGATGTACAGAGATTCGTTTCTCACATTATTCATCAACAAAGTATGAAGAAAATGTGTCTTGGGAAATCGCTTAAATTTTAAAGTAAAACTTTATTTTCACAGGCAAAAACATGGTAACAGTCAGAGCGACAGTATATTGGCGCAATCTCTTCAAGGTGGTTTAGCTCTGGAGTTTGAGAGGAGCGAATCGACGCGTCGAATACGTCTAGTCCTGAGCGAAATACTGTTTATATCATCGCAGATACAAGAGCTCCAGAGGAACAATGATTTTCAGATAAAACAGTCAGATTTGTTTGACAATGCAGTTTACATGGAAGAGATAAGTTATGTAATTTGTATCGCATTGGCAGAGTTACCGGCGCTGCTTTCGTTGCGAGACATCGCTGAGACGCTTTTACATGTGAAGCACGGACCGGAGATTATTTGTTGGATCGTGGCGAACAGTCCGGACAGTTTTGCAGAAGTTTGCGCTCATTTGATAGCGAATGGTGAGCGTCAGGAGGAATCGGCTTTGGGAAGAATAAGAACGCAGGCTTTGACGATGCTGTGCCGTATGAATCCGAGCCAGGCGTTGGCGGTTCGTGCTAAATGTGTAGAGCTTTGTAGGATGCCGGCATTGGCAATTACACTGAGCCTCGAGCACGAGAACGCAGCAAGTTCGCAGCTCGAGAGCGACATGGTGGCATTTGTTTCTGGTCTTTTATTGGGCAATGATCAACAAGTGCGAACATGGATCGCTATGTTCATAAGAAATGGACAAAAACGAAAGTGGGAATCGCACACCGCACTGCAATCCTTGCGGGAAGAATTGTTAAGAAGATTAGAAGCGATCGTCGCGGAAAGCTCGGAACTCCAATTGGCCGAGTCTCACGTTGTTCAAGCGAGCGCTTTGCTTAGGCTTTACTGCGCTTTACGTGGCATCGGTGGAATCAAATTTCAGGATGACGAAATCACCATGATCGTACAATTGCTCACATCGCATCCACCCCCTTCTCCCGCTGGCGTAAGATTCGTCTCCCTCGGACTTTGCATGCTGATCGCTTGCCCTTCTCTCATTGGACATCACAATCTCGAGAAACGGAGCGTCGAATGGGTACAATGGCTCGTACGAGAAGAAGCTTATTTCGAAAGCGCCAGTGGTGTTACCGCGAGCTTCGGCGAAATGTTACTCCTTATGGCGATCCACTTTCACAGCAACCAATTGTCCGCCATTTGTGATCTCGTTTGCGCAACTCTCGGTATGAAAATCCCCATAAGACCGAACAATCTCACGAGAATGAAACAGATATTCATGCAAGAAATATTCACCGAACAAGTCGTTACCGCCCACGCGGTCAAAGTCCCCGTTACCGCATCACTCAACGCAGATATTCCTGGCTTTTTACCCGTTCATTGCATACATCAATTGTTGAAATCACGAGCTTTCGCGAAACATCGTGTGCCTATTAAAAACTGGATTTATCGACAGATTTGCAACAGCGTACCACCTCTTCATCCCGTATTGCCCGCTCTCGTCGAAGTCTACGTTAATTCCATTCTTGTTACCAACAACAAAACCTCCGAACACACCAACAAACCCATGACTGAAGCGGAAATAAGAAAAGTATTTCAAAACAGTGTTTTCGGAGCTAATTTTGATGTTAAAAAAAGTGTTTTGAGTATCATGGATTCCGAAATCGAATGCATCGATGTTGATACCTCGAAACCTTCCCTCACCTCACAATTGTTGCTTCTCTACTATCTTTTACTCTACGAAGACGTGAGACTCAACAATATGCACAATTTTATTTCCCAAGGCAGAAAAATCAAATCTTATTCTACAGAATTTTTGTCCGAATTGCCCATCAAATACTTGCTCCAACAAGTACAGAGGGATCAAATGAATTACGCTGGTTTATTTTCACCCCTTTTACGATTGTTGGCCACTCATTTTCCTCATTTGTCACTCGTCGACGATTGGCTCGACGATGAAATGATTAATGTCGTCTCACCCGCTCTCAATTATGAGAATCTCAATGTCAACGATGTTACCATCGTCGAAGCTTTTGGACATATCAAAACTTGCCCATCTCGCACTGGACGACTCTTGCGACAATTAATGGCCATGAAACCTACCGACGTTTGGCCACACGCTCAAACCATTATACATTACTTCAAGGTCGTTCTCGATGAAAAAGTACCGAGATATATTCAAGGTCAGAATACTTTTCACTGTTCATTTCCATAATTTTATTATCAAAATTATAAAAAAAAAGTAATAAATACTTTTTAAGTAATTCCCACTTTAGTCTTTTATTTTTTAACTGTGAACGAACTTATTTTATAGAAAAAAAATGATAAGAACATTTTAACATTTTTTCTTTGTACTTCTTTTTGTTTTTTCAGAACTTTACAAGCAAGTCTGGTTAAGACTCAACACCGTATTGCCGAGATGTCTTTGGGTATTATCGATAAACGCTTTATTGATAGAAAACTCGAACGCTCTTAATGTATTTCTCACACAAGAAAATATCGTTCTCGATCCGCTGCAAGTGTTACGCTGCGATACAAGAGTTTTTCGGTGTGCTCCAGTGTTATCCGTAATTCTAAGGTATTTATGACAAAAATAGGAAAAGATAAGATATCTAGTTTTGAGGCTTTCACGGCCACTATTGTTACAATAGTTTATGGGTTCCCGATGGATGCCGTGTAGAGTTTCAACGTATTGCCGACGTTTCGCAAACGTTATAGTTCGCATCATCAGGGCTGAGAGCTCCGATACTGAAGCTCCCTGGTTTCAACCTTCTTTTTGTTTTTTTTTGACCAGTTTTTTGAGAATTTTTTTAATTGACCAGCTGATCAATCAAAAACTCTGATTGGCTGATGTAGTCATCCGGAACGATGACCATGCGTATATAAGGACTACCTGAGACTAGGGAGCTTCGGTATCGGAGCTCTCAGCCCTGATGATGCAAGCTCTAACGTTTGCAAAACGTCGGTAATACGCTGAAACTCTACATGGCATCCATCCGGAAGCCTTAAACTATTGTACAAAAAAAGATCTCTGTTAATTGCCCACAATGGGGCTGTGAATTATAATTAACTAGCTGTGGCTTCATTTTCGCCCAAGTTTCTTAGGAATAAAATTATAACAATGATAAAATAAACTGCAATTGTAGTAAGAACTTAATTTGCCTTCTTTGAAATATCGGGTGAAATTGAATTCTCAAAATCTACCACAATTCTCTTCGGTTTTACTAGTAAATCCTAATTATCAATGAATCAGAATCTCCATTCGCCACTCAGTTATATTTTTTTCAATATCCATTGAACCGGTCCCAACAAGATTTCCTCTGTTTTTTAATGAGGTTTTTGGAGAATTTGTAAAAAAAAATAAATAATTTTCAATCGATTATTGAAAAAAAAAACGTGATTAAAAAATGGCTTTTTGGAACTTTTTCGTGAAAAATACTCTAAATCTTATTCCTCCGAAAAAGTATAAAAAAAAAAATACGATAAATTAAAAATTCAAGAAGCATTGAAATATTTTTAAAAATCTGTCTCAATTTTAACAGGATATTACAAGCGACTTTAGCAGCTTCGAGATCACAGTTGTCGAGGCATATGCAGGACAGGCCATTGACGGAAAAAGTTGGCCAATTGACCAGCGAAGCTGAGAGGGAAGATTTGAGAACGGCTTTGGTGGCGGGACAAGAGAGCGCAGCGGTACAAATATTGCTCGAGGCGTGTTTGGAAACGAAGGAAGATCGCGAAGTACCAGGGCAAATGTGGTCGCTCCGAGAAATTCGGAGCGTTGTTTGCTCCTATCTTCATCAATTATTCATAGCTGATCCCTCTTTAGCTAAATTAGTACATTTCCAGGTATACTTTTCCACGCCATTTTCAATTTACTAAAACAACGTAAAACAAGAATTTCGTTTTTTTATAAAAAGTGATCAAAAATCTATGACTTTTTGTTTAAAAGTTTTTTTCAATTATCAATCTTCATCTTCTTACGTCAGTCATATGTAAAAAAAAAGAAAAAAAAACAATTTACTCAGGCATTTAACACGAATTGACCAAAAAAAAGTAAATTTTTAAAATTTTATTATTTTTCACGAAAACAAATTTTCTGCATTGTTATTATTATTAAAATTAATACAATTGTTATTATTCATCATTTCCCATGAAATTAATGTTAAAGTTATTAAATAAATATCAAATGTAAATTTTTTGAAAATTTCTTATTAGAAAAAATGTATTTTTGGCTTTATTTTGATGATTATTATCATTTATATTTTGTTATATTTTTTAGGGATATCCGAGAGAATTATTGCCGATTACCGTATCCGGGATTCCCTCGATGCACATCTGTCTCGATTGGATACCGGAATTGCTCTCCCAACCGGAGCCAGAAAAACAAGTTTTTGCGGTTGATTTGGCATCTCATTTGGCGGTCCAATACGCGTTGCCAAAAGCACTGAGCGTATCACGTTTAGCGATAAACACACTTATAACGTTGCTTGGTGTTTTACCGGCGAGAGATCGCGTAGTTTTATTTATGCCGGTACTTTCCGCCCTTACGAGAATTTGCCTCGCTTTTCCGCCCCTGGCTGAAGACACGACCGGCCTTTTGTTACAACTGGGTCGGGTCAGCTCCGCCCAGGCTGCGTTGGGCGACAAATCCGCTGAAATTCTGTGCCACGAGGTCAATAGAACTTTTTGCTCATTATTACAAAAAGCCATACTCCAATCCAGAGTTTACTAAAAATTGTAGAAAAATTTTCCTTCTTGAACGAAAAAAAGGAATAAATACCCCGATGCTTATTTTTCATTTATCTTTCGAACGATTGTTAATAAAAAAAAGATTTTGAAAGTTGAAAAAAGCTTCGCAAAAAATTTCGTACCGTACTGGGATGTCAAATCTTTTTACTCCTAGTTTTCGTATTTGTACACTTATCGAAATCGCCGAAATTATGTGAATCCTGTTGATCAAATTATACAAATGTAGATAGACATGTATTTTTTTAATAACTTCAATATTACGCTATACAGAATTCAATATATGAAATATATATACAGCAATAAGAGCGTGAATAAATGAATGTTTGATGAAAAATTACTGACATCGAAAATTACAGTAATCTGTATATATATATATATATACGTTCTTGCGTGACTTGTAAAATAAGGATGTGGCGAAAAATGATGCTTTGTAAATAAATAAAATACGTTTGTTGTAAAAGTGACGGTAAATGTTTTGTTTTTCTATTATTTTCTTAACAGCTGAACATTTTGTTCCATCAGAATTTCGGTTTCATGCGACAGTTTATTATTATTTTCTTGAATTTCATTCAACGCCGTCAAAAATTTTATACGATCAGATTTGATATTTAGTGATGTTCGCTGTTTTTTGAATAAAAACTTTGAATTCATCGCCTCGAATATCTGTAACAATGATTTTTTATTATTTTGTCCTTGCCAAATGTTAATTTTATCATAATTTCGGTATTTGGCGAATATCGCTCAATTTTTCTATTTTTATGTTCGAATTTGGCGCCATTTATTTCTTGCAAAAATTGTCATTTTTAATGGATCGAAATTTTTACATTTAGCAATTTTCGCTTTTTTCTAAACAAACTTTATTATTTACTTTAGTATAAATATTATTAGAAGCCATAAATATACGAAAATGATTTTTTATTATTTCTTCTTATTGTCAAATATTTTTTTTTATCAAAATTTCAAGTAAAACGACATTCATTTTCATTCTATGAGTAAACAGTTTGAATTTTGCGCTACTATTTTTTGCCCGCGCGTCAGCGCCACTTTTTCCCGCGACGACGAACACCGTCGAGTGTTGCGTCCGTCGATCCAAGCCCCAAGCTTGTATAGGCAACCAGATTCTTTCTCGTTTCTTTTCAAGGAACGTACACACTCGACATTTCAGCGAGTTCCACGTTTCGTGTCGTGACGACTTAAAAGTAAGTTAATTATTTGCAACAAATTAAAAAAATAAATGATAAATCAACTCATTGAATTATCAATCAAAGAAAATATTGAACAATCGAAGTGGATTTGTTTTAATAGAACGAAATATTCGCGGATTCTTTCGATGTGTTCTCACAACGCGGGCGTATGAGAATACGTTCGGAACTGTATTTGAATAAATTTCATGTATAAAATAATGGTATTTATTATGAAACAAATCTTTCCATTTGCAGAAACATTATTTTTTATTGTATTTTTGTAATTTGGCGTAAAAAAAATCGAAAATCCGAAGTTTTACGCGGTGGAATAAAATATTGAGGTTAAAGCCACGAATCCATGCATTTTTTAAAATGATGAATACTTTTATCATCATCTTTCGACTGATTGGCAGTGATGATAAACTTTTTCCTGAATTCTATATGAAATATTCATTTGTTTAGTGACTTGTGATTCGAAATATTCGACTCGTTCGCTATGTCCTTTGTTTTGGGTTTTTAGAATGCGTTACGTGGCCGCTTACCTCTTGGCTGTCCTGGGGGGCAAAACAGCACCCACTCAGACTGACATCGAGAAGATCCTGTCTTCGGTCGGTATTGAAGCAGACTCTGAGAAGCTTTCCAAAGTCATCGCCGAGCTCAATGGCAAATCCATTGAAGATCTGATCGCACAAGGTAAAAAAATGATTTTTATTATCATTTATACCATTTTTCCCTACAAAAACGTACATTTTATGATTATTACAAAATGTAATTCAAATTCATACTTTCTACATTATTTTGCATTGGGAATCTTGTTCAATGAATTTACTACACCAAAATTTAAAATATATGGTTAAAACGATTATTGCCAAAGAACTAAAGTTTATGTACGTTCATTACGGTTTTGAAAAAATGGAAATACTTTGAACTTGATATTTTTGCTATTTTCCCAAGAAGAAAATCATTTGCGATATTCCTTATACAAATTCATTGAATTTATGGTTTCCATTGAAAAATAGTTGGTTCTAGGGTGGAAAAACTCGTACTTGTGTGCTTTATTTGCATTTGTTTGGGTTTTCCCAATTTTTTCATCAAGGCCGTTACCCTCGGTTCACACAACGGCCTCTTAAAATTTATTGAGAGGTTGACTCAAAACTGAGGAAGATTAAATTGTTGTGCTCCACTTTGGGTCGTGCATTTCATGACGTCGCCAAAACTAGGCCATCAAACACTTCTTGAAATATTTAAAAAATTCCATTTTTACATATGAAAAAAGCATAAACACGATTGTTCAAGTTTAAGTCTGAAATACTGAACCTATTTTATACGACTTTCAAGTTTGTGATAGTCGTCAGTGACCACATTCAGCATGGTTTTCACTATAATCAAAATATTACCTGGTTTGAGCTCAAATTATAACTATGGTCACAAGTCGCTGCTTTTATAAATCTGAGGTAGAATTTTAATAAAATCGGTAACAATTAAAAAAAAAAAAATACAAAATTGCACTTAATTACATGTTTATTATAACACTTGAATTGTAACGTTATTATAATAGGTCGCGAAAAGCTATCGTCAATGCCAGTTGGTGGCGCAGCTCCAGCTGCAGCTGCTGCTGCTGGTGGCGCTGCTGCACCTGCAGAGGTCCAAAAGGGTGAGTCTAAAAATTCTTTATGTTCTCGCGATAATAATTTTTTAATTTTTACATCTGTTTACGATGAAACATTCCTGTGCTACTTTTTTTTTTTATAAACTAACACATTAAATTCATGATTGTTTTTTAACCAGTCAAGAAAATTTCTATTCATTAATTACGGTTTTTTTAAAAGGAATATTCGTAATTTTTGTGGATTTTGTAATTTTTCAAAATAAAAAACGCGTTAAATTAGTAACTGACTTAATTATTGTTATTTATTAATTGCTTACAACTTGATCGTTGTCAATTTCATTATTACGATATAAAACATTCAATTCCATAATTTTAATGGTTAAAAACTTTTATCCGAAAAAATCGATTTTTTTTCTTTTTTTCTTCAAATGATGTTTCACCAATACCATCTTTCGCCTGAAGCGTTGTGATGTCAAATTCCGTACTGATGCACAAAACAAGAACTTGAAAAAAAAAAAATAAACAATGAATTTGTCTAACTGAATTTTTCTCGTAATTTTTTTGCAGAAGAGGAAAAGTCTGCAAAGGAAGACTCCGATTCTGAGGATGATAATTTGGGTTTCGGTCTTTTCGACTAAAAGAGAACGTGTCTAAGCTTATCCGACGAGGGGGAGAATAAAAAACACTTCATTCGACATCTGAGATTCTGGCGTTTTGCGGCGTTATTAAATAACATGTAATGCTCGTTTGTTATGGTCCCAATTGACGAATAAATAATTTTTTATTTTTACCCTATATTTTCTACCACCGACTGTTTTCCATATTTTCCCAATTTTCTTTATGATTATCAAATTAACCGTTTTCATTCCAATACATTTTTTCACAATTTGCTAAATTCTAAATAAATCGTTGAAACGAAATAAAATTGATCACTTTGTAGTTCCGTCGTCCACCGCGAGCGACATTACGATCGCGGACCACGTTGCTACGCGCGCGTACTCGTGTACAACCGGTCACGTGACAACGTTACATCGGCGCGCATCCGCGAAAATGTCTCAATTGAATTACTAATAAACGCGAGCTTAACTATGTTCCGGGAAGAATGAATCAACGAATAATTTTTCCTAGGCTTAGTACAAGCTGGTAATAAATAAAAACAATAGATTTATTTTTAAAATCACTTAAAAATATAAATAACCGCATCGAAGATGCAATTTACGAAAGACACTTTTGAAAAGAACGATTTTAATAGCGCATATTTTTGAATTTCGCTGAGGAAATTTTCGTACGAAAGTTCTAGAGAATTTTTGTTTCAACAGATCGTAATTTATTCCTAAACGTAATTGCTTCACGATTCTCACGTGATTTCTGCCATTTATATGCGTAAAAAACAGCAACAATGATAATAGTTGGAAAAGATCTGTCGTGTCGGTGCCAAAATATTTCGTATCGTGTCAATACATTCAGACGATCGGCGACAGAAGAGGGGTGGCAGTGCACCGTACCACGCGCGCCGTCGCGGCTTCATTCACAAGGATACGAAAAGCATGTGAAGAAGAACGGCGAGGAGGAGAACAGGGGAGGGGCAGGGATAGAAAATCGGATAGGTCGTATGAAAGGTGTACTTACGTGTGTACATCACGAGAGTAGGGATAGAATCGTGTTCCTAGGAGATTCTCCACGAAATAACTTGTATTCTTGCGCTTTGAAGAGAAATACATTGGTTTGAAAAAAAAACGAAGAATTTTCTAAAATTCGTAACGATTCGTATCTCCCGACGATTTTTCGCCGAATCAAAAGGGAAAATAGGAGCAATTACAAATCCGTAAAGAATCGTAGATTAATCGACGAAAAGAGTTGGGACTACTTTCTCGATAGGGGGCGGACGTTGTGTTGGCGGCGGCCATGATAGGTGTCAGCGACGGCTATCCACAGTGACGGCATTCGCCTTTGCGTCAGTCGGTTTTCGTGCGCGGATGGATTGAATTATAAGGAACGAAGGGAAAAAAAGGAGGACCAAATAAGAGGGAAGAGAAAGAAAAAAAGAGCCGAGGAATTCGGAGGTTGTCGCGGCAGCAAACCGAGGAATCGTTGTGAAATATAAAGAAAATCACGCGCGCAAGACACTAAAGTTTATCGATATTTAAGGGCTAATTCGCTGTTAACGATTTCGGGCGACGCGTATGAGATTCGGGTCGCCGCTTTTAAAGGAAAAGTGGCAAGACTCGAACAGGAGGAAATTGTTTAGGGGAGAGAACTAAAAAGCTATAAAAGAAATTAAAAAATAAACATTATTAAGTGAAAAATCAAAGTGAATAAAAATGACGCAGCTACTGCCCATAAGGTTTCAAGAACATCTCCAGGTGAGTGGACTTTTGCGCTTCGGTCGAAGGTGTTAGAAATGGAAATGGACGAAGGGGAAATAGGAAAAAAATCTTTTACACTCTCGGTCGAGTGCCGACGTGTTCATTGCCTTTCTCTCTCTCTCCATCGCTCTTTCTCTCTCTCTCTCTCTCTCTCTCGTTTTATCTCTCTGTACCTCTCTCTCTAATCTCGGAATGGCCTCGCGAGAGCGTGACTCCTCTTTCTCTCGCCCTCTCTCTCTCTCTCTCTTTCTCTCGCCCTCTCTCTCTCTCTCTCTTTCTCTTCGCCGATACGGGGCGTCACACACGGGGCCAACCTGCAAATATCAACACTTTTGACGTCCGCTCTGACAGCCAATTCCGACCGTTTTTGTCCCCCCTTCCCGCTACGTCAACAATGAAACTTGCACTTTTCTATCCGATATTCTTCGAGCTTTTACCCTTCTAATTGCTTTTTTTTCCTTCAAAAATGTTCCTTATTTACGATAAATTACGGAAAAATGTCTTTTCGATCCCGGTTTTATGCTCTCGCGGTTCGAGCTAAGCTTTAATCGTTACGATAGCTGATCGATTTTTTCGCGTATTAGGACGATCGCACGCAACACTGGGCCACGTCCGCTCACTCACGCCCCCCTTCCTCTTTCTTCTCTCCTCTTCCCTATCGCGCTTCCGCCTACATTTGGAAAATGTTATCTCTCCCGATTCTTTTTTCCTCCCTGTTTTACAATCTTTACATCGCTGTTACGTGACTTTTCCTTCATTTTTTTTTTCATATCAATCACAAAATATGCACGATGACCTTTTACTCCAAGGGAATTTTCAAATTGATCGATTTTTACAAATTCAAACACGAAGCTCTACGACTGACCCCTAGGTTTCTTCAAATAATAAAACTTCAAACTAATTTGTGGTAAAGATCAAGAAAATCATGAATTCATTCAATTATTACTTTAATATGTTTGGAAAATTTGTTTTATTATTGTTTTGTTGTTGAAAAGCAATTATTCCTTATTCTTTTCATTTGATTACTATTTTGACAATTATTTTCATACGACACTTCCTAGCAAAGAATGAAAAATGACAAAGAACGTTTAAGAAGCTACAGTATGTCAATTTTTCATTTCTGCAAACAAATATATGATAATTGTTCCAAAAACCATAATTTAATGTGTAAGTAAATGTTTCTCTTTTCTTCTACAATTTTATACAGAATGTGAAAGTTGTAGAAAAAAATGTTGGAGCGCACAATATGGCAAATTTTGTGCAAGTTAGCATGCACAATAAAAATTAGACGTAATATTAGAGAAATTGAATAAGATTTTATAAGGAATTAGATTTTGAGAATGATAGAAACCTGTAAAATAAAACAAAACTGATTGAATGAAATTTGTCTTTTAGCTAACCGCTGTGGGAATAAACGCCAGCAATGTCAGCTTTAACACGCTCACCATGGAATCTGACAAATTCATATGCGTACGTGAAAAAGTTGGGGACACGGCGCAAGTTGTCATAATAGACATGAACGATTCGGTAAATCCTATAAGAAGACCCATATCGGCGGATTCTGCGATTATGAATCCAGCGAGTAAAGTAATTGCACTCAAAGGTGAGTTATAAACAAAAGAAAGCCAAAAATCCATAGGAAGAAGCATTGCAAGTCAAAAATATCAAATTTCTGGTTCAATGAAAACTTTTTGGAGTTTTAATTTTCGAATATTCTCTCATTCACAAAGAACAATTTGTTGGCTATATAAAATGGTAATTCATCAAATTGAAAATTCCTTGAAATATGAAACTCGATGGCAGTGTACAGCTTTTTTTTTTTTTTTTTTAATATATATATTTCACGTTTTTTCAAATCCTTGAGCCATTCAAACCAAATATAACTACAACAAATATTTTTATACCCAATTCGTGTACAATAATACAGGCAAATGCCTCTGAATTATTCTTCCGGTTTTTCTTTGTAAATAAAAACCAGTGTAATGTATTCCCGGTGGAATTTCTGTTATCATAAAGTAAAATGTTTCTATTGGAGTTTTATCGGTGAAATAAAATCCTTTGTTTTTTAGTATGGCGTATAGTAATCTTGTTGCAACATCGAACAAACAAAAAAATTGTTCCCATCGGGATTACCGAATCCCAGTGTAACATTGAGAAAAGAGATTTACTTAATCCGACAAAAGCTTTGAACTAAATTTATTTTCCACAATCAACGTAATTGTAAATTCATTTCATCTAATGGAAAAAAACGAATGGGACAATTGAATACTTTTAAATATTTGATAAATAAATAAAAATAAACCGTACTCGAGATAGCAATGATTTAAGTAACTAGTTGAAGTTCTTGAATGAACGAAAAATTGACGAAGTCAATTTTGATTGATTCTTATAAATTTGCCTCTTGGTGTATGAATATTATTGTTATCAATATTATAATCCATGTGATTGTAAATATGACAAAATAATATTTGTCATGCAGCTCAAAAGACACTGCAGATATTCAACATCGAAATGAAATCAAAGATGAAGGCGCACGTGATGACGGAGGACGTGGTATTTTGGAAATGGATATCGTTGAACACACTGGCATTGGTGACAGAAATGGCAGTATATCATTGGTCGATGGAGGGTGATTCGACGCCAACGAAGATGTTTGAGCGTCATTCGTCATTAAACGGTTGTCAGATAATAAACTATCGTACGGATCCGAAGCAAACATGGCTTTTGTTGATCGGAATATCAGCGCAACACAATCGTGTTGTGGGTGCGATGCAGTTGTATTCGGTGGAGAGAAAATGTTCACAGCCGATCGAAGGTCATGCGGCGTCGTTCGCTCAGTTCAAAATGGAGGGAAACGCGGAACCGAGCAATTTGTTTTGTTTCGCGGTGCGCACCGTCCAAGGTGCAAAATTGCATATTATTGAGGTCGGACAACCGCCCGCCGGAAATCATCCGTTCCCGAAAAAAGCGGTTGACGTTTTTTTCCCACCTGAAGCAGGAAACGATTTTCCCGTTGCTATGCAAGTTAGCTCGAAATACGACGTTATTTATCTAATCACTAAATATGGCTACATTCACATGTATGACATCGAATCGGCAACTTGTATATTCATGAATCGCATTTCCGGTGAAACGATCTTCGTGACTGCTCCGCACGAAGCCTCCGGCGGCATTATCGGCGTCAATCGTAAAGGCCAAGTTCTCTCGGTCTCCGTTGAAGAAGAAAATATTATACCATACATCAACGGCGTTCTTCAAAATCCCGAATTGGCCCTGCGTATGGCAGTCAGAAATAATCTCTCCGGGGCCGAAGATCTCTTCGTACGAAAATTCAATATGCTTTTTCAAAACAGCCAATATGCCGAAGCCGCCAAAGTTGCCGCTAATGCACCCAAGGGCATCCTCCGAACACCTGCGACTATTCAACGATTCCAACAGGTCAGGAAAAACTCAATAAGAATTCTTTAAAATTTTTCGTTCAAACTATTTCTCCACTTCTGAGAATTTTTGTTGATTCTAAGCGACCAATTCCAGGCTTAGAATTTTCCAATCCAAGAGCAATTATTCCCGAGTAAAATTCTCATGAATAATTCTACCGATAATTGAGGCAAGGAAAATCTTATCCAACAAAAATAATGGATTACCAAAAAAAGAAACGAACAGAAAAAACAAAAAACTATGAAGTGTACACAGTAAATTTATTAGCAATGCAAAAACATAATAACAGAAAGAAACAGAAATCACGAATAATAAATATGAAATAAATACAGTAAGTTTAATTTAATCAATTTTATTCAGAGAAAATTGCATGGGAAATTTTCATTTGGAATAATTATATGCAGAGTAAGTTTTTGTTAAAGAAGTTTTTACTCATTTCTTCTTAAAAATTTTATATAAGGAGTGGGAACAAGAAATACACAAATAAAACCGAAAAATAAAAACCAGAAAAAACAAATGTGAAATATGCGCACTAAGTTCGATTTAGTTTAATTCTATTTGGAAAAAAATGATGGAAGAAATTTTCTTTTGGAGTAATTACATGTACTTGTCCAGAGGAAGTTTTCGTTAAAATGTTCACATAAATGTCTCTCTAAAACTTTACACGAGAAATAGGAATAGAAAATGAGAATTTCGAGCGGAATCTTCAAATTTCTATTTTAATATCTTCGACGCAGGTTCCAGCAACCCAAGGACAAACCTCGCCTCTCCTGCAGTATTTCGGAATCCTCCTCGACCAAGGACAACTCAACAAGTACGAATCTCTCGAGCTTTGTCGCCCTGTTTTGGTTCAAGGACGCAAACAGTTGCTGGAGAAATGGCTCAAAGAGGACAAACTCGAGTGCAGCGAAGAATTGGGTGATCTCGTTAAACAAGCTGATCCCACACTTGCTCTCAGTGTTTATCTTCGCGCAAACGTACCCAACAAAGTGATTCAATGCTTCGCCGAGACCGGACAATTCCAAAAAATCGTACTCTACGCCAAAAAAGTCTCGTACACACCGGATTACGTTTTCCTCCTGAGAAACGTCATGAGAATCAATCCTGATCAAGGCGTCGCTTTGGCTCAAATGCTCGTCCAGGATGATGAACCTTTGGCTGATATTAATCAAGTGAGCAAATGTTCATATTTCCTAAAATACTTTTATCGGGTATTTTTCAAATTTCGCTCTTCCATTTTTTCCAGAGGCAATATCTGAGAAACTGTGTTTGTTCATTGCCTTGGCAATTTCGTAAAAATAACATTGAATCTTTTTACATAAAAATGGGCAAAATTCGTGATTTTTTTTATTCAATTTTTTCAAAGTTTTTGGAAAAATCTAACAAAAAATTAATATCCATTTAGAAAAATAAGCTAACTCATTTCATGTAACAAAAAAAATGGTCTGATTATTCATCGATACATATTTAGGTCAAAGAATGTGTTGATAAGTTTTTAGAATTATTGTTATTGAAAATCAATGTTAGAGAAGTTTGAAAAATGACTGAAGTTTTTCAAATTTTCGTCCAATTGCGAGGTTTCGAAATTCTGATCATACAAAAATTTTAGCTGAGAAGCATCTTTGGACTAATATTACCAGAAAGTTTTACCTTTTTTTTCACTGACAATTCAATCCGTTTGCCGTTTAATTTTTTTTATTGCAAACTATATGATCATAAAAATAGAAAAAAAAACTCGATATTTTTCTCAAAAAAATCGTAATCCCCATTAATTTACTGTTATAAATTTTTGCATGCTTCTAATCTACGCCCAAATTTTAAAAGACTTGCGATATTTTGATTCATTGTAAATGGAGGTTAATTTAGACTTAATTCTGCTTTGCAGATCGTTGACATATTTATGGAGCAAAATATGGTGCAACAATGTACAGCATTCCTTTTGGACGCTTTGAAGAACAATCGACCAAGCGAGGGAGCTTTGCAGACGCGTCTATTGGAGATGAATTTGATGTCAGCTCCACAAGTAGCGGATGCGATATTGGGCAATCAAATGTTTACTCATTACGACCGAGCACACGTTGCGCAATTGTGTGAGAAAGCTGGCTTGTTGCAAAGGGCATTGGAGCATTACACTGATCTTTATGACATAAAACGAGCGGTAGTTCACACTCATCTTTTGTCGCCGGATTGGCTGGTTGGATTTTTCGGCACGTTGTCTGTGGAGGATTCTCTGGAATGTTTGAAAGCAATGTTGACAGCAAATATCCGTCAAAATTTGCAAATTTGCGTGCAAATAGCGACGAAATATCACGAGCAATTGACGACTAAATCATTGATCGATCTCTTCGAGAGTTTCAAATCGTACGAGGGTCTCTTTTATTTCCTGGGCTCGATTGTGAATTTCAGCCAAGACCAAGAGGTTCATTTCAAGTACATACAAGCTGCTTGCAAAATCGGCCAGATCAAAGAAGTCGAGAGAATCTGTCGTGAGAGTAATTGTTACAACGCTGAGCGTGTGAAGAACTTTTTGAAAGAAGCAAAACTCTCAGACCAATTGCCTTTAATAATAGTCTGCGATCGTTTCGACTTCGTTCACGATCTCGTGCTCTACCTTTATCGGAACAATCTCCAAAAGTACATAGAGATTTACGTGCAAAAGGTTAATCCGTCGCGACTTCCGGTGGTAGTCGGTGGACTTTTGGATGTAGATTGTTCGGAGGATATAATTAAAAATTTGATTCTCGTCGTACGTGGACAATTCTCGACCGATGAACTCGTCGAAGAAGTCGAAAAGCGCAATCGTTTAAAGCTTCTTTTACCTTGGCTCGAATCACGTGTTCACGAAGGTTGTGTCGAGCCCGCGACTCACAATGCTCTCGCTAAAATTTACATCGACAGCAATAACAATCCCGAGAGATTTCTCAAAGAAAATCAATTTTACGATAGTCGTGTTGTTGGTAAATATTGCGAAAAACGCGATCCTCACCTCGCTTGTATTGCCTACGAACGTGGACAATGCGATCGTGAATTGATAAGCGTTTGCAACGAAAACAGCCTCTTCAAGAGCGAAGCAAGATATTTGGTCAGACGTCGTGATCCTGACCTCTGGGCTGAAGTTCTACTTGAAAGCAATCCTTACAAAAGACCTCTCATCGATCAAGTCGTACAAACCGCACTTTCCGAGACTCAAGATCCCGAGGATATTTCCGTTACCGTAAAAGCTTTCATGACTGCTGATTTACCCAACGAGCTCATCGAACTTCTCGAGAAAATCGTCCTCGACAGCAGCGTCTTCAGCGATCATCGCAATCTTCAAAATCTTTTGATTCTCACCGCCATCAAGGCTGATCGTACTCGTGTCATGGAGTATATCAATCGTTTGGACAATTACGACGCACCTGATATCGCCAATATCGCTATCAACAACGAACTCTACGAGGAAGCTTTTGCCATTTTCAAGAAATTCGATGTCAATACTTCCGCCATTCAAGTCCTTATCGAACAAGTCAATAATCTCGATCGTGCCTACGAATTTGCCGAACGGTACGTCCATTTTCTATTTTTATTCAAAAAATATCTCAATTTTATTATATGTTTTTTTTTGTTTTCGAGGTTAATATTATTCGTAGCGTTTGGAAAATAGAATTGAAAAAAATTTCTTTATCAAATCGCTGAGTATTGAAATTCTGATTAAATACGAATTTATTAAAAGGGAAAATTTGTACATGTGGTCGAAATTTTTCCTTAAACTTACGAAAAAATGGACTCCGACTGATTTTGATTCTTGATATTGCAGATGCAACGAACCAGCCGTCTGGTCTCAACTTGCCCGAGCTCAATTGCAACAAGGCTTGGTGAAAGAAGCGATCGACAGTTTCATCAAAGCTGACGATCCATCGGCGTACGTCGATGTCGTAGAAACCGCCCACCGGACCTCGCATTGGGAAGATCTCGTCCGTTATTTGCAAATGGCGAGGAAGAAAGCTCGTGAATCTTTCATCGAAAGCGAACTCATTTACGCTTATGCTCGTACCAACAGACTCGCCGATCTCGAAGAATTCATCTCTGGACCGAATCACGCCGATATACAAAAGGTATTTACAATTATTTTTATTTTTTTCTTTTAATTTATTACGATATTGATATAAAAATTAGTTTCACGTCTTTTTACGTTTCCATATTACTCTATCCTTTTGCTTCACTCTTTTAAGTCGATGTTCTTGATTTACTTTAGATACAAAAGGTATTTACGGAAAAATAAATATATTTTTAAAAACGATTACACGAATTTTCGAGACTTTTTTTTCGAAATCTTAAAAAAATAAAAATTTTTTCTAACGAACTACGTTTTATTTGCATAACAGATCGGCGACAGGTGCTTCGACGACAAAATGTACGACGCAGCGAAGCTGCTGTACAACAACGTATCGAACTTTGCGAGATTGGCGATAACGCTGGTGCACTTGAAAGAATTCCAAGGCGCGGTGGACAGCGCTCGCAAGGCGAATTCCACAAGAACTTGGAAGGAAGTTTGTTTCGCTTGCGTCGACAGCGGTGAATTCCGTCTTGCCCAAATGTGCGGTCTTCATATCGTCGTGCATGCTGACGAGCTCGAAGATCTAATCAATTATTACCAAGATCGTGGGCACTTCGAAGAGCTTATTAATCTTTTGGAAGCTGCTCTTGGTCTTGAGCGCGCTCATATGGGAATGTTCACCGAGCTCGCCATTCTCTACAGCAAATACAAGCCTCAAAGGATGCGTGAACATCTCGAACTCTTCTGGTCTCGCGTCAATATACCAAAGGTAGTAAATTTCTTCAATTTATCACTTTTACGTTCCAGTTCAATTATTTTTTTTTACAGTAGTATTCATTTAAAAATCTATCGCTGGACGAAATTTACGAAAGTCGTTTCGATGTATCGTGGTCATTGTATCACCACTGTGAAGTATTTGGGAATAATTACTATTCGATCCTTGCACAACGTGTAACATTACCAGAAAATATAAACTACTAATAGAATTATAACAATTTATAATAATAAATAACATTATAATAACTGTACATAACATATTTTTCATCACACTTTTTATAACTGTTACATAGCAGTGACATTTATGGTGGTGATATTTGTGAATCATTCGCTGGACGAAAATCAAGAAAGTTGTTTCGGTGCCATGAAATATTTGGGAATTATTTCTATTTGATGCTGGCACGACATATACATTTTTTTGTTTTTAATATAAACTAATCGAATTATAATAATTTATAATAATAAATAATGTTTTCACTGACTTATTTCATCACTGTTATCCAACAGTATCATTATTTGCGGTAGTGGTGGTATTTATGGATCGAACGTTGAACCTAAATTGAGAAAACCCTTCAGTGCATCGAGGTCATTCGATCGTATTAAAAGATATTTTGAACTAATTAATATTTGATGATTGCTCGAAAAAATACAGTATAATTTTGCTTAAAAGCTACTTGAACAATTATGGTAATCCTCATCGTTATTCTGAGAATTGTCAATTTCAGTAGATGTGATATAAGGACTTGATATCTGTCTTTTGCTACACAATGATATACAAGCATGAAAAAACAATATTACATTATATATCAACCGCGAAATATTTCTGTTAAGGTGTTACGCGCAGCTGAATCGGCACACTTATGGGCCGAGCTCGTCTTTCTATACGACAAATATGAAGAATACGATAACGCGGTTCTCGCGATGATGCAACATCCGACCGAGGCTTGGCGAGAGGGTCATTTCAAAGATGTTATAACCAAAGTCGCGAACGTCGAACTGTATTACAAAGCGATACAATTTTACGTCGAGTATAAACCGCTCTTGTTAAACGACATATTGTTGGTATTGGCGCCCCGAATGGACCACACGAGATCCGTCGCTTATTTCACAAGGACTGGACATCTCCAACTCGTAAAGCCTTATCTGAGATCCGTTCAAGCTTTGAACAACAAAGCCATAAACGAGGCACTCAACGGTCTTCTCATCGACGAGGAAGATTATCAGGGCTTGAGAACGTCGATAGACGCTTTCGACAATTTCGACAATATCGCCCTTGCCCAACAACTCGAGAAACACGAATTAATCGAGTTCAGAAGAATCGCTGCCTATCTTTACAAAGGAAACAACAGGTGGAAACAGTCCGTCGAATTGTGCAAGAAAGACAGGCTTTTCCGGTGAATATTCAACTTTTTTACCCTGTCAAAAGTTTTATTCTATTCAAACTTCTACACTTGACAAAACGTCAAATAGCTGAAAAAATTCTTTAATGTTCGAGAGTTATCGAACATTGAATTTCAATAATAATGTATAGAATTCAAAAACAAATTATTCGTACAAAAAAATGTTTAACGATAAATCAAGTGATTTTTTTCCCAGCCAAAAATTTGATTCTGTCCAAATTTAAATGTTTGGCAATCCTCCCAATACTTGAAAAAACTCGTCTTTATTCGAGATACTACAATAATTGATTATATTGAAAAAAAAAGAAACGAATATTCCATAATAATGACAAAGATTGAAGTTGTTTTAACGAATAAGCATTAACAGAATAATTATACGATTTTTTCACTGGTCATACGGAATGAATTGTGATTTTTCTGTGAATCGTTGTAAAAATTTTCAGAATCTGTCATTTTTAAATTTTGTGAATTTAAATATCTTGGTTCATGCTCTTTTTAATTAGATTTTTATAACGAATTATTCTTACAATAGTGACGCGATGGAATACGCCGCGGAATCACGCAACGCCGATGTAGCTGAAGAATTGCTGGAATGGTTTCTCGAGAGAGGATCGAAGGATTGTTTCGCGGCATGTCTCTTTCACTGTTACGATCTTCTTCATCCTGACGTTATCCTCGAACTCGCGTGGAGACATCGCATTCTACCATTCGCTATGCCCTATTTAATCCAAGTAGCTCGCGAATACATCACAAAGGTAAGAATTTCTTAATAAACAAAACGTAAACGGTTTTGTCAATACCCCGTTATTGATTGGTGCAACTTCAAGGTCACATTATATACATACTTGTTCGTACCTATTCCATTTTCATTCACCTTCAATTGCTTTTCAATGATTCTATGAAAAAAAAATCTGACAACGAATTAGTATATTAAAATCGTATTTTTTTTACACTATACAAACAGGTCGATAAACTTGAGGAAGCAGAAAGTCGAAGAGTCGAGGAGACCGATCACCAAGAGCACAAGCCGATGATAATGCGTGAGTACATGGCGAGAATTTCGCTGAGTTAGCAAAAATGTTTGAAATCGCAAAAGTATAGTTAACATTTGGCATATTAATAATTTTGAAAAAATGATAAATTCTCGCAGGAGAGCTACAAATTATCATATTTTAAATACAATGAATATTCCATTTTTTATTTCATATTTTGGAACCTTGAAGAAATGAGCACTCGAGTCTAAAATTGTTGTTATTATATTTTTCATGATTATATTATTATGTTATCATCAATTGTTTTTATTTGGTATTTATATATTTTTTTCTCAGCTGAGCCACAATTGATGCTGACAGCTGGACCGGGAATGATGGCGCCAGGTTACGCGCCCCAAGGGGTTTACGGAGCGCCAGCTCAGGGGGTTTACGCGCCAGCGGCTGCGGCCTATCAAGGCTACGGCATGTGAGACGGGCTGAACGAAAAGCTTTACAGCACCGATCAACAATATTCACATTTCTTAAGGTTTAGCTAGGAGAACAAGGATAACGCCGTTAGTTCGTAGTCAATAATTCGAACGCTGAATCGGGAGATAGCAAAGAAGAAGCAGAAGAAAATGGAAAGGAGAGAAAGAAATAAAGTAAAACCGAATAGAGAGAAAAGACCATGATGAACGAATGAAAATAATAATAAAAAAAAGAGGTTATTCTGCGTGACCTGATGAATTTTCGTGTCAGTTGGCGATTGGCCAGTGCGAAAGCCTTGACGAAAAAAAGAGAAGAAAGACGAGAAAAGAACAGAAAAAAAAACGAGGGCTGTCGACTTTCAAGATGATAAATTAACCACATCTAAAATTAACATTAGTTTTCTGAAATATCATTCGCAGCCTGACAATTGACACTTCAAAATAAATTTCAAAGTCTCGCTCATTAAGAGGCTTACGATAAAGCTCATTAAAATCATCGACAGAAATGCTAGTGTGGAAAAGAAAAAATCGCCTGTATTACGATTTTTGCAGTACAAAAAAATAACAGATTCGGAGGAAAAATGAGACACGGAATCGTGATGGAGAGTTTGAGAATGAGATTAATTAGCGAGTTTTTTGGATCCTTTGAAAGAAATGGCTATCTGTGCTTGACAGGAGAAATCAACCGTATTGGTTCGATTATTTTTTCGTAAATATCGTTTGTTAACACAAGTACATATTACGTGTATATTTATCTCGATTATCCAAACCGTTTCGAGGCATTGTGAATTAGAGTCTATCCTTAACGTCCATTGTGTTATCCCGATACTTTATTTATTTTTTTTTTTTTATTCGTCAGATTATCATCGACTTTCGAGCCTGAAATTTTTCATCGACAGCCTCAAAACGTAAGATATTATCGGGCACACGATTGTTTTTGTTTTTTAATATACTGTAAATCGCCCTACTTTTCATCGTAGCATAATAACTTTGTGTTGGTTCGAAACGACGTGAAAATAAGAGGAATAAATTTAAAAAAAAAAACAATTGCGTCGAGGGCCTACGCATTTTTTTTTTATTCCATTTCTTGTAATCATTCTGTGCTGTCGAAGATCGATCTGAAATAATTTTCCTACGGAATATCGATGTTTCATCCCCCCCCCCCCCCCCCCAAATCATAATATCAATGATTATTTAGTAATGAAAAAATAATCGTTATAAATTATTCTTAACTTAGGAGTTAAAACCTTCGAATTTTCACACTTTTACAACTTTCTCTAATTATTGTGTTGAAAAATCATTTTATGATTGTTAAAATGATTTTTTATTTGAATTATATGCTCATCAGTGAAATCACACTTTCAAAGTTGTGTACGTATGCATGTGTCACCGATTTCTTCCGTAGTAATCGTTTTTTTTTTTGTCTTTTCTACGATGAGTACGAACGAGCTTATGATGATAATCCTTTAATTTTTTTTCTTTTTAAACATTCTTTCGTTGTCGGATTAAGCCGAAAGGATTAAATTATTGTGATGAATACATTTTTCCATTCACCATTAGCACGAAGAAAAAATGAAATATTTTCGTCCTTTCATTAAATTTAGAATTTCGTCGAATGTTTTCGTTGCAAATTTCATGCCCGTGAGAGAAAAAGTTTGAGATCGTGCACGTGTTTCTATTTTTTCTTTACCCGAGTATTAAATTATACATTTTTAACGCAATTTCGCTTGTTTAAACAAATTTGTTTCATCGTAGACTTTTTTCTACAGCTGATCAAACAAAAGAAAAGAAAATACGAGAAAAAATAAATAGCAAATTATTTTGATGGAAAAAAAGAAAACCATACTGCGATCACCATTCGACGTGTAAAACTTGTCAAATAGCGGTAGCTGGCTTAGAAAATCAATGTTAGATACGAGAAAAGTGTTTCAATCGAAAATATGCGACACCACAAAATTAAAGACATTCCCCGATAATTATAATCACTCTCATCATCGATTGGTGAATATCGCCGCAAATCTAAACTTACTCCCCAAAAAATGACCTTGTAACAATATATATATATATATATATATATATATAAACGAGATTACATCCATTGAAAATAATTAAAATTTCGAGCCACACGTAGTTCGGTTATAAAACGTACGTTGTTAATGTATTGATATCGATCATGATTTTTGGATATTATGATTTATTATTATTATTATCTATTGAAAAACAATGAAAAAGCGATTCAAGCAAGAATGATTGATAATTATACATAAAAATGATAAATATATAATTATATTATTATATATTATATTGGTAATTAATGTAATATGTGAGTAACGCGCATGTGTGTGTGTATATATATATATTTATATATATCTGTGCTTATATATATGTACACACGCTCATACGTATATACATATATATATATACATAAAAATACGAGAATCGTATTTAAAAAAAAAAAAACTGAAAAGAAATAAAATGAGAATGCAAGTGAGACGGAATTTAAGAAATTGCGAAAAGAAAATAAAGAAATAAGAATACGTATAGTAATGGACTGATTCGGGAGAAACGGTTTGCTAATCATGTCGACACGTTTTCTCGTTTTGCGCTGTAAAATGTAACGGATGTGCTGAAATAAAAAAGCTGTTCGTAGTTCGAAATAAATGAAAGCCTGTTCAACGGAATTTTTGCGAATTTTATTTGCTGCATTTTTGTTAAAACATATACTTAAAAGGATTTTTTTTGGATAAATATTTATGGATTTCTAGATGGCCCCAAAGTGCGTCGCTTTGAATTTCTTCACCGAACGCTCAGCAGGCTTGAAACAAATCTCTTTGCCGTAAACTTGAAGATACGCGTTGGGCAAGTGGAACCGAAAGACCGACGAACTTTTTGGAATCGCTGAAAAAATAATCAGTTTAGATTAGTATTTTATATGAAAACAATACTTTGTACATAAAAATTGAGGTTTTACGGTGTCAATTTTAACGAAAAAGACAAAAAAGACTTACTTAGAATGACAAAGAAACTTTTTTCACAAAAAAATTAATTCTTTATTTAAATTTGTATGATAGAGAAAAATATTGTTATTCTTACTCCTGAGAATATTTTTCGGTGTAACAATTCTGAAGCAATTTTTTGTTTCCTGAAGAACTATTCCTTTAATGCCCACTAAATTAGTTTCTTTCGATTGTACCACCGAAATTATAGCCCCGTGATAATCCGCTTTCATTAGGCGTTGATTTACACTTTCCCAGTTTGAACTGACTGCGCTGTTGGGCAACTTGGAAAAACTCCGTACTCCCAAATTCTGCCTTATGTATTCGGTCCACATTTCGTTCAATGGCAAAAGTTCCTTATAAACGAGACCATGATTTTTTGTGAAGATTTGCTGTCCTAGAAGCTTGCGCATGGAATATTTTTTGCCTTTCGTACCTTTGCTTTGTTTTTTAAGTTTTGATGATTTGTGCTTATCTAAAATGAATGACTGGAACAAAAAATAAAAATTTTTTTGTTCATATAGTACTTAGTTTTTATAGTATTCGTGTTTCTGAATTGTTTGATTATTAGACTTTATGGTATTAATGAATATAAAATTATTATTAAAAATACCAAATAATTATATTTCTGTCGAAATAACTCACTTTTTTCAATTCTTCCAGAACATCTTTGCTGTCGGAAGATGGCAAAGTTCTTTCGAGATACTTGACGATAAATTGTTCCCGTCCTTCGTAAGTCGTTACTGAATTTGTTACCTCATTAGGTAAAGGTAAGCAAACATTGTCTGTATGCAATTTTCCAAAAAGTTAATACCAAATTGAAATATTAATAATAAAACGTGATCGAATAGTTTTGAGGTTATCCGACGAGCCATAATTTTATTTTTCGTAAACCCGAATACAAGTTAATAAACAAATGAGTTATCGGAACATTTTTTTAGCTGTTTATTTACAACGTATCGAAATAATCTAAAAAATTCGTTTGTTATAACATTGGAGATTACAACGCACATTAGGTTAATTGTTCACGAATTCGACGCAATTCCAGATTAAATATGCTGGTAACTCACCCGCAGTACTCGACATTGTAATTTCCACAAAGAATTACTCCAATATACACAAAACAAACATCAAATATTCGAATTGTAAACAAACAAAATTCGAAGCACGCATTGTGTTGAATAAACAATGAACACGTGCTCAAGAACACGCGGAGCAGGGAGACTAGAGTAAAGGAGTGGAGACCAGTGTTGCCAGCCCGTATTGTCGTAACCCCGCTAGCTGCCTCCCCCGATCCCGCCAAAAACCACTATATTCGTCCGCAACAATTTCCACCAGAAAATCACCAGAAACAGTATTTTTCTGCCAAAAAAACAACCAACTCTCAGGGTAACGATATCTATCACAGGACAATTTATTATATGATTATATTGTTAAATAGAAAGAAAATGTTTAGACCACAGTTTTATACACCATAAAACTCCATTAAGTCAAGTGACTCTGATGAGCATGTACCATTTTGTTGCATTAAATACTTATGTATGTCAGTAGCAGATCGGGTCAATGCTAGTCTCTCAATCTGAAGGTCGAGCGTTCGATCCCACCTTCCAGCTATTTTTCTTTTTAATTTATATAACGAATATGGATCAATAGTAATATGCGAATAATTAATTTCTTTTATTTGTTAAACTATTTAATTATTATTAACTAGTCGTAAATTTCTTTTTCATGTTTCTTACATAGATGGATTTGGATATGCAAATGATTGGTTCTTCCAGAATGTTATTTACACTCGTCTATAAGAAATTAAATGCACTGGTATTTTGCGTTTATAATAATTATTTTCTTAATAATGTCAATGAAAAAACTTTATTATAGCTGGAATAAAATTTTCATTACCATGTTATAACATTTAGAAATGGCAGATTGTCGTTTCGGCGAATATGCTGCGTTTTAATTATTTATCATATTTAATGATTCATTATAAACGTTATTTCGTTAATATCATCACAGATATAAAAAAATATAATGTTAAGTATTTTTATATTCACTGCAATACGAACTATGTTATAAAATAGTTTATTGATTATAAAATAAAACAGATCATTTCAAATTCATGCGAGTCTCTTCGTTTTTTTTTGTGCGCAATGGGGAGGTACTCTGTACTGGGATTTTGGGCCTAAACGAGGATTGTTTTAAAGTCAGTAAATTTCCACTTAAAAACACCAAAATTACCCTAAAACCACCAATTTTCCGCTAACCGGTAAACTGTTGTGTATCCCCACCAATAAAAATCGAACCTGAATAACCACAATTTCGAAGTCGTCAAATTTCCATCAAATTTACCGTGAAACCACCAATTTCCCCGCTAACCGCTACACCGCTAGGTGTTCCCACCAACAACCTTCCAAAATCACCAAATTTAGCGAGAAAATCACCAAGTTGGCAACACTGGTGGAGACAGCGTGCTTTAGAAATGTACACGAAATCCCAGCCTGAAGCGGCGGCGCTGTATCGGTACAGATTCTATTAGATCAGACACTGTTACTACTTATTTCCTAACCTCGATTTTTCAAAATACCTGCAGTGGCTATGTTTACGTCAGGGAGTTTACGTGTACAAAAATTTTTTTTTTATTAATGTACTGAACTTCGATCTTGGAAGGAAATGAAATGTGAACATTTGATATTGTTTTATTCTACCAGACCCATCAGTACAATTTTTTTTTTTTATCATTAATTTTGTAAATACTGGAAATAAAGTTGTTTATCTGGCTCAATGGCACATTTCCGTTTTTATGTCGTAAATACTTATGACATTAAAATTTTTTTATTCAGCATGAAAACGACGCGGGTATCACAAAAAACACCACATGAAAAAATCTGCCAACCTTGAAAGGTGGTTGGAATTCCGGATCAATGCATGTAACAATCTGAGATTGTTGATGTTTACAAAATTTAACCGTTCCACACATGAGACGAAACCACGCACTGAAGACAATGAATAGTCTTTTTAACCTCCAATATCCTGTCCAATATACTGGGATTTGGGTTAGAGGCTTTTTTTTCTATTGCGCAAGCGTGAAACGGTCACTTTCACCGTGTGGACTAATTTTATTACTATACGCGTAGTACACCTGATGGCACAGCTAAGAACTAATTCAAGACGGGATTTTGAGGACGCCGTTACTACTTATTTTCCTATGTTATGTCCACTTCAGGGAGACTAGAGAGAAGGAGTGAACACAGCATAGGCCAATTTGTAGTTCCAGGTTCCAGCGTGCCTAAAACACGTTGATGCTATAGTTTCTGGTTTTGCCACTACAGCACTCGTGACCGAAAGTACTAATGCATATAGTAATAATAATCCTCAGCGACGTGAAACTGACGTTGTACTTTGCGATCGCAGCGCCTCTCATTTTCTACCAATTTTTGGGAACACTTCTTAAGGTAATGTATCAGTTGCATGAGTGGGGGGTCGATAACTGAAAAGTAGATACACGTTTTTCTCGGACACGCTTGATATTTCGAGAAAACGAAGAGTTACACGTTGTTCTCCGATAAGAAGAAAATAACGTGTAACTCTCCGTTTTCTTGAAATATCAAGCGTGTCCGAGAAAATCGTATATCTACTTTTCAGTTATCGACATCCCACTCATGCAACTGATAGATTACCTTTATTACGATGTGTTCACTCCTACTCTTTAGTCTACCTGGTTGAGACGGTTGCGTTTACCGCCATGTTCGCCCAAGTCGAACGCGCACAAACGCTTTCAACGCTACAAACGCTTTGAACGCTGTGAGCGCCCAAGTCGAACACACCCAAGTCACGCGCTTAGTTTTGTTGTTCTCTGATATCTCAGTAATAAAGTAAACATCGGTTCAATTCTTGACTTTTTATTGTTCATGAATTCGTGATAACCTAAAAATTTTGTGAATCGCTTGTTCGGCGTTTACACGGTATTCACGTTGTCAAGGGTGCCGGTTAATCGATTTAAAAAAAAGTGAAAAAACATGATTTTCGCGAGTTTCCATCGTTTAATTAGCGTTTCGACGAGAATCACAACTAAAAACGTTCTCGTGCGAAACATTTCCACGATTTTCCTGTATCGAAAAAGTTTCAATGGTTTGGACCGGACTTTTGAGGCCCGGTCCGTACGCTGTGCCAGTGTAATTTGTAACAATTCGGCTAAACGTCGTTTTAGTAAACAACCCGGTATTTCGGAAGGAGCCGAACAGAATATACCGGCTTTACCAATCAAAAGACGACCTTTGAGGAAAATAAAAAGACTCGTTTCGGAAGATCTGGAATCGGCACAGCCTGGAGTAAGTTATTTTCAACGAATTTTAATTTTTTTTCATTTCGTGGTTTTTTTTTTCAATTTTTTCAATTTTTCATCATTTTAAAGTTCTGGAATGTCAAAGCTCTCGCAACTGCAGAAGATTACAATTTAGAGAGTCTTATGGAAGGACTTGTCAAACAGGACCTATACATCCCAAAAAAAATCAATACATCCTCCAAGTGTAAGTGAAAAATATATATTATTTTTTTGTTTACGCACACAAATAATTTGTTTGGATAAGTTAATATAAATTTTTTTTTTTAAATCGCGATTATAAAAATATTTCAACAGAAATGGTATAATTAAATTTTGGGTTAAATAAGTGTATTTACTGTACTAATTATTTATATAATGATAATTTAATTTAGTAAATAATCTCTGAACTCTAAATCTATGCTGTGCGGTATTTTTTTAGTTAACCCCAGACCCCTACAACGGAGTTGAAAACAACTCCAATTTTTTTTAGTAAAAAACTTCTTTTTGGCGTTTCTCCGAAATTTGTTTCGTTTTATAGTGTTCATCATTAAATGTTCACCAAATGTGACTACTTTATCATATATTATTCTCTTCATAATTAAAAAATGAAGAGAATGGTGTATAATTAAACCTTATCATAGCATACGAAGAACGTTGTATGTTAATGATAAGATTGGGGTCAATTTCAACCCCATTGTAGGGTTCACAGTCGGAAAAATAGATTGTAGGGATCTAGGGTTAAGGTAATATGGCTGCTTCACACTAGTCAAATAAGTGCTAAATTTTTAAAATATATTTATGCAAAGTTCAATGCACTAATTAAATTAATTGAAGGTTGATGTGTATTATGGCATGACTTAATAACCTAAAAAAAATTAATAACAATGGATTTGCAAAATCATCAACTGATAACTGCAAAATTCCATGATGTCATATTTTCATTGAGATTTTTCAAAGAATAATCCATATTTTTCAACCGATTTTAATGCACCACGTTTTATTTTGTTCCTCAAGAGATCCTCTACGAATTCACTGTATAGGTTTTTCTAAACTTGTTAGTAGGAAAATTACAGCAATTGGTTTATGAACATTTTTTTTAGTCAATTAAATAATCGGCTGCAACAGTAAAACGATGAAACGCAGAAAAAAATCCACACGAATTCGTAGAGGATCTCTTGAGGAACAAAATAAGACATGGTGCATTAAAATCGGTTGAAGAATATGGATTATTCTTTGAAAAATTTCGATGAAAATATGACGTCGTGAAATTTTGCATTTATTATATGGCGTCATTAACCGTGGGGTGAATAATTATACACCGGGATACAACAAACAGATAATATTTATTATTTAGAACAAAAGAAACTTAGTATTTTTAGGAACAAATATCACTGCGTAATTAAGGATGTATGCCCAGTCAAATTCGCAGTACATCTATTTGTTTTTTCAAACAGATCATTATATAGGATATCAATCATAAATATATTTTTTATTAATTAATACTAATTATACATAACAAATCAACCCGATGAAAGTTACAGTTATTAACTTTAAGAAAAGTTAGTTCTTCATTTGACTATTTTTTACTGAAGCTAATGTCCGTTCTATCAACCAATCAAAAAATTCCGTTTATATATCGAGAAAATTTGGCAACAGTGCCGGAAAGTGTGTCGTTTGACAGCTAGTTTCCTAACCTAATACATTGTTTAATTGCGAAAGCGTAGATGGAAGGCCGAGAATCACAAAAAATAGTAGAGTAATTGAACAAATTATTCAAGAGCTCAAACGTTTCACGAAAAATGAAGATTTGAACAACAACGAGAAAACTTTTTGCGAATTAAACAGTGACACTGAAAAAAATGAAAATAACTGTGAAGAAGTCGAGGAACGTGATTCCGATGATTTCGACGTTTATGAATATGCAAATTATGATATTTAATTTCAATATTTAAACATTATTGATATGCACTAATTCATTTTTATTTTTTATAAATAAATATGTTTCGTTTCCAGAATCATGCATTTTTTATACTTTCTCTTCCCTTTCTGGTATTAATTGATCTAAATTCATAAAGAAAATATTTTGGTTAATTTATTTATATAGCTCATGTTTATCTTGCATTATATATTTGCATTGGCATTTCTCGATTAGATCACGCTTGTATTTATTTTCTTTCACTACTGTACACTCGGTTCGTACTACTCGCGCGTGCAACGTTGCCATATTTCCATGTTTCGCACATTTAACATGGCGGCTGAGTAGCAGTTTTCGCACATGACCCAAACGACTACTTTTTTTTGAAGTTTTTGAATAAATACCACGGTGACATCGGGGGTTTTTTTTCTTTAAATAGTAAAAAAAATAAAATTTCTAATAATATTTTTTTTAATCTGTACGCTTATATATCACGGGCTTTATTTTCTTATTTTCTTTCAAATTAGGCTACTTCCGCTACGATTAACATGCGTTTTAATGCGACTGAAAAAATTAATTTACGTAATAACTATACGGTGAAGTCTAATTATTTTTTTTTTTCTAATCGGCGCAGCATCGTTCACTCTACAACATATTTTAAATTTGAAGGTCATACTTAAATTGTATATTTGGGCATACATCCTTAAGCGGCCACATGTGTAGCGGGAAGAAGCAGAAACGTGTTAAACTGGACGCACTAGACTGGGTCAAGAAGATTGGGTAGGTCGGAACGCGGAACTAGTATTTGCTTTCGCCGTTGGCGCTGATGGTTGGAAGATGTCGGAATTGGTGGCGACTGTGGCAAGTTCGCCACAATCAGTTAAAGGTTTTGGGACTCGGCCGGTGGACCTGGAAGAAGGCAGATGTATCGGTCGTGCTCCAAAAGTTTACCATTCATAACAACAAATATATGTATATATAAAATCTATTTTAAAACACAGTACATTAAAAAAAAACTAATATGAAACAAAATAAAAGTTAAAATAAACAAGCACGTAACATAAAACAACCGCTCCATTTAAACCTACCAGTCTTTTATTCTCGAGAGGACAGGGTCGGAACGAGATGGTGCGAATTAAAGAAATTTTTAAAGAATGTGAAATCTAAAATAATCAATGAAAACGAAACAAATAATACAAATTTAAATTTATATAATTACGAATTTGATCCACCGGTATTCCGTCTCTCCGAAAAGAGAGCTAAGAATACACGGAGATCAAACAGAAAATTAAAACAAAAAAAAGTAAATATTGACAGACTCGGCAATTGAAAGTAAGAGGGAACAAGAATGTGTCTTAGAGAGCTCGGTGTGCTTAGTAGCTTCTTTGAAACACTTATTCTTGTTCAATTTACTCACTATTCAATAACGCTGATAATAACAATAATGAAATAACAATCAAAGAAAAAAAGGAACTCACACCATCCTTTCAAACACGGCCCTTGGCCGACGCGGGAAACCCAGTGGCCAGGCTTAGTTTCACGCCAGACGTGAAACTAGCCGAATTGAAGAAGAAGAAGTTGAAGGTTTTGCAAATCTATTGTTATTAATATTTTTTTAGGTTAATAAGACATACTGTAATACAAATCGTCAATTCATTCAATTAGTGCATTAAGGTAAATACTGTACTGCATGCTAGTCAAATGAGTGCTAAAACTTCACAATGTTTTTATACCAAATTTAATGCACTAATTATACATAGTGAAGGTGAATTTGTAAGATGACATGTCTAATTAACCTAGAAAAATATTAATATTCATACATTTGCGAAACCAATAACTAATAGTGGCAAATTTCCATTATGTCACATTTTCATTGGGACTCTTCAAAGAATAATCTGTATTTTTTAACCGATTTTAATGCACCACGTCGTATTTTGTTCCTCAAGAGATTCTCTACGAATTCACAATGTAGACTTTTTCGAAGTTTATTTGTTTGGAAATTATAGCAATTTATTTATGAAAGATTTGTTTCGCTAAATAAACAATTAGTTGCAACAGTAGAACGATTAAGGATGTATATAAGGTCAAATCCGCAGTACATCTATTTATTTTTTAAGGTTAATCTTTATGTCGAAATGTCAAGTGCCGAATCATTCCTTTTGTTTTTTATGATGTCTAATGAAAAAAATATGTCATTTTGTATAATAATTTACGATTTTTAATGAAATTGATATGCAACTTGATATATGTGGCCGAGTACAAATTGAGCCAATCAGATAATTTCATTTCTGTCCCGAGAAAATGTGGCAACAATGCTACACCCAGCCATGACAGTCAACTAAAGCTCATCATTCCGAGACCGGCAGTTGAAGCGTGCTGCGTTGCCACATCTACGTGTCCGATATGATGGACGTATTAAATTGAACAACAGTTTACAGAACGCTAATGAAACGTCAAAAGTTAACCATGAATATCTTCACAACGACATCGGGAACAGTAGTTTTTTTTTTCGTGAAAAAATTGAAAAATGTATGAACTTTCTGAAAATTCTTTTTTTGGCCAAACATTGACTACAATACATATACTTTTTTATCATTTTAGTTTCATTTTGTCAACTTCCGGTACAAATAACACGGAGTTAAATGAGCTTAGAAGCATACATCCTTAAGCTTAGAAGAAATCTACGTGGTGAATTCGTAAAGGATATCTTGAGGAACAAATAAGACGCGGTACATTGCAATTGGTTAAAAATTACGGATTATTCTTTGATGAATTCCGATGAAAATGTGCCATCATGGAAATTTGCATTTATCAGTTGATTTCGCAAATCTATCGTTTTTAAAATTTTTCTACATTAATAAGACACGCTGTGATATAAAGCCGCTAACATTACGTTCAATTGTGTATTAAGCTGGGCATAAAACAATTGTGAAAATTTAGCACTCATTTGACTAGCATGCAGTACAGTATATACCTTAAACTTTGCATAAATGTATTTTGAAAATTTAGAACTCATTTGACTAGTCTGCGTCAACTATTTTACATTGGGAGCTTTCCAACAAGTCGACACAGTGTGACGCTGTGTCGACACTGCGAGAGGTGCTTGTTGGAACGCTTTTTTAGTTTCTGACACAACCATCAGATGTCAGGCAGCTCGCAATTTCACTAGGTTCCTAACAACGAGTTCCTAACCTTAATGTAATCGACAACATTTTCATCATGGTGAGATGATTATTTTTTCATATTTTTATTTTTATTGGATAAGCCGTGTTATAATTTATAAAAAGGTTTGTTGTAAACTTGACATAAATATTTTGTAGGACAACTTAGATGTAAGCATCATTCGACTTATGGAGACACCAATCTTGAGTAGCAGTAGTTCCTCTACGTGTGTCAAATATGAGGAACGAATAGACCGAAATAGACAGAGGTTATAGAAGAGAAGTGTGTAGAAAGATGAGCCAACTTGAGAAAATGAAATTTCCCCGAGAAATTGGTAGCCATGCGTGAAGCAACAACACGCTAAAACTCTGCTACTCGCTGTGTCTGGCTGTGTCGCACTGTGTCGTAGTAGGAATGCACTGTGTCGAACACTGTGCCACACTGTGTCGCTCTGTGTCGTAGCTGGAAAGCTCCCATTAAATCGCGCCAAATTTGCTGCTGCGATTTTTTAATTTTTGCACCTTTTGCCGCGATCGCGTGTTTGAACGCGAACGCGTCCACTGAGATTTCAACATGGCCGCCGTAATTACGATATTGCGACGTGCACTCTGCTTCTGCTTGCATGACAATTTTTTTTAGCAATCTTATCAGTTAACGCCCCTGAATTAGATAAGTAATGAGTTTTTGTAACAATCGTCATTGTTCCATCTCAAGAATACTCTGAGGAACAATCCTTAGGAGGTAAGTTTATCGAAAAATGCTATTTCGGTCTTTTGGAAATCAGAGAAATGCCAGGTTGAAGTTTTTATTTGAAAAAATCGTTAAGTTCTAATTAATAACAAAGAAATCTTTTTATTTGAAACCGTAATTCATAAATTTATTGACATTTGTGAATGAATTGTGAAATTTGATTCAATGACATTGCATTTATTAATTATATCAATGAATAAACTGTGCTTAAAAGATTCTAAAATTTGATTCACAAATGCTGAATTTTTGAATATTGATAATTGATGGGAATTCATTATTTAATTTTTAAACCTAAATTTAATCGCAAATTTGGATTGTACTAAATTTAAAAATCATGGTGATTTACAAGAAGATTGCTAAGTGTTTCCCATGGTCAATATCAGCATTGAAAAAAAAAAATTTCTAATGAAACTGGGGCAAAATATATCTTTTCAATTTTTTCTGGAAATCAGAAAGAACAACAATTAAAAAATGCTGCTATGTCCTATGGCAAAAAAATGTCAATACCCTTTTTTGCAAGATAAATCTTACGATTTTATAGAGTAAAATCTGTAAATACAAGTAAGAATATTGGCAAGTTTGCATATTTTTTAGGAGTTTCTTGAAAAATTGTAAAAAATGGAAAAGAAAATGAAGATGCCGCCATGCACAGATGTCCCATTGCCGAGTCAAGAGTTAGAAGAAATAACTGAGAAGGCAAAAGATTGGGCCTTAATGAACGGCATGCTGTTCAGATCGAAGAAGAACTTTAGTACAGAAATGATACCATTTGTTCCGTTCACCCTTCTGCCATCTTCGTTTCCTCGCAAGGAGTTTGAGAAGGCTTGCCAAATTCAGTTGGTTCTCAATAGTTTGATGCACGCAGTGGCTCACGATTACAATTTTTTAAAAGAAACTCTGCGAGAGGCTGTGCAAGTTGATCCTTTCACCACAAAATTATTCAATATTTTCGAGACTGTATACAAGGAAGGTTTTGCCCAAAAAATTTCACTCGGTTTACTGAGATCAGATCTGATGCTCGAAAGCGCTTGCACTGACAATGGCTGTGGAAAAATTACTCGAGCTTTTTGTTGCTGGAAACAAGTTGAAATAAACACAATTGCTTCTGGATTTGGTTGGTTCGGACCTTCCACCACCAGCCTCCATAAGTTTATCTTTCGCGAACTCTGCCTTGAACACAAATTGCATAATTTGCCAGAGAACAACGCCCTTCAAGAACTCTGCGCCGGAATGATCAGAGCCTGGGAACTTTATAACGATCCTAAGTACGGTATCTTTATGACACAATTTTAATAAACTTTTTTCCCATTCCTTTATTTTCGAATTCACAAAATTTTTAAATGACCATTTAATCTATGATTTTTCTACCTTAAAGTTCCGAAAGAATTGAAAGCTCTAAAAAAACTGTAGTATTATTGCGTTTTAACCCTAGACCCTTACAACGGGATCGAAAACGACCCCATTTTTTAAATAAAAAGTTCTTTTTTTTTCCATTTCTCCAAAACTTTGTTTCGTTTTATAGAGTTTTTATCATCAAATGTTCACCAAATGTGACTTTATCATACACTATTCTCTTCGTTATTAAAAAACGACGAGAATGGTGTATAATTAAACCTTATTATTGCATGAGGAGAACATTTTATACTGAAAACAAGATTGGGGTCGTTTTCGACCCCATTGTAGGGTTTACGTTCGGAAAAATAGATTGTGGGGGTCTAGGGTTAATTAAGCATGAATGACACATTTTTCTCCGCCAAAAATGTTATTGGTTCATACGTCCAAAACTCTGCTAATGGACTAAAATCTGAAAGAATTTAGCCATGAAAGTTTACTAACATCGATTTCTCGTAATGATAATTAATATTGCTTAAATAGTTAATATTGCTTGAACAAAATAGTTTTGCTTAAATTGCTTAAACAAAAAATAATCAGACTATTTTTTTTTTCAATGCATCAAATAAGTTAGATGATTTTTCTAAATGCACATGAATTTTTTTTCAGAATATTCCTTTTTATTTGCTTTCTCCGAACACTTAAAAAAATTCATAAAAAATAACGAAGTTTGAACAAGTTTTTGTAAAAAGATTCACCATCAGATTACGAAATTTCCATGACATTGAACGAACAGTTTTTCAAATACCACCTTTAAGAAAAGTTGAAAAGAGGAATTCTAAATAGAAGAAAAAATTCTGAAAAAATCAGGAGTTTTCTAGACAAAAAATTAACAAATTCATTTCATACAGCAAAAATAAAATCATCCGATTACTAAACAATTTTTTGATCATTTCATTATTCCGTATCAATGTTCCCAACGTCTTAAAGATGGCTCATTTTTTTCAGATTTTTTTGCGAACCAATAAGTACTGACATTTTAATGAAAAAAAAAATTATTGGCATGAACACTCATGCCATGGTATGTGTAATTCATCCTTGAGTGTAATAATGTGGCGACCATAAATCAGTATCAAGATATTCTGGCATTAACGATTATTGAATGAAAAAGTCTGTAAATCTGATGGAAAAATAATTAACTGGGAAACGATTTGAAAAATATAATAATAGGACAAAAAAATATTGAATTAGCTCAGTTTTTCAATTAAAATTGCGTTATCTAAACTTTTGTCACATTTCGACGATAATCGATTTCGACTCAAGAAAAGGGCTCACAACAATAATACGCAGATGGTGAATATGTTTTTAGATCGGTAATACTCTTCATAATCGAGGACGTGACTTATAACATTTGCGACCAGAGATTTCACGAGTTTGAAATTCGTCGTCAAAATAATAACGTAAGAGTGATGAGAAAAACACTCACTCAATTAGCAGATGAAGCTAAGCTCGGACCCAAAAAAGAATTATTGGTAAATGGCACTGCTGTTGCAGTAGTTTACTTCAGATGTGGCTACGAGCCAGGACAGTATCACTCCGATAAAGAATGGAACGTAAGACTGCTTATCGAACGATCGCTTGCCATTAAATGCCCCTCGATACAATATCATCTCGCTGGATCGAAAAAAATTCAGCAAGCACTTGCCACGCCTGGAATCGTCGCAAGATTTTTGAAAAACGATGAAACTGCAGCGCGGATCAAACAAATATTTACCGGTAAAAAAAGATCAGAACAACTACGAAAAAATGACGAAATATTTTACATTAATTTGGTTTGTTATTAATTGATGACTTCATTATTTTAGATTTTCTTAAATCAAATTAGTTCAATAGTTTTTATAAGACCAAAAAACATTGAAGTAATTAATTTATACGAGAAAGTGTAAAAACTTTGATTAAAACATTGCAAAATAACCAAAATTTGTATAATATTCTCACAAATTTCAATTGTTTTTCAGGTTTATATTCTTTGGAGTTGAATGAACAGGGAGACGCAGCAATGAAAATGGCAATTTCGGAGCCGCATCGTTTTGTGTTAAAACCACAACGCGAAGGTGGCGGCAACAACGTTTATGGACAAGACATAAAAGTTTTTTTGGAATCGATGAAGAATCAACGAGATCGAACGGCGTATATTTTGATGGAAAGAATCCAACCGCCTTCGCAGTTGAATTACATCGTACGTCCCGGTGGTGAGAAGAATCTCGAATTGGAGGAATCTACGATCGAGCTCGGAATCTTTGGAGTCGTGCTCGGCGATTCGGACAACATAATATTGAATAAACAAGCTGGTCATATGATGCGTAGTAAATTAGCCTCTTCGAACGAGGGTGGATTAATGGTCGGAGCTGGAGCTTGCGACAGTCCTTATCTCATCGACTGAACAATCGTTGTTTCAAAAAGACTGTTTTCTACTCGAACCAACCTAACGAATGTCGTTTTCTACTCAGCGATCAAAATATTATACCTTTTTTACTTAAAAGTATAACAAACAACATTGACAAATGTTTACATGGAAATTAGTACGAAATGATTTACACATTTTTTCATGAGACTGTATCAATACCTCGAAATGTTATTTTATAATTTCTGTTTACAAAGTTTATATGCCAACAGTGAACAAACGATTTTCATACGGTTTTTTTTTATTAATCGTTTCAATAAATTGATATGAACTGAATAAAATCTGTGAGAAAAATGTTTTATACCCAATTTTTTAACATTTTATATTATCATTTTTTTTACTCCCTTTTTTCTCTGTCTCAAAATCATTGTTTTTTTTGTTGCCTAGCTCTACCAGATGTAATTCATGCTGTTCCCAAATACGAAGTCGGATCCGAAGCGAGAGAAATTTTTTTTTTTCGAGAAGGCACCGTTGTCATGTGGAATATTCCTGAACTCGAGAGCGGCAATATTCTTCAATTTTTAAAAACTTTCGAAGACTCGAGTTACTCGAACACAATGGTACAAGCGGAGAGTGAAATGATGTCGTATACATACGCCGAAACTGGGTAAAATATTTTTATTTCTCATAATTGTCATTTTTTTAAATGATATACAGGTTTAAAAATTATTTTCATTTAAAATTTTTCAAAGGAAAAATAACAATTCACGATGCGTTATTATTCAGTCGGTTTTCCGATACTTGGAGAACTGAAAAAAATCTTTAAAAAATCTCACATATTTTCGATGTTAAAAAAATCGTTTTGAAAAAGTGAAAGTACCGAAAAAAACAAAAAATCGTTTCTACAGTGACTGGGCAATTTTTTTTCGTCATACGACGTGAATTCGTGTTTTTTTCTGAACTGAATAACTCAAAATTCAATTTAAAAATAATTAAGAAAATGAAAACAAAAAATCATTCGTTGTGTATTTTGAATTCTTAAAAATTTTTTACAGGAAAAAAAGTCATCTGAAGGACGGCGACATTTATTTGGCTGTTGATGCAACGAGTTTGGACAAGTACACATTTTCGAACGCGATTGCACAATCCGTAAAACTGGGAATATGGGAAGCGTCCTTGGATCATTATATCGATTCGATTGAATTCGTAACGGAAGATTTAAAAGCGGGTAGAAAAATCAAAATGTCGCGCGAGGAAGTGCTCAGAAAGCAAGGTGAACTTTTGGCTCTGAGACATTTGATTAATCTGAGCTCGGATCTGCTCGACACACCTGATTTTTATTGGGAAAGGGACGAACTTGAGAGTCTTTATCAACAGACTTGCGGTTATTTCAGTATTGCAAAACGCACAAGGGTAAAAATCTCATTAATAACAAATCATTTTTTAAATTAAAAAAATCACTCATTTCTTTCTCCCCAAACGCAAAGCGAATTTTTTCCCACTTTCAAAAATAGCTTATCCAATTTTTGCTGTGAGAGAAATTCTCGTGAGATGAGATGAACTTTTAGGAAAATTAAGCAGCTAATTCCAATTTTTTCAGCCTATTTTTTTCAATTCTATTTCAATTATACAAATACGCAAAATTTTACAATTCATTTATATTTCTCAGCGTTTTTTATCCCTCTTAAAAAACGAGAATCAAACTCAAATTTTTCAGTGACAACATTGTTCGAAACGTTAAAAATCTAAAAAAAATTGAAAATTCACAGGTAATGAACGAGAAAATAAATCACTGCGTCGAATTGGTCGAACTTTTATCGTCTCATTTGAGCGATCGACATCACGTACGTCTCGAGTGGATGATAATTGTATTGATTATGGTCGAAGTTGGATTCGAAACTCTGCATTACTTGGATCGATATTTCGTCGAGCAAGATTCGAACGAAAGTGTTTCGTTGATCGCTTAGATTTTGCATTACAAAATCTATTATAAATATGTACATTATCCTTGAAAATGTTTCGCCTTACTAGTGTTTTTAAAATAAATAAACATCCCAAAGATCAAAAACGCATTTATTTTGGAGTTTAAAATGAACGAATGTCAAAATTAAAAGTTTGAAAAATTGTGTTTCTAGAGCGTTCCATTTCTTTTTCTTTAGATCTTGACATTTTCCGCTTATCGCGCGAGACTTCATTAAACAGAGCATGCGCCATCTTAAGGTGATCTATCAGTTGCATGAGTGGAGGGTCGATAACTGAAAAGTAGATACACGGTTTTCTCGGACACGCTTGATATTTCGAGAAAACGGAGTTATACACGTGGTTCTTTTTCCATCAGAGAACAACGTGTAACTCTCCGTTTTCTCGAAATACCAAGCGTGCTCGAGAAAACCGTGTATCTACTTTTCAGTTATCGACCCCCCACTCATGCAACTGATAGATCACCTTAAGAGGTTTCGGTACAATTCGATTGTTTTCAAGCAAAGCGCCAACTTCACAGGTATATTTCGTCGAAAACAAAAACGCGTGTTCGTTCGGTCGATGGGGGGAAAACTTTTCGTTTTCCCCCTACCATCAACGAAAACACCATTTTCGTTGATGAATAAATGAATAATTAGTAAACCATGTAGACGAATTATTTAATTTTTGGATATCGGAATTGCAATAGTATACTTAGGGCCAGTTGTTCCACTTCCAGATAAATTTTACCTGAGGGTTGTAACATTGGGCAGCAGACTTTTAACTATCAGATAAAATTTACCGGGCGGTGGAAAAACCGGGCCTTAGTGGTTTGGCAGTTTTTCAATTAGTTTTTAACATTTTTTTTCAGTATTCCATTCGTAAAACTGTCGTTCACCAATGACCGTAGGCATCTCACCATGTTAAAAAGTGCTTTTTGATATTTAATTTCACAAAAATGGTGTAGACGATCGATTTAAAATTTGGACGACACATCCAGTATATGTCAAAGAATATACTGTGTAAATTTGAAGTAAATGGTTACATTTTGCCACTTGTACCGAAACTCCTTAGGTTTGTTCGTGCTAGCTGCACTTTCTGCACTTTCTACACTTTTTTTTGGAATTTATATTACTATATATTACAAAAGTGTAGAAAGTGCAGCTAGCACGAACAAACCTCTAATTGCGACTTGTTTGCACACGCCTGACTGTACGCGGCGCTTACAACGCCACGAAGTGGGCAATTTCTACATTAGCTAGGTGCTAAGTAATCAAGCGCGTATACGCCGGTGACAAGATTTTTTCATTAATTTACGATATAAAATTGATTTGTTTGTTTTTCTTCATCAAAAAGACATTGGTAAATGCAGGGCAACTCTCACACACCACTTTGGTTTCGAGACGATTGACCATTTTTGAAATACTGTTCTTTTCCCGAGAGCGCTGTCCATTTCGCATGAAAGAGCGAGAAACAAACGGAATGAATTATATGGCCGATTCGTCGCCCGTACTTTGTGTTTCTACGACATTTTAAATATATCTTGAGCCACATTTTTTTTTTAATTTTTATACAATTTTAGCCCCCAGCACGATCATTAATCACGAGCCGAAAACCTTAATTGCTCATTTTTAACATTATTAATCGTAAAATTTGTCTTCATTCCAATCATTCAAAGCCAAAATAGCACCGCACAAATTGCACATTCAGACACGAGAGAGCGCGCATATCGGCGATGGTGATGCTCTCTATAGGCGCGTTCGGGGAGTCGCTATTTGCGCTAAAAACGCTAACGTTACCATTAAATAGTACTACTATAGGTTGCCTTTTTAGCGCAAATAGTGACTCCCCGAACGCAGCCTATAGCTCACGCACGGTCCCTGTATCAGAAAAAATGTTAATCAGCACAAATATGACATCATTCGTGATCGGATCGCGACTAGGTGGAATCATTAATGACTCATAAATATGTAAAAATTAGACTCCAAAATTCGAAACTCTCGATAACGTAGCACTTATTTCGTTCCGCGTTTTTTTTCCTCCCATCATTATGACGGACGAAATTGGACGAACATTTTGAGAAAAAAGATTCGATAGAAAGGTGAAAATGGAATAATAGACGAGGGAAGAGTATGCTGAACGAAAAAAAAGAAAATGGCGGCTATGGAAAAAGAGGAACACCGGTTTGAACACGAGAGCGCGTGCCCGTCAAATATTGTATCGGAAAAAAATTAGGTTATGCAAGGAATCCGCGCTTGCGCCGTAGGCTCAACCGTCAAAAGAGGACGCTCGTAAACATCGGCGACACGCAAACGCAATGTTGTGTGTGTTTTTTATAGCGCGGGACATAGGACTATGTTGGTTTAGGAAGGGAAGAAGGAAGAAGTGAGAGACACCTCGGGAACAAGGGAGGGGGAAACCGGTGACAGGGAGGGGAGAAAGTAACGTATAGCACGTATCGCACGTATAGTTTGGTTCGTCGGAATAACGCGCACGACGGAAAGCTCTTGAGCAGATCGTGTTTGCAAAAGAGATAAATAAATACGAAGAGAAAAAACGAAGAGAGTAATACTCCATGTTATATTTAAAAAAAAGGTACACAGATCTTTACGAATGCAGAGGAGTCCGAACTCACCGCGATAATGTTTTTCTTTTCTCACTCCCGCACACACGCGCGCTCCGAGTTGTGAGGAAAAAAATTAATCGTACGATTTTGCAGGATCCTTCCTGCTGATTGTGCGGAGAAAAAAAGTAACCGTGAAAATTTGTGATCTCGAGTGCTCAGGAAAAACATTAAGCAACGCAATCTGTTTTTAAATTGCGTCTGTGATGAAAACGATAAGGAACAACGAAACGATGTACAAGTGTGATTTCAAATACGAGAAAACGTTTGTCCTACGAAGTAAATAAATTGACGACGTTTACACTAGGGCGTGAGTATTCTTCGATAATTATAATGCAATTATGATTCCATCGAACGGTTTAATTAGCGAATACCACCCCCTCTCCATTTCTCCCGCCCACAACGCGTTTTGACCCAACGTTCGACTGATCCGTGATAGCACGGTGATTTTTGTTTATTTTTACAAGTAAATGTCTTCGGAATCCAATTAATATCGCTTCCCAAGTATTTTGCTGTCATGCGCTAACTTATCATTTTTCGTTGCATTCGTCATCGCCAAATATTTCGATCAAACATTTCATGGAGTTTGTACACATTTTTCATTATTATGGAAAACAGAAGTGTGAACCGCGCGCTTGGTACTTTTTCACGGAGCGTTGTTGAGAAAGGTGACCGTGAAGCTTTTGGCCTCTTTTTTGTTGTTTTTTTAACTTGCAGTAGATACTGCACTTTTTTTTCCGCTCATTAAGATCGACGCACACAGGCGTCCATGTCGATACCGTCGATACCGTACAAATGTATTTCCCCCTCTCTTTTCTCTCTACGACCCATGTGTGCGGTAAATGAAACGAAAAAAAAAATGATATTTCCATCATTTGTTATCATAATTTTCATGTTCCACACAAATTTTCCTTCGACCTCTTGAATTTTATTAACTTACTCGATTCACGAAACATCGTCGAGATGTACTTGACGAAATATGTAGTATCAAAAAAAGATCGAAAGTATAATATATTGCATTTGAAACGTTTGTAGAAAAAAGACTCAGACTTCGGACACTTGTTAAGAGAGCGAATGGAAGGTCATCACGTACGTAAACATTTTCGGGATACATACGTAAAAATTCGATATGATGTATGTTATTATTTGGAAACCTTATTCTAATCCAACTACAAGAAAATTCGTATTGCTCGTATGACAAATATTTTTTTTATCCATGTTTACACCTTTTTTTAATCGTTCGATTTTTTTGTGCCATTAGAAATAAACACGGTAAAATAAATCACTTTATTTGTCAGATATTTTCCCATGAATAAAATATTTTAACGAAGATTTATGTTTTTGTAGATAAATATTTGAATTAGAAATTGTGAAAAATCTCAAAAAATTATACAAAGTTCAAAACATACAAACAAAATTGTAAAAAATTCTTTTCTTTCCTTTTTTTTTCAACAAATTAATTATTTGATTTTCATTTTCAACAGATTTAGAATCCAATGGTTTCTGTGAGATTGGTAACCGCGGACAGCTATCAGGCTCAACCGTTGCCTCAGCTGGATCCGTCTTTTTCAGAATTTCGTGGTTCTGAAATAAAACATGTTCCAGTTATCAGAATATTTGGTACCACGACTGATGGTAACTTAATTTTTCGAATTTTTATTTATTTTTCTCAGTTATTTATTTCAGGGAAATTTTGAAAAAATGACAAAGATTTTTATCATTTCAAATAGATTATAAAATAGTCAACGTAATGTAGAAGAAAAAGAATTTTAGGGTGGATGGAATAAAATAGAAAATACAATAATTCTTGTGAAAAAAATAATAAGACAATTCGATGATGAAAAGTGAAATAATAAACTTTCTACTTTTCATACAAGTTTCAAAAAAGTAACGAAAGAATTGAATATGCAATTTTCAGGTGAAAAAACGTGTTTACACATCCATGGTGTATTTCCATATCTTTTTGTCCCCTACACGGGGGAGGAAGATCCCCAAATTTTAGCCTATCGATTGGCAGCGTCTTTGGACGCTGCCATAAATGTTTCGCTAGGTTCAGCAACTTCGAATTCCCAACATGTTTATTCCATACAAAGAGTGTCCGGAACGTGAGTTCTTTCCGCAGTAAAAGTTTGTCACCGCACGATAAAATTATAAATTTTATACTAAATGTTTTTTCTTTTTTTCAGTCCATTTTATGGTTACCATAGAAAGGAACATCAATTTTTTAAAATATATTTTTATAATCCAGCGATGATAAAACGAGCCGCCGATTTGTTGCAGGTTTGTTGAAAAAAAAAGAAAAAGATTTTTTTTTTTATAATTGCGAAAAAACGGAAAATTAATTTTAGTTAAATTTCATCACATTTTAAAATTGTACAGAGAATTTTTTTGTAAATCAATCTTTTTTTAATTGTCCTTAATGTCAATTAATAGTTAACGATTTCCAAGAAAAAATAAATTCCATGAACGATAGGTTAAAACTTTAAAAATTGACCTGAAGTTATAAAAATGGAACAACGATTTTGGAAAAATTGCACGACTGCTTGAGGGTTTGATAAAATTGATTTTTCAAAATTTCTTATAATTCTAGAACGGATCGGTATTGAATCAAAGTCTTCAACCACACGAGGCCCACATCAATTATATTCTCCAATTCATGATGGACTACAATATTTACGGGATGAGCTTCGTGAATTTACGATCGGTAAAGCATCGTCGAGTAATGCAAACTCTGGGTGCCTTGGCGTCTTCCGGTCAAAGCGTGTCTTCGGAAAATAGTGAAATTACTTATTTGCCGATGGAAATTGAGCGACAGAGTACCTGCGAGCTTGAGATCGACGCTCGCGCATCAGATATTCTAAACAGGCTCGAAATCGATAAAAATCTCGAATTGAATCCCGGTCTTGCGACTATTTGGGACGAGGAACGAGCCAGAAGAGCCCAAGCTGGGTTTCAAGGTGGAGATTCTCAACTCGTCAACCCCAAAAGTCCAGCCAGGCCACCTTTTCATCCTACTGACAATGATATTTATCAAGATCAGAGACTCGCTCGTAGACTATTGATGATATCACAGGTGAAAAATCAAAATTAATTAAATTAACCTCTCAAATCTAATTTAATAAAACAACAAATTCTGCAGTCTTAGAAAATTAAAAATCTTATTCGTTTCTCTGATTAGTAGGAAAAAATTATGGATGGAAGTGAAATTTGTATCGAATGAAACGAAAAATCTTTTTTTTTATTGCACAATTATTAAAACTGTTTCGATTATTCTGTAGTTCAATTATCCAGTTTTAGTGCCAAAAAATCAATTTTCGTGATCCATAGTTGTGTAAATAAGTTTTAGGGACTATTGAAAAAAAAAAAACAAAGGAGAAAAGATTAAACGAACGAATCGTTCGTTTAATGAATTTGTCGAATTTTTCTAAACACCTAATTTCTTCACAATGATTTTAGCTGTTTCTTTTTATATTCAAAAATATGTTTATTTATTGCTATTTGTTTGTAATTGTACTTTTTCAGGGCGACGAAAGTACATTGTCCACAACTTCGAATCGTTCGGTGGCTTACGCTGCGGAGGTTCGCGATGGTGAAAATTTATTGAATGCTTCGCGAGTCCCGAACGTGTCGGTAGATACGGTCGAAAGGATAAATCGAGATCAGATCGAAGATTCGTTAGAAATTTCAAGGTTTATGGATGTATCGATGATGCCGGCGAGTCAAATTTTGACGCAGGAGAACAGTATTCGTGAGAATTATTTTACACTTCTTAAAAAGAAAATACTCGACAAATAAATAAATATTTATGGTAAAAATGCAAAAAAAAATTACTGTTGTTTCAGTGGGAGTGGATGATATGCCATTGATCGATCTTCTGGCTCAATTAGCGCGAGAAAATGACGAGAATTCAGAGACTGTAGACGCGGACAGTTTGTTGGGTTCTCAAAGATCAGTGCTGTTGGACGGAAGTGATAAAATGGAAAAAGAGGATGAGGATGAGGAAGAAGACGTTGAAGATTTGAATTTAACGTTGTTGGATCTGGATTCATTAAGTTCGCTCGAGAGAGCGAGTGAAAAACAGGAGTTAGCGAGAAATTCGGGGACTGAAAAAAATGGGGCAAACGCGTTGATCATCAGTCCATTTTTATCGCCGTGGGAGACGCCTTCATGTTCGCCAAAATCAGTGAACGATGTCGGGGAGACCGAGGATTCGCGGTATCGAATGCCACAGTACGACGGAGCCGGGGACGTCTCGCCGAGTCTTTTGCACTCGGACGACGAGGACAAGGAGGAAAACACAAACAATGCCAAAGAGTTAGATCATTTGTCGGAATTCAACTGTACGAGGAAAGCAACAGATCCGCGAAAAACCTCGAGACAAAATTTGGAGGTTTCTAAAAGCGCGGAATCGTTACAGAATTCTTCCGCCGAGCGCGAAATTTTACCCGAGGAAACTTGTTCAGAGATCGCGGACATTTGTGTCGGACATTATTGCGTTGTTGACTACGAGCCTTTCGATCGTATGCTCGAAATGGGCAATGATTTGATACCCGATTTCGCGGATATGCAATCCTCGATGGAAATCGGTATATTAATGTCGAGCGAAGATTCCGAAAAGGCCGAATCGATGGGTGAAATAAACAACGAGCAAGAGATCGTTTTGGAAACAGTACTGAACGGCGATCCTTGTTTCACCGAAAGTGCCGAACTCGATAAATCCGATGTCACGGAATTGCATGATCAATACGTGAGTCTGATGGGCAATGCACTTTTACCTGATCTTCCTCGGATCAACAATGACCTCGACGAAACTGAGAGTTTTACGGAAAGGCAATTTGGCATTATCGATAAAGCCGGCGAAGTTTCATCCCATTCGCGTTACGAATGCGTTGCAATCGGCAGTCCCGACAGTTCCTCGTCTTCGGAAAATGTCGCCCCGAATGTGCAAAAGCGCGGTTTCCGTGGATTATCACATTCCAAATCACACGATGCGAGCGACGATTGCGAGCCTTCAAATTGCAAAGAACAAACGAGACTTGGCAACGACGCGGCCGATTACAATTGTAACGTCGTCGCGACGTGGGCGGAATTACAAAATTTGCAAATCATTGATAAATCCGAGGACGGACGAACGAGGAGGAAAAATAGGAAATTTCTTGCCGGTCCTCGATCGATGAAACGACGCGGTGTCACTCGATTTCGTCCCGACAACGTAACTAGTCAGGTATTCCGTGAAAACACGGAAAAAATGCCATTAACCGAATCCAACGATGTTCCAAGCTCGCCTGAAGAATCTTCCCAACATTCCGTGTTCAAAAATCCAAATAATTTGATTACATCCACTTCTGGTGTGGAAGAAAAGACTACGGAGCAAACAAGCAATATTATTGGTAACGATTCCGAGCAATTGCCGTGTTCATCATTAAATGTTCCCAAAATTTCTCAATCCTCGAATAAAGATTCGATCGAAGAATCTACTTTACGTGTGACAGATAACATCGATCCTGATAATCGACAGATTATTAGTCCGAATGATCGACCGGCTAAGGTAACGAGTACACTACCAACTGATAACCTCACTGAGGGCTTCGTTGTAACATCTTTTGACAATTTCGCAGGAACCTCGGAAAATGATGTTCAAAATTTGGACGTTGCTCTAAATATCGATTATATTGATAACGATCTGCCAATAAGTTTCGGAACTTCCTACTATTCTTCGAAACGTTCGGAAAATCTTCCGGAAGTTGAAGATCGTCGCCATCGACACTGCGTCGTTTCGCAATCCAGCAAAATTATTCATAGTCACGTATTCACGAGCGATGAACTATGGATTATTCATAAAAAGAAAAGAAGAGGTACTCGAAATCGTGCCAAGTTTGCTTCAACCGAAGCCGTGTGTACGAGTCAAAATTGCAAACTTCCGGTCGTTTGTCTTAGAAAAATTGAGCAAAGACACAGCGAGGAAATTGTTATTGCCAAGGAAAACAAAGAGATTGTTGTTGCTGGGGAGAACGAAGACATCGTTGCTGGAGAAGTTTCACCGGAGAATTTATCTCAAGAAAACTTGAACGAAAAGAAAGAAAATCCCGAAGATCCGTTTTCACTGATAGTAATCGAAACGAATGAGAAAAACGTCGAATTACCAACACAAAGTCCGAAAAAAACACGCAGAAAACGAGAAGTTTCTCCGTTAATAAACAACAAGGATGTTTTTCAGGCGCCTGGAAACATTGATTCGTCGACAAGTGTCACGGAAACAAAACTGAACAATCCAGTGCCCGAAGATTCGTCCTCGAACGATTTACTGCACACTGATAAATGTCACCGGCCCGATCGACTTAAACGTGGCACTTACAATACTAGAAGACGTCCAATTGTCCAAAATTTCGCTAGACAACATCGAAGAAATGCCAGAAGAACTATTGAAAATGAGAATGAAGCCGAGAGGGAGAAAAAGGCGAAAGCGAAAACAAAGGAAACTAAACTTCCGGGAATACCAGGAATTCCCATAGAAATACCCAAAAAACGTCGTCGTTCGAGGAACAACACACTCGTGAAAACCGAAAATACACGAGACAATGAGGAATTACCAAAAATGACAAAGCCCACGAAAGCATTTCAAGAGGAGGAAGCCGCGCGAGAAACTCCAAAATATTTGGCGAACGATACGTCGAGAAAAGCTCGAAAAAACGGTCTTGTTCTAACGAGGCAAAACGTCGAAATTTTACCAGAAAAAAATCCAAACGGAAGTCCCGAGCCGAATTTGGCGATATCGCCAGTACCAAAGAAAAATACGAGTCGAAAACGTAACAGGAAAAATCCAGCCTCGAAATGTTTGAGTTTTTCATCCTCAACCAAAGTACTTGAAGAACCGGAAGGAAATAACGAAACTCATGTGGTTAAAGATCGGCCAAAATCGCCGGAAACAATAGCGCTCTCCTCAATGTTGAAGAACGCGAAATCACGTAGCATGCGAACAAAATTAAAATTGTTATTACGGAAGAGAATAAACGAAAAATACAACGGCGATAAAATCGAGACGAAATTTACGATCAAAAGATATCCACGGAAGGAGAAAAAGGTTGTTTCTGATAAAGTGTTGAACGAAGCGAACTTGGAAATTTCGATCAATAACGAGCCTCTTCATCGGAGCAATAAAGAATCTGGAACAATTCTAGAAGACAAGATGGAAAATCTCGTCGTTTCAGACGCACCCTCTTTCGAAACTGTGACCGACACAAGTGCTGATGATATGTCTGAAAAAAATGACGTTTCAATCGGATCGCTTGAAAATGCTAGGGACTTCGATGGCACAACTTTAATCATCGAATATTCCGATCCGCCTGCCGATATTTTTGACAATGAGGCGAGCGTCGATTCCGTTATCGCCGAGACTCATGACGTTACGGAATTTTCAAACGGCGCTGAACAATTGACTTATGACACCGACCGGTACGAGAATGCAATAAAAGAGGCGAATTTTTTCGCTGGCAAAGATTACAGTATCGATGCCGTGTCCAACGAAATTCCCAAGTGCTTGTTCGAGGAAGATTCCAATTCAACTGACAAACGTTTATCCAAGAGAACAAACGACGATTTTATAGAAAATTTAGTCGATTCTTTCGTTCCTCGCGACGTCGAAACTATCAGTGAATTGAGCGTCGATTCACGTGACTTCGACGTTTACGACGTTCAGAGTTTCACCTCCAGTAGCTCGAGTTCAAACCTCGATGAAACCAATGACGTCTCCGAATCTTCGCAACAAATATTTCACGATTACAACACCAAAATTGGTGATGCTATTACAAATGACTCCGACGACGATGAGAAATCACTCCTCGAACGAATTTTAAACGCGAGTTTCGAGAAAACTGTACCCGAAGACAATTTGAGCGTCGAAAGAGAGTCGCCCTCTTTTGAAGCTCTGAGTCCTGAACCACAAATCAACTTGTCAATCGGTTCATCTATCGAGAAGGAATTTACTGTACAATCGAAAATCAGAGATCCAAAGGACCAAAATATTCCGAAGGATGTTCCAAAAAGTACTGAAAATGAAAATCTCTCTAACACAATTAAAAATTCGTCGGAAGAAGTTTCTTTTGTTATGCGCGAGAATTTACCAATTACAATTACTCCTGGAAAATCTCACAATTTTCCAAGAAGAATTACTTCTGAAACACCTGAAAGTTCCCCAAAAAATATTTCTGGTGGAACGTCTCGCAAATTTCCGAAAATAATTTCTTCTGAAACGTTCAAAGATTCGCATGTAGAATCAATTTCAAAATGTGTAATTACTGCGGATAAATTCCACAATGGAATTCAAGCCGAGAAGATTGAAGAAACAAATGAAAAATTAAACAGTACAATGAATCATTCGGTGGCGCAAGTCGTTACAGATTTCAGAATTGAACTGGAAATTTCGGAAGCAAATAAAAACGAAAGTTTAACCAATACTGAGGGAAATATCAATTTTTCAGAAGTGATCGAAAAAAAGAAACCACTTTCGATAAATTGCAAGAAACATGAAAATCTTTTTTTGAATACGTCGAAGGAAAATGGCGAATCAATTCTTGTTGAAGACTATGAAAATATTTCGAAAAGTATGAAAACAAAATTGGAAAATCGGATGTTCGACGAAAATGAAAAAGAACTTCCATCAAACCTTAATGAAGAACGTGAGCTGCAATCGTTTGACGAGGAGGAAAGGCAACGTTTGTACAACCATGAAGAAGCAACTGAGTGTGCAAAAATTATCGAAGATAAAAAACTTCCGGAAAGTTTTGAGATTGGGAATTACACTAAATCGCCGATTCGTCCTGAATGTGACAAGGAAGCTCCGGAAGCTGAAAATGTATCAGAACTCTCGATATCATGCAATAGCGAAAAAAATCTTTCGGAAAGTCTTGAACTGGAAATCCCACCTTCAGCAATCTTGGTTATGAGGAGAATTTCGGAGAGTCCCAAAATTAATCGAGAACTGTCAACCACTTTTGCTAAGAAATTTGCTAAAGAGAACGGAGCATTTTTAGCGACTTTTGAAAAGAGATGTAAATGTTCAGTAACTATCGAAAATGGCGAAAAAGTCGCGAATAGTGCATCAATAGGAACACAATTATCGATGATTAATACCGAGTCTTCTAAAAAAATTGAAAAGGAAAATCCATCGGAAGGAACTGCGGAGAAAAATCAAATGTTAGCCACAGTCGTACAACTTCCAACTGCGGAAAGCGAAGACGAACAGCAGCAAATAACCGAAAAAATAATCGTCAAAGAATGCAAAAGCGCAGAGGAGCAAGTGGAAAGATCGATAGGTGAAATCGAAGATACAACATTTTTATCAAAAGAATCACGAGAAGAGCAAGTGGATTCAAAAATTCAAAAGACAGAAGAAAATTCTGAAAACTTTGAGCTTAACATTCGTTCGAGAAACAATAACATACAAGAAATAACGAAAAGTATTTCAGTTGATATAAATAAAAATGACGTTGTATCTGTACCGGAAACGGAAAATCGTGGATCAAAAATTACGCAAAAACGAAAGGAAAGTCGACCCATTTCGATAAAACTGATACACATAGATTTATCCAAAATTAGTTGTCTCGCACCAAAAATATTGCAATTGCAAGGAATTGCAGAAAGTCAAGAATCGTCCGAGGATAATGAAAAAGAAAAATTGGACGAACAATTGTCCGAGGTTAATGAAAAAGAAAAATTGGATGAACAATCGTTCGACGATAATGAAAAAGAAAAATTGGACGAACAATTGTCCGAGATTAATAAAAAAGAAAAATTGGACGAAAAATTGTCCACGGAGATTGAATCAGAGGAAATTCCTGAAACACCCGTCGAACCAATTAATTCACGTACCTCAGGCGTTGAAAATGTTACGGACCCGGAAATGCAAGATATTGTGCACAAGCAAATCCGGAGGCATCGAAGGAAAATTCCCAGAGACACAAGAATGCCAGAAAGAAGAAGTGTACGAATTTGTGCGGAAATGACCTTGAAATTGTCTCAAAAAGAAAGTTCATCGAAAATCACGGCGGAAGCTGCGACTGCGAAGGAAGAAATGCCGAACACTGCAACAGTCACAGGTAATTTAATTTTATATAAAATAATCTATTGTTTTGAATAATTTGAAATGCTAAAAATTCATTTTCAATCCTCAGATACGGAAGAAGAAAGAGCAGACAATGTAGAAAAAATCACCGATGCGCCAACGAGGCCCGAGGCAAAATCTCTCGTCCAGGAATCGAAAACTCACATTTCTCAAGAACTCGTTTTAGCAGAGCAAACGATAATGGATGAAAATTCAGCACCAATAAAAACAAAGCGAGGAGAATCTAGAAGAAAAACTTCACAGACCAATTCCCAGGAAATTTCATTGCCGAAAGTAGCGGACGAAAATACAGCGCCGATTTTTGACAATTCTACAAGGAATATTTCACAAATTAACGTACAGGAAACTGTGGATGATTTGAAATCTTCCAAGCCAATCGAAAAAAAAGTTGTGGAAAACATGTCAACGGAAATTGAGGCGCAGCCGGTAGATTTCACGTTGAAAATTTCGGAAACTCAAGCTGACTCTGAAAATGTAATTTCTTCGAAACGGTTTCGTACCGTGGATGGTCGATTTGATAAAATTCCCGAGAAAACCAGAGTTCATAGCCCAACAAAATCAGCGTCAAACAAAAAAAGCCGAGAAAAAACGAGAATTGCTTATGATTCGAAATCGTCGATGAAAAATATGCATCAAGGCTTAACTTCATCAATGATTATTTCGCCACCAACACGTTCCTTGAACAACGCACTAAAAAATATTTTCGTCTTGGAAAAAAATGATGAATCTTTAATAGAAGAGTCAGAAGTGCCGGAAGAACCTGTTCAGAAAATCAAGAAGAAATTTACGGGAAAGAATGAAATCAAACAACAAATTGGAAAACATGTTAACGTCATGACAAAAATTCCGTTATTACCTGAACACGATTTATTACCAGAAAAAATAGCCGAGGAGATAACCACGCTCAACAATCCCCCCCTTAGGAAAAGAGGTCGTCCAAGAAAAATCGCACAAATCCCATTAGCCAATGAAAATTTAAATGCTTCGGTGAAATCTCAGCAAGCAACTTTGAAGGAACAAAAAGTAGTTGAAGATAAAATCCAATCGAAGCCAAACGATTCTCAAGAATCAAGGAGACTTGAGAGAGGAAAAATTTGTGTTGGGAAAAAGCACAAAAGATCTCAGAAATTATTGTCCAGAGAAGAAAATTCCTCGGACAAGGACGAATGCGATTCGACGGAAAAATCCTCAAAACCCAAATCATCAGCCCATCAAACTCCGGACGAATCAAAAAGCCAATCAGATATTTTGATTCCTCGACGGCATCGTTCGGTCAAAACTCCCGATACAAATTTGCACAAAATATCTTCAGCACAATCGACCACGACTGAAAATTCGCACGATATCGCAGGAACTACGTCAAAAATAAGGAGACAAGAAAAATCAAAGGAGGCGCACATAGTCATACATGCACTAGAAAGTCCCGAAAGAAAAACTCAGCTCAATGAATCGGGAAAGTCCAAGAAAAGAGTGCATTTTGTCGAAGACTCCGTCAGAAAGTGCGCCAGATATTGGCAGGGTACAGATTTACTGTCGGGCGACGAAACTTTTGATGTGCATACGAGAAAACATTACAAAAAATCTCGAATCAATTGTTCACCGAGTCCAGCGAAACTCGATATCGTTGATGCAAACGATAAACAAAGTTTATGCGAGCGGCTGACATGTAGTAAAAAGGATGTAAAAAAGATTCAGAAAACGCTTGAAGCCGTAGACTCAGGAGATAAACAAAAAGTCTTGCACACGAGCAAAACAGTTCCAAAACCTACGAAAAAAAGGGATAATTCACGAGGCTCAAAATCGAGCCGGCAAAGTGAAAGTTTACCAAATTCTGACACGAAAACTCGATTGAAAAAGCCAATAATTCGGCTGAAGAGATTGAGTCGAAATTCGCTAAAACGCTATGGGATCGTGTACAGATGGAAAGAAAAAAAATTCGTTAAAATGAGATCAATAGTTCAAAAAAAAATTGTGGAAGAGGTGGAAGAAGACGAGGAAGAGTTTCAAGTGCCAGCGTACGACGGGGCAGCGGATTTGTCTTCGAGCGAAGAAGAAGATAAAGACGTGACGATCGCGAGGGAGGAAAAACGCGTTTGCACGTACAGTTCAGCGAAAAACAGTGTATCCAAGGGAGAAACAGTTGTGAAAACACCGTTGAAGAGAAAATTGGAAATGGAGAGTGAAGCCTTGAGTCCGAAGCGTCAAACTCTTGGTACAAAGTTACGTAACGAGACACCAAAAAAGGGATCTTTCAATTCGCCCAACAGGACAAGTACGTTGAAGACTCCCGGTCGTAATGCAGCAAATTATTCACCTCTGAAAATAATTGTCACATCTCCCAAGGTACGTAAAGATATTCTCGAATCGAGACAATCCCGTTCGGGCAAACTGGATGACGAGGCCTCCTCTTCCGGAACTACGACAACGACACCCAGTCGCAAAAATTCTCGTCTGCACGACACCATGCTGCGGGGAAGGATAAACAGTGTCAAATCATTAGGTGAGATTTCGCCATTTGTATCTCGGTGATCGGAATACCAGCTTGAAGGGGAATCATAAATATATTTTTGAAAAATCCCAAAAAAAACAGACAAAAGTACAAAAAAAACATTAAAATGACACGCGACTTTCAGGAGACGAGCGTGCGAGCGTGGGTAAGGTGGGATCAAAGGCGGTCGGTGAGTTGGACGAGATGTGAGTCTCATACGGAAAAAAACGAAAAAAGCCCATATTCATAAAAACAATTCAAAAATTCGTCGCGTTCGAATTTTCACGAAATAATAGAAGACAAAAAATGGAAGAGTCCTCAGCTGTTTAAACGAAATTTCAAAAAATTAAGAAAGAAAAACAAAGAAAACTCTTTGCCTTATTAACCGAATTTAAAAAAATATATATAAAGACAAAAAATGGAATATCCTTTACGAATTTAACGACATTCCGCAGACGATCCATTGGGGAAAAAAATGACGAGACCAGCCACCTTTCGTCGAGGATTCGAAATTCAGGAATGATACTTAAAGTTGGCAAAGACGTGAGGAAGAAGCTCTCATTTTTGGACCAAGATTCGAGCGAGCGCATTGATGAATTACCAACGAAAAAAGTGCAAGAAGAAATAATAGCATTACGAATCATTCTTAAGGACATCAACGGTTCAGAAAAAATGACCGACAATGGAGAATCGACCGACGTTCCCATGAGTTTGAAAGGTTCCACGTCGATGGAGGCTGTAGCAGGACCTTCACGAGGCTACGACAATTGTGAACGTCCAGGGATTTATCACATCGAAACACGAGTCGACAGCGACGAAGATGAAAACGACGAGGACGTTTGTAACGTGACTTTCACGCAATTCATCAAAACGCAAAAAAATCAGGAAGATGCAACGTTTTTGGCAAATTTGGACGAGCAGAACGAAGAATCGAACAATAGGATAACGATAATACCAAAATTCAGACCGCCTAGTCGTGAGAGAGTAATAGAAACGATGGAACAATACGGTATACCAAAATTTCGTAATCAAGAGCCTTTTTTCAGCGAATCAGTGGACGTGCCGAAGCAAAAAGAATTAGCCCACAAAATTCTCAAAGTACCAGGAAAAGGTGTAGAATTTTTGCCCCAATTCGTATCTTCGCTCGAGGAAGTAACAGGAATCGGGCGTTGGCGAAAAATGTGGCTCAACGAGTTTCATACTTCACTGGTTAGAACAAAAGAATCCGCGGTCAAAATGGCCCTAGCGAGCAACGAGAAAGTCCTTATAACTCCAATCGCGCTCCCACCCACTCAAAAGCAAGTCAAAGATTGGTTAAGAGCACGAGATTACTTGAACAGAAAAAAAGCAGTAAATAAAAAACCAAAAATCGAGGCAAAAGAGCAAACAGTCATTGAAATTCCAGATCAAACACACCACGATGAAAATTGCGTATCTTCGCCCCACTCCTCAGATTCAAGCGTCATCGAACCATCGCCGGAAAGAACACTCGTTTCCAAAGATCTCGAAAGAACCGGCAATACGACCTTGACAAGCAAATTAGCGAGAAGAGGTTCGTTAAAAAGTTGCGTACTTGATCATAAAACAGGTTCGCAAGAATTAAACAATTCGAAAGAAGAGTCTTTAAAGAATTCGAACAATAGCGAGCCGGATCCGTCGCTACTAGATGTACTTCAAAAATCACGATTATTCCGCGACCAAGAAGCCTCCAGACATTTGGGCATTTCGTGCGGACAAATTGAGTTTCTTTCCGATTCTACCAGGAGCAACGTTACCAATGAAAATCTTCAGAAAGCTAAAGCTTTGATCAGGGTACGTTTTAAATTTTTTTTTTAATTAACTCATTTCGTGAATCAATATCCGTTTAACAATAATTATAATAACTATAATAGCAACATATTTACAATATTTACATCAGCAAAAACCACAGTAATAATAATAATAATAATATGACTTATAGCAGATAATTATCAAAGACGACATTTAATGAATATTCCTTTTTTCTGTAGTATCAATATTTGACAATAATGTGCCTGGAAGTTCACGTTGTAACACGAGGAGATTTGTTACCTGATACTCATCATGATCCAATAGCCGCAATATTTTATTCAGTGCAAAGTGACGTACCGCCCGAATCGAGCATCAAACCACTCGAACACGGTAAGTAATTTAAATATGTTGGAAATAAATTGAATAAAGTATTGTTGAAACTCCACCGGCTGAAAATTGAGTATCCTTTGCTTGATTCAGCATTTTTTTGTTTTTAAATCCATTTATTTCTGATTTACTTCAGGCGTTATAGTCGTCGCAGATTCCGAAAAAGCCATGAGGAAAATGTACTATTCTTACGCGTCAAACATACCTTGGAAAATTTCTTTCGTTAACAATGAAGAAGCTCTGTTGAATGCTCTCGTCACATTAATAACGCGGACCGATCCTGAGATCCTGATAGGATGGGAAATTGAGACACTCTCCTGGGGCTACGTTTTTCAACGAGCTTCGTCCTTAGGAATGAATCTTCTCAAACGGGTCTCAAGAATTCCGGCGACTCAGTACAAGTGGGAATATCAGGCACCTGAAATCGAAAAATTGGCCGAAGTTAAATTACCCGGTCGGATAGTTCTCGATATATGGCGAATAATGCGACACGAAGCTGGTAATTTCTTAATTATTTCTAACCTAATTTTTTCCTCAATCTCTTTTATTTCCAGATTTTCATAACGGTAATTTTACAAAGTTGTTTGTTTTTTCAGCTCTTCTGAGTTACACTTTCGAGAGCGTAATACACCATGTCCTAAACGAACGAATTCCATGCCCATCGTTCAAAATTTTGACTGATTGGTGGAACCTTGAAAAACCTCGTCCTTCTCGTTGGCGCGTTGTCGAACATTACAGTATTCGCATACTGGGAGTTCTTCGAATCCTCGATCAGTTGGACATCGTTGGACGCACCAGCGAATTAGCGCGTCTCTTTGGAATTCAGTTTTTCGAAGTTTTTTCACGTGGCTCTCAGTTTCGCGTCGAGTCGGTGATGCTCAGATTGGCAAAACCTCTGAATTACATCGCTGTTTCACCCTCGCCACAACAACGCGCATCTATGAGAGCTATGGAAGCTTTGCCACTTATTTTGGAACCAGAATCCATGCTCTACAGCGATCCTCTTATCGTCCTCGACTTTCAAAGCTTGTATCCGAGTATCATTATTGCACACAATATATGTTTCTCCACTTGCCTTGGTCGAATTGAACACATCGGGCAGTAAGTTGAAAAAGGGTATACATATAAAACAAAAATCATAGATTTTTGAATTTGTACTCAGTACAAATTATTAGTAAGTCAAAAAATGTTGATTAATCCTAGAAACTCAGAATCTATTTTTCCAACGAAAACCTCTCACTGGGGTAAATAATTACCCCAATCTTCTCTTCAGCATAAAATGTTCCTCGTATGCGATAATAAGATTTAATTATATACCATTGTCTTCGTTTTTTGATAACGAAAGGAATGGTGCATAATTAAGTCGCATTCGGTGAATATTTAATGGTGAAAACTCTATAAAACCGAAGGAATGGTTTAAAAAAATTGATTCGGAAAGGAAATTTGACATTTTCGTGGGGTAACTAATTACCCCATCGTGGGGTTCTAGGGTTAAAAACGTTAATTTTTATCTAGTAATACGAATGTTTATTGAAAAATCGAAATATTCGATCAATAGTATAAATATTTATTCAACAATACGAACGTTTATTTATTGATACAATTGCAATATTTTCCAGACCACAGCCTTTCGAATTCGGAGCTTACACTCTTCGTGTACCAAAAAGAACGGCTCTGAAACTGCAAGGCAAAATAAATTATGCGCCGTGTGGCGTTGCCTACGTCAAACCGGAAGTTCGCCTTGGGATATTGCCGAGAATGTTAACGGAAATACTGGAGACTCGTTTTATGGTGAAAAAAGCCATGAAGGATCATGACAAAAACGATAAAACTTTACAACGAGCCTTACACTCCAGACAAATGGGTCTAAAGTTTCTTGCAAATGTCACGTACGGATACACTGCGGCGAATTTTAGTGGAAGAATGCCGTGCATCGAGGTAAACAAAATTTACGACCTCCGTAAATAGAATTTTTTATTTCTTCATTTGTCATTTATTTTGTTATATTTTTTCACCATATGATCGAGAGATGTAATGAAATTTTCTCAATTTGATTCCAGGTGGGAGACAGTGTCGTAAGTAAATCCAAAGAAACTCTCGAGCGTGCGATAAAACTTGTCGAAGCGACGCCCAAATGGGGAGCCCGTGTCGTTTACGGCGATACGGATTCGCTCTTTATTCTCGTCCCTGGAAAATCAAAGGACGAAGCTTTCGTTATTGGCAATGAAATCGCCGACGCTGTGACTGCCTCCAATTTACCACCGATAAAACTCAAATTTGAAAAAGTATTGTATCCCGCAATTTTGCAGGTAAATTTCTACTTCCGAACATATTTGTCGCGATTAAAATTCGAATTACAATGTTAACAATAGTGCATTAAATAAATAAATTTTATTATGGTCCGTGTTAATGTGAAGAAGTTATTTGATGAATTTTATGGATTTCAATTACTTTATTTCGAATGTATTATTAACGTTAGCAATTAATTTTTATATATTTTTTAGACGAAAAAACGCTATTGCGGATACATGTACGAGACGCCGGACCAAGAAACTCCGACTTATTTGGCCAAGGGCATTGAAACAGTACGAAGAGACGGTTGTCCAGCAGTTTCGAAGGTAAATTAATTAGGAAATTCCAATAAATTTTCTAGATTATTCCAGAACCTCCTAAAAAAGAAAAAAACTGTTTTTTTTTTTAATTGTATATAATTCGAATTTTCCTACATTTTTTCTAGCGATAGATGAATTTTGTAGACAATTGTAAAACATTTTAGGTTAATTAATTCTAGAATTTTCTAGAAGAGTAATGAATGCGTAAAAAACTTTTAGTTTATTCGAGCATATTTCACAATTGGAAGGATTTTTCCTAGAATTTTACCAAACATGAAAAAAAAAGCATTCGGAATATTACAAATTTATGATAGTTTTTTATTTGAAAAGTAAGCAAAAGTTCCTCCATATTCTAATAACAGCTGCCACAAGGCAAATCTCTGGTTACTGATAAATTTGTTAAGAGGAAAGGCATAAAATTATACTCATTTGTTTTTAAATAACCGTAGATACTCGAAAAATCCCTGAAAATATTGTTCGAAACTAAGAACGTGAGTCTCGTGAAGAAATACGTAACGAGACAATTGGACAAAGTTTTGCGCGGCAAAGTTTCCATTCAAGATTTAACTTTTGCGAAAGAGTTCAGAGGCTTAAAGGGTTACAAGGCGAAAGCGTGTGTACCAACGCTCGAACTTACTCGTCGTCTTATGCGAAAAGATCCACGTGCTGTGCCCCGAACGAGCGAACGCGTTCGTTACGTTATCGTCGCTGGTGCGCCCAATCAAGCTCTCATTCATTGCGTACGAACGCCTTGGGAATTAATGCGTGATCCTGGCTTAAGACCAAACGCCATTTACTATGTGACCAGAGTTATTATACCACCTCTCAATCGATGTCTCAATCTCATGGGCGTCGATGTCAATGAATGGTGAGTTTTTAACAAAAAAATGGATTTTTGCCTGGTGTTTCATTTTTTTCAAATCAATACCGATACAAAAGGTTTTCCTTGACTTATTGCAACTTTTTTTTTTATTGCTATGAACTCGTTAAAAAATTTATCGTTTTTTCAATCTCATGGGCGTCAATGTGATTAATAAGTTTGGAATTTTTTAAAAATTAATTTCATCTTCGTTTTTTGTTTTTCAATAAGAAGTGTGAAAAATCGATTTTTTATGTTTTTGTTAATCTCCCTTTATAATATTACACATGTTACATACATTGTAAAACTATAGAAATTACTTTTTTTTAACAGGTACAAAGAGATGCCTCATAGACAAATTCTCGATAATCCAGTTGGTCAACCAAGTGACAAACAGAAACTTACAATTTTCCAATACTTCGGTACGATCGTCTGCGTTGCCTGTGGGCAACCATCGAACAAAGGCATCTGTACGAAATGTCTGAAACGTCCTGCGGATACTCTAATCGTCATCTATGAAAAACTCAGGTGGCTGGATCGCACCAATAATCACGTTACCGCAGTAAGTATGACTATTTTTCCTACTTCGGAGGTTTTCAATAATTGAAATTGAAAAATCTTTGTCTGAGTCTTACTATTTTCAAAACCAATAAAATTGTTAATTTTTCATCATTTTCTAACATTTTTGTCAGGAAAATAAAATGAAATAAAAATATTTTCTTCGTATTTTCTTTTTTATTTGTTTTGAAACAACTCTGATTTTTTTTTTTTTTTTTAAATAGATTTGTCAATCGTGCGTTGGACAAGGAGACGCGGCAGATTGCGGATCCCTGGATTGTCCGGTTCTCTATCGACGAGCACAAGCTGAGCGTGAGTTGAGTCAAGCGATTCAGCTGCGGGAAACCATAAAATGCGGCAACAATCTTGAATTCTAATGATCGAAAAAAGTCGGTTGTTTATAATTTAATTTTTGTATCGATAGGAATGGATTGTTTTTATTTTTCATGAAATGAGTGAATATGGGGTGAGCGAGAGGAGAATCGAGGAAAAAGCTCAACCAATATAGTGGGGTGGGGCAATACGAGAATTCCATGAGCCAATTTGTTAATATAAAAAATAAGTTTTTACGAAAGTTTATAACAAAGAAAATCGTAAAAAAAAGAAACACGCAAAGACAAGTGGCGAAATCGTTGGTTCGAATGTGCGGCTTTTTTCACGAAGCTGTATTTAATAGAATTCATAATAATTTTTTTAAAGTAAACGAATGCATAGTATTATTTTTCGATAAATTGATGCTTCGACAAATCGATGCAATTTTTTGATGATATGATGTGAAATTATATACATAAAAACACACTTATATAAATATATATTTACATATATATTTCATACGCGTGATGTACAGAGCTTACGAAAAATAGAAAGAAAAAGTTGATATATATTTTTGCTTATATTCCCGGAATACAAAGAATAACAACGGAATTTCTTTCTTTTTTTCGTTCAAGTTTCATAATTATACGCACCAGCTGTGTGTCACATCAATTATCACACAATGTGTCCGCGATCAAACTGAACAAGTACAACTTCGCGCATCTTCTAAATAGTTTATCGAACAAACGATTGAATAATGTCTACCTTAATCGATGCGAAAACCATTAAATAAGGTAGAAAGAGAAAGGCAAAAAAAATGAAAAAAAAAGGACAAAAATGTATCTTTCGAAAGTCTCGTTCAATTCTTCACGATCCAATCCTGATAAGATCTTTCCTTACGGATACGTTCCCCGTGTCTTATTAATTTTAATGCACTATAAAACTAGAAAACAAATAGATCCGTATAATAGTGTAAATATTCCTTAGTAAACAAAAAAAATAGGAATCTAGCACAAGCAATTGTGACGAATGTTTTTTCGATGAATCAAATGCCATTCGTTAGTTCTTTTTCTTGCCCCCAGTGTCGATTGCCATTTAAAGCATTGAATAAAACATTTTCATATTTTATGTTTGAAGTATTCCTATTTTACAAGCTAGTGTTTCGATCATTTTGTTACAACTATGAGACTTTATTTCTTTTTTTTTCAGCCACGAAACTGTTCGGGCGATCTTAATAGAAATTGTTCAAAAAAAGGATTTCTCGATCCGCCGGCGGTATGAGAAATCATCAATGCGTCGAAGCGAAACGTTTGTGTGGAAAAAGAAAATCATTTTTTTTATGTTTTTTTTTTGTTTTAGAAATAATGTCTGCGCCGTACAATGATGCGTTTTGTGAGATCGAGACTATACGCATATGCATAAATAAGAGCAAAAATCCATTTAAACGCTTTTTTTTTAATTATCAATTGAAATATTATTATTATTATATTTTTTGTAAAGAACAAGTGGAGTTAAAAGACCCAAAGTATTGATTATAAGATGGCCTGTCGAGTCGAGAGACTAAAATATTTTTGATCGTAAGAGTCGTTCGTCATAATTATTTTATTTTTTGAACGAGCGTGATTTTTCGAATACTCTATAAATCTTGACATTTATCGACAGGAATTTGGGAGCAAAAAAGTACATTTTAATTTATATAACGAAAAAAAATAACTGCACGTACACGGTGGTGTGTTTCGGGCTGAACGTTGTTAGTTGATCAAAATTCCCCGACTAAATCGAAAAGGCTTGTACATATAGGTACGAAAATTGTCGGGGAATTGAATAAAATAATAATTAAGTAAATAATAAATAAGTATTCATCCAAAAACGTTTGTATTATAAGATGCGTTACAAGAAATTATCGTTGTTACCAAAATGGGACGAAATCGTTGCGACCGTCTCTTAAGAATGTGTTACGTGTGTGATATATTAGAGTTCGCGGTCTAGAGAAGCACTTAAATACGCCAGTTACATGTACATAAACATAAATATATGCAAGATGTTCCAGGTGTAATGGTCAATAATTTAAACATAAATTTAATACCGAATTTCGAGTGATGAACTTTTTTTTATCGAACGCCCTTCTGATGAACTATTAATTACTATAGTTGATAAATTGGGTCTTTTTGTCGAACATACTGTCCGAACGGTTAGAGATAAAACAAAAACATGTAGGATCAATTTGCTAGATCTCGAAATTTCCTACAAAAAGGTATTTACGGTCCTTCTCTACTTAGTGGTTTTGACCTGAAAGCGAATCGAAAAAGGATCTCAAAACTGCTCATCTACGATCGAGCATCGAAACTCAATTTGTTTTTTGATCCGGTCTCGGGACTAAAAGACTACGAACAAGAAAACGTATTCTATGAATTTTGAAAGAAATGTATAATGCTCCACAAAATTTGTCCATGCATTTTTGATTTATTTCTGACCGTTCGGGAAGTGTGTACGATAAAAGGAAACAGTCAACTTTAAATAAATCAGTAAAAATTAACAATAATTAATGAGCCATCACGAGGAAATTTGATGAAAAAATGCTACTAGAATTTTTAACTCAGAATTTCATCTTCAGCTCGAGTTTACATTAGTTTCCATTCAACCTGGGACACCCTGTTGATATACATATAAATATATATTATGTTACATTATTATATATTAGTTTCGATTCAACTGACACGTTTGAAAGACTGCTGTAAATCATCTCTAACCCAAACAACACACATTAATCAACTTGATGTAAAAAAATAGCATCAAATGGATGGTAAATCAGTCACTTGATGCTATTTTGACATTATCTCGACTAATGTGCTTGGGTAATCCACGTTGCAACATGTAATAATTATTTCGTACTTGCAATCAAAAAAACAAAACAATGAATTTCGAAATTACATTCGCAAACCCAATGTGTATTTTTCTACAGAAAATGTCCCCGTTCCAGTAAAAATATCTAAAAAAATTTTTTGCATGATAATTATCCTATGAATAAAAATTATTGGAATTTTATTGCTGATTCTCCCAACTATTTAAGCGATAAAATAAAATATGATTTTTCAAACGTGCTATACTTTTTGCTGAATTAATTTGAAAGTAAATATCAGGGAATTTATTACTGAACATGAAAAAATTCAGTTTTTCATTTCTTAGCGAAATTTGTTTTTTGCTGTGTCAATTGTAAAAAACATTATCGATGAATCAGGATAAATAAAATAGACAATTTTTTTTTTTACACATACTTTATATACGTTTAACAATTTTTATCAAGATTTGTACAGTCTGAGAGGATTTTAAAGGGTTTCAATTCCATTTATGCTGATAACAATAGGGTGCGGTCTATTTTTTCATTATAAACGTGTGTTACTTATCTTGTGACACATTTTGAAACTGTTCAGTCTTTTAACATTTGTTGTATATCGTTTATAAAAGATATGGAACAAATTTTGTCCATTTTTTTTATATACTTTCCATTCAGCAAAATGCTGATTAACATATTTAATTCATTTTTTTCGCAGGAAGACAGTAAAATTGAGAAAAAATTGTGAATAATATTGTACATATTGCGATACGAAATTTTGACATTTCCATCTCGCTCATGAGATATAAAAATCTATGAAAATTCAATTTGTTATTCATTATCGATAACCACACCCATGAAAATACATCGACTATTCATTTAACATTTTTGCTTTGCTAATAAAAATATAATTCAATACATGGTCCATTTTTTACTTTTTTTTACAATTCAAAGTGGTAGATTATTTCTTTGAAATTTCAAGGTTCAATTTTGACATCTTTAAGGTCTTGTTACGAGACAAGATCTTTAGTGATACACGACGAGGAACAATGTTATCACATTTAGGAAAGATGCTGAACATAGCGGAAAGAATATACAATGAATTGTAGTGAAAAAAAATTGGAGTAAACTAAAAAATCGCTCATCTGCCTAAGTATGTTGCTTAGTCATGAAGAAAGTGTTTGATCGCTGAGAAATCAGTGGCACAGGTAAAAAAAAATATGTAAATTGAATAATTTATAACTAAAAACTAAACGAGATTTTTAGGTTAATTGTTAAATAAATTTATAACGACGAGGTTGAAAATCAGTGAGACGTTTTCATTGTGAGACATTTAGTTGATTTTCGTCTCGATCGCTTCGTGAACGTTCCATTTTTTTGGCGATATGAGCTCATGTGAGGGTGCGCGCAATGTTATGACGCGCTTAGAAAAAATGGATTTTTCCACCGTTGAATGTTCGTTACAGAACAATGCACGAAGTCTTCTCTCTGAATGGATTAGATTTTTGTGACGAGAAACCAACCAGCAGACAATCCTCTTGTTCATGTTCGGTTATGTATTTCATAATGTCTTCGACCGCTTTGCTCACGGTAATACGTCGGAGAGCAGCTTCTCTTCGAAGCTGCTCCGTGACTTGACGTTGTTGTTGCAAATTTGTAATGACCATGTCTGCAACCGCCGTATCTGAGAGACCTATTTTTGGGCGTGGTCGTTAAAACTCGAGCGGAAGCAAAAAAAGCCCTTCGTGTGCGCTTTTCGTGTCGATTCAGACAAAACAATTGACGAAACTTTTCAATTAACAGTTCGTTTCACTCACCACCCTTAAACTTCTCTCTTTTTTGTTTTTATTTACTGCTGAGAAACAATCTCTACGTTGAGTATGTATCACTTGATCTTTATAGAAATTGTATCTTTATTCGCGAGACGTTTATTGCGATGCGAATTACGAGGCTGAGTCGTCTGATTTTATAGAAAAACAATGACAATGGCGCTCGAACACGCTTCCGCTTTGTTCCGATAACGAATATCGTTTAGATCATTCGAGAATTACAGTCGACTCCCTCACTTGTCACGTTCCCATGAGTCCACTGTGTCTGTTCCCATGGTCAACTTCCCCACCCCCCACTCTGACACATTTTTCGAAATATTCCGGACGCCTTGCGCATTGCGCATGCGCTGTGGTGTCAGTAGTCTTAAAAGTGGGAGGATGGATGGAGGAGAACTTCTTCTTCTTATTCTCCTTGGCTATCTCCCCTGAGGAGAACTTGACACAAGGGAACTAACTTGGTCCCGATGGGTTGACAAGTGGAAGAGTCGACTGTATATTCTCGTGTGTCCGAGACAAATGACTGGTGGGACTTCCGGTCACGCGTGCCAATGCAGTATAGTAAAATACATTTAAAGAATTTTATGATGGCAAATAAACAATTACAAAATGTCGATTATTCATCCCATCTATATTTTATTTATCCCGTATCTAAATGTATTGTGCAATTAAATTCGATTATACCTAATTAACGATAAATAACAACGAAATGATCAGTACTTCTGTGAAGCTAGCTATGAGAAAAATGTTTTGTTGGCAATCATACAAACGCAGTTTCGATGGTTACCGGTGTGACTGTTGGCTAATATCCGGCAATTGTCTTGGAGTGAATTTCTTGAGCGATACATGTGACAAAGTTTTTATCCTCACAAAAAATGGCTTTGCACGTACCAAAAGCGCCAGGAATGGCACAAATGATGAAAGAAGGATCACGAGTAAGTTTTTCCGATTATACAATGTTATTGTACTTTTCGATCAAGTTAGATAAGTTTCGAAAAAATGAATGACTAGTAACAACGCCGGAATGGCCACAGCGAACGTCATGCTTTTATATATACCTCCTTATATGGGCAAGAGCATGTCTCGTGCTACTTTAAAATACTCGTTTTTCGAGATTTTGACATTTTTCATGATTAACAAATTAACTAACGAATTACTCGAAAAATAAAATAACGCGTTATTTTTGTTCAACGGTTTTGCGAAACTTAGATTTATTGAATGGAAATGATCAATTGAGGATTCATATGTATAGAATTTTTTTTTTACCAATATCAGTATCAAAAAGAAATTCGTTCGTAAACGAATTTTTTAGACGATCCATTAATGGTAATAAATAATCCAAATTTCTTCAATGACACAAATCAATTATTATCAAATACTCAAAATTTATTAGATATGTTTCCAATGATTGAATTAGTTAATTAATTATTGTAAAAGTGTAATTTAGATCATTTCCAATTGTAATTATCCAACTTTTATTAACTAATGTCAATTTACAGAATAACATACTAAGTATCTGAAAAATAAAATTGTTTAAACAATTTTTCAAAGTTTTATCTGTGAGGATTGAAATATTTATAACTGAAAATTTTTTTCAGTACTACTCTGGTTTGGAAGAAGCCGTTTACAGAAATATATCTGCCTGCAAAGAATTTGCACAGACAGTTCGCACAGCCTATGGTCCCAATGGAATGAACAAGATGGTTATAAACCATCTTGAAAAATTGTTTGTTACCAACGATGCAGCAACCATCATCAAAGAACTTGAAGTCGAACACCCTGCTGCAAAACTCATGGTACTCGCATCAGAAATGCAAGAGGCCGAAGTTGGAGATGGAACAAATTTTATCATCATTTTTGCAGGAGCTTTGCTCGAAGCTGCTGAAGAACTGTTGCGTCTGGTAAGACAGAAAAAAAGAATTTTCTTCTAAATACTCTAGGGAATTGCTTATTAATTCTGTATTTTTCAGCGAATTTTAAAATTTTTAGTATGATTTTGTTGTATATTTTATTTACTTGTAGAATTCCAAAGAATTTGCAAGAGGGTGAATATTCTATACATCTCTATAAATATAATTTGATTTGAACAGAAAAAAAAACAGAATGTAGTCGAAAATTTCAGAACATTTGGGATCATGTTCCAGAATCTCAAGAAATTTTCTAGAATGTTCCAGAACCTTCTGAAAAAAGGAAAAAACTTTGTAGGAAAGTTCGAGAATATATGCCGTGAATTCAAGAAATTTTCCATGATTTTCCTCAAATATAAATAAACTTTCTGATAAATTTACGATCCATTACCATCTGCACGGATCCTTAATTAAAGATTCTTCCAATTTGATTAATTCTAGAAATTTTTAGAAAAGTAAAGAATACATGACAAAATTCCAGTTTATTCTAGAATATTCCATGTCCTCTAGAAATTTTTCTAGATTTTATTCAAATGTATAATCATATTTTTGATTATTAGAATAGAAATTAAAAAAGTGGTTGATTGTTTTAAATCTAAAAGTCGGTAAAGAGTTTTATAAGATTTGAAAATGGTAGCCATAAGGCTGGTCGAATCATTAGTGATAGAAAATTTCTCGAATTCATGTGAATGTTTTTTTTTTTTTCATTATACTTAAATATTATTTTGGCAATGAAAACTTAAAACCAATGCAGATTCAAAAATTCGCATTCAAAATCAAAATGTGTGTAAAATTCAAAATGAAATGTATTCTAGAGCATTTATTGTTCAATTAATTTTAGAGAATTGAACTCAGATTTTACTCTTACGGTATATTTTAAAAGAGAAAAATTAAAAAAAATAGTCCCCTACTTTCAGATTTTTTACTCAACCTGTTCCTCCGTGAGAACGGTTTGAAAAAAAAAGAAAGGTCTGAAAACTGTCATATTCGAGTATATAAGAGTGCGACAGGGCTTGCACTGATTTTTTTTTTTTTTTTTAATTGGTGTCGAGCCGCTACCGCGTCTCTTGATACTTGTACAAATTCACATGAATTTATTACATTTTCATCCCATTTCAAAATTAATTTGAAATCAATTTTGAATCAATCAACTTTAAAACTGATTTGAAATAAATTTTGAAATAAAAAAATGTTTACAAACCTTGACGATGCAGAAAATTGTTCAAATAAGATAAATGAATTATAATTTGATTGTTATTTTAGGGAATAACGACCTCTGAGATCGTGGAGGGTTACGAAGCTGCGTTGGAGAAAGCCTTGGAGGTATTGCCGGGTCTGGTAGTGTACGAAGTGAAAGACATAAGAAACGTGGAGGAGGTGAAGAGAGGAATAAGGACTTCGATAATGAGTAAGCAGTACGGAAACGAGGATTTCTTAGCCGGGCTCGTGAGCCAGGCATGCGTTTCGATATTGCCGGAAAAGACGACATTCAATGTGGACAATGTACGAGTGACGAAGATCCTGGGAGCGGGTTTACAGTCGTCGCAGATTATTCAGGGGATGGTATTCAAGCGACACGTTGAGGGTGACGTGACTAAGAAGACAAGTGCTAAAATCGCGATTTTCACATGTCCGGTTGACATAACGCAAACGGAGACGAAAGGGACCGTACTGATTAAAACAGCTGACGAATTGATGAAATTTTCACGAGGCGAGGAATCGCTTTTGGAGAGTCAGATTCAAGCGATCGCGCAAAGCGGAGCTACGGTCGTTGTTTCCGGCGGTAAATTCGGTGATATGGCGCTTCATTATATGAATAAATACGAGCTCATGGCTGTACGAATTCCAAGCAAATTTGACATCCGACGTCTCTGCAAAGCTGTCGGCGGTACAGCTCTCTCAAAAATAATTCCACCGACGAGCGAAGAGCTCGGTTATGCTGATTCCGTCCACACCGCTGAACTCGGTGACACCGCCGTCGTCGTTTTCGATCTCGAGAGCAAAGAAAGTCGTATCAGCACCATCGTTGTTCGTGGTTCGACCGAAAATTTCATGGACGACATCGAACGCTCCATTGACGACGGTGTCAACACCTTCAAAGGCATGTCTCGCGACGGACGATTTCTACCAGGCGCCGGTGCCACCGAAGTCGAATTAGCCGCACAAATTTCCGATTATGCCGATACTCTGCCTGGCTTGGATCAATACGCCGTCAGAAAATTCGCCGCTGCTCTCGAAACATTCCCTAAAACTCTCGCAGAAAACAGCGGCAATAGAGCCTCTGAACTTTTGTCAAAACTCTATGCCGCTCACAAGGAAGGCAAAAAAAATTATGGCTTCGATATCGATGTAAGTTTTTACGTTTTTGCCTACTTTTTATTCTCCATACAAAATCTTATCGAAGCTTCAATCGTTCCAATGATGATATATTTCTTGATTAAAAATTTTTTAGATATGTCGATGTTTTCACCAATACAAAATCGTATTGAAAAATTCAGTTCAAATTAAATTCCTTAATTGTAATTTGTCATTGGGTATAAATTTCATTCATTCCGCGTACATTCTTGTTAGAATTCAAATTGTAAATTTAAATAAAATAATATTAATTTTCACTCGTAATTAACAAAATTTGGAATTATTTACAGGGCACTGGCGCTGCATTGATCGACGCGAATGAAGCGCAAATAATCGATGCTTTCATCACGAAATCATGGGCTCTCAAGTACGCCGTTGGTGCAGCTTGTACGATTCTCAAGGTCGATCAAATAATAATGGCCAAACGAGCTGGTGGACCAAAACCGCGTGCTGGAAATGCCAACAGTGACGACGAGTCGTAAACACGAAGAAAATGTAACTTACGTCATTTCTTTCTCACGAATACCGTAACTTAACTCTAAACAAATATTTTCAAGCTTCATAGTGTTTTTTTTTGCTCGCTCGCTGATAAACTAATTACGTCCTCGCAACATCGATTAATTTCTATACGAATTAAGTGATTTTGTAATCGACTCTAATTTGCACTGTTCTTCATCTTTCATAATAATAAAAAGAAAGTTCACCCGATCTGTCAATCGCTATTTTTTGTTACTAACCCCTCGCACTCTTTCCTTTCAAAATCCTTTCAAACGAAAAATGAATCGACAAATTCGTAACAAACATAAAAATTGAATTCCAATAACGTTTTGTTTTGGTTCCTGCCCAAAATGAATGTATCTTTTTGTTTCAAAATACCAACTGTCGATAACAAAAACTGCTGTCATGTTTTTTAGAAGGTTTCTCGAATTGTGGAGAAATTACTAGATCTTTCGAAAAGCTACCAGAATCTTCTTTCTGTAAAATTTCGCGATATTCCAAAAAAATAATATGATTTTGAAAAAACGATTAATGCAAAATTTATGTTTGAAAAAACAGAGCTGTTTACAAAACTGTCCATTGACAGTTTCTAAGCATTTCAAATCCTGTAACATTATCGTTTTCGTCAATAATTGGCCGACAAAACAACTTTGCGAAGATGCTAAAAAAATATTACTCTTTGATTTTGACGAACCCAATAATAATTGAATAAATAAATTGAATAATTGAATATTTATGATTTTGTGAAAACAATTGAAAAACTAATGTTAATATAATTTTTTTAATACAAACATTATTTTTTGTTAATTTTTTATGAGTGGCGTATAAATAATTTTTTGTCAGTTCGGAGAAAGGAAATTTTTGAGACAAATATAGTAAAAAAACAATGTTGTTTTCACATTCACACATATATTCATGAATAAATAAAAACATTTGTTCATGGTATGATGTATAACGTAGCAACGGAAAAAAGCGCCTAAACAAAAGAATATTGCGTAGTTCGATGAACAGGGCGCGGTTATCTATTCACGAAAAAAACGTCAATCTTACCTCCCGCTTTTTGCGTCTTCACTTAATCGAAAATAAAAGTCGTAAAGTTGTGTTTATCGTATAGAAGATACACCCTTTTGTGTTTGAGCCGGTTAGAATTTTCGTGAAACGTACACTCGTTTCGGGTGGGCATTTCCATAGGATTCTCGAGGCTTCGCTGCGATTGGCCGACTGATATAAATTGAGAGCGCGGGCAGCGGAGCGTCAGTATTCAAGCAGCAACTGAACGTCCGTCAGTTCGTAAAGCGAAAAATCAAACAAACCTACACTTTGACAAAAGCGAAAAAAAACCTAAATACATCGAAAAAGTAAATCGTGAGCAAACATCGAAAAGTAGTGTGACTTATATTTTGAAAAATACGTGTGAGAATTTTCAAAAGTTATCGAAAATGACGAAAGCTGTTGGAATTGATTTGGGAACGACGTATTCGTGCGTCGGAGTGTGGCAAAATGGTAAAGTGGAGATAATTGCAAACGATCAAGGTAATCGTACAACGCCGAGTTACGTCGCATTCACGGAAACTGAGCGTTTGATCGGTGATGCGGCGAAGAATCAAGTGGCTTTGAATCCGACGAATACGGTTTTCGACGCAAAACGTTTGATCGGCCGTCGTTTCGACGATCCGAAGATACAGGCGGACATCAAGCACTGGCCTTTCCGAGTGATAAACGATGGTGGCAAACCGAAGATTCAAGTGGAGTTTCAGGGTCAAACGAAAACATTCAATCCGGAAGAGATAAGTTCGATGGTGTTGACGAAAATGCGAGAAATCGCGGAAGCTTATCTCGGTCATAACGTGAAAGACGCGGTAATTACTGTACCTGCTTATTTCAATGATTCTCAGCGTCAAGCCACTAAAGATGCTGGAGCTATAGCCGGCTTGAATGTGTTGAGAATAATAAATGAACCAACTGCAGCTGCGCTCGCTTATGGTCTTGACAAAAATCTGAAAGGCGAGCGTAACATCCTCATTTTCGACCTTGGTGGTGGAACTTTTGACGTTTCGATTCTTTCCATCGACGAAGGTTCTCTCTTCGAAGTAAAATCAACAGCAGGAGACACTCATCTCGGCGGAGAAGATTTTGACTCTCGTCTTGTTAAACATTTCTGTCAGGAATTTGAACGCAAATTCAAGAAAAACTTGTCCAACAATCCACGTGCTGTAAGGAGATTGAGAACAGCTGCTGAGCGTGCTAAACGTACATTGTCCTCGAGTACCGAAGCGACTCTCGAGATCGATGCTCTTTACGATGGCCTGGACTTTTATACCAGAATATCCAGGGCTCGTTTTGAAGAACTTTGTGCCGATCTCTTTAGAGCAACACTGGAACCAGTTGAGAAAGCCTTGAAGGATGCCAAGATGGACAAGGGTATGATAAACGACATCGTGCTGGTTGGTGGTTCAACCAGAATCCCCAAAGTTCAGGCTCTTTTACAAAATTTCTTTGGTGGCAAACAGCTGAATTTGTCGATTAATCCGGATGAGGCAGTGGCTTATGGCGCTGCGGTTCAAGCAGCAATCTTAACTGGAGAAGGTGACAAGAACTCTGCTCTCCAGGATGTTCTACTTGTGGACGTGGCTCCTCTGTCCCTTGGAATTGAGACTGCAGGAGGTGTCATGACCAATATCATTGAGCGCAATTCAAGAATTCCCTGCAAGCAGACCCAAACTTTTACCACGTATGCCGACAATCAACCAGCAGTAACAGTAAAAGTTTACGAAGGTGAACGCGCCATGACAAAGGACAACAATTTGTTGGGTACTTTCGAACTCACTGGTATCGCCCCAGCTCCACGAGGTGTTCCTAAAATCGAGGTAACTTTCGATCTCGATGCCAATGGTATTCTTCATGTTCATGCCAAAGACACGGGCAGTGGACACACTCGTGACGTCACTATTCGCAATGACAAAGGTCGCCTGAGTCGAGCTGAAATCGATCGAATGCTCTCAGACGCCGAACGCTATCGTGATGAAGACGCAAAACAACGAGAGAGAATTGCTACGAGAAATCAACTGGAATCTTATGTTTTCTCGGTGAAACAAGCCGCCCAGGAATCTGGTGATAAACTCTCCCAGCAAGACAAAAATCAGGTTATCAATTTGTGCGAAGAAACTATTCATTGGCTCGAAAGCAACAATCTTGCTGATAAAGAAGAATATCAGCACAAACTCGAAACTCTACAGTCTCAGTGCTCGCCCATTATGGCTAAAATTCATCAAGGCGGAGGAGCAGCCAATGGTCAACAATCCTTCGGTGGTGGACAACAATCCTACAGCGGTGGACAAAGTTCTGGACCAACCATTGAGGAAATGGATTAAAAAAGTTCACCCTGCACTTCCATACTCGACGAAATATTGAAATTTGCATTGTTATCCTTCCAAATCGTCGCACTTTTTTTTTTTTGATTCTCGTGATCTTTGTAGTCCAAAGTTTAGAAACTGTAAAAATATCTCGTTACATCTTCTCATTCATTAATGCATTAAAACTCTTGTGATTCATTAATTTTTTCTTTTTATTATAATTTCCAGATCTGTATTACCAAGACTAAAGTATTTTTTTACCAATGTATACTTTATGTAACAGTACCAAAAACCCAGAACAAAAATAAAAGATGTACGAAAAAAAATGTAAAAATTGTCTTTTTCGTGTCTCATTTGAATTCCTAGCTTATATTCACTTAATTATAAAATTAGAATTAATTAGACTTATTGTGCTAACTGAGTTGAATAGTTTTCATCACACTAGTGTTTTCCATCTCTTGCATTTTCAAAAACAAGCTAGCAAGTGTGTGCCGTAGTAAATGGAATTTTGCTAAACTCAGTTCAAAAATTCTGCGCTCTCCTGTACTCAAGATCCACTCCATCAGGATTACAGGCTTGAGAACTCTTGAAAGTGAACTGTAAAAGAGATATCCAAGAATATCAGTTGGAAAAAATGTTAAAAGACAAAAAAAAACAAAAATACAGACCTTGATGAAATGGTGATGTCTATACGCCAGAGGATTTTTTTTACACGAGGAAACATTTTTGTGGTTTCTGAAAGACTGTTCAACATTGCTGGCCTTTTGTGACCATAAAGAACAGCGCACAGATCGTCTATGCACTCATTTTCGAATCTGAAAGAATAATAATTACACATAATAAAGTAATTACTAGATCTGCTTATTTACTTCTATATTCAGAAGAACGAAATTAATAATGCATTCGAAATTATAGCTAGTAATTACCAGCCTTGCTAACATAATTATCTATTTTTCAAATGAACTTATAAATCAAACAATTAAACTATATTGAAATGATTGTTCACTTATTACACAATTATTAGTTTGCTAATTTTAATAACAAGTTTAGATACAAAATAAAAACAATTTAGTTTATTCTTAAAATTGACTCATTTTATTATCATAGCTTCCATAAATTTAAATAAGTAAATTTAGTAATTTCATAAATTAGTATTCAACTTACTACAAGTTCACTTTAAATTCTCATAATTGTAATTAATAATTTCACAATAAATATGAATAATTCAACAATGTTACAGAAAAATTGATACATTCATCAATAACAAAATAATAATTATTAAAAATAATTCTACAGTGAATTTTCGTACTCACTTTAATTCTTGCAAGCACTGCTTAAATTCAGCATTTTTTATAGAGTTATTAGGAGCTCTGAGATGAACCCGAATTATCATTAGTATTGCAGCATACCATTCGTCAACTTTGGTTTGTGGTACATTATATTTCTCAGCTATTCTTTCGAGCACTCCATCTTCTATCTGCTCCTGTTCTATAGATTTGACAGCAACTGCATATCAAAATTAACGAGTAAAAAGCAATTCAATTATCACGATAATAATGAATTGACGTAGTAACAGTAAGGACTATGGTAAAAGGTTATGTTTTAATTAAACGTTAAATAAAAAAGGTCTTGAGAATATTATAACGACTTTATTATCTCACGTTGAACAAGAGGTCGTAACAATGTTTTCCTCAATTCCGACAAGAGTTTTCCTTTGTTTCCTAAATTCGATGACAGTTTCATCAAAGTTGTGGAAGACATGTTTATTTTCTATTATCAAAATTTGACGACCCGTCAGCAGGGGGCTGACACTGGCCGCTTTTCCCCATACGACGAAACGATTCGCGTTTTGTAGACGTTTCTTAATTCAGCTACCGCCCTGTACGTGGCGCTGGCAGTGACGTGACTGCCCCCTCTACTGTAGAGTGACTGCTGTGTAGGGTGGCTGTAGGGTGACTGCACCCTACAGCCACCTCTGTGAATTTGGTCGACTGATTTTGGATTTCTGAATTTTTGTTTATGTCAATCGTTTGTCGGGTTCTTGTCGGTGAGTGTCGGATCAAAATCGACGTTTGTCGGAAATTAGTTAAATAGAAAAATTAAAAACAAAAATCCATGTGAAGTTAGCCGATTTTTTTTCAATTTTGAGATATCATAAATTTTCAAACGCCTAATCAAAGCGCAATCGTTTGTCGGACACGAGTTTCGTAATTACAAAGTTTGTCGGATGTTTGTTCATTAGAAAAATATAAAAAAAACATTTTATGTAAAGTCAGCCGATTTTTCTCAAATTGTAAGATATTACACATTTTCCAAAGCCTAATCGAAGCGCGATCGTTTGTCGGTTACTAATTTTATAATTAAAAAGTTTGTCGATGTTTGTTCATTAGAAAAATATTAAAAAAACATTTTATGTGAAGTCAGACGATTTTTCTCAAATCGTAAGATATTACACATTTTCTAAAGCCTAATCGAAGCGTGATCGTTTGTCGGATACTAATTTTATAATTAAAAAGTTTGTCGGATGTTTGTTCATTATAAAAATATTAAAAAAACATTTTATGTGAAGTCAGCCGATTTTTTTCAAATTATTTTTTGCTTACCTTAAATTTTAGTTTCACGGAGGCTTTGGCATAGATATATCTATATATTTGCATATATAAATATTTTATATATATTATATAATAAACCGGATATATTATATATATTATATAATAAACCGGATTTTGGTTTAGAGTGAAAAACTATTTTTTTCTTGAAAATACAAGATTAAAGAAGATAAATGCCGCTCCATTCGAGTCTTTAAGGGACAACACCACTGTGACGGCTTCAAAAAATCGATTTTTTGAAAACCATTTTAAAAAATCTAAAATACTTTTAAGATTGAAATGCCGTTGGACCCAGGTCGAAAAAATAATTATTTTCGTAGATATTTTGAATATTTTGTGGAGCGGTGCAGTGGTCCGCGACGCTCGGGGTCCCGCGCAGCTGAGCGCCTTAGGGTCGCCAGGTATTCTTCCCGCCTTTCTCAGGTATTCTTTTGGCTCGTATGGGGACATTTATATATAAAAACGTATGGGGACGCGCCTCCGCGAAATCGTGAAAAAAAAAAAGGATTGTCTGGCAGAGGAAAGCTCACCGGAAAATTGATTGACGAGTTGAGCACATATTACGGCTTGGCTATTCGGAGGAACAGCGATGATGTTGACAAAATGAGGAAGGCAATTTGGGCAACTATCAAACATAAAATGTCCACAGACAGTGAGCCACAACATGACGATTGCCCGGAAGGAGCCGAGTCGTGGTGTTCGTGGCAGCGCGCGGTCGCAAATGGTGATATTTCTAAATATCGCCATAAACCGCCTCTTCCTCAGGAAATATTGGAGGCAATTCAGCCAATCTTCGAAAATTTGAGCAGGGACGATTTGCTGCAGCGTTGTTTGGGCGGCTATACGCAAAACAATAACGAAAGCTACAATAAATCAGTTTGGGCAATAGCCCCCAAGTGCCAGTCCGGAAGCAAAAAAATCATTGATATTGCAACTGATATCGCGGTATTAGTGTTCAATGATGGCCTGAGAAGTCTCATGAAAGTACTGGAGACGTTGGGGATAACCATCGGCCCAAATTGTTTCAACTTTTGCGTTTTGAGACCGACGCAGCGCGGATCCAGCTCGCGGAGCGCTCGCTCACAGACGCTGCAAAAGAAGCGAGAAAAGCCTTAACAAGTTCGAGGAAAGAATCAGGAGACAACGATTTGCTTCTTGAAGGCCAGCTATATGGTGCCGGCATCGCTGATTGAAGGTAAATAATTTTTTTTTCAATTTATAACATAAATTAACAAACCTAAAACTTTGAACGCGTTTTTCTCAAAACCACTTTTTTGAGTGCGGCACGCAGCAGAACTCGAGCAATTTTTACCCGATCGACTTCAAATTTTTACTGTATCAATAAAAGTAGATTATCTAGAGAAGTACATAGGATTTTTTCGATATCTCAATAATTATAAAAGTTATAACCTATTTTCGACGAGAAATTTTGCTCAAAAATCATTCTTTAATTTCAAAGGCGTGCCTATTTTTTAAAAATCAATATTTTTCCAAATCCCTATGTACTTCTCTTCAAAATATCATATTATTAATGAAAACACTCGGTATTTTTTTCAGATCGACGTTGAAGAGAGTTCTACTGCGTGCCGCGAACCACTGCGGAGATGACAGCACCTGACGCGAGAGCTTCCCCAGCGCCACCATGCGGCGTGAAAAATGTGAAAAAAATGTTTTTTGATACATTAATAAACAAGGAACAAAACCCAAAAAAAATTTTTCGAATATCTCTTTTTTTTCTCACAAAAAAAAATTCTTGAAAAATGTGAAAAAAATAGGGGGTCACAGTGGTGTTGTCCGTTAACACAATAAAATAGCTGTAACTTTTTTCCTGTCCAAAATTGGAACCCCAGCCACCGCTCATTCGCTTTGTTTTTGAATTATCTTTAAATTGGTAATCCGTTTTTTTTGTTTATCTATATTTTTTAATTATTAATGAATTTTTAAAGTTGAACATTAAATAAAAAAATTTAACTTTTTTTCACATTTCCGTCGAAAACAATATATCGGAATGTTATACAGCCTACAATCTGGTATGAATCATGAGCTTTCTTCTTGTGAAAGATTCATCGAAATCGGTTCAGTGGTTCTCGATTGAAAAGCAGCCAAACATTTTTTCGCCAACATATTCATATAGAGACTGTCTATCGTGTATCTTAGGATTTTTTTTCAGGACTTAATTTTTTTTTGTTTTTGGATAAAAATCGGTAAATTTTGATTAAGAAATTTTTATTTTTTTGTTCGAAATTTTGTCACTTTGTTGTGCTTTTCACAGAATATCGGAATGGGATTTTTCCTATATCTTTTTCGCTTGTGTGGGCCTTAAAAAAAAAACTAACAATTATTTCCACTCAATTCTGGTATCATTATTGAAAAACAGTGTACAGAAAATGTGTACGAAATTTCAACCCAAGACCGTCCATTGGTCATCGAGATATCGAGGTCGCCATTTATAAAGCATATATTTGAGATAAATGCTGTAAAGTTGTTGGCAATCTTTTGTATAATTTTTTTGTTTAGAATAATTTTTTACGTATTCTTGACGGATCGGTAAATGTGGGTACGAAATTTCAGAAATAAATCTCGAAAAATTAAAAAATTTATTCCATCCTGAAGATCATCTCCGAAAGCAGAATTCTAGACAACAATGCCCGCCTTGTGTGGTAAAACTCTCCTTAACCTTAAATTCAAAATTACATTTTTCCACCGAATCATTTTAAAAAATTCGTATACTCTTCTACTGCTGCTAAATGATTTTATGTATTATACTCTTAAAAAGTTTTTTCGAACGTGCGATAGCTGGTATCATCATTATCTTATGTATAGGAATAAACTATTTGTTTTACCCAAATATACCCCACGTTTGTACAGAATTTTTGACAACTTTATGAGTAGAAAACGTACATTGAGATAAAAATGTTGACCGACAGAAATTTTATTTTTCTCAACCAAAATATTTAGTTCGATACGGGCAACAAAATATTTTTGTGATAAGACAAAATAATCTGTGAATGCTGAAACAAGTTATTGGCCGAACCAACAAAACTTTGGTGCAACCAAACAAATTAATATTAATGCAACAAAATATCATTCAAATAAACTAATTCATTTATTCGTCCTAACGATTACCGTTTACTCAATTTGGTAACTGAGATTCAAACAAATATTTTATTAAAGCAACTAAAAAGTATGCGTAAGCAAATAAATGGTACCAATTGTTTGAACAAAATCATTTGGCTCCGGTGATTTAGTTGATTCATCTACAAGAAATTTTCATGATTTACTTGAAATCAAGTAAATCATTTGCCATTCAACAAAAAAATTGTTGGATCCACCAATTTTTCATTCAACAAAATGGAATTAGTTCAAGGAACAAATTTTTTTATCAGTTGAAGGTTTTGCAAATCTATTGTTATTAAAATTTTTGTAGGTTAATAAGACATGTTGTAATGCAAATCAACCGTCAATTCAATTAATTAGTGCATTAAACTTTGCATAAATGTATTTTGAAAATTTAGCACCCATTTGATTAGTTTGCATCAGCTAGTTTACCTTAAGACCATATTCGCTAGGCCGTGAAAATAATAAAAATATCGATGTTTTTTCGCATCACCTTTTATACTTTATGTTTTCTCAGTTTTCGAGTGCGAAGCGTAGATACGTTTAAAAATATTCCATACCTATATTTTTTGGTTCTACTCAATATTATTGAATAGGAAAATAGCAAAACCTGAATCAACGGCGTGTGCCAACTAAATTGCATTATTTAGTTAAATGCTTAGTGAATATATCGGTGGTTCTATTTCAATTTTTTTAAATTATATTTAGGTAACTCAACGAGGATTTTAGATATTTCTCTAAGAAAGAAAGTTGTTTGAAAATAATCGTTTCTGCGAATGGAATGACTGTTTTAAGAGAATAAATTTCGATTAAATAATTATCAATAATAGTAACGAAAATTAATCCTTGTTCCATTTAATGGAATGAAAAGAGTTTTGGTTCATAGATAGTTCGCTTTTTTTATAATAGTGGCAATGTTGATATTTACAGAACTCCGCAAACTAAAAAATTCAAACATCTGTCATCGTAAGCTGGATGGATGATTATTTGCCATATAAACATCGGAATTTTCAATTTACGAATTTATCTTAGAGGTAAACACTTCGGGGTCACCTTCTCATCGTTATATTTTTCGATATATTCTTTATATTCAAAACTGCTCACACATGTACTATCGCAAACATCATGATCTGTCACTATATATGTAAATGTGGCAAGTTTTAATTTAGGAATTAGAATTCGATACAAACGCACCTTTAACACTTCTTCATCGCTGTATTTTTCAATTGATCTTTTTCATTCAATCGAACGGTGAGTATTTTAGACATTTCGAGATGGAATAAAAGGATTTAAACGTTTTTGTCTCTCTGAACAGAATTTATATAGTTTCAATGTTTGTCTCTCTGAACAGAATTTATATAGTTTCAATGTACGCTGAATTGAGATTTAATAATGATAAATAATAGTAGTAATGATTATTAATCTGGATCCATTTCATAAAAAGAAAAGAGAGTTGCTTGACAGGTCTTATAACTGTCATCCGTTTGAATTGGGAAGAAAAATTGACTATTTATCAACGATATTATACGACTTTTCATAAATTTTCAATGACTTCCAGTGCTAAACTTCATCGAACCCAAACGAGGCTGCAATTGGTTCTGATTCATGAACGTAGTAGAAGAAAATGAAATTTTCACTATATTTTTGAGTCTAAAAAAGTAGCTGAAGAAAGGAATACCGATAATTCTTGCAGATTTTGTCTTCATTCTCTTTATTTAGTAATTACCATTTTATTTCATTACATCGACTATAACTGCAAGTGGTTTTTTTTTTTTCATTTCGGATGTCTCAACAGCGAAAATCAGAAACGAATCGCGAGATGTGGAAACGGGGACCGTTATTACTCACGTTAGGCATAATAATTAATATCGGTGACGAATATTCGCAAAAGCCGCATTTGGGTGATCATTAAAGTCGACGAATAATTTTGAATCACTATTTAGAAAGCCAAGATTCTTGCCCATAAACGAAACTGAAGAATGGGTTGTTCGGGAGCCATCAAATCAACTTTCCCACAATCCATTGACATTACCCAAAATTATACAGCTGATAATCGCTCTTAAGGAGACTAGGCATCGAAAAATCTCGAATTTTATCGTTTTTTTGTATTCTGTTACTATAATCTTTTCTAAACATTTTGGCGCAAAGAAAACTGAAAAATTCGCAAAAATGAGCTCAGGAGAGCAATAAAACTCCAATACTCCGCTACTGCCGTTGTAGTACTACGGCGTAGTACTGCACGAGAACTTAAACGCGTTTTTCTCGAAACAGCATTTTGTACTAGTTTTGCCGTGATAACTTAACGACGTTCACGAGTAAATCGATTTTCTATAGATTTTCTTAAAATTTGGATGACACATTATTTATAGCTTCGTTAATGTACTTGCAAAATTCTGAAGACCATGCCCGTACCAAAGTGGAGATATTCGTGTTGAAGTTGGGAAATTTAACATGCAAGGTATAGGCGAGGCATGAGCTTGAGAGACATTTTAATTCATAGCAGTCACAATTTTCTATAGATTTTGATAAAAAACTGCATAATGATAGATATTGATATGAGGAACAAAATGTAAAAAAATAGAGATGCTCAGCCGTGTCGTTCATACGCAATAGCGATTTAAACCTATAAATTTGACGGTATTTTCGAGCGTGCCACGCCATGGAGGGGACGACGCTGTGGCGCTGCGGCAACTCTGCCGGGCGACGGTTCGTAAGAGCAAGGGGGACGGGGAGGACTACACGCGTATGCACACTGTTATGGATTAATTTTCATGATATTCAATGATTTATCTCACAAAGAATTGCCAATTTAAGCATTTTTGGCTAGACATTTTAATGTATCATAAGAAAATGCATGCATCTTTCAATTTTGGAGACTTTTTAGGAATAACGACACTTTTTCTAAAAATAAGTTGTTCATATGAAAGTTCAACTTTGCAATCGAGATTATAAATATTAAAATGAGATATGAAAAATTATCAACAACTGAGCTGAAAGCACGAGGCAGGCAAGCAACGCTGCCAGATCTCCGCGTCGCTCTAAGGATATTTGTATTAGTGTATATGTATAGGGTGCGCCACAGCCTTATTTGGATTAGTGCGTAGAGTCCGTGCTAAGAGTTTCGGAGTAGGGGGCGCGACGCGCGCTACACAGCGACAGTTGAACTAAGCCGAGCGTATGCCGAACTTTTGTCTCCGATTTTCATTCGTGAACGTCCTTAAGAACGATTGAAGATATCGTCTTGATTTTTTTTTAATGAAGATGTCAAGTTTCTCTACAAAATGAACCGACGTCTATGTAAAAAAATCAATTTATTATTATTGTTATTACAATAAACATCATCCGTTTTTCGATATTTTTTGAATTTGAGAGCGGTTGGTCCAATGGATAAGGGCTCGGACTCGCACGCCGTTGGTCTCGGGTTCGAATCCCGGCCAAAAACACCAATGAAAATTTGAAAATTTTTTCAAGTGTTTCTGCTGCAATCCCGGGTGGTTCGGATTCCACCTTCATAAATCCATGCCCAAACACCTCTCTGTGATGCATGAGCGGTCGGTGTACGGCTTGGTGGCCTCCCGTGGACGGTTCTCATTGTGACCGTACCGAAGACGAAACGCAAAGATCCCTTTCTTTTCGCCGCCACGCTAGCGTGGGGATCTACTTTACCATCTGCCTAACATCCTACCTTACCGACCATAAGATATTAACTATTATTTACCAGCCATTTCTAACCCTCAATTGTAAGGTAACGCTTGTCTCACCGACAACGTTACCTCCTACACTCATCGTGCGGATAGTGGCCCTCTAGCCGTGCACTGGCTGGCTCATTACATCACAGCTGAGGAGGTGCCTGCCTGAGCGCCTCTGGTGGCCGTGCTTGAGCGTGCTCGCATTGCCACCCGCGGAGATTAGTCGGGTACCGGCTGTATCGGCAAGGTTTTCTGCAGTTTCCCTTCGCCCTCGGTAAATGCGATACAGTGCGGGAATAAGTTGGCTGCAGCCGCACGTGAGGGAGAATGGAGGGAAGAGTAGAGGAATAGTTGGAAAGAGTGGGGAGGCTAAGAGGGAAGGACCCTGGGCCGTGGAAGTAACAATCGCGGGGGCGATTGGTTACAAAACCTCAATGTTTTTCAAATTTTAGCCGGCATTTTTTTAATTTTTGTTTTTTCAAAAAATTTCGGTTCAGTCTGTGGAAGAACATTCCCTGAAGATAATAGTGTTTGGGAATTGCCGAAAACTTCAACCGGCCACTCGGAATCGTGGCAATAAGGGAGCACTGCATGAGACGTGTGGTCTTCTTTATCCGCCCATATCTCCCTTAAATATTTATATTTTTGAAACCTCAACCACTGAATTTAATAGCCAAAATTCCAATAAAAACGTTGCAAAAAAGAAAATGTATGTATGTTGTTTCGGTTCTTCACAAATGCTATTTGAATTTTATCCCATTTTCGGCCTATTCTCGCTGCCTAATCGCCTTAAGAATAAGAACCTCATCACTAAACGTTGCTTTTACAAATGTTCAGAATTTTCAAAAAATCAATTTTTTTCAAAAGGCTCATAGTTCATCGAGCCCTCAAGGAAACAGACAAAGAAATTGTTCACAAATTGCACTCGGTGACAAACTTATAACGGTAAAAGTGACCGTCCGTCGCAGGGTTGCACCCGCATACGGTTTGGAAACATCGCGTTTTTATTCAATCACTTTTATCGCGACAGTCAGCACGATAACTTTGTAAGAATTTTTAATTTTCTTTGTTCACTGTTTTTCAAAATTTCAAAATCGTTTTCCTATAGTCTGTAGAGCTATCGTTTCGAATTTTTTTCGTAAACAATCGAAGAGTCAAATTTTCCGTAAAAAATGCATATTCAATTTCAAGATGTCACGGATTGCTAATTTTTCTCAAAAAAAAACAAAAAAATGTTCTACAGGATTTATCGTGACGACCCCGAGGATGTTTTTGTTTACTGCGATGATGGAAATAACATTGAAAACCGTATTGCGTTTGGCGCAAAAAATATCTGAAATAAATTTGTATTATCATCTAAAGGCTCAATTTTTCCTGAAAAAACCTAATTTTTTTGAACGCTAGACATATGTAGATCCTTAAGTACATAAAATTTGTTTTGTGGCAATTATATTTGCATAAAACGTTTCTAAGCAATACAGTTTCGAATATGCATTTAGTTCTTGACGACGAATTTGTTTTCAAGCGTTTCTATGCTCGGCTTATAATTTTTGTATCTTTTTTTAAATTTTTTGATTGTTCCTGCGTATACCCTCGCGAGTTTTTACGAACCCATCCCATCACTTTCATTCCACTTCACTAATTTTCCATTTTCCATGTTCCCGAGAAACTCCCCAAGAGCCAGTTGCCCACAACCACTCTTTCCTAATTCATTACTGTATCGCATTTGCATGAGGGCCAAGGGAAACTGTGGAAAACCCGGCCGATATAGGCGGCTATATTTTTACTGAGTTTCAATTAATTAGCACACGGAAAGAATTAAACAGTAATTTTTACCGTGAAATTCACGGTAAAAATTGCCGTGATACATTTGAACGTGGGCACAAGGTGGCAAAACGTATTTATTCGTAAGCGACAAATTTTTTTTTACTTGCGAAATGTAAAATTTCAAATACTACGCCATCCTGGCGTAAACACTTAAGAGAAATTTTTATCGTGCAGCACGGTCAAATTTATCGTGATGCTTATTGTGATATGATAATAGTTCAAAATAAACATTGAAATAATCGTCATAAGTAAGGCACTTTTTCAAGTACATTTCTTTCCTGACGAATCAGCGAGTCCCTAAAAAAAGTCTCAAAAAAGTCCCATTTGGGACTCGGGCTTAAGTGGACTAAAGTGACCCCAAACGGAGTCCCAAATGGGACTTTTTTCCCCTCGCTCAGTGTGAACCGGACGTGATGCCATGAGTTCCAAATAGGGACTCGCTTATTCCGGTTGCCTTGCAAAAAACAGCCCCAAATTCGGGCTTGGAGTTCCAAATAGGGACTCGAATTTTCCGGTTGCTTTGCAAAAAAAAGTCCCAAATTGGGGCTCGTAGTTCCAAACAGGGACTCGCATTTTCCGGTTGCCTTGCAAAAAAGTCCCAAATTGAGACTTGGAGTCTCAAACAGGGACTTTTTTTGTGAATTTCCACCCCTAAAAATAGTCCCAAATTGGGGCTCGGAGACCCAAATAGGGACTCGCTGATCCGTTAGGGATTGAAGACATAAAAAATTGAAATACACGGTAAAATTTCACTTGTATCACACACTTTTTATATTTATGTTCTGCATATTTAACTGGATATCAAAATTTACCAGACGCTTCAGTAAAATTTCCTATTTTAAACAAGAAATTTTATTTAATTTTCATGAAAATTTATGCTTTGTTCAGTAATAATCTTAGAAATTGCAGATTGTCACCTCACTACTGTTACTGCACGGTAATTTTTAAACTGTAATTCTCTCCGTGCACCATCAGAAACTCAGAAAACTGCCTCTGACTCAGCGATTGAGCGGGCCAATGCATGGCTAAGCGATCACCCAACCAAATATTGGCCTCGCTCGAGGCTGCTTAACTTTGGTGATCGCCGAAGCCACACACCGACCGCGCACGCATCACTGTCTGTCAACTCTGGGTCAACTTTTGTATTAATCAAGACATTTGTTTTCTTCTGGCGATGCAAAATTCCACTCATTTTTCTTTGAAGCATCGAAATAATCAAAAAAAAACCTCATAATTTCTAATATATATAAATGCGGCAGCGTTCAAACTCGCGATATTTATTATACCGATATTTTCACTAATTTTGTAAAAAATACTCAACGTGAAGTCACTTCCACATCTCTTAATAATCTTTCATTGGAATCGATTATTAAAATAAAGCGGTTGGAACACATTTTGGTAAAGAAGATGTGATGAAGATAAATTTTATTCAGAGAGAATACAAGATAAGATAAAGTCCAGTAGAGTGCGTAGGGGTCGGTGTAATAAAGTGTCACGGTGTCGAGCGGGAAAATTTGAATTATTATTTCCAACAATCTTAATTCAAGTAGAAATTAACTTTTTTACATTTTTACAATTTAAAAAGCCATCATTAAAAAGTGATTTTCAACCCCATGTTTCTTCTTGATATCTTCCATCTTTCTCGAGTTTCTCTATAAACTTTTCAGCCTCGGTTTCCGTCAATTTTCCAAGATCTCTCGCCATCGCGACAAACTCATCGCGAACACATTTTGGCATATTTTTCGAATTGCCCGACAAGTAAATGCTTCCTCCTCGTTCCAATAATTCCCAGCATAGTTGACGTTCTTTTCGTATCACGTGTTGTACGTAACTGTAAAAAAAATAAATAAGCGAATTCAGCGGCGATATAGATGTCAAGAATTCTAAAAAAATCGTCAAGCACGAGTTGTAACTTTTGTTGTGTCATTTTGAAAATAATTTTCATTCATCCATTATAATTATTTTAATTTGAAGTATTATTGAAGGCCTATTTTGGTGAATTATTTCAGATTTTCAGGTCAAATAATTACGAAGAAACTTACATAAACCAAGAGAGGTAAAAAAAAATTGATTTTTCAAAAAGATTTTGATTCCCCGGTGTCACCCTTGATACATAAATAATCAAAAATTTCCAGGAATCGCTCGCATCTCGTAAGTATGAGAAAAAAATGTCATCTCAATTTGCAAGATCCTTAAATCTCAAAAATCTTTTTTCTCAAAATGGTATTTTTGAAAACGATAACCATCCTATTTCAAAAACCAATCGACTGATTTGGTTGAAAATTAGTACAGAGGATCATTACACAATTATCTAGTCTTTGCCGAAGGATTTTTTTTAAACGCATAATTTTGTTTTTATCAGTAAAAAAAGGAAAAAAGTTAGGCAAAATCCTGACTTTACGATTTAAACTTCTGCCATTCTGCGAAAAATAGAAAAAAAATCAGCCTTCACAAAGATTAGTTTTTTTTTGTCAACTTTATGAAAAAAAATTTGTTTTATTTTTGAGTTGCAGCGTACACTTGGAATCGTTCTTGCCGAAAATGGCTTTTTTTCAAAAAACTGTTTTACAGAAACTACAACCACAGCTCATCTAATTTTTTTTTTTTTTTATGAAATTTCGCAATTTCATTGATATATCTTTTTAAATAAACATCAAATTGTGTCAATAGATACATTTTTGCGATATAAAAAAAATTATTGAAATCGACCCTGTTTTTAGCACCTTTAGGTGTACGTAAGCCCTTAACAGGGTAAGGAAACTTTTTTTCCTTTTCTGAAAAAATGAAAGGAGCGGTGCATTGATTTTGTTGATTGTTTTTATAGTACGTCTGTCTTTGGATTCATTAACTGTAGTTGCATACGAAATTTGATCGCGATATCTCGAAAACTGTAAAAATTATGAGTTTGTATCTACGAAACTCTAGAAAACTGGGGAAATATTCAAATGACATTAAATACAAACATTTTTTCCTCCTGATCTCTGGAAAAGGCGCAAAATAGGCGGAGATGATTATTCCTGCTGATAGATTCAAAATCTTCGCGGCAGTGATAATCTTTGTGTTCGTTTCTGCATCCAAAGAAAAGTACAGTGTCAGCCAAATGGGTATTGAGAGAAGATCGTTGAAGAAGAACAGATCGAAAAGCAGCAACGCCCGTTCCAGGGCCAATGAGAATCATAGGTTTTTCGTAATTGAATTTGAAAGTTCCTTTCTGAATGGAAAAAATGATTTCTTCTCCAGGTCTCAAAGTCGCGAGCCAATTTGAGCAAAGGCCAAGTCTGGGTTGCACAAGTTTCGTTTTGTACTTCACCACAGCGACTAAGAGATGAATTTCGTTTTTATTTTTTTCGTAGCTCGAGGCAATGCTGAAAGCTCGTGGTTTTATGGGAGCCATTATTTCGAAAAGTATTTTCAAACTCAGTTTTCGCGCGGTATGAGGAAAATCTCCAAGAACTTCGATTATATTTCTTCTCGGCCGATTCACATAGCTGAACAATTCTTCTTGACCACCTGGAAGTGTGAATTCATGAAGTTTTTCTTTTTCCAATTCATTCTCACTTATTGAGGCCAAAACTTGCATCGTCGATCTTCTGGGCCTGGAACTCAAATCCCAATATTGCTCAGCTATTTCTTCTAGAGTCAATATTTGCGTCAACGCCGATGGAACTTTTATCTCTTTTTCTCTTACGCTTATCAAAGTTTCAGGGCCCAATGGAATCTCGTGATAATTCAAAAGATTGAAAAAATTGGCCACTTGTTCTCGAGAATTTCTGGGTCTCACATATAAGATATCACCCGGAGAGTAATTTACATTATCGGAGTGGAATTTTATCAATCGTACATCCTGAAAATGATTCTCTGTGGTTGTTCGAACGTTCTCCACAATTTTTCCTATCCGCAGCTCTTTGTCTGATTCTGCTTCCAGCCTGTAAATGTCCCTATTGTGTTTTAAATTGCCTATTTGTTCTTGAACAATATTCACCTCGAAACGTTCAATAATTTCGTTATCGTTGCTCTCTGAACAATCGAGTTTTACATTAAATTCTTCACTCATTATTCTCCACAAATTATTTGTCCATGGGTCTACGACTGCATCAATTCCAAGATCATGCTGATCATCAGCTAAGCCGATAGCCTGAATTTCTCTTGCTCCCAACTGTGCCAGCCTACGATTTAATTTCTTTGCCGCAAAATTGTATTTCTTGTACGAACTGTCGCCCAAACCCAGGACCGCATACTTCATTTTTACTAAACATTCAGCGGGCAGATTTTTTCGCAACAAAAAACGCCAGAATTTCATCATATTTTTAGGTGGGTCCCCTTGACCCGTTGTTGCTACCACAAAAATTACCAGCTGCTCTTCTATCAAATTTTCTATTTCATAGTCGTCCATCGCGGTTACAAAACACCTTACACCGTGCCTGGAAAAAATAAGAAAATCTTTTTTTTTTAATTTACAGCAACAGCATGTTCTTTTGATTTTTATTATAAAATAACTGAAAACTGGATTTTTCAATATGTTCAGTTAACAAAAAGTTTTTCATGTTCTAAAAAGAATCTTCTTCTTTTGACTTATCTAAATTTCAACATGGTTATGCTTTTTTAGATAAGCTGTTCAGGAGTTTTTTTAAAAATAACTTTTACATTTTTTATATGTTTATGGAATATTATTAATCATTTAAAAAACAGATGTTAAATTAATAATTATTGAGCTCAGAAAAGGTAACCGCACATTTGTTTTTTCAAATATATCAAGCCAATAAGAAATAACCTCTTCGCACTCTTCCAAATTTGTTCGGCAGTGTCCTGAGCAGTTCCAGTTTCACTCCCATACAAAATCATCATTTTCAATTCCATTATTCGTCCCTTTGTTTAGAAATATGTCATAACTATACAAAATTTATAAAACTAGATTCCGACGTCTCGTGGTGAAGCTGACTCGAGCATGTGAGCAAGCGAGAGCGAGTGAAAATCAGCTGTTGGTTCCATGACGTCATTCTGGAAAGCAGACGACGAAACTTTGTACCGCAATGACGAAGAGTCGTAAAAAAATCTCGCGTGATTATTTTCTTCTATTTCATCATTCGCAGTAAATATCAATAAAAAATAATACTGTTACGCTTTTCGAAAATTCGACCGAATAAAACTTCGCGAATTCTCGCAAAGGCAGTCATATAATCGCAAAAAATCAATTGTGCAATGTTCATTTCCTTCTTATTTATTAGTAGCAATTCCATATAAAAACTGAATTTATTATTACGACTCCAAATCATAATATTTTTTTTTTAATTAAACGAGAATATTTATAATCATAATTTCCCATTATTATTAACAATTTTTTATCGTTATTTATTATTGGGAATTCCATAAAATTGTGATTTTGAATTAATTACTCCAAATCACAATTACTTTCTTTCATGAAAACGATTATAATCACAAATCCCCAATATTATTAACAATTATTTATCGTTATTTATGATTAGGAATTTCATAAAATTATGATTTTGAATGAAATCCTCCAAGTCATTAGTTTTTTTTTTCATTTGAAAATATTTATCATAATTTCCAATAATTAATAACAATGATTCATCGATATTTATTATTATATTCATCATATATTATTCATAATTATTACATATATAAAAGAAATTATCACATCATAGTTTGCCATGGTCAGGCTCATCGGGAAAGTTTTTTTTTAAATTCTTTTTAAAATATATTTCATTCTCAAAGAATTCTATATAGAAAAATATTACATACAATTGATCGAAAAAACAAAGAAATACTAAAAAAAGGTAAGACATTTGGAAGGAAGTAGTAAAAATATTTTATTAAAAATTTTTAATAGTTTTTCAACACGATTCGTCCGATTGGTGAGTCGCTGAAACATTGAGTAATCATTTTGAAGAATGTGAAAGTATTTAATTTTTCGTGGCTACACTATATCACCGATCGACGGCAATTAAAAAAAAACTATTGATCCATGATGATCAACGATTTAATCGTGTCACGCTCTCCTTAACGTCGACGCAGTCGACTGTGAATTTTCATGATCAAATAAACAGAAAAGTGAACTAAAAATACGTTTGCACTTGGTAAAATACTAAAAATCTGAAAAATAATTTTTTTTTCATTATTCAAAATAATTCGTTTTAAGCATACCCGTCTCATTGCCACATAAATTTCCATTGTCTACTTTTTAATATAACGATAAAAATAATTTGCGTATTGGTCAACGTAGACAATCGGAAACCAACGATGTGACTTTATTTTTATGAACTGACTTTTGCAGTCACTCCGGAAGGAATGCATTTGCTTTTGCCTATCTAATGTCAAGTATTTTCGTCCAAACTATTCCTCCTTCTTCGAAACACTGGATTTATCGGTCTCACTTGGCCTCGATGGAAATATCGCGAACAGCGAAAGTTGTATCGCATTTAGTGTCAATCCTAATGCGTTTTGAAACTGAAAGGTGATAACGAGAAATCTCATTAGTTTATTTTTGTTTTTTCTTGGATAATATACAATCGGCTTACTAGTTTTAAATTAAATGTAATTGAATCACTTATTGTATTTCTAATAGATACATAAAAAGCCCGAAGGAGAAATAAATCATTATAACAAATGCATTAACATGAGGAAAATCAGTGATTAAAGATATCGCTTATCTTTGTACGTACTATGATAAATGCGTCATCGATTAAGAGGCCATATAATAGCCATTGGAATGAGACGAGAGTTCCCATTAGTATCAGAGGAAAAGGTAACATCTCGGTGCTTTTTGTTCTTAGAACTTCACCCTGAAAATAAAAATGTACAATCCTTTTAACTTTCCACAATAAAACGTTCAATTTATTCGTCGAACTGTTAATTATAAAAATGAAATGAATCGAAAAACTTAAAAAATTAAACAATATCTAAAACGTGCCTTTTAAATGGTACAGTTTTTTTCGTTTCTTTATTATCTAGCAATAAATATCGTTGTAAAATAGTTTTTACCAAATGCAAGAAAGGCGAAGCTATAAGCATAATCAAAAGAACCGTGACAATTATTCCATATCGAAACTGTATTAAATCCTGATGTTCCCATTGCGCATATCCAAGAAAAAATCCGGCGAATACAGCCGCTTTGACAATCATTCCGATCACTTGATTCTGCAATCATTTTTATATGTATATTCTCGCATTTGTATGTTATTTTTGTTTTTTTTGTAACATTTATAAAAATTCTTACCTTGTCCGGGGAGTAAGCATAATATACCAAGACGTAAATAATGTTGACCGCTAAACCAAAAAGATTGATGTTTATCATAGCCGGATCTCCAAGAATTAATGCATATCGAAGCATCAAAAGACACCTGCAATTTATTGATTTATTGATTTAACATCAAAGTAAAGGAATAAAAAGAGCAAATAGTTTTTAATTTTTAGAAATTGTTTTTGAATATATTAATTACCAAACTCGTCTTATTAACATTATTAAAATTGAATAAAATCGTGATTCAGAAAACGTGGCCTTTATTTTTGGCAAACTATCTAAAAAAATAAAAAAATGATTTAACCAATCAAAATTAAATTATACGTTGATTTAAATAATTAACGATAAACATTTTTTTAATTTTATTAATGAATATTACTAATCTGTCAAAATCTTGCCTTGGTACAAAAAATCATTCGTATTCATCAACTAATAATAAATAATTAATTAATTATAAGGAAATAATATAAATTGTACAAACATAACAGTTCCTCCCACAAATGGCATCGGATCAACGCCTTTTGTTGTACCTTTCTTGTAAATGTCTTTACAAATAAGTCTGAAAAAAGCGAGCACAAGAAACTATTAAAAATAGTTCATATTAATATGTATCAATAATATTTAAAGCGTTATATCAACCTCGTTAGCTCGTTATATTAATATGTATCAATAATATTTAAAGCGTTATATCAGCCCGAAAAAAATTGCCAAATTTCGAATTTTTTTTCTAGGAAACGGTTGGTGAAAAAGAAACGCATTTTTTTTAACACAAAGGTACATATATTGGCACAGCGTCTCTGTCGAAAATCAACTCTATCAGGCAAATCTCTACCTGACCAAACTCTACCAAGGAAATTTCAACCAAGAGAGAAACTCTATTATTCCTTCACTCTCCCAAAATTTTTCTCTACCATAGGCATTCTCTACCAATAAGCAATCTCTACCGTAGACATCTCTACCAAACCCATCTCTACCACATCCTACTCTACCGACAAAAACTCTCCCAGGAAAATCTCCACCATGGTCAATCGCTACCGGAAAGACATCTCTACCAAGGGCAATCTACCATTGTCTACATCTACATTACTGCAGTAATTAAAATTAAGTAAATAAGTACTAAGTAAGTAAAAAAAGCAGTAAACAAGTAATACTGCAGTAATAAGTAAGTAATAATCTATATTATTGCAGTAAAAATGAATCTTTATCAATGGCCCTTTGTATTGCCCCTGATAGAGATGTCTTTCCGGTAGAGATTTACCATGGTGGAGATTTCCCTGGGAAAATTTTTGTCGGTAGAGTAGGATGTGGTAGAGATGGATTGGTAGAGACACTGGCGGATCATAGCGACCGAAAAAAAGATCGAATAGGGTTTTGGTGTTTTTAGACGTCTAATTTGCCAAAAAAAGACTCAATTAAATCTTTTTTGTAATTTTTTCTAAGTTTTTTTTTTTAATGAACCGACAAAAATCTGACTGTCAAGTAAACACCCCGACTTAACCGACTAATTTTGAAACGACCCAATTGGGTCTTTTTTTCGGCAAATTAGACGCCTAAAAAGACCGAGAATTTCGGTCGCTATGATCCGCCAGAGGATGTTTATGGTAGAGATGTATTGGTAGAGAATGCCTATGGTAGAGAAAAATTTTGGGAGAGTTGAGGAATGATAGTCTCTCTCTTGGTTGAAATTTCCGTGGTAGAGTTTGGTCAGGTAGAGATTTGCCTGATAGAGTTAATTTACGACAGAGTTGTCGCTGTGCCCATTTATTGAGAGCCTTTAAAAAAAAACACCAAAAAATACAGAAAAACAAACCGACAACAGCAATAGGTGCGCGGTCGGTGTGTGGCTTCGGCGATCTCCAAAGTTAAGAGGATGGATCAGTCACTTAACCTCACCTCGAATTTTCGAAATTGAAATTCTTCGACACAATTTGACCGAATACAAAAAAACTATGTCAGCGGACGCGGAACGACGGCAAAAATCCGCTGACAGGGACTTTTTGTAATCGGTCAAACCATGTCGAAGAATTTCACTTTTGAAATTTGCAGTTATCTCTCTCGCACTCACGGTGGCCAGATACCGACTGACCCATACTCTTAAGCAGCCTCGGGCGAGGCCAATATTTCGTTGAATGAACGCTTAGCCATGCACCGGCTGGCGCATCAATCGCTTAGCGGGAGGCAGTTTTTCTGATCTTTTGATGCTGCTAATCAATTAAGGGACAACACCACTGTGACGGCTTCAAAAAATCGATTTTTTGAAAACCATTTTAAAAAATCTAAAATACTTTTAACATTGAAATGCCGTTGGACCCAGGTCGAAAAAATAATTATTTTCGTAGATATTGAATATTTTGTGGAGCGGTGCAGCGGTCCACGACGCTCGGGGTCCCGCACAGCTGGGCGCCTTAGGGTCGCCAGGTATTCTTCCCGCCTTTCTCAGGTATTCTTTTGGCTCGTATGGGGACAATTATATATAAAAACGTATGGGGACGCGCCTCCGCGAAATTGTGAAAAAAAAAGGATTGTCTGGCAGAGGAAAGCTCACCGGAAAATTGATTGACGAGTTGAGCACATATTACGGCTTGGCTATTCGGAGGAGCAGCGATGATGTTGACAAAATGAGGAAGGCAATTTGGGCAACTATTAAACATAAAATGTCCACAGACAGTGAGCCACAACATGACGATTGCCCGGAAGGAGCCGAGTCGTGGTGTTCGTGGCAGCGCGCGGTCGCAAATGGTGATATTTCTAAATATCGCCATAAACCGCCTCTTCCTTAGGAAATATTGGAGGCAATTCAGTCAATCTTCGAAAATTTGAGCAGGGACGATTTGCTGCAGCGTTGTTTGGGCGGCTATACGCAAAACAATAACGAAAGCTACAATAAATCAGTTTGGGCAATAGCCCCCAAGTGCCAGTCCGGAAGCAAAAAAATCATTGATATTGCAACTGATATCGCGGTATTAGTGTTCAATGATGGCCTGAGAAGCCTCATGAAAGTACTGGAGACGTTGGGGATAACCATCGGCCCAAATTGTTTCAACTTTTGCGTTGAGACCGACGCAGCGCGGATCCAGCTCGCGGAGCGCTCGCTCACAGACGCTGCAAAAGAAGCGAGAAAAGCCTTAACAAGTTCAAGGAAAGAATCAGGAGACAACGATTTGCTTCTTGAAGGCCAGCTATATGGTGCCGGCATCGCTGATTGAAGGTGAATAATTTTTTTTTTTTCAATTTATAACATAAATTAACAAACCTAAAACTTTGAACGCGTTTTTCTCAAAACCACTTTTTTGAGTGCGGCACGCAGCAGAACTCGAGCAATTTTTATCCGATCGACTTCAAATTTTTACTGTATCAATAAAAGTAGATTATCTAGAGAAGTACATTTTTTAGAGAAGGATTTTTTCAATATCTTAATAATTATAAAAGTTATAGCCTATTTTCGACGAGAAATTTTGCTCAAAACTCATTCTTTAATTTCCAAGGCGTGCCTATTTTTAAAAAATCAATATTTTTCCAAATCCCTATGTACTTCTCTTTAAAATATCATATTATTAACGAAAACACTCGGTATTTTTTTCAGATCGACGTTGAAGAGAGTTCTGCTGCGTGCCGCGAACCACTGCGGAGATGACAGCACCTGACGCGAGAGCTTCCCCAGCACCACCATGCGGCGTGAAAAATGTGAAAAAAATGTTTTTTGATACATTAATAAACAAGGAACAAAACCCAAAAATTTTTTTCGAATATCTCTTTTTTTCCCACAAAAAAAAATTCTTGAAAAATGTGAAAAAAATAGGGGGTCACAGTGGTGTTGTCCGTTAAAACTCAGTAAAAATATAGCTGCCTGTATCTGCCGGGTTTTCCATAGTTTCCCTTGGCCCTCGTGCAAATGCATTAGGAAGGAGTGGCAACACTCTTTGGGGGTCTCTCAAGAACATGGAACTTAAGAAAATTGGAAATTGGAATTTAGTGAAGTGGGGGAAAAAGTGAGGTTAAAGTGGATGGGATGGGTTCGTAAAAACTCGCAATAGGCCAATCAAGTTAGCATTTTGAATCTACAAAATGGACTTAAGAGTATGGGTCAGTCGGTATCTCGCCACCGTGAGTGCGAGAGAGATAGCTGCAAATTTCGAAAGTGAAATTCGTAGACACGATTTGACCGATTACAAAAAGACCCTGTCAGCGGATTTTTGCCATCGTCCCGCATCAGCTGCCAGAGCTTTTTTGTATTCGGTAAAACCGTGTCGAAGAATTTCAATTTCAAAAATTCGAAGTGAGGTTAGGTGACTGATCCATACTCTTAAAAGCCAATTTTTGATTAGTCGGTAGAGCGTAGCAGGAATCGACGAAATGCACAAAGATCCAACAAAATTTCCAGGGAGACTAGAGAGAAGGAGTGAACACAGCATAGGCCAATTTGTAGTTCCAGTGTGCCCAAAACACGTTGATGCTATAGTTTCTGGTTTTGCCACTGCAGCGTTCGTGACCGAAAGTACTAATACATATAGTAATAATAATCCTCAGCAACGTGAAACTGACCTTGTACTTTGCAATCGCAGCGCCTTTCATTTTCTACCAATTTTTGGGAACACTTCTTAAGTACGGTGTGTTCACTCCTTCCCTCTAGTCTCCTTGGATCCAACAAAGTTTCGGTGTGGGATCGCGGCCATCTTGAAAATAGGGGTAAGTTTCGATATCTCGGTTCCTATTGGTCGTAGGGATATTTTTTTTTTTAGTTTTGTAGGGAAAAATATTTGCATCAACTTTTATTCGAAACATTTTTTGATAAGTGTGACGATAAAAAAAATATGGCGGAAAAAGTGTCGATAATTAATGACAAGAATATGGCTCGGCCGGAGAGCTATACCTATATATACTTCTGTACAGAAATACTATTTTCATCACTTCGACGCTGCGATAAAAATTCCGCCAGACGCAAGAAGGTCACAGCTTGACGGCGTGAATTGTTGATTAAAAATCAACGGAAAGCGTAGGGTCGGTGCCCAATGTGAAAGAAATAAGTGGTGAAGAATAGATATTAGGAATAAGCATACTTTCAACCAATTAATATACAGAAATTAATGCAGTCAACTTTGGTGTCCTCTATCTCGGGTATTTTTTTACTTATCGTAAATACGTACAGAAGAAAATTTGTAGAGAATTGAGTTCCTTACAACTTTTGTATAAGATGTTTTTCGATTGGATCAACAGGGGGCGATATACTTGTCAAAAATCATTTACAACGCTTAATTATCGACACTTTTTCCGCCATATTTTTTTTATCGTCACCCTTATCAAAAAATGTTTCGAATAAAATGTTGCAAATATTTTTCCCTACAAAACTAAAAAAAAAAAAAAAAATATTCCTACGACCAATAGGAACCGAGATACCGAAACTTACCCGTATTTTCAAGCTGGCCGCGATTCCACAGCGAAATTTTGTTGGATCTTTGTGCATTTCGTCGACTATTGCCTCCCTCTACCAACTGTCAAAAAATTGGCTTTTAAGTCCATTTTGTAGATATTTCATTATTTTAGGTCTAACTTGATTGGCCTACAAGGGTATACGCAGGAACAATAAAAATAAAAAATAAAAAATGCAGAAAAAGAACAAAAACATGATCGCCGGCATATGATGTAAACGGTCCATCTGAAATCTAAAAACCAAACGGGTTATGCAAGTTAACAATAAATACGAGTTGTTGACGATCATTGATTTTTAAAATCATTTTTTTTAACAAAGTGCCGACGAATTGAAACTCGAGCATACAAAATCTATGAAAAAAGTCATAAATTTTTACGTAACTATTAAAAAATGAAGATCGATTTAAAAAAAAGTGAGATCGTCAACGACCTTTAAATGTTTCTCATCGTATCTCCTATAAATTTGGAAACAATCCATCAAGTGGTTCTCGAGATATCATGTCCACCAACTTGGAAAACAGTGTTTTGAGAAAAACGCGTTTAAAGTGTTGTTTTTCCGTTTTTTTTTTTTTGAAGCCACTCAATATAACCTTTGTGTTAAAAAAAAATGCGTTTCTTTTCACCAATCATTTCCCAGAAAAAAAAATTCGGAATTTCGCCATTTTTTTCGGGGCTCTAGGTAGATGTAGCCCCTTAATGATAATTATACAAATCAATAATATTTATCAATAAATAATATTTCGTTCAATTCTGAAAAGTTATAAAAAAAATTTTTGATTATCGTTATTATACTAATATTTTTTTTTACTGTTCTTATCTCGAACTACAATAAATTGCTGCATGCGTGATGTGACACTCATACACGTAATTTAGTGAAGAAAAAAATACTACATTGTAAAAAATTGTTTTATTTAAAACTGAACCAAGTATTTGGATAATGGAGTTCAAATATTTATTTCTAGAGCATAAATACATGTTCTGTATTAACTAGAGTGTTACACGACATGAGTAATAGGAGACTTCATAAAAAAATGGTTGATTAATAAAAATAAATAATTAATAATTATGACTTAATAATATTTCGTTTGAGTCCTCCAATTTGCAAGCTGCCAATACATTTTCGATTGCTTGTTAATGAATGCGTGATATAGTTCAAAATTCTCACTGGCAACATTGTAAATAAATTCATAATCGATGTTTTATTATTATTGTATTTTTTGCATTACTCTCAATAATAGTCGAATGATTTCCGATTCATTCCGATTATGACAAGATGCAATATTCAAACGTGAACATGTACGTGACGTAACATTGATACACGCAGTTTCACAAAGAAAAAAATGCGTCGATTATAAAAAATTGATTTGCTAAAAAAATACAATCGAGAACCCAGATAATCGAGTAAAAGTATCGAGTACCAGGGAATAAATACATGTCCTGTACTGAGATTAGAACATTACATGACATAATGTGTTATAAAACACTGAATAAACGTGGTATTTCCGAAAAAAAAGGTTAATATAAATGAAAATGGTAAAAATAAATGACTAATAATTATAAACATATAATATTTCGTTCAGGATCTAAAATTTTCAAGCTCCCAATAAATTTGATTGTCAAAGTTAGTCGTAAAATCATTCACAATTCGCACTGAAATTAAAACAATCGTAATCGAGTTCATTGTATTTATAATTTTTTTTCTGCTCTTAAAAGACGAATAATTTGCCAGTTATGTCGATAAAGATGCAACAATTAAACATGAACATATGTGGCGTGATATTGATGTATGTTTGATTAATAAAAAAATACTTCGATTATCAAAAAAAGAAAAAAAAAACATTTATTAAAATTACAATTGAGTAGTCGTATAACGACCGAGTAAAAGTATTGAGCACCGGGGTGTAAATACGTGTTATTGTACTGATTGAAATGTTACATGATATAATGGAGTAACAGAAGACTTGACAAGTGCGGCCTTATATGAAGGCATGCACGTGCGGATTACATGAAAAGACTCACGTTCCAGCCAACATTTGACCCATGGTTGTGATGACAGCGCTTGTCGCCACGATTTCCTTCAAGTTGTGCGAGCTCATTTTGCTATTTTCCTATATAATCCGTCGTTAATTGAACTCTTTCTATTTATTTGGGACACCACACTGACTCGTGATATAAAAAACAAGAATGAAATGGGAAAAAAGTATAATAAATCGCGAGCCTCGTGCTCGAACGAATAACTTTGTTTATAATATGATTTAATCTATACGTTCACTCGCCATGACGTTCCTTCGTCGACTGGCCAGAAAGCCGGAATTCGCGGCGCATCGGTCGGTTACTATTATTATTATTCTCAGACAGCCTGAAGAAATATGAGAAGATGGCGTTCAGCAAAAATGATCTCTGAGTATCATGTCAAATCTGTTCTCTTTATTGCACGGCATTGTGTCATTGTTAACAAGATTTTTTAAACTACAATAAAAATTCAGTATTTTTATTAAACGCCCTAATGAATCAGCGAGTCTCAAAAAAACTTAAAAAAAATCCCATTTGGGCGTAAATGGACAAAAGTGACCCTAAAGGGAGCACCAAATGGGATTTTTTTCCCCTCGCTCGGTGTGAACCGGACATCATGATCCCCAAACTGGGACTCTGAGCCCCAATTTAGGACTTTTTCTTTGTTTCTCGCTCCGGCCACAGGGTGGTGCAGAGTCAAGCGTTTTCGCGAGCACGCATCATCCACCGAGTAGGTATATATTGCCGGAGCCGTAACACTCTTTGACCTAAATGGGACTTCATTTGTGGTCACCCTTGTCCAATTAGTTTGAGTCCCGTATGGAACTTTGGGACTTATTTTAGGGACTCGCTATCTCGCTGATCCGTTAGGGACGGAAGCTTGTTTTGCAATACCTTTTTTTTATAATATGTGACATAAAAATAATATCTAGACACGAAATTAATTAATGAAATACAGAGTAAGATACAGAAAACGGGGAATTAATTTTATCTCAAGACAATTTTAATTCAGTTTTATTGTGCTTCAAGATAACATTTATGAATTTTTATTAAGTTGAATCGTAATAAAAATTTCCGAATCAAAAATTTAGTATAAGATCGTTCAGTAAATAAAAATTATATTGTAAAAAGTCACAATTTCAAAATATATCATGATCGAATAATATTTCGAGAAATAAAGAATTATACTCCGAAAATCGATAATCAATCATAAAAATTATTCACTAGTCATTTTTAAATCAAGGTAGTATTAGAATAAATTTTAAAGTGAATTTAAATTACTTTAATTACATGACACATTTTGATTTAAGAATTGAAAATTATTCTTGTTCATTAATTAATTATAATTTTATTTTAAGAATTAAGATTAACTAGAAACTATTTGAATTTTGTTCTTTTTTTTCGTTTTGAATTTAGTGATAGTTGAATAAGAATTCGATGAATAATAGTAGATACTATGTCTAGACATAATATCAAATCATTTTAGTAGAGAATTAATTTTATTTGGTATAAAATTGCCATGAAGCTAATATAGAACGTGGTGCCATATATCTTTTCCTCCTTATATACATATATCTGCAACTATCTTGTTTTCATTTTCCCCCTCCTACGATGCTTCGATTAACCGGTAACTGATTTACCCTTGAAGTGATTGTAATAATTATAAAATCTGTTACAGTGGAGAGGGTTCGATGGCTATATCGAGCTCGCGTTACGAAGAATTATATATCGCTATCACGCAAAAGATGCTGATAATATGGTTGCAACGTTTGTAACTGTTTATATAAAAAGTTGGTCTTTGTTCTTTTTGCAACGAAAAATCAGGGAGTAGAAAAATTAAACTAAAATATATATGCTAATAATTAAACGTATTCAAAGTATTTATATAAGAAAACTGCAACGCAAGCTATTGGACATACTACAAAAAAATGGAACTGATTTTTTTTATTTCAAGAAGCGATCGTTGTTGCGTATTTTTAATGCGTTCGATGTTCGTTTAATTCTAGCAATAGATGTCGAAGGATTATACTCACTGATAAGGCGAAAAAACCAAAAATCCATTCAAGCGCATTTGAATTTACCGTCAAAACTCCGTTAGTTTGAACCAGCGCCACCCATCGTGTCACAGCGCTACTTGTCGATGCTGCAGCATGAATAATTTTATCCCCTCCACTGGGTCAACGGAGCACATCCTTTCCATTTACAAGCGGCTCTTTTGGTACGTGGTAACTCTAAATTTTGCAAACGAAATCCACAAATATTGTTATCGTTATAAAGCATCGGTGTGAAAAAATGTTTGATAAATGTTGTCTCGATATTCTCGGATGGAAAACTATGAGTATTTTTTTGCGCAATTATTGTTTCAAGGAAATTGTCGCGTATTTTGTTCTTTGGAGGTTATGGGACGAGTGTTGATCACGTTCGTTGACGTTTAATTCGTGTTCTCATGCTTTTTTCAACGACGAAAAATCTCCTACGCCCAAGGGACAGTCGTTAAATATTTTTTTTTTTCAGGATTTGAGCCATGGGTCGTGTTATTCGCGCTCAACGTAAGGGAGCTGGATCCGTTTTCCGCTCTCACACCAAGAGAAGGAAGGGAGCACCCAAGCTTCGGTCCCTCGACTTTTCCGAAAGGCATGGATACATCAAGGGTGTCGTCAAGGTTTGTCATTAAATTTAACATATGTATCACATTTTTCTTTAATCATCTCCCACCATTTTAAATTGTAATCAAATTTTTGGTTTCTTTTAAATCGAACAATCAATAAATCTGTCTCAAAAACCAGAGTATCATACTCAAAGTTATCTTAAATCAAAAACAACACAATGTTTGGATATTACAACAAGTGACAAAAAAGTCCTTTAGTTTTGTTATTTAGAGAATGAAAAAGATATTTTTTCTGTACTAGAATTGCCTAATTTATGAAAAGTACTTTTTTACAATATTTTATACGAAAATAACATTCGTATCCTTTATCTACTTAATTATATCAAAAGTTTAATGAGCATTCATTTTTTGACTGGTTCAAATCTAAATATTTTTTATAATAAACTCCAAATATATGAAACATTGATTTGTAAAATTCAACGTACTACTTTCTAATTTTGCATAAAATTCTATTGCGTAAAAGAAAAAAACGAAATTGGATAAATTATAATTCTAAGACAGTGAAAAAAAGCATTTATTTTAGTTCCTATGATGATTTCTAGTAAACCTACTTCTGAAATTTCATGAAGATGTTAAACTAGAGGCTCTTTCTGAGGCAACACAAACTCATCTTGTTTTGTTAATTTTCCATCATGACTGGTCTAATGAAAAATTTTCAAATTTATGCAGGACATAATCCACGATCCTGGTCGTGGAGCTCCCTTGGCGGTTGTCCACTTCAGAGATCCATACAAGTTCAAAACCCGCAAGGAATTGTTCATCGCTCCTGAGGGCATGTACACAGGCCAATTTTTATACTGCGGTAAAAAAGGTGAGAAATAATCAACAAACTATTAAAAAATCGACAAGAACTTGTTTAGTGAATTTTTAAATGTTTGTCATGATGATTTCTAGATTTACCGACATATAAAAATGGGGATTTATTTCTAGAGGTTCTTTCTGAATTTTTTTTCGTTTTCGATAAACAATTTTAAATGGGAAAATTTTTTTTTTTAATTTTCTCTTCCCTCCACAGCAAACTTACAAATCGGCAATGTAATGCCGGTTGGCACGATGCCCGAAGGTACGATCGTGTGCAACCTCGAGGAAAAGACCGGCGATCGTGGCCGACTCGCAAGAGCATCCGGAAATTATGCCACTGTTATTGCTCACAATCCTGACAGCAAAAAGACTCGCGTCAAGTTGCCATCCGGTGCAAAAAAAGTAATTCCATCGAACAACAGGGCCATGGTTGGTATTGTTGCCGGTGGTGGTCGTATTGACAAACCCATCCTCAAGGCTGGTCGTGCCTATCACAAGTACAAGGCCAAGAGAAACTGCTGGCCAAAGGTGAAACTTTTAATCAATTCAATCCTGTTTTATTTGTTTCTTACATTTTATTTTCCTTTCAATATTATATTCTTTATAAAAACGTTAATTTTTCATCGCAATTAGCAAATGATTGATAAATCGTAAAATTCTAAAAACAAAAAACGAAGAACTTCAGACCATTAAGGAAAGAATTTATAGCACTTTGATTTATTAAATTTTGTTCAAATTTCAGTGTTTCTTTCGTTTTTTTATTTATGTTTTTCATGAGAGCTTTAATTTATTATTACCGTTTATTGTCAATCGTTGAAAACGCAAGAAAAAAAAACATCAAAATGCATCAAATAAGTTGATCGTTGCAATTTTGTTTTAATCATTAGATTTTAAAATAATTTTTCCAATATTCGTTTTTCCAATGATGTCTTGACATTTGAAACCTGAATAATCGTGTGGTCAAATATAAACTGAGCAAACAGGAAGTTTAATAAAAACATCGTATTAGTAAAAAAATTGATTAATAATGTCATTGCGTTTTTCTAATTTTTTCGTAACAGGTTCGTGGTGTTGCTATGAACCCTTGTGAGCATCCTCATGGTGGTGGTAATCACCAGCATATTGGTAAGGCTTCAACAGTAAAACGTGGAACGAGCGCTGGTCGCAAGGTCGGTCTCATCGCTGCTCGTCGTACCGGAAGAATCAGAGGAGGAAAGACAGACACCAAGAAAGACGATTAGATCAATTATTATTGATCACCGTGTGGGCTTTGTTGTACAATAAAAGAAGGAAAAAAAATCACAATACTTGTATTTATTTTATTACTCATTTATGCATTTTTATTGATCCACCTATTTTTTCCATTTTTTTTTGTTTTTATTCATGTATTTTTTAATTAGTTTGTATAATTTCACTTTTGTCAATGGTTTTTATCGATAGACAAATATTTATAATTCTACTTATCAACAGACTGGGACAACTACATTTAACGCTATGTTCCGAGCATTCGCGGAGTTATATTTTCATATTTTCTTCTAATAAAACGATTCGAGTGGGAGTAAAAATTCGATATTTTAGCAAATTTTTTTAACGGGAGAAACCAGTTTAGGACGCCGAAATTTTGGTATTTTTCGTGAATTTTTTTTAACAGGGAAGGATTAATTAGAATTTGTTTAAACTTGGAAGATATTTCATTTATGTTTTGAAGTACACTTTGTAATTTTTTCAAGTCATTTCCGCCGGAAATAGTGGAGTTAGAAGCTGCTGTCCATGAACGACTTTTTTCAACTGGTGGGCATTCTAGCTCAAAAAGTTATTGACCAATCGTTCTGATATTTGTGTGAATATTCTTTATTCAATTACAATCTATATGAACCTAACTGTGGGATGACATTATTAAAAATATTTTTTTTTAATGAAAAAAAGGTGAAAAAAACATGGTATTAAAACATGACATTGTGTTCAAACACCTCAAAAACATACAATTTTCAACTTTTTTGATCACAATTAGGTTCATATTCTTAGGAAATATGTTGTTAACGAAAAAAAAATTGTAATGATCACAGATAAAAATTGTGACTTCAGGAATGCCCACCAGCAAAAAACTCGGATGGCGATCGTCCATGGACAGCAGCTTCTAAATCCACTATTTCCGGCGGAAATGACTTGAAAAAATTACAAAGTGTACTTAAAAACATGAATAAAATATCCTCCACGTTTAAACAAATTCTGATTATTCCTTCCCTGTTAAAAAAATTCACGAAAAACACCAAAATTTCGGCCTCCTAAACTGGTTTCTCCCATTAATTACATTGGGAATTTAAATTACCGTTAATTACATTTTGAGATAATTGGTTTTGAATTTAGTTACGGAGTTCTGGACAAATTGCCATCCCGCAGGCTTTTTTGTCCACGTGATTGAACAAATCTGTAGAAATTTTGCGTTTACGAGAATTGAGTTCGAATTTTTTAAGCCGAAATTGCTCTATGAAGACATTTGGAGACATAGAATTAAAAATATTGATGATTGAACAATTGACATTCAGTTAAAAATGTAAATTTATGGTCAACATTTTAATCATTGAAAAGTTTTTGACGCAATTCATGGCCGTTTATTAGTTTTTACATAATCCGACATTTCCCATTTTACTTGTATTCAAAATTTACCGCGCTTTTAATATTTCTAGCGAAAGGTTAGAAGGGGTTGACGAGAGAGTCCGGAAGTGCGTCACAGAAGTGCGATCGTGCGCTGTGCCGCGCAAAGAGCGTTCTATTGGGTTCGAGGGATTGGCTGAGGGTTTCTTCGTTTTCCGAAACTAGTGTCGTCCCCTATTATTCTTTGGAAATGCCGAGGGAATAGAAAATTCGTATATTATTTATTATTGCGATAGTTGTACGGCGAATGCCGTATGGTTTTCGATTACGAGACAAAAATTGAGAAAATGCAAGAATGCAAAATTGTCGGAAAATGAGTGCATACTGCAAGATTCAATACGTAAAAACAAAAATTCCCTTATCCCTGTGCCAACTTTGAAGCAGGAATTTTTCCAAAAACAATAGTTGGATTGAGAAAGACAAGAAACGGAGAGAAAGAGAAGGAGAAACGCTCGTCGCTTATCACACCCGTTGAGGGGGGTTTTCGTAAGTGCCCGCGCCCGCGAGCATCTGCACATAAAAACGCGCACTGGTGGGCTTATTGGGACAGGGGGAGGGGGGATAGCGCGTATTGGTGGGAATGGTGACGGAAATAGTGTCGGCGCCATCTTGAAAACTGACGAATATTTCGGTTCCTCGGCCATTTTCGTTGCGTCGACGTCAAGTGCGGCCAGAGGCCCTCTCTCACATACTCACTGGCGTCCGGGGGTATTAGAGTTCAGTCTTCGACTTTGAGTTTTCCTTTGTGTCATAATATATCTGCACAGCCGAGTGCGGAGGGCTGCGTGAGCGTGATAACGCGATAATACGTTTCGTATTTGTTACAAACATATATATATATTCAAATATATATATATATACAAAAATATATAAAAACTCTCGAAGTTTGCATTTGGATATAAAATTTTTATTATTTCGATCATCGAGACGTTGAACGAGAGTCAATCTGCAGCAGAGCTACGAAAATCTACGCACCGAGGCGGAGTAATATGAGTAATGCAGCCAACCAGAATGGATCAGGTCTAGAGCAGCAGGTAAATCCTAAAAAAAGAAACATTGAAAATCCTCGAGACTCCTTTGAATGTTCTTCGAAGTTTTGTGAGCGTTTTTATTGTGTGACACGAGCGTGAACCCCTTTCGGAAACGGTCCCCCGCGCGCCCCCTTTCTCTCGACATCGCGACTTTAACGTTTCGTATTTTTCTTTTATACCCATTTTATTTATTTAAATTTGTTCAATCAGTCATTCGTTTTTGTAAATAATTGTGTTTCCGTCGTTCGTTATTGTGCTATCATCGTCTGGCGTCTTTTACAACACGCGAAAAATTCCGTGACGTCCATTTGCGTAATGGCGGCGGTCAATTCCCGGAACAGAGCAGCACGTTCCTCAACGTGATTGTTCATTTGGCCTTTTTTCCAACGTTTTTTTTCTTCCTTTTTCTTCCCCTCTTACCAACATACACGTGAATTCATCCGGGTTTACTGGATCCTCTCACCTTGAGCCGTTATTTTAATGCTATGAAATTCGTACCTCCCGTTCTCCCCCCGTATCTAGGAAATAATTCACACGACTTCTCGTTCAATCTTCGACTCGTTGAACTCGAGCGAGGTTACTTGAATAAGAATTCACGAAATCATGCTTATCTGCATCGTGAACGTGCGCTAAGTTAAGCGCGTTTTTTTTCCATTTTTAATTTGTCACGTTCTTACAATTATTATTATTATTATTATTATCCCTGTATTAATTATTATTATTACCGTTATAACAAAAATTCTTTATTTTATGCTTGTTTATTTTATGTAATTTATTTTACAAAATATTTAATGGCGTATGTTAATTGTAAAAAATTGTTCTATTTTGATTATATATTTGAACCATTAAAAATATTGGTTTCATTATTGTGAATTTTGAATTGCTATTTTTGAAATTGAATAAATGCAAATTAAAACATTTTTTTGGATTATATTTGGATCAACAATATTGATGTTCATGTTTGTTTTTTTTTGTTGTGCAGTTAGCTGGTCTGGACTTGCAGGGTTCTCGCCAACCTAGCGGGGGCCGATACGTTCCACCGCATCTTCGCAATAAAGTCGCAACTGATAGCGGTAAGTTCGTGTTTTCAAAAAGTTAGAATGATTCCTGGTTTATTTAAATTTATTGAAATTCTTAAATTGAGGAGGATAAAATAGAAATCATAAGTTTTTAAAATTATCTTTATTTTAAAATTTTTATAGTTTCTTACTAAGTGTGGTGGCAAAAAATCAAGAAAACTTGCTTTTGTGGAATTACGTTGCATTTCTTAATGAAATGAAAATCCAGCACTTTTTTATTATTGCAGTATGAATTTTGACTAATGTTGAGAATGCAATCTTTCCTACCACTTTTGGCAATAATCACTCACTTAAAGTATTACTTACAGTAAAAATAACCGATACTCACTATTATCCTTAGTAATTGTGAAAAGAGTGTAATAGTGGGCAAAACAAAAGATGAAGTATAATTTTTTACAAAATTAGTTTTCCAACGCGGAAAGACTAAACTGGAGTTCAACTAAATTCAAAAATCAATTTTGAATTAAGTTAAACTTCGGTTAATTTCAACTAAAACTAGAACTAAATTTAAAGTTTCAAGTATAACATTTGTATTTAAAATATAGTTTATATTCAATTTTGAAAATTAAAACTAAGACCAACTAAACTTGAAGAGGTATGATTAAAAAAAGAACATTTTTAAACGAATAAAACAGGTAACGGACCAACGAGTGGTGAGGATCATTCGGGTCTGAATTCGAGAACATATTCGGAGAGAGACAGAGGAGGTGGACGTGACCAAGAGAGAGATCGTGATTACGGATATCAAGGTTCTTCGTACAGAGATATTCGTAATAATCGTGACGCCGATTTCGGTAATTTTGGGGGGAGAAATCGTCGTCCTCAGGAGAATGGTCGAGACTTTCGTTATGGGAATGGAGAACGAGATCGTCCCATGGGTGGCGGCGGTGGTGGCGGTGGAGGTTCGTGGCCAGAGCCGAGAAATGATCGTTGGCAAGAAAATCGAAATGATCAGAGAATGGGAGGCGGTGGAGGAGGCGGAGGTGGTGGCGGAAGTCGATGGAAGGATGAGAGGGACGGTGGCGGACGAGGAGGAGGAGGAGGAGGAGGAGGAGGACGAAACGAGGTCGATTGGACAATTCCCACTTCAAAGGACGAACGACTCGAGGTCGAGCTCTTCGGCACCGGCAACACGGGTATTAATTTTAGCAAATATGAGGATATCCCCGTTGAGGCTACCGGAGACAACATACCAACTCACATCTCATCCGTAAGTTTTACAATATTAATCTCTGAAAACGTTTGAAAATTTTTACTTTTTAAAATCGCAATAATAATTGACCCCTACAATTTATTTTTCCGAACGTAAACTCTACAACGGGGTCGACAACGACCCCAATCTTCTCTGTAACATAAAATGTTCCTGGTATGCGATAATAGGGTTTAATTATGCGTAGTTCTCTTCTTATATTAATAACGAAGAGAACAGTCAATGATAAAGTCGCATTTGGTGAACATTCAATGATAAAAACTATAAAATGAAACAAAGTTTCGGAGAAATGACAAAAAGAAGGTTTTTACAAAAAAATGGGTTCGTTTTCTACCTCACTGTAGGGGTCTAGGGTTAAAAATGTTTCGAAAACAAAGAAAAATGTTGTATCAGAGTGGTACAAGGGTATATTACGATGACAAAAAAATAGCCTCAGTACTCTGCTTTATATATCATTTTTTTTCATTTTCAAAAGATCCGGATGAATATTTGTTTCAATATTTACGTATAATAAATTATTAACAACAAACGTAAAATAGGGAAAAAGAACTTAAACATGTTTTGAAAAATAATTTTTTTTTACAAATTACAAGAATTCCCAATAAAAATATCTTGAATCGTAAATGAAATAATGAACTATATATTTAAAAATATCTTTAATATATACGGTTTTATTTGTTTCCAGTGTGCCGCATCCTCCGCTTTATACAATCCCCTCTTACAATCTTTATTCTTTTCCATCCAGCTTCTATATAAACCAAACTTTCCTTATTTCTTCTTAACTATTCCTCTATTTACATTTTTATACCACTTATAATGCTTATATTTGGCTACACGTCTCCCAATCACTTGTTCTACACTCTCTTTGGCTGATTTCCTTGCTCATTGTTCGTATTATCCTACTATCCCTATCCTACTTTGTTTATTTTCTTTTAACGCCTTACATACGTCCAGCAGCGCCTAAAACGCGCTAAAAGAAAAACTGTTTTTAGAAGAGATAGCAATAGAAATTAATAATAATAATTTTTACACATTGTTTATTAGTATTTAAACTTTATAAAAAAATTTGTTTCATTTTTTTTTTTTTTTTTTTTTTTTTTTTTTTCAAAAATTACAACAAAAAATCACGTTTCCCGAAGCACTATGAAAAAAAAGTTGCTCCACGGTCTGCATCATTGCTTCTTGAAATGCTGATGGATCTGCAAAACGTAAAAAAATTCTTGTAAAATAAAGTTGTAGTTATAGTCTGTCGAGCCGGATTTTTGAAATTCGAAAAATTTTGGCAATTTACGGCAGTTTAAAAAAAAGTGTGCATTTTGTGTCATAAATGTCACACTTTAATTATGTTTATAAAATTTTTTAATCACAACATCAAAAATCCGACTCGACAGACTATAGAGAAAACAATTTCGAATATTAAAAAAAAAAGCATCAAAAAATATTAAAAACTGTATGAGTTATCATGCAGACCGTGCCAGAAAAAGTAGTTTTGAGAAAAATGCATTTAGTTTCAAGTGCGTTTCGCTCGAGACATCTACCTGCGCGCATCAGACTCTCGTTGGGCAGTCGCGTTTTCTATAATAACTTTCGATCTATGGGGAATTTGTACAATCGACTTACACAGAAATACGCCTAAAACTATAAAGAATAATAATCTGTAAAAAAAAATCGATTTTTTGAAAATTCTGGACGTATGTAAGGCCTTAATCTACTAAAGGCCTTGAGATATTCGCAGAAATATCTTTAATGTATATATTTTTTATATTGTTAATAAAGCTTAGAATAATTGAGGATATTTGATATTTTTTGTCGTGATAAGATAATACAGTGTAAAGTAACACGTGTTAATGAAACGTTTCAGTTTGATGAGGTTAAGCTGACGGAAATCATAAAGAACAGCATAACTCTCGCGGGCTACGATAAACCTACACCGGTACAAAAGTACGCGATACCGATAATAATCGGTCGGAGAGACGTGATGGCCTGCGCTCAAACAGGCTCTGGTAAAACGGCGGCTTTCCTAGTGCCAATATTGAATCAGATTTACGAGTCCGGTCCACGTGCACCACCACCGCAGGCTGGCACAGGTCGACGGAAGCAATATCCCCTTGGTCTTGTACTCGCCCCCACGAGAGAACTCGCCACTCAGATTTACGATGAGGCGAGAAAATTCGCTTATCGTTCAAGAATGCGACCGGCCGTTGTTTACGGTGGTTCCAGTATGGTCGATCAGATGCGCGAACTCGATCGCGGTTGTCATTTGCTCGTTGCCACACCTGGACGATTGGTCGATATGCTTGGACGTGGAAAAATTGGCTTACACAATTGCCGGTGAGCTCATACTTTATTGTCCAATAATAAACCTATAACTTAGATTTTTATCGCTACTTATGTTCTTTATGCTTGCATTTTTCTATGTTCATTTTTGCTAAATAAGTATAATCTATATAATTAAATATTTTATAGTATTTTTTTTGCTTTTTTATTCATATTTCAAGCAAATCATGATAATAAAAGGATTTCTACGTATTATTCATATAGTGTTAATAACAATAATTGAGTGAATGTTATTTTATTCGTTTGAAACTACAAGTCGCCTGAAACATTATTAAATGGAAAATTTGAAATTTATACAGATACTTAGTACTCGACGAAGCCGATCGTATGTTGGACATGGGTTTCGAGCCACAGATTCGACGTATCGTAGAAGAGGACACAATGCCACCGACCGGAGAAAGACAAACCCTTATGTTCTCTGCAACTTTCCCTAAAGAAATACAAATGTTGGCGCGTGACTTTTTAAGCAATTATATTTTTCTCGCGGTTGGCCGGGTCGGCTCGACTTCTGAAAATATCACGCAAAAAATTGTTTGGGTCGAGGAACACGACAAACGCTCGTATCTTCTTGATCTCTTGCAGGCGAGCAACGTCATCGAACCGAGTGAGTTTAACGTCTTATGAAAATTTCATTTTCTTTCTTTTGTAACTTTATTTTCACAGAAAAATCGAAATTTTTAATGAATGTTCTATTTATATATATTTTTTTAACGTGGGTGCGAGTTCAGTGGTATAATTTTCAACGAAAAATTTGAATTTTTAATTTAAACACCTCATTCAATTAAAATAATGAAAAATCGACTCTGAGTTGAAGTTTCAATTAATTAAAAAGTCTCAAAATTTGATAGAAAATACAATTTTTCAATAAAAACTCAACTTTCACTAGTTATATTTTTGAAATACAGATTAAAATTTCAAAGTTCAAACAAGCTGAAGCTACCGTTGAAAATTGTTGATTTTTGAAAACAAAAATATCAACTCGTTTATGAATAATTTAAATTGTCTTTTAGGCGCGGAATCGCTCACTCTCGTTTTCGTGGAGACGAAAAAAGGTGCGGACACGTTGGAAGAGTTTTTGGCAACGATGGGTTATCCGGTGACGAGTATTCATGGTGACCGATCTCAACGCGAGCGTGAAGACGCGTTGCGTCGTTTCCGAGCGGGAAAAGCTCCGATACTCGTCGCTACAGCGGTCGCGGCCCGTGGGCTCGATATTCCGCACGTTAAACACGTTATTAACTTCGATTTACCCGGTGATGTTGAGGAATACGTTCATCGAATCGGTCGTACCGGACGTATGGGAAATTTGGGTAAGTTTCAACCTTTCGAAAATTTTTAGGGTAAATATTTAGAAAACGGGCTTCACCTCCGATCGCGCTAATTTTTTAATATGTTATTCTGGGCGTTTTCCCGAGCAATTATATATATAATTATAGGTGAGGGGTCTCTAATAGTATTGAAGATATAGCCATTTTTGTATTAGGGCTGTTGATATATATATATATATATGTAGCGGCAGTTTTGAGGACATTTTTTGATGTTATATGGTATTTTCCAGGACTTATAGTATATTCCAGGACAGACCTGGAACACTCTTTATATTTAACGGTAGTTTTGAGGATATTTAAAAAACAAAAAATTCACTGGAATAGTAGGAGGTCTGGTCTCCCCGGCGCTTCGCGCCGGGGAGACGGAATGGACTGGAAAAAACCCCTCAGGTTTGGTTACATGCAAGATTTGAATAGTATATTGTTTGAATCATATAAACGATTCAAACCTTGCGCGTAACCAAACTTGAGGGGTTTCTTTCCGTTAATTTTGCGGAGTTTTTTGAACCGCAAAAAGTTTGGAAGAACTTTTTGCGGTTCAAAAAATTTATTTCTACTTACATACATCAGACTCGGCGTTTCGCGCCGAGTCATAAAACTACTCCATTGTCTATTCCATGTATGCCTACCCAGTAATTGTTGCTCTAATCATGTGTGAATTATATTTACACTTACAGCATAATTTACACACACACAATTTTTTTCCAGAACAGTTCTATATGTACTCTTAAAATTTGCGCATGAGAATCGGAATCAAACAACGCAAACAACTTGCATTCTAGCTATTGTTGTTGTCAACACGCAAGAACACGCATGAACATGCAAATGCTGGAACGCCCGTACACAAGTACATAAAGGCACGCGTTAACAATGTAATCGATCTTTTTTTTTTTTAATTCATGTGAATAGTATAATGATCTCGCGAAAATCATAATTACCGATTACCGAATGAAAAAAAAAATTTACGTAAAAAAATTCATTTGAATGGCAAGAGGTTTGGTTTCCTCGGCGCGCAGCGCCGGAGAGACGGATTTAGCGGAAAAAAACCCCAGGGTTTGAATTCCGAGGGCTTGAATAGTATAATACTATTCAAACCAAACGTTCTACTATTCAAACGGGTGTCGAGGACGGTCCTCAAAACTACCATAAGTCCTTAAAACGACCGCCTCCATGGCGCAAAACGTCGCAATACCATCATATATATATATAGACCAAATCATCCCTAATACAAAAAATGGCTATATCTTCGAAACTATTAGAGACCCCCACATATAATTATATATAAAATTGCTCGGGAGAACGCCCAGAATAACATATTAAAAAAATAGCGCGATCGGAGGTGAAGCCCGTTTTCTAAATATTTACCATTTTTAGTTTTCCTCATTATTTATTAAAAGCTCAATCGTTTCGTCTGTAAAAAATTCGTCAAAAAATTTTGGGCTTATTGAATATTGATTTTCACTCTCCTTTCTTTTGAATTTTTTCTTTTGAATCTTTTGAAGAATGGTTTGTTGAAAAAGTTCAACAAACCATTCTTCAACTTAAAAAAAATATTCTTTAGCTCGAAAAAAAACTTTGATTCTAATAAAAATATTTTAAAAGTTCTATAAAGAAATGTCAATTCTAAAATAATTACTCTCGCTATTTCTTTTCGAAAAAAATGCATCGTCTTAAAAATATTCCGAGTCTTAAATATTCCCTGCTATTTTTATCCATTTGAATGATCGATTTTAAAACATCTTTCCTCAATTCTAGAAAATTTTCTAAAAAAATTCTTCGACTCCAGAAAAAAATCCTCGGGCCCAAATAATTGTTTTCATCGCACTCTCTTTTCGATTAAAAAAGTTTTAGACACAAATAAATTTCTTCAAAACGGTTATGATCATATTTTTCTCGTCCGCAGGTCTCGCAACGTCATTTTTCAACAGCAAGAACCACAATTTGACTCGGGATCTCGTGTCGCTTTTGGCGGAGGCGAATCAAGAATTGCCCTCTTGGCTAGAGAACATGTTCTCGGAGGCCCGGCACTCGGGAGGTGGAAGTGGTGCTCGACGACCCACGGGTGGTAGCAGCAACAATACCAAGGGACGCTTCAGCGGTGGTTTCGGCGCCAGGGATTACCGTCAGACTCCCAGTTCCGGTATGGGAGGTGGACGTAGTAACGGACCAGGCGGAAGGCCAGGCGGATACGGAGGTAATTTATATTTCCAGCCATTTATTTTATTAACAAATGAAATTTCTCATCGAGCTCATTATTCCTCTAACCTACTATTTCCACAAAGATATTAAACAATTGCAAATGAAAATTAAAAAATGATAATTATTATTTGATTGATGAATAAATAGAAAATTTAAATTATTATCAGAGACAATTATAATTACTACTTTTTAGAAAAATGGAGTAAATCGACTTTTCCATTATTTTAACAACTATTGTATGAAAAAATTCTTGCCAGAAGCACTGCTCTATTTTCTTCATTAAAAATTATATTTGAAAATGCTAATTCGCTTAATGTCCGCGTGAAATTTATTATTACATTCAATTATATTTTCTATATTAAAATAATATAAGAAAGAATATTAAAATAGTTGAAACTATAGATATTGATATATAGTTTTATTCCAACGTATCACCTTCTGGCTTTATACGGATGTATTCCCGGCCAGGCCCGTCGCCATTTTTGTGTATCTGCTCTTCCCCCCCTTTCAATTTACTTCCTTCTTTTCAACCCCCAGATTTGTCCCCCTAACGCTCTCTCTTTTCCTATAGAATCAAACAAATACCAACTTTTCCGTAGTTTGTCTTTTCTCGCTCGTTTCATTATTCCTCAAACCGCATTAGCTGCTTTATAATCATTTTAACTAATTCCAGGTGGTTACGGAGGAGGTTACGGTGGTAACTACAATTCGTCATACAATTCGAGCAACAACGGAAGCAGTGGCAACGGTCAGGATTGGTGGGGGGGGAAATAGGATGATCCGAGATCATAAAAAAAAGAGAGAAGGAAGAGAAAAAAATTGAAGAAAAGGAGAACTCCGTTCACCGACGTATTTGCGACCATTATTATTATTAATCTACACGAAAATTCGATTATATGTAAGTGCAAAGAGAGAGACACACACACACATACACAATACTCGAACATAAACACAAACAGGGACGTTGAATGAAAAATGTGAAAGCGAGAAGAAAACGAAACGAGAAGAGGATAGAACAAAAATGGACAGAGACAGACTTACGATCAAGTTGGACGAATAATTTGAGTCATTGGACTAGGAATACGAATTTTACGACATGAACTACACTACAAAGTCGATTCCCCTCCCTTCTCCTGTTTTCCTTCTCACTCAGCACTTTCCAGCTCCTCCCCCCCCCCCCCCCCCCCCCGCCCCCAAAGACATTTATTCATACGTGACCAAGTATTAACAAATCCCGAAGAGTCGCCAATCGTGCGAATTCAGTCCAAACCCCAAAGCCCTCACACCCAATTCGGTGCCTCACAATTTTCGAGGCTCCTTTTTTCTCTCTGCGATTATGGCGAGCGCAAATCCTTTATCCGATGTTCGGAAAAAAAAACATGGCTCTTAAAAAAGGCCAGTACAGCGCTACGCGTATCGAAGAAAGAAAAGAAAAAAAACAATGAGAAACAAGAAAAAACAAACAAAATGTATGTAACTGTGAGAGGGGATTTAATGGACATTGGGAATTGTTGAATATTAGCTAAATTGCATCAAACTCAATTATAAAATGTAGAGAATAGTCATTTAATGAATCAAATCGTTTGACCGTTATTTACTAATCCGTGAAAAATAACGAACAATACAGTAGGTCAAAAGAAAATGAGAAGAAAAAGTTGATGAAGAAGAGAACAAAAAAAGGAGGAAAAAGAAAACACTGAGCAGACAAAATTTAGTTGAATTTGTTAGAACTCGTGTCGAGACTTATGTGTGGGGCTCGTTGTTTGTGGCTTTGAATTATTTAAACTAATATTATTATATAAAAGAAAAAAGAAGAAAAAAACATGAAAAACAAGGAAAAACGTATTGTGTAATGAGGAAAATACGTGGCGAGCGCGTGTTCTCGAGCCTACGGCCAATTTTTGCCGAATCTCCGAACACACTGTGGTCGTTAGACTCTCGATTAATCTTTCGCGTCGCGGGTTATCGACTGCGGTCAATTTAACTTTTTTTTTCGTTCCCCTTTTATTTTACTCGTTTTATTTTTTTTATTTCTAGAAGAGAGCATAAGTTTGAAGCATAAATGAAGACCGCAGGCTCCGAAACACGCGGGCCTCATTAAAAAACAATCGCATCAAAGACTCGACTGTTCTATTTACATTATTTTCAATTTTTTCCCCTTTTTTTTACGTCGACAAATGGTACTCTGTTGTTTTGTCGTCCTCAGAGAATAATAGACAAAAGAGAGAAAGAATAGTACTGACAAACGATATTTCGCGCGAGTGACATCGGAAGTCAGAAAATCAAACACTCCAAGCTGGTTAGGTCAAATTCAAGGTCAGAGACACTTTTAAGGGACAAAAAGTATAAATAAATAAAGAAGAAAAAACGAAAGTTTCCGTATGGAAGATTTCAACGTGTGGAGCGTATCTCGTAATCGATGAATGTGAAGATATTGTTTTTTTCTATCGAATCGCTGTTGAAAAAAGTTTTTCGAAAAAATAAATATCTATATAAATAAATTTCGATCTCCATGGCTGTTAGCATCGATGAGACAGAAAGAATAAAAGAAAAAAACTTGAAATTTCTTTCGCTAAGACAAAAACCCTCGTGAAATCGCTGCTGGCTGGAACGAAGCAAGGGCGTTTAAGGTCATCGCCATCATTTTATTTTCGGCTGATGCAGAAATTTCGGAATTAAATTAACTCTAATTTCTCCGGTCGCTATTTGCACCAAAAAAGATCGGTTCGTTTTTTTTTTTTTTTCGAAAACAGCAAGGCCAGTAATTTCGAAAATAAAATAAAAATTTGCATTCCATCCTTCCGGAGCTTGTCCTCAGGGAACAATTGGAAAAATCACTCGCTCTCTCGTGGAACGAATAAATAGAACAAAACAAATGAATAAACACAATTTTTAAAAATCAATTCATATTTGAATCTAATTTAATGTCTCCCAAAATAATGCAAAATGCATAATGAACATAAGGAATAAAGACGCGAGAGGCGAACGAAACTGAGTTTGCAATTATAGTAGAGAAATAAAATGAAAACAAAAAGTGCGCCAATGCAGGAGCTCAGTTCGAAAAACTGTGAACGGGGGAAAAATTGTATGACGTAATAAACAGGCGGAAAACTGATGAAAAAAAGAAACATTTTTTAAAAAATGCCCAAGCATACAAGTCGACGCGACACGGAGAGACGCACCCGTACAATATTTTATAACTGTATTTATCAGTACGATTAATGCTCTATATTATAAAAATAAACAATATTAAGTGATATTCGTAAAATACATTATTATAAACATATATAAAAGTAATTGAAAAAAAAGTAAATGAAACAAAACAAGAAAAAAAAGAAACGACTGTGATATCGAACGATCTTGTGACATTCATTTCCAACGCGAATTGAAACGATAAATGAACGATTAAACAAAAAATATACAAATATTTAAATTAATTAATTAATTTATCGGGTATTGAATGTCGGTGAAAGGGAAAAAAATAAGGCTCCGTAATTACGAGCTCGGCGGAAGGAATATTAAGTCGTTACGATAATACAACACCAACAACACGGGCAAATTTTGGGTGACGTCAATAAAAATAAACAAACACGAACCGAAGGTTATTTTCAGTTTCGTTGATTCCCGAAAATCAAGCGCTTCACGACTGAACAAAATTTTTAAGTTGTTTTTAATAGTTATTCGTAAAATAAAAAATCAAACAGAAGATAAATTCGCAATTTTGGAGAAAAAACATTATTTATTAAGCTTGAAAAATGTAAAGCAGTTTTTGTGCATTTTTTTTTTCGTTAAAGGGTTTAATATTTCGGAAAAGGTCTAAACCGAAAATGATCTATTTATGTACCGCGTCACCCTGTCAGGGAGGGTAGCTGTTGTCCGATCGGAGAGGACTGAACTCTAGGGGAAAGGGGAAGGGGGTTAAAACATGACATTCGGGGCATTGTTTATACTCGAGACAAAAGAAAACGGGATCGAAAAAAAATAAATAAAACATGAAAACGAAATTACAAACGATGCAAGGACAAAAATGATGATGAGCCAAAATGCCGCGTCGTTATTTCGTCGTTCGTCGATGAAGACTCGTAGGTTTTTGTAGGATTTTCGGGGGATCGTTTAAACGGACGGGTAACCTAAGAAAATAAAATTAAAAAAACCGAAATCGTCGTCGTCGTCCCCCTGTGATTCATCTACGCTGGCGATAAGAATAAAAAAGTACAAATTCGTTTCGCGTGACAACCGACAAGATTTTCTAGACACGTCATACTTATTATATAAATACCTGTTATATTCGTAGATTAATAGTGCAATCGCGTGATTGAAGGCGTCGTATGACCGTGGACCAAGGTATGAATGCCTCTTCGCGAGGAACGAGCATTAATTTTCAATTAGACACATTTATTTGTATTCATTTTTTGTTCTTCATAATTTACCATTGAATCATAGTGTCCCGATTTTTTGGGACCATTTTTAATGAGAGAGGGAGTGAGAAAAAACATATTTCAGGAGTTTGCACTCGAAATTGTTCCGTAATCGCGAAATATCGCTTTAAAATACAGGGATTCCCAAAAATCACGTCTGCGGTGCAGCAAGTAGTTAGATAACGAAATTTCAAAAGAATAGTCTTTGCTTATTTGTTTCTCCGATACGTTGTTTGTGAGATATTATTTAATCAGTGACAGATTGCACTACGAAATAATGTCCCGTGAACGGTGCATCACAGAAAAAAAAGTATAGTGACTTTTCTCTTCAAAATTTCGCGATTTACGTAGACTAACAATCTGAGGGTGTGATTTTTTTGAAATTCTGTAGAATCGTTTATAAATTCTGCAAAACTAATGCCTGCCACAACGAATATCCGTCTCAATTTCAGACCTATTATTATTATTATTATTATTATTATTATTATTATTATTATTATTATTATTAAATCACGCATATAATCGAAGCTCGATAATGAGGAGCAATAATGGTTGATCGTTGGCGAATGACCCTATTTATAACTAAAGTTCTAAGTATTTATTTGAATTTGTTTTTCTGTCGTTCGTACCTTGCGAGCGCGGTTGGGGGAAAAGAATTAATTTTGTTTTTTTTTCCATCGTGTTTGGTCCTCTGCTGAAAATAATCGGACGAGCAACAGCCTTTTTTGGTGGAAAATAGAATATTTATAATAATTCATCATGCGAAGGAAAGCAGAATAACTTAAAAAAAAAAGCAAACAAACCGAACGAGGCAACAAATAAACCTGGCCATACAATATGTCCGAATTAATTAATAGGGTTGAAAGCGATAGAGAGAGAGAGAGAGCGATGAAATATTAACGTAAAATTGATATATATACAGTCGCTGCTGATGGTGTATATATGACATAGCTAAATACGAACGATGTGAAAAGTTTGGCGCAAACCGATATAAAAATAATTAAAAAAAACAAAGGGTCATGTTAGACTGTGACTGCAATCATACAAACAAGAAAATAAGCAGAAGGAAATAATTGAATTATAGAAAAAAGGAAGAATGAAGAGAGATGAGATTCCCTCTGAAAATATTTCCTTCATTTTCGTACTAAAATTAATTTTGTTTCCGGCAAAAGAGAAGCCACGAAAATTCATCACTCTCTAAATCTGTACGAGTGAAAAGAGCGCCGTTTGAACGGTAACGAATAAAGCTTGGAGTGAATTTACAAAATCAATCGTCTTTTTCTGCGGATTATTATAATTATTAGTGTGGAAAAAAAGAATGCAATGAAAGTGTTCGTACGAGGAGAAACATCAGAAAATTCTTTCCTGCTGTACAAGAGAAAATACATAATTGGCCATTGCGAAATGTTGGCTACGGTGATCACGTGACCCACGCGTCCCTCTTTCAAAAACTTCGAAGGACACACGTTTTTCGTTAAAAACTTTCGTAGAAAAGTTCAAATAAACAACGCGACACTGGGGTTAATTCTAAACTAATCGAGATCCATCTTATGGGGACAAAATGAACGAAAAAATGGAAGAATCCGAAAGAGATAAGAATGCAAAATGATAGTAAATGACGCCGCAACGGTGAACGTACCATTCTGTCGGTATATCTTTAAAATATTAGCGTAAATCTACACGTTTACAAAGCTACGTTAGTTATTCGAAGAGGAAACAAAAAACACATTGGCATAAAACTAAAAATCACTTGTAACGTCGCGCGAGAGAATCGGATGAAAAGTTAATAAACAAAAATAAAAAGAAAACTCATGATTCTGCATATTGTCTTGTTTTAGGTATTTTTCTGTGAAAATAAAACGATATGGTAAAGTATCGATTATTTGTGAGCTGTGAATTCTATCGAATCGCAATCTTGAAACACGTTTAGTTTTTTTTGTTCTTAAGATTGCGCTATACACTATCGTTGTTCGGTTCTCGAAAGAATCGAACAATCGACGCTCTACTGTACACCGTTATAATTCATTTACTACTTACAATATTTTTAGATAACAACGTGCATTAATCGAATAAAAATCAGAAGATAGCAGGACACAATATATTTTCCCCGTTTGTTTATGTGTGTGTGTGTGTTTGTGTGTATATACACGCTCGAAACACAATGGAATACAGCAGTTGGATTAAATTAAACAACGCACCCGTATAAAGAACGTACACTTCCATTCGTTTTAATAATCGACCACCAAATGGACAATTTTCATTTTCTAATAATCGTAAGCTAATACATTTTTCCATTTCGACTCATATTTTTTTCGAACATTCATACACATTTTTAAATTCGCGTAATTTTTAAGGGTGGCGCCTTTTCTTAGAAAAAAATTCATCGACGCTGTGGGAAATTTTGGGAGAAAAAAAAGTCGCTCGAAAATTACTAGGCGATGGCTACGATAAAAAATATTCTCACAATACATATTGTCGCTGTGGATTTCCCCCAGAAGCTATATTTTAGTGTACTTACGATTTAAAGACATAGACGGTTTGTTTTTTTCTCTAAAGATTCTCTAAACATTAGCTTGAAAATATAAATCGGCAAATTCCCAAGTAATACAGTGTGTAGCCATGTTTTGAGCTAAAATAGTTTCGTAGATTATTCGAATGCGGACCAACGTCATTCTCAGCTGATGTGATTTAAAGTTGGGTAAGTAAAAAATTGTTTCACATCCTTTTTACTTCAAATTCGATTAAATCTTTCAAACTTGACCAACAAAAAATGCTAATTATTTTTGTACATCAATAGAAAGCTTGCATTTTTAATCGTTCAAAAATTTCACTAAAACTCCCGACTTCGGATCGCGCTGTTTAAATATTTCCTCATCTCAATGTGGCGGGACGTCGTGTTTCTCCAATCTTCTGGCAACATTTATGCGTTAAAAGAAAAATACAATAAAAATGTATTTGAGCAGGAAAAACGATTCATAGTTTTGTTTTGGAAAAAGAAAAAAAAACAAAAACCGACGAAAGTGGCGAGTTCCGGAGAAATTGATTCTTGGAAATTTCGAGTATGCATTTGTTACAATGAATGACAAAAAGACGCAAATATTTCATACATTTAAAGTTCTCTTATGTATAAGTCACTAATATATATATATATATATATACTGTGCCACATTTTCATTTTAGACGAATTTTCGACGGGTATATTCGCCATTTTTGAATATTTACCATTCAACACGCATTTCCATATTATTATTATTATTATAATTGCAACAATTTTTAAAGCTATAATGGTATACGTTTTTGTATACAATTTGAATAATAAGGACGCGATTACATAACTTTTAAAATCGTACTTTATCGTTATACTCCGAGGAATAAATTTACCGAAATAGAAATCTGTGCGCAAATTTGGCATTACAGCTTTAATATATATTCATATATATATATATATATGTATTTTTTCCGCTTGTTTTTTTACATATAGATAAAACTCTCCAAGTTTACATGCGTGCGCAAGACATATTTTAATTTGCATTTCCGGTTAAGAATCTGGTACTTCCGTTATTACTCATTTCACGCTACGGTCGTTATTAAAAAAAAAAAAATAAAAAAAAAATGTAATCACAGTTGAGCGCACTTGAACAAACGAATCGTTCAATTTTAAGCGGCAGTGACTCGTTGCATTTCTCTCTTTCTCTCTGCTTTTTCATCGAGTATAAATATAAACGCATCTTTACTTTTTTTTCTCTCTGGCTTTTCTCCCTCTCTCCGTTTTAAGTCTAGGTGCTGCACACTACAATGATTAATAAACATAATTTTGTCGTCCAGAGATTTCGCAGGAATTCTAGATTCAAATTTGTGATCTATTTGGGTTGAGTTTTTTTTGAGAAGGTAAAATACTTTGATGCCCCAAACTACAGGATTTTGTTTTATAAACTACGTACAGGAGAGTGTACCAAACTTTAGTCGTATTTAGAAAAAAATAATAAAGTTATTTAATTGGTTGTTTGGCAAATTATTTTTTACTTTCGAAAATTTATGTATTATTTTTTTTAGTGGCCGAAGTTATATAAATATGAAAAAATTCAAGATCGTCTAAATTACAATCGGTATGTCCCATTAAAAAATTCAAGATTTTACATTGAGGAAAAAAGTGTCAATCCAAATATTTTTTCCGCGCTTAACTTCTACCCAATTTTTCAACGATTCATCTCAGAAATCACCATTTTGCCCCCTCAAAAAAAAAAAAAAAAAAAGAAGCAGAGCTATTAAAAGGGTTAAGCGAGCAAAATTTTCGAAAAACTGTGTAATCGGAGGAAAAAAAAGTTAAGTGGATTATAAACTAGTTTTTTGCGTAATTGTTGCCATTGATTTGTTTTTTTTTCTATACGAGCGAACACTAAAAATTCCATATTGTTCATATATATATATAGATAAATTAATAATTGAAAATAGTTATAGTAGCGCGTATATAGTGCACAGGCTGAAAAATATTGAGATCTTGCATTGTAATATTTGTGAGAGATAATAATCAGTACAAGAATTAAATGGTATACATCCTAAAATGACACACGGTAGCGACGTTAAATTGAGGCCTTTTTCCAAATGCTCGAAAAAACGGGGCGGCACATTTTTTTAAGACATTGCGTACATACAGCAAGTATATATTAATTATTTATATTGTCCTGTTGCGTGAGGCACAAGGCAAATTAATTCTTCGTTTCAATGCCTAGGTGCTTTTACTTTTCGCGCTTTCAAATATTTCTGACAGAATTTTTTCTCTCGTCAAAGTGACAAACGAGAAGCAAAGAAGGCAACCTATGGGTAAGCACCAGTCATTTTTTTCTCGACAATAATTATTTCGTTATCATTTTCATTCGCAAAACCAAAAAATTGCGGCATCTCCGTAAACGTTGCCTATTGTCAGTGTTACATAATTCGTTTCGTCTCTTTTAAATCTTTTATAATTATTTATTTATTAATGTAGAAATAAAGATAAGTATGTTTATACATAAATATTTTAAAACACGAAAATTCCAGCAAGATTCTATTTTTTTTTTTACTTTCATTGCTCCGAGGATTCAACAGGCGTAAATAGTTCGGTCGTACGCCAATATACAAAATAAAATATAACGACGGACGTTGATGATTAAAATATATAATATATATATATATCCTTAATATACAGTAAATCTACTATATTACTACGTAGTATAATAGTTTTCCTTCTTCGTGAAGAACAGCCTAAAAATTTGTACGGCTTTTTCTTGTTTTGTCTTTTTTTTTTTTTAATTCCCGTAAATAATTGCGCACACTTTATACGTTTGTAGATATATATATATATAAATTATCATTCATATATTTATGTATATATAAACAATAGCGTTTTACTTTCAATGTGTTTCATTTTTTTCTTCTTTTCATTCAATTATGAACGACTCTTGTACTAAATAATCCTATATTTGCACTCGCGTCAAGGCTCCTCGTTTCGTTTTCTCGTTTACTCCATTTTTTATCTCCTTTCGTTCTTTTCATAATTGCGAATATGAAATTAATCGAAATTTCGACTGAAAATCGAGTTTTTTCGAGTTCGACTCGTCTTTTCTTGTAATTTTAATTATGGCATTTCGGGCCGTAGAGATCGAATAAGGTAAACACACTTTGTGATTAATTCGCCACGCGGGACGAAGATTTTCAAAATGGACTCTCCTCCCCGACCTGATTCACAGGAATTTCTATCCAGGGTTTATTTGCTCTCACTTATCTAGGTCCCATTTCTTTCTCTATCTCTCTCTCTCTCTCTCTCGCTCTCTATCGTTAACTCATTTTTTTCGTCTCTTTCTTCTTACGACACTGAACTTATGGCGTTGTGTGGCGAACCCATTTGGGTTAAAACTTTGTCCAACCATTGTAGAGGACCGTGCAAATGAACTTCTATCCAACATGGCGTTGAAGTTACATCCTGACGATGGTATTCAGCACCCCATCCTTTCACGAATGACATCCTGAATGAAATATCGATTATTATTAGTATTGTTTGAACAACTTGTTATAGTTATTACAGAAATATTATTATGGTTGCTATTAAGAACGAATTCGAATATCAAATTTTTTGTAGAATTTATTGCCTTTAACGTAATAGTAAAAAATAATTCAATTAAAACGTTCAGAAAAGATAAAGTTCGATAACAAATATGATATGTAAAAGAATTTTTTAAATCACCTGATGGTGCACATTTTGGTAAGTTCGTAAACGGCCTCAAAGCCATGATTGACGCTCTGCGACAATAATTGAGCAAACTCCTGGTTGTTGAATATCTTGAGTGAGCAACCAGGTGGTATTTTGCACACGGTACTCGGATGAAAGCCGTGATGATGATTACAATTTCTGGACTGTACGAAAATGGCAGAATCGGATAGGCACTCGGCGTAAACTTCACCCCCGACGTAATACAGATGAACGCCTTTGCCAATATGTCGCCTGGTGTTTTCGATCGTCGAGTTGCGATTTACGTTGGACAATTGGCCGAGACAGAAGCGATCGGAATTGTTGCTGGGATTGGTGAAACCGTCGACGATTACTGAGTGGGATTGACAGTGAAAAACTTCGCCGACGCGACAGTTCAACTCGTAATAGGCGATGGAGGCCCAGTAGAGAGGTTCTTGGTAGCAGACAGGGGCGACTTCTGCGGAGTTTCCAGTGGTGTCCATTGCGGCTGGATCCGGAGGCGGAGATTGGCCGGACTGGGAACCATCCTCGGGTGGGGAATATGCTGGGGGTGGAGTTTCTGGCAAACCATTAGCTCCGTAAGGACTCTGAGGATTAGGGGACGTCGTGCCACCAGGACTAGGCACCGAACCCACTGAAGACATGGGTGAGGTTGGATTCACAACGCTGCCACCGGCGCTCCCAGAATTGAAGCCGCTCGACGAGTACGAAACGTTGTGAGGCATTGTTGGCTCAGGAAGCTGATGAAACGGCAGCAGGGAATGACCCGGCGCAAATTCTGAATGCCTTGGTACTAGAACCGGTGGTAATACCGGACTTTCCACTCGCTTGTAGTGATAAGGATTTATACAGACTTCTTTTTGCTTGGCGGAAAATGGATATTGGCACAATTCCAGAGGTTTGAGCTCGTGATGTGACTGAAGATCCGGCCATCGCCACACTCGACAATAAATCACATGTGGCAAACCCTTTCTGTGTGACACCTGTAAACGCCCATCCAAACTCCTCGGTATCGTTACGCACTTGCTAGGTGTACCGGGACAACTCAGAGCTCGCTCCAATTCCTCGATCGCCCCTTTGCGCTTCTTTAACTTTTTCACCAACGAATCTACTGCTTTTTCCGCCCATTTCTCCTCCTCGTCACCCTGTTTCCAACCCAAAAGTTTCTTTACTGCTGGACTCGTGAACGAAAACAGGCTGTTCAGCGAGGACATGGGCCCCGAACTCGAAGATCCTTCTTCGTCGTCCATCCTAGCCACTTTGGCTTGACAAAATTTATTTTAGAATCTTCACCAACAATGGTCCACGCCTGCTTTCCCTTAATACCTGCGAATCATATTTACATTCTTATTCACCCAAATCTCGGGCGACGCTATTCCTCTTGTTATTTCCTCGTTGCCTCTGGTCTCGGTTTCACATTTTTACCGAAGAAATTTGAAAAAAAAAAAAGAAAAAAGAAAATGCGAGATTTTGAGGTTAGGGGCGGACTTAACATCGAACGCGATACTCTGCCTTATGATTCACTCCAAACTTTTGATAAACGCTATTTTTCGAACGTTTACGGTAATGATATTTGTTACCAGCGTCTCGATTACAGGCTCCGAACCGTGTTTACATATTGTTCACTTGAATCACTATGCAATTTGTGTACTCTAAAATTTTCTCACATCACTCGAACCCATTCTTACGTTTTTCGTCCAAAAATCCCGCGCAACGCGATATAAATACAAAAAAACTGGGATACGAGCGAGGTTTCGAGGTTAGGTCGGACATTTGGAGTCAAACGCGATCGTTCCGAGTATGCATGATTCACTCATCCCTTACACTCATTTATCTTGTCTATGTGACAATATTAATGTATCAAATACGCGTTACGAGTATGTTCGAAGTATGAGAGAAAAAAAACGCACTGCAGACACGTTACAAATGGCTTCCGGTACAATATTGTTTTTTTACGTGTACTAAGTGTCCCGCGCCCGAGGGGAATACAGAGAGCGCGCGCGCGCGCGTCGCCTGTTAGCGCAACGCCCGGAGAGCAGCTTCGTTATTCCGCAGCATAGCACCCGTATACACATATCTACATTTATATACACGTATATAAATAAAACGTATGGAGACACCACACAGAGATTCTCATCGAAAAAAACTCGCGAAAAAAGCGTCAACAGCAAACTCCTGATGTGTACAAAATTGCAAATGGCGCAGAAAATTGAAAAAATGTATGGAATAAAACGTTATCATAAAATGATTTTTTCATCTTTAACTTCAGTACAGAATCATCAGAATGGTAATTATTCTCTCTGCGTAGAGTTTACAACGCGATCTTCCTCCCCTCTCGAAGAAGCAGTGGCTAATTCGACGCGACTCGCTCGAAACGTTCTGCTGCAACTCCACGCGTATAAACAATCCGCCAAATCTTCGTTATATTACTAACCTGTATAAACCTGTATCCTGTATAATCCTTGATGCGTCAGCGAATTTCAAGCTCATCATTCATACTCCCTCATTTCAAATATCCCGTACTTCGTACGCGTACAGAAAAAAATTACACTTGTTTATCACGAAGTACACAGCACCGAATCTATCTCTCACTCGGGATATATCGTTATGGCGTTACGGCATAATGGCGGAGTGTTTACGAGCACCGAGCACCCGACAACAGCGGCGTCTGCATTCGCTACTTGTCACCTCTTTTAAGGGTTTTTTTTATTTCCTTTTCTCTCTTGTTCTTGCTTCGCGCGATACACTCGCGCGCTTTTTTATTTCTCAATAACACTTGCGATGGACCAGCCAATTTTTCCTGATAAATCCTCTTTTGGGGGAGAGACAATTTTTTGATTTTATTATTTTTTTCTTTCTACTCGCGCAACGCACGAAGCGAAAACGTCGCGCTGCGCTTGTCTCTCTTCCCTCTCTTTCTAATAATGAAATTGCAGCAGCAATCTCGTGCGGTCAGATTATCGGAGCGTAGGGTAAATATTGCCGGTTTCAAAAAACTTGTATGTTCCGTAAGATTTCTATGATTGGAGAAAAAAATAAATGTATGAAAACTGGACTTTAATATTTTTGTGTTACCATTGAATTATCGTTGAAATCGCACGTAAAATAATTTTCATGATGACCAACTGTCGATAACAAAAATGGCAGCATTTATTGCCGGCCGAGTTAACTACAATCGACTCTCCGTTGTGTCACGTTCCCATGTGTCAACCTTTCCCTCATGTCCTCTCCGTCTGTTCCCATGAATCAACTTCCCCAACCCCCACTCCAATATGTCAAATATCTACTCTCTCGTTCGTTTTGCATTCCCTCTCTTTCCATGAGATGTTCCCCCGCATCAGCGATATTAAGGTGATCTATCAGTTGCATGAGTGGGGGGTCGATAACTGAAAAGTAGATACACGGTTTTCTCGGACACGCTTGATATTTCGAGAAAACAGAGAGTTACACGTTGTTCTCTGATGGAAAGAGAACAACGTGTAACTCTCCGCTTTCTCGAAATATCAAGCGTGTCCGAAAAAACCGTGTATCTACTTTTCAGTTATCGACCCCCCCACTCATGCAACTGATAGATCACCTTAAGGTGATCTATCAGTTGCATGAGTGGGGGGTCCATAACTGAAAAGTAGATACACGTTTTTCTCGGACACGCATGATATTTTGAGAAAACGAAGAATTACACGTTATTCTCTGATAAAAAGAAAATAACTTGTAACTCCGTTTTCTCAAAATATCAAGCATGTCCGAGAAAAACGTGTATCTACTTTTCAGTTATCGACCCCCCACTCATGCAACTGATAGATCACCTTAAGGCCATGTGAAGGAGTTGAAGGCAATGTGAAATACGCTCGGTCGGTAAAAATCTCGTAACCAACTTTTCTCCTACACGGATTATATTTCGAGTAAATAACGAGAACTACTCTGTTCGTTTTTCAACTGAACGGGAGGTGGTTCTTGTTATTTGCTCAAAATATCATCTGCGTAGGAGAAAATTTGGTTACAGGATTTTTACCGACCGAGCGTTTTTTATATCTTTTTGAACGTCTTTCACATTGCCTTAAGGGGATGGGTCAATCACCTAATCTCATCTCGAATTTTCGAAGTTGAAATTCTTCGATACGGTTTGACCGATTACAAAAAAGCTCTGTCAGCCCACGCAGGACGATAGCAAAAATGGGCTGACAGGGCCTTTTTGTAATCGGTCAAACCGTGTCGAAGAATTTCACTTTCGAAATTTGCAGCTATCTCTCTCGCACTCATGGCGGCTCAGTCGGTATGACTCCTAGCCTTAAGGTGATCTATCAGTTGCATGAGTGGGGGGTCGATAACTGAAAAGTAGATACACGTTTTTCTCGGACACGCTTGATATTTTGAGAAAACGAAAAGTTACACGTTATTTTCTTCTTTTCAGAGAACAATGTGTAACTTTTCGTTTTCTCGAAATATCAGGCGTGTCCGAGAAAAACGTGTATCCACTTTTCAGTTATCAACCCCCCCCCATTCATGCATCTGATAGATCACCTTAAGAGTAGAGATGGAGGAGAAGTTGACACGAGGGATCGGACGTAGACCCGTCGAGGTGACACATGGGAGTCGACTGTATGCGCAATTATCATGCACGTTTAGGCTGCGTTCAGGGAGTCACTATTTGCGCTAAAAAGGCAACCTATAGTAATACTATTTAATGGTAACGTTAGCGTTTATAGCGCAAATAGCGACTCCCCGAACGCGCCTTTAGTATAGAAACATAACCTAAATTCTCAGTCACGTTAATTTTTCTGAACACCGACCCTGTCGGTCTTACTTTCAATTGTATTGATAACACTTTGAAACAAACATTAAACGAATATTGTGTTTAAAATTTAAACAATCAGAAATCTTCCGGTGATATTTGTTTTTAAAGAAATTATAATATGGAGCAAGATCAAGTGCAAGATCAGGGCGGTTTGCGTATAGACGGAAGACGACCTCTCGAGCTCCGGCAAATTCGTGTTAAATTGGGAGTTTTTCGACAAGCGGACGGGAGCGCTTATTTGGAACATGGAAATACAAAAATACTCGCTGCTGTCTACGGTCCTCATCAGGTGCATTAATTATTATTATTCCTTGATTAGGCATAAAAAAAAAAGTTCACATTTTGTACTGCGGACAATTGTTTACTTTTGGATTTCTACCAATGTTGAGAACTTGTATTGGAAAAATATTTAAAAAATCAATATTTGTAGGATTTGTTCGTTTCAATTGTTGGTACATTTTTGTTGAATAATTATGAACGATTATCAATATCGTTTGCAGCCTAGAGGAGCAGCAGCGAGAAACACAGCGAATAAATCGACAAAAGGAATAATAAATTGTCAATACAGTATGGCAGTGTTCAGTTACACTGCTGGTGAAAGAAAAAGCAGACCTCGAGGTGATAGAAAAACACAGGAAAGATGTATGCAATTGAGACACGCAATGGAGGCAATATTGAATTTGGAACAATTTCCCAGATCTCAGATTGACATTTTCATTGAAGTTTTACAAGTTGACGGAAGCGATTATTGCGCCAGTGTCAATGCTGCTACTTTGGCTCTAATCGATGCTGGCATACCGATTAAGGTACGTCACCTCATCCCGCTAGAGCTTTAAAGAAAATAGAAATTTATCTAATGGGAAGGGAAAATAAAATTACTGTAATCAAAAAAAGTGATGGTATTTTCAATTGGAAATTTTTCCACATTATTAAAGATGATAATAATAAAGTAATTATAACAATTTAGAATTATTTCTACAAAACTGATTGATAAATGAATAGGAAAGAGAATTAATTGCCATAAAAATCCGTATTTTATGGCAATCATTATCGCGACGTAAAAGAATAAAATAATGATAGTCAAACGACTGAGGATAATAATAATTATAAAATAGAATAATAATGAAGAACAAAAAGAATAAATGAAAAGTGTAAAATAAAATGGTAGAATGAAGCAAATACACCAACTGATTAAATTAAAATGAAAATAATGATTATTATAAATTTAAACAAGAAAAAAAACGATAATGATTAAACGAAAGTAGAATATTAATAATGTTAGAAATTGGGAATTAATACAATATATGATGAAAATGAGAAATAAATGGTAATTATGTTGGAATACTTACAGGATTATGCGATAGGATGTACGATAACCTTGCCAGATTCATCAGTCTCGTATGACGAAGAGGACGCCCGAGGAATCGGTATACTCGATGCAAATTTTTTGGAAGAAAACGGTCCCGGGGTTACACTTTCGATAGTCGCTCTTCCAGAAACGAGCAATGAGGCATCGAAAGAATCGGGTCTGATCGTGGTCGCCCAGGGTTCCGGACAACGTTTGCACCTTTCTCGTCTCGAGCCCATGAAAGTTCGTGCATTGACCGGCTGTCGAGATATTAAAGTGATTTTGGACCGCGCAGTGCGACAGCATCTCAACGCAAATTCGTTACCTTCATTGTTCAACGTTCATACTTTGGTTGACTGATGCGATAAAACAATAATTAAATAAATAAGTTTTTAAATATGATATATGTATATTTATATATATATATTTTTATTAATAAATTCGACATATTCAACAACGATCTCATCAACTCTCGATATCCTAACTTTTCTTTTCTTATATAGATTGACGGTTTACTGATTCGCGATTTCTTATTTCGCTTTAAAAATGCTTCGTTGATCCATAAATTTCATAAAAATATAAACTATTCTACTCCTCATTGTAAACTGTTTTTTGTATTGTCTCTTCTCGTTTAAATTGATCGATCACATAATTTGGAGTTTTTGAGCGATCATGGTGAATATAAAAATATAAAATCCGTGGTGTTCAAAGCTTTGCGTCTGGATGCCTCTCCATTATCATTCCAACACCCTGGAAAAACGAAAAAAAAATAATTGTCGGAGGATTTTGAAATGCGTTTTTCCAGCAGAATAAACTTTAAAAATTTGGCATCAAATTTTTTTACAAACTCGGAAATTGTCTTTTATAAATAAAAATAATTTACTTGTCCTCCCGCAGCACAGGCAGCGATCAAGCCAAATTGTTGGTTCTCTCGAATCATACGATTTGCCGTGTGTGTGGCTAATCGAACTCCCGTAGCGGCGAAAGGATGTCCAAGGGATAATGATCCTCCCCACGTGTTCCATTTGTTCATGTCAGGTGTTCCAACTTTTGTTGTTCTCTTCAAATATTCTTTGGCGAACCATTCCGAATCTAGTGCTTTCAAATTTGCCAAAATCTGAGCCGCAAACGCCTCGTGTACTTCCCAAACACCAATGTCCTTCATACTCAAATTTGCTTTTTCGAGAATCTGCAGTTTTACGAATTACATACATTTTCAATACATAACTTTTTTTATTACGAAATTAAATTTCAGACTATAATTGTAGTTGCAATATATTTTTAACTTTGGTTCCCGCGTCTGAAATTTTTAATGTAATAATTTTTTACTTTTAAGATGAAAAAAGAAAATGTACAGTGAGAAAACATTAGTGTCTATCAAAAAATCAAACAACGACCCAACAAAGAAATTTCAATTTGATCATAACTTCTGTTTTCAATAGAAAGTTCAATTAAGTTAAATATGGAAGAATCTGATGATTTATAGCTGATTTTAACTATTTTTTTTTCTTTTATTATTGGGGTTTGTAACCAATCGCGACCGCGACCGTTACTTCCACGGCCCAGGGTCCTTCCCTTTTTAGCTCCCCGCTCCTTTCCAAGCATCTCCCCCGTGCGGCTGCAGTCGACTTATCCCCGACTATATCGCATTTGCCGAGGGCGACGGGAAACTGCAGTAAACTTTGCCGATACAGCCGGTATTTGACTAATCTCCTCGGGTAGCAATGCGAGCACGGTCAAGCACGACTACCAGAGGCGCTCAGGCAGGCACCTCCTCAGGTGTGATTCAATGAGCCAGCCAGTGCACGGCTGAAGCGCCACCATCCGCACGATGAGAATCGTCCACGGGAGGCCACCAAAGCTGTACACTGACCGCTCATGCATCACAGAGAGGTGTTTTGGCCATGGATTTATGAAGGTGGAATCCAAACCACCCGACTGATTTTAACTATTTTCTCATAATAAAATTAAATATTTAGGAGGAAATTTGATTTTGACAAAAATTGTAAAATTTCGATCAATTTCAGATATTCGATAAAGTATCGTAATTTTTCTTATTACCTTAGGAATCGCGTAAGCCGGTCCAAGTAACAATTGATCGACGGGATCTTGTGAGACATATGTGAATTGTCTCAGGTACGCTTTGGGCTTAAGACCAAGTTGTTTGGCTTTTTCTTCGGTCGTAATTAGAGCGGCGGAAGCACCGTCTGTCAGGAAGGATGCATTGGCTGCTGTTACAGTTCCATAGGGCTTTACGAAAGCTGGTTTTAATTTAGCTAATTGTTCGGTCGTCGAGACTCGAACACCATTGTCCTTATCCACTAGCTCGTTTACTCCAGGCACTGAAGAACAAAACAAAAATCATAAATAAATAAACAAAAAAATAAATAATCTCTTCCTCACATATATAAAAAATAAGAGAAAAAAAAGTTGTCTCTGACCACTAATAATCAATAGAAAAAAACCTCTGAAAATTCATCCAAAATAGCAGCTAAATCAAGAGCCGCGCTCTTATATACTTGAATATGACGGTTTTCGAGTCTTTTTTTTTTCAAATCACTCTCACAGAGCAACGGGATAAGTAAAAAATTTGACTGTGGAGTAAATAAAATACAGAAACATATATAATGTTTAGCAACCTTTGTAAGGAACAATATCGGACAAATATCCTTTATGATGTGCCTGAGCAGCCAAAGTGTGAGATCTAACAGCGTAATCGTCTTGTTCTTCTCGTGATACTCCAAAAGCAGCAGCCAAACGGTCACCACTGTGTCCCATCGTTTCACCGGTCGAGAATTCAGCTACTGCTGGTAACTAAAAAACAAATTGGAACAATAAATTAAAAAATAGCATTGAATTCTCGAATACGAATAGTGTTTTCTATTCGGCAGTAATTGTACAATAATCATGATAATATCATGTAAAGTTATAATTACATGTCAAAAATTATAACGGGCAAATAATTTGATATAAAATTAATTGAATTACATTTGCAAAAAACGAAAATATTTCAAAAATTATGAGAAAAAACAAGAAACGGATTGTTAATTAAAAAATTGACTTACGTCAGGAATGAAATGGGATGGTCTGATACTCGCAAGAAGAGCCATTTTTTGTTGTAGAGACTTGGCTTTGTTGGCTTTTAACATGAGGGAACGCATGTTTCTGTTGTGTCTTATAGGTATGTCAGACATGAATTCCACACCTCCGGCTACGATGGTGTCGTAAACTCCAGAGGCTATTAAGCCCATTCCAGTGGTCATAGCTACGTTGCTGCTTATGCAAGCCATTGTGACAGTATGTGCCGGAGTTCGGTCGCTATATCCAGCAGTTAGGGCAGCTTCTCTTGCGATATTTGAAGTTTTTACTTCTTGCAATACCGTACCGTAAATAATATAGTCTACAACTTCTTTTGGTAAGTTCAATTTTTTTCTCAAACTCCTAAAAAACGTTTGGACATTGAAAAAATATAAAATATTTTCTTACATCTTCAATCACGCTCTTCAAATTAAAAGATTTTAATGCAGGCAAATCTTTATTATTATTTTTGGTTCTAATGACAAAGAAAAAAAAATCAACTCACAAAAGTGCATGTTGAGTAAGATCATGAGCCATTAGCTTACTATATTGTGTTCCCGACTGCAAAAATGGAGTACGAACTCCATCCACAAAGACAATATTTTTGCCTGTCGGAGCGCTACTTTTTGTGACATAGTTGTTGGCTGACGTTGTCAAAGCAGCAAGCGAATTCGAGCTTCCTGTTTAAATATTGTCTATCACAAAAATTATACTGCTAATAATAATAATAATAATAATAAGAATAATGAGGGACAAAATTGAAATTGAGTTCGAGTTTTTTCGACTAAAATTTTTTCTGTCTCTTATTTGATCTATTAATTGCAATTTGCAGGCGAAAAAATTGATATAATTATTGAATTTCAGCATAGAAATACTAATCAAAACAAATAGTATGCAAAAGGAAATGTTAAAATTTCGTTATTTAACGAATCGAACTTTGCACCGACCGGTTATAATCCATACGTCATTGCCCTTACTCCAAAGTAAAACTCAAATTGTTCTACTTTTATGAAAAATAGTTATTCGATATTTTATATGAGAAAAAATTACTCACCCGAACAACGAAAACCCTGTTTAACTCGGGGAAAATTCCTGGCAACGAACACAGACATCTTTTCGTAAATTGAATAAAAATAATACAAGTAATTGGAAAATAATTAACCCTCGACCGCTCTTTCGACACTGAACTATAGAACTGCTCCTCGACACAACATAGAATACATTAATTTCTCAGATACACGACACGTTAAAAATTATGCATGGTTTTCACTGGGAGCTTTCCAACAAGTCGACACAGTGTGACACTGTGTCGACACTGCGAGAGGTGCTTGTTGGAACGCTTTTTTAGTTTCTGACACAACCATCAGATGTCAGGCAGCTCGCAATTTCACTAGGTTCCTAACAACGAGTTCCTAACCTTAATGTAATCGACATTTTCATCATAGTGAGATGACTATTTTTTCATATTTTTATTTTTATTGGATAAGCCGTGTTATAATTTATAAAAAGGTTTGTTGTAAACTTGACATAAATATTTTGTAGGACGACTTAGATGTAAGCATCGTTCTACTTATGGAGACACCAATCTTGAGTAGCAGTAGTTCCTCTACGTGTGTCAAATATGAGGAATGAATAGACCGAAATAGACAGAGGTTACAGAAGAGAAGTATGTAGAAAGATGAGCCAACTTGAGAAAATGAAATTTCCCCGAGACATTGGTAGCCATGCGTGAAGCAACACGCTAAAACTCTGCTACTCGCTGTGTCTGGCTGTGTCGCACTGTGTCGTAGTAGGAATGCACTGTGTCGAACACTGTGCCACACTGTGTCGCTCTGTGTCGTAGCTGGAAAGCTCCCACTTTTATCCACACGGTAAATGGATCCCACGCTAATACGTTTTTTACCGCTAGAGGCAGCACACGATTTTTCTTTAGAATATTGAATTAGAATGCTCCAGATTTCTTATCTCTGAACCGAACGAAAAATCTTAGGTCACTTTACGTTTGAAATAATGGAAAACTATACATTTGTAAACCGTGATGATTATTGACAATTTCCTAACAAATCTCTGTGTCAGTTGTCATTGTTAGATTTTTATTATTCGGAGCTTGATTTTTTTTTGTCAAAATGACAAGTGCTCTGATTCCTAATGATATTTTATCGCGTGTGCAATACGCTTTTCCCATTCTCGAGGGAAAGGTTAGTGTTACATTTAACATCTAATTTATCATGTTCATTATGAAATATCGTCTAATCTGATATTTTTCTCAATGATTCGGATCACCTTAGAATATACTAATCATAGATACTTTATGCAATAATAATGCGCGCTGTTCAACCCGGAATTGTTAATAATCGAACTACACTTTCGATCTGTCAGTTTATGTAGTATTGTTAGTATTATTAAGCGCATAAGGGGGTTTCTTTGTTCACAATTAAAAACAAACTCCAATGTTATGAATTAAAGTACTTATCTATTTCTATACATACCACATATTAAGGAAATAAAAAAATTACGAAAATTACCTGAAAATTTGCTAGAAGTTTCTATGTAATCTAATTTATAATGAATTAATTGTAATTTATAAATAGGTGCAATCGGATTGCACTGACGACCAATTCGTGGAAATCATCAATGAAATAAAAGGCTTACATTTAGCAAGAAGAATTCAGAATCTTGCGATCCATCATATAGAACGATACATAAGACAAAATGTAGCCCCAAACTTTTGGTCCAAGTTCACAACTGTAACGGATGAGCAACAGGGCTTTGAATTATTCAGAAGCGCGGTGGACGATTTGTACTCCAGTTCAATTAAATTTTTGCCAATTCTGAAGCGGCTGGAACAACTCGTTACTGAAGAAGATTCCAAATCGATACTTTATGGCCAGCCAAATATTTTGACACAGTTCAAACTTGTTGTAAGATCGACACTGCTGAGTCGCTTACCATTGTGTCACGAAGTTATCATTGAACACTTTTATAAAATTGCTTTCAATGTTTTCTGCAACACTGATGTAAATTCGGTTGGTAAGATGAAGTATTTATTTATTTTTTTAATGATTGCTTTGTTTATTTTTGAGAAAAATTTGTGTTAATTAATCGTCAATCGTTATACTTGATTGATATTGAATCAATACTCAATGATTACTGAATTAAATTCAATTGAAGGAAGATGAAATTTTGTTTTTTATATATTTTTTTTCACATCGAAAACAAAGTATAAAATTATAAAATGCTATTTAGCCTCTTGTAAATCCCTTTGTTTACCTTTTAAAACACTTCCAGATGTATAAAAAAATTTAAATATCAATTATACATAAATGTAACAAAATAAAGCGATACAGAGTGCTTTACTTATTAAGATAATTGAAAATATTTTCTGTTTAAGACAACGGAGTCAATATTACCGAATGCGGAGGATGCAACAAAGAATTAGACAGCTGTCAATGCCAATTGATTGTATACATGTTTCACGAGACAAATAGGAAGTTGAACGAGCTCGAATTGCTCGAGAGACTCGTTGGAAATGTGCTGACTATGTTGATTCACATTCGAATCAAGAGTCACGTCAGTCAATCGTGCGAACGACCGTTCGATATATCACAGCTTGTTCCTCTAGAGCAGGTAAGAGCTCAAACATTCATATGTTTTGATCATTAAATTGAAGTAATTCTTTCAAATGGCCTTTCATTGAGGAAAAAAAATTAATTTTCAGTGGCTCGAAACTGTCGTGCTCAGCTGGCTTACGAGAATCTTCTCCGGTGGTTCGTCGAAGTCCGTTACTGTCACTGAGAGAATTCGTACGCTGTACAAATTCAAGAGAAAATTGTCTCATTATCTCTATGAAACTTACACGAGAATTAGAATCGATCAATTATTTAATATAATTATAGGTAATTTTATAACTTGGGAATATCGTTAGAAATTCCTAATATTTGATTTCAATGTCCCGTTTGGGTTTTTATGAGGCTATCCCATCACTTTATCTCCAGTTCACTAACTTCTATGTTACTGTGAGACATTCCCAAGAGTGTTGCAAACAGTCTTTCTTTCCAAACGCATCGCATTTACACAAGGACCTAGGAAAACTGTAATAAAGCGGGTCAATTCAGGCGGATACATTTTTACTGAGTTTTAGTTGATTAGCACCGTTAGAAACTCAAAAAAACTGCCTCCCAGTGATTGTTGCGCGTGCCGGTGCATGGCTAAACGGCATTTATCCAAGTACTTGCTTTTCCCGAAGCAGCTAAACGTGGGAGATGGCCGAAGCCATACACCGAGCGTGCACCCATCGCTGTCAAAAGAAGTTTTTAATAATTTATTATTCATTACGTTATTTCTTCATAAGTCAAAGTCAACTGAAATTGAATTTGAATTGACTGAAATTTGAGTTAAAATATGACTAATATTGAACTCTCGAAATGAAGTTACAGCAAACACTAATATGAAAACTAAAAATGCTGCTAAATAACGGTAATTACATTATTTTTCAGAATATCCAGACTCACAGCCGGCAATAGACGATTTACGAATCTGCTTAGAAAGAACAGACTTACGCAAGGTTTTGGTGCAAACTTTGCAAGAGGCTCTGAGGACTCGATTGTTACATCCTGGTGTTAATACGCCTGATATACTCACCGCTTATATAGCAGCTATAAAAGCACTGCGACAATTGGATCCAACCGGTGTTCTTTTGGAAACAGTCACCGAACCAATTAAGTATGAATTTTTACAGTTGATTTTTTTTGTTTCTAATGGCTACGTAATTTCGTAAATTTGATAAATAATTCAGGGCTGTAAGCATTGTTTTCAGCATTTTTTTTTAATTTTAATCATTTTTTACCTTTTAAACGTTTTTAAATATTTGTAAATGAAAATTTGTACGAAAATTGTTTAGATTTTGCAAATAATGTGAAGAATATATTTTCGAACACATTAATTGGTTTTGAAATAATAATAAGTTTATCCTGGATAAATTAAAAAAGTCTTGGATCAGTTTCTATCGATGACTAAACTTTCTTTTTAGGATTTATTTGCGAAGTAGAGAGGACACAGTGAGATGTGTAGTGAGTGGTCTTTTGGACGATTCGCCAAGTGATTTAGCGGACGAATTAGTAAAGGGAGAATCTTTGCAATTGGACGATGGATCAGTAGACGAGGAGAACGAAGATTGGGAAAAATGGATGCCGGATCCGGTAGACGCTGATCCTGGTAATAAAACACAAAAAATGATAAGAATAATCGTTGAAGTTTCCGTCCCAATGAAAAGTTTGATAAACTTTTATTTTTTAGCCAAATCGACGCAACGACGAATGTCCGACATAATATCGATGCTGGTGAATGTTTACGGAAGCCAAGATTTGTTCGTGAACGAGTACAGAACTCTATTGGCCGACAGATTATTGTCCCAATTGAATTATCACACAGAGCGAGAAATTCGTTATCTCGAATTGTTGAAAAGACGCTTCGGCGAGAATCAATTACATTATTGCGAAGTTATGCTCAAGGATGTTTGCGATTCGAAAAGAATCGATGGAAATATTCAATCGGACGCAATTTACAGCATAGAAATGGCCCCTTTCTCCACTTCGGCTCTCATTTTGTCCGCACAATTTTGGCCCCCCTTCAAAGAAGAATGGAAACTAGAATTGCCGAGCCTCGTTCAGGAACAATTGAAAAAATACGTAAAAGCCTTCGAAGCTCTCAAAGGCAACCGAACTCTCTGCTGGAAACCTCATCTTGGAAGTGTCAATTTGGAAATTGAATTGAAGGACAGAAAATTGGAAATCAATGTTACTCCAATTCACGCCACCATTATATTACATTTCCAGGAAAAAAGTGGGTATCGCTTCTACAAAATAAAATTTCATCAAATTGCTTGATTTATTTATTATTTTGAATCTAATTAAATGTGCAAATGTCTGTACTTTGAGATCAAAAATACAATCCTCTATTAAGGATGAATTACACATATTTCTCAACCAAAAATTTCATTGCGTCGAAATTCCAAAACTTGGTAATTGGGTAAAAATCTGGAAAAATTCAGCCAATTTTGAACCTTTACATCGATTTTCAGTAATAATAAATGTAAAAAGTTATTAACATATTGTTTGAACAAATTATGCTTGGAAAAAATAATAAGACCGATTTTTTTCGTTACGTGATATGAATTTGGTGATTTTTATTATAAATGCCAATGATTTTTGAAAAGTATTCCTTTTGTCTAGATTTTTCGAAAAACAATAAAAAATCAAGAATATTGCACACGTTTTTGTAAAAATATTCAACATCAAATATGAGATATTGCCAAGGCATTGAACGAACCTCTCTTAAACCGCCTCCAGAAAAAGTCGAAAACAAGAATGAAAAAAAAAAAATTCCGAAACAATTCAAAAGTATTGCAGAAAACAAAAATTCATTCCATATCATGAAAAAAAATTATCTGGTTATTTGATAAACAATTTTCGAACAATTTTTTGATAATTTTATTACGGCATATCTATTTTTGTAACGTCTCAAATATGGCTAAATATTTTCAGCTATTTTGGGAACCGCTAAGTATTATTATCATATTATTATTATTATAATTAAACTTTAAATGGAAATTGATTAAATTACACAGAATTTATTTCTAATTTCTTCGGCCGAAAACTCCATTATCACTATTATTGTTTTATTTAAAATTTAAGATAAATGGACCTTGGAGGAATTGGCCGAAGTGATGCACGTACCAGCGACAATTCTGCGTCGGAAAATGGCATTTTGGGTATCGCAAGGCCTTTTAAAAGAAACCTCGAACGACGTATTTCTCCTTCAAGAGGAAAGTTCATCGAAAAATCGTTCTATAGCGGAGATCGTTGACGACGAGGAAATCGAGAGTGCAATGGCGTCTGCGAGTGATCAACGAGAAGAAGAATTGCAAGTTTTCTGGTCGTACATCGTTGGAATGTTGACCAATCTCGATTCAATGCCTTTGGAAAGAATTTATCAGATGCTAAAAATGTTCGCGTCTCAAGGTCCTGGAGCCGTCGAGTGCGGTTTGCCCGAATTGAGACAATTTTTAGACAGAAAAGTTCGTGAACATCAGTTATTATTTTCTGGAGGATTGTACAGATTGCCAAAGGCTTAAAGATATTATTAATTATTAAAAATTTTCATACATATTAAAATGGATCGTTAGCAACGATATTCAACGGGTTTCAAACTGTTTTATTCGTCACTCGTCTTTGTAAGACCAAATATTATTTTAAAACTATTGAAATTTTTACGAAGCATTGAAAAAAGTAAAAAAAAATAAGAAAAAAAAAACGAATGTACATACTTAAATATAAAGTAATCGTCTATCCTACAAAGACAGACTCATTGGTAATAGAATTTTTTGTTTTATCTCCGTACGCATATTGCATATTTCTTTTTGTATTCATTGGCCTGGACCTGACAACGATTTGTCCATAAACTTCTTTTTGGCAAAACACAACCACCATTTGCTCGGTTTTCCATCCTCTCCATATACTTTGTCCACTAATCTCGTCGCGGTTTCTTGCCTTATTTGCTGCAAGTATTGCCTCATTTCATCTAAAACATAAAAAAAAAAATTGCAATTATTGTACAAAAAATTTGTGCATGATAAATTTTTACTTTTTGTCTCATAAAAAAGGTAATTATGCAGTTTTGAGGGCTTTTCCGAAAAACGATGCAAGATTATTTTTTTTTGCATGAAGTGCTTCGGTTAGACACCATTAATGAAATTTCGTCTGGGGAGGCTGACATTTCCTATAAAAAGCATAAGTTATGAGGTTTTGAAGTTATTGGAAAAATGTGATGAAATAGGGTATATTCGAATATTTAGAAGCTCACATCAGGACAAGTGGACACACACACACATACACAATTCTACCAATTCATTATCAGTAGAGGCGAAATTCTTCAGTCTTCAAAATTATTTGCGAGGGTGGTGAGACACAGCACACACCGTACTATTTCACGCACACATCCCAAGATGTTCAGCACACCCTACTATTTCACGCACACATCCCAAGTTGTTGAGCACGCACCCTACTATTTCACGCACACATCCCAAGATGTTCAGCACACACCCTACTATTTCACGCATACACCCCAAGATGTTCAGCACACACCCTACTATTTCACGCACCCTATTATTTCACGCACACATCCCAAGATGTTCAGCACACACCCTACTATTTCACGCACACATCCCAAGATGTTCAGCACACACTCTACTATTTCACGCACCCTACTATTCCATCTTATCTCACCACCCTCGCAAATAATTTTGAAAACTGAAGAATTTCGCCTCTACTGATAATGAATTCGTAGAATTGTGTGTGTGTGTGTGTGTGTGTGTGTGTGTGTGTGTGCGCGCGCGCGCGTGTGTGTGTGTGTGTCCACTTGTCCTGATGTGAGCTTCTAAATATTCGAATATACCCTATTTCTTCACATTTTTCCAATAACTTCAAAACCCCATAACTTATGGTTTTTATGGGAAATGTCAGCCTCCCCTGTCAGAATATTATTAATAGTGACCAATAGAAACAGTGCATGCAGAAAAAAAAAATATTCCATCGTTTTTCGGAAAAGCCCTCAAAGTGCATAATTACCATAAAAAATACTGAAAAATTTGACTGAAGTCAAAAAATGCTTCGTTCAGTTGAAAAAACATTCAAACATTGATCTAAAACATTAAATAGTATATTACGCACCTAGGGAGGGAAAGTAGGCTACTTCAAACCATGGGCAGAATTGTCAGCCGAGCCAAAGGCGAGGGTGACAAGCACGTGGTTTGAGGTAGTCTAATTTCACTCCCATGGAGCGTAATATACTATTTCACCACAAATGCACCGAAAGTTCAACTTTCGGTGCATTTGTGGTGAAAAAAACATTATTCCAATTATATTGTACAAAAAATTGGTGCCTGATGAATTTTTATTTTTTGTCATAAAAAATATAAAAAAATGACTAAAGTCAAAAAATACTTTGTTCAGTTGAAAAAATATTCAAACATTTAACCACAAATACAATCCCCCCATCAACTACTATTTTTCTGATGTGTCAGTTTTTGGCACAGGGGGTGGCACTTTTTCTGAGTTTCTGATGGTGCTGACCAACTTAAACTCAGTAAAAATATAGCTATCGGCACAGGTTTTCCAGTTTTTCTGGACTGTTGTGCAAATGCCTTGTGCAGTTGTGCATTACGAACGAGTGGCTGTGGGCATCAACTCTTAGGGAGTCTCAGAAGTACACGGAAGTCAATGGAGTCGTAAAAAGTGAGGTTAAACTGATAGGCTTGTAATAACCCAAAAGGCCATTCACAGGAACATTTAAAATACAAAAAAAAAACGAATTATTTAATTGTTGCTGCAAGAAATGATTTTTGAATTTTTTTGAAAGTTACCAGCTTCGGCAGGACTGCTCGGCTTGGCATAAACCGAATTAAGTGGGAATCCAGGATCTCCAGGTATGTCAAATTTTGCAAATGCCAGAGAATGCATTTCGGTGCTGGCTTGATGACGAGTCCCACATTTTTGCAGCCTCTTTAAACACTCGGTAATGTACAGAGTAATGTAGATGAGAACTCTGTCTGCTTCGCTCTGAAAAAAGTTCATTAAGATACAATTATTAAGTAATTGAGAAAATATCAATGAAGAGTTATAATATACATAAATATTCGACTTAATTATTTTTTCAAAATAATATATTATGTGTCTTCTGTAACTTATTAATTTTTGTAATTTTTTTCTAATCTCACTTATTATTCAATTTATATGATTTATTTTTATTTTTTGACAAATTTGTAATAAATTACCTTGATTTCGTAAGTTCTAAAGAAAACATTGGCTTTGAAATAATAAAGAGCTTCATCAATAATGTCCATATCCTTCCCGCTCAAAGGAGGAGCAGGACCTCGGAAATTTGTTTTCAATGGCAAAAGCGCCATATTTCCAAGAATCGCTTTATTGTTGGTAAAACTGGAGTGAAACGCCTGCAACAATAGAATTGAAAAAAAAAGAAAACAAATTACATTTTTTGCAAAAATCAAAGCTTTTTCATTATTTTCGTACACGCCCTTTTATTGACAGATAAGACAGTTCAGAAAGGAAGCTCCGTTTTGTCTTAATGTTTATTGAAAAAACTGCTGTTACTTACCGGCATTTTAAATCCTTTAAATTTCTATTGTTTTCTCCAGCGATTTATTTTATTTAAACATAATATTTAAGAAAAAACACATAATAATATTTGTGAGGACAATTTTATGAATCAACGAGATTGAAAAGCACAAAATAAGCGATTACCAATACGAGAAGAGTACCCCGTGGAATTCACAAACCGGAAGTGGGGTAAACTCAGTCGGTAAGACGATCAGGTTATCATTTTTCTTAGATGTCGCTACTTTTCGTTAAAAATTCTGACGCCAAACCGGATGTCGCGAATCTCGAATATTTTATACGAGCATGGGTCTTCACGATGATGTCCCTTCTTTCCTTTCGTACATTGATCGTGCAGGGTGAGTGGCCGTGTATTAAAATCCACATGGATCAACCGCATCCGACATAATTCGAAGTTCGTCGTTCGTTCAAGTGCTAAACTGTGATCTTTCGCGATATGTGATTCCATACGTTTTCCCATTGTTCTTTCGAGTTTTTTTATTTATCGGCATTTTTCTGTCATAACCTACATTTTTAAGCGCGATCTGTTTTCAATGTTTTCCAGCGTACTCAGAGGCCCACAACGTGATACTTTTATTTACTTTTTCTAACTTGTGAACTTTCATTGTGGACATTTTCTCGCATAGTTTTGTTTTTTCGAAAGAACCTTTTCGCGATCGTAAATTTCATTATAAAAACGATGGAATTGAACGAACTAGTTTTCAAGTTGCTATTTCCGATTTTCGTACCCCCATTTCCGATTCTTTCGGTCTCCGTTGTTTTACATTTATCCTTTGTTTTCAGGTACTCACGATGGGTGCGTACAAGTATATGCAAGAATTGTACAGGAAGAAACAGAGCGATGTGCTCCGTTTCCTCCTGCGTGTCAGATGCTGGCAATATCGTCAGCTTACCAAAATGCACCGTGCTCCCAGGCCATCCCGCCCTGACAAAGCTCGTCGCTTAGGATACAAGGCCAAACAAGGTAAATTTATACACATTTCTTCAGTATTCCATTGTGATCTTAATTATAACTTTAAAAATTTCAACAAAACTGCACGTACAAAGAATCGACAAAACAATATCCTAAAATAATTGTACGTCAAAATTTACAAGAAACTCTAGAAAAAATAAAATTTATATTCTACTAAGTTAGAAATGCTATCATAAAATAGCCATAATTTTTTTTGGACTTCGAGGTGATCCCGATTTACTGCCATTAGATTTGCAAAACATTTAATATATTTTGTACTCTCAACAGTAAGTTTTTTTTGTAAAACTTTTCCATTCGGAATATTGAACTGCACTCAAGTTGACACTATCAACCCTACAATCCCACAACAGAGTAATTAATTACCCCACGAAAATGTCAAATTTCCTTCCCGAAACAATTTTTCTAAACCATTCATTCTGTTTTATAGAGTTTTCACCATTGAATATTCACAAAATGCGACTTTATCATACACCGTTCTCTTCGTTATCAAAAAACGAAGAGAATGGTAAACAATTAAAACTTATTGTCGCATACCAGGAACATTTTATGCTAAAGAGAAGGTTGGGGTAATTATTTACCCCAGTGTGGGGTTTACGTTGGAAAAAATAGATTGTGGGGTTCTAGGGTTAATAATTCAACTAAAGACGTCTAGTCTGTGGATATAAATTATGAATTTAACTCGATATACGATAATTTTCATAAAAATGTATCTGGATTTATTTATTTATTGAAATTGAAAACTGATTCGTAAATGATGAGTTGTACATGCACCACTCTTACTCCTACATGGGGATCTGTACGTCTGATGCATTTCAGTTTTTGAATATTTGTTAAAAAAAAAAAAAAACCAAATTTGAACTCTAAAACTGAAATAATTATTCTTTTTAATAGAATAACATTTAGCGCAATTTTTCTTTAAATGTTAATTGATTTATCAAATCAGATTTTATAAAGTTAAATACTTTTTATTTAACAAAACAAAATAGATAAGATTTTGTAAATACAGGCTTGGTAGTAACTTTGAAAATAATTTGTGTTGCTAACAAAAATCCTTGAAAAATGATTGGAAAAAAAGGGTTCTAAAAATGGTGATTTAATATTAATATAATAGTAAAAATAATAATTTAATAATAACAAAAAGTGATAATAGAAAAATAGTGAATTAATCACGTACATTTACTCTGATTGAATTGAAATATGTTGGAGATAAAACGCTATGAGTCGATCACAGCAAGCATGGCAAACATTTCTGAATCCCGAAGGCATGAAGTTCCGTTTTTTGATATTTGTGAACGTTGTTTGTAAACAAAGCTTTTTTTTTGCAAACTTTTAAAACATTTGCTTTTGATAATATACTTATTGATTTCTAATTTTTTAAATGTTAAAATAATTCATAATTTAACTATATTGCACATAGATTTACGTTTTTTTTCTTTATATTTCAATAATATTTACTTGAAAAAGACTTTCCATCGGAAATAATTCGGAGTTTACAAAGAAAAATGTTAAAGTTTGAAGTAAAAAAAAATCTTGGCCAAATTTCACTTAAAATGGTGTTCCGGTCAGCCTGACCCGAAGAAAATCAATCTAAACACATGCTTGTTAAACAAAAATCCTGATTGACTTTCATGATGAATTGTACATGCACCACTCTTACGAAATCGTGGAGATATGTACCGTCTGATTTAAGGAAATAAAAAAAATCGATGTAATTCATGATGAAAAAAAAAAATTGATAGAATTTCCTTCGTGGAATCGTAGGTTTCGTAATCTTCAGGATTCGTGTACGTCGTGGAGGACGTAAACGTCCAGTGCCCAAAGGTGCGACTTACGGTAAACCCAAGAGTCACGGAATCAATCAGTTGAAGCCCACGAGGAAATTGCAGTCTGTGGCTGAGGTAAATAATAACTAAATTTACTTAAATAATTAACTTGAAAAAAACAAATTATAAAAAAATCAATAAAATCGTTAAGTGATGATAACCAGGAATCATAAGCGACTTGATGAATTCATCTGCATAACTTCCTTGGATGTCTGATAGTGATAGTCAATGCACTAAACTTTTTTCGTTGAATAATTTCGAAAAAGTGTTATTTTTTGATAATTTATCATTGAATATTGTAACAGGAGCGCGTCGGCCGTCGTTGCGGTGGATTGAGAGTTTTGAACAGCTATTGGGTAGCTCAGGATTCTTCTTACAAATATTTCGAGGTCATTCTTGTTGACCCCGCACATAAGGTCAGATTTATTACGCATTTTTATATAAATATTTTACCTCCTTTACAACTTTTTGAACAATGACTAGTCTTTTTCCACTCTTTTTTTTTTTTTTTTGTAAATTCTCGGCTCGTTACCGAGATTTGGCCGAGGAATTATCGAGTTTTTTGATAACAATTTTCTTTAATTTCGTTTTAGAAATTTCGTTGTTCTTTTCAGTTTTTTAACATTTCATAAATACCTTACAGTTTTTAAATAGCAATTTCATGTAAAAAACACAATCATTTGCAAAAGCAATCAATTTATTTAATTTTCAATTTGATTTCATATAGATTTTCTTTTGCTTTTAATACGTTTTAAGGAAGTTCACGCGAATTTAATGATAATTCGAAAATTTCAACTTTGAGGGTTGAAATTTGGAAATATTATAGAAAAACATACCATACATCTATCACCGGAATTATTTTTGGATCCACCGTCTAGTTGTCAAGAAAACAATTTATGAAAATCACATAAGAGCCTATGTATAAGGATTCAAAAAATGTGATTTTCGTAAATTGTTTTCTTGACAAATAGACAGTAGATCCAAAAATAATTCTAGTGATAAATGTACGGTATATTTTTCTATAATATTTCCAAATTTCAACCCACAAAGTCGAAATTTTCGATTATCATTAGATTCGCGTGAACTTCCTTAAGTTGACAAATTTGATAAATAATTTAATTTGATTTTTCATTTCTGATTCAATTTGTCTTTTATTGTATTTTTTAGGCTATCCGTAATGACGCTAAGGTGAACTGGCTGTGCAACGCCGTTCACAAGCACCGTGAACTTCGTGGCAAAACATCGGCCGGTAAAAGTTCCCGAGGTTTGGGTAAAGGACATCGTTACTCGCAGACCATCGGTGGATCGAGAAAGGCGGCATGGCTCAGGAGAAATTCCCTTTCTCTGCGAAGGAAACGATAGGTTACTTGACACTTGTCATCTCACGCAAATTAAAATGTCTCATTTCATTGAAGCATTTCTTTCTGGCGTCAAAAGTTTGATCGACGATGCGAAAAATAAATATCTTCTAAAAAAAAAATTTCTCTACTTTTTCATCCTCGGTGGTGGTCGAAAAAAACAGCAAAATTTTTTAAACTTACATTGCTTTTTGATGCAGTTTAACTCTAATAAAAAAAAGAATCCAACCAGTTTCAACGAAACTTATAATTACAATTGTTTCGAAAAACGAGTTTGTGGTTTTTTTCTTCGAAACAAAAAATGGGACATGATTTTGGAATCTTTTTAAATTCGTTTTATTATTTTTAAAATTTATGAAATTTAATTAACATACAATGAACTTGTACAACTGGCAGAAGTATTTTAATTCTTAAAGTCGAACACGACAATACTCGGTACATGACTAATATCCTCTGGATCTTTTTTTTTTTTTAATTTTTTTTACGTAAATTCGTTACGAATCGAAAGAATCGAATTTATTTATTTTAATGATAAATCGAGATATTCGTAGAGATCTTCTCGTCTGGTTTTTCTTTTCACATAGCGCACATGCGAATAATATTAAAGTATTATATATACCATATATATATATATAATGTTAAATTAAGCAGTACGAACGTAAACCGGATCACACAATTTGGAAACTTCGCTTGTAACGAATTGATCTCCCTTTTTTTACATTTTTTGACTTCAAGTCAAAAGAACACTGGATATTTTCGGCAGAGCGATCAGCAGCGAATCGTAGAGATTCAAATAAATGCTTTTTGTAATAATTTTTGTTTGTTTTAATTATACTTTTCAATATTTAGGCCTAACTTTGGTTATATCGTTTCTGCCCACGCGGCAAGAACGTAAGTCTCGATTTCGCATTCGTTCGTTCCTTTTGCAATTCTGAAAAAGCCATTTTCACCCCAATCCGAACCCCACGAATTCGCAACAAGCTGGAACAAAAGAAAGTTTTTCAAAATATGTTCGAAATTCAATTGAAATTTTCATCATTCATTTTCACTTTCAAATTGATTTTCATCATTAATTTTCATTTTTAATTAATTTTATTCATCATTCGATTTCAAATGATGAATTTGCTGCAATTTTACAAGATTCAAGACTCAATATTTTATGATTTTCTTACCCAGTATTTTTCATCATTCATTTTCACTTTCAAATTGATTTTCATCATTAATTTTCATTTTTAATTAATTTTATTCATCATTCGATTTCAAATGATGAATTTGCTACAATTTTACAAGATTCAAGACTCAATATTTTATGATTTTCTTACCCAGTATTTTTCGGGAATTCCATTTGAAATTTGCTCTTCGCCCCATCCGATAATTCTCACCGAATGATAACCACTGAGATATTGTTCGGTGATTTTAGAATGCCTGTAAACGCCAGCCTCGTAGACGAATAAATCTTGATAAACTTTCATAGTGGCTGGAAGTAAAGGCGAGAACGTTTAACAGTGAGAGCGTTTAATTCGTAATTCCGTTCTCAACGTTTCAATTCTCCCATAGATAATTATTAGAAATTTCTTAAAGACCGGTTGTTTTACGTACCTTGAACGGGACCGGATGTGAGAATTTCTTGCATGATATCGGTCTCGTTGCCCAGACGATAAGCTGGTCCAACTTGATACAATTCCATTCTTAACGGATTTGGCGGATTTCTACAGTGGGCTGTTCGAAGAGTGTTCTTTTTTCTTAATCTACAAACCTCGTTTCTTCCGACCCAAGGATAGCAGTCTTCGTCCACCAGACTGGAAATAATAGTCAAACATTCATCGCATTACACTTTAAAAAATCATAATTGATATTCTTTGATTTATAATACTTCTTAACTACATTTTATTCATCGAAAATGACATCAATTCCAACAAAATGCCAGGATACTTTTACATTTTTTTAGTTGATTAAATATAAAATTACGGGAATATTTTATTTACAGCAATGTTTGTTTTATGAGTAATGATTTGACTTGCTTACGGCAGTTTTTTTCGAAATATTGTCAAATTTTTTGTCTACTTTTTAATCTATAATAATCAGAAACTTTTGTAATTTTATGATAATCCAAAAAGTTGTTTTGTATTTGAACAAAATCAAGGAAAATTCCTTGAGATTATGCAATAGTCACAAACAAATTGAAATTTTACTATATAGTCTTTACGTTTGAAAAAATTTCTAAAATTAGTCAATCTCTGGAATGTTTCGAAATGTTTCAGAAAATTTCGTTTATTTCTGATACAAATGTATCAAAATTTCTTGAATTTGTGGAATCTTTGAACAATCTAGAATTTTCCTATATTTTTTTCTCTTTAGAAGATTCCGGAATAATCAAAATCATTTCTCGAGATCAATTTTATCTCGAATGTTTTAAAATTTTTCACTGCTTTCTGTCTTTTTCTAGAAATTTATGATTTTTTAAACAAAGGTACATCGCAAATCGTATTGATCGGGATTGCCATTTTTTTTACCCAAATTTTCTGAGGAACATCCACGCCCTATCGAGATATCCGCCTTTACATCCCAGCTGGCCTCTATTGTTACAAGATAATAAATGCTGCGCACTCAGCTCGACTGCTTCAGCTCCTTTACTCATTATTGCATATCTGTCAGTGGCAACGTCCACGGTAGACAAAGCCCACGATGCACCGCACCATCCTTGATCGCGAATATCCGAAATATATCGAGGCCATACCCTTCTTGAGTCAAATTCTTTTGGCAAAGCGTCGGGGTTGTAAATTCTTCGCACTGAATTCATCCGATAAACCTGATCAAATAAAAATCTTATTTTCATAATTACAAGACGAAATTCTTGACAAAAAACGCATTTTCTTGCTCAAAATTCCATTAAACCAACTCCGGGAATTCGCGATTAAAAACGTCCAACTATCGCTGCGAGTGCCAACTTTTTAGTTCATTGGGACTCTATTGAGAGTACATAAGATTATTATTATTATATGTTTTTATTTATTGCCATTTTTGTTGAATGAGAATATTATTTTTGTTCTGATTATTGGCGATCACTTTATTTCATTTTCAGTTAATAAAAAAAATAAATTATCGAACTTTTTCTCTTTTCTTGATTTCGTTATAGTTTGTTTTTTCGTTACCACGGGTTCGAAAAATTGAATAAAAAATACGATCTCCTGTGCAGAACCAGCTGCTTGTTTTAAAAAATTTCGAAAACCATATTTCTCGATCACTTTTTATTGTATGAGTTGGAATGACATTCGACTCACAGATTTTCCAGGATTCAAAGTTCCTAGTCTCAATTGTACACCATCTTCGAGTGTTCTCCCCCAGAATTTCGATTGATTCGTAGCTCGCCATCCCAGATAATAATTTTGAAGATGAAGTTCTTCCAGTAAATCCGCATCGACGATGCAACGATTTTCCTCACATAATACTTTAGCGTCTACTCCGAGTGACGAACATTTACTGTTGGGAAAAAAATTATTATCTTTATTTACAAATAGGATTTTTTATTGAGTCTTCTGATTATATTTTCTTCCCACTTCGAATTTGTGGCAAAAAACACGCTGGTTAATAAAAAAAAAAAAACAAATTTAATTAAACGTAAAATTAATGATGCCAAAATTTTTTTCATGATGTAAAAGGTACTAACATAGACGTTAAATTATGTAAAAATTGTGGAAAAAAATGCAAAATACAAATTTTCAAGGGATAAATAGGGATAGGCGCATGATTAATATTTACCAGGTATTGCAATTCAGTTTGAAGGTTTCTCCATGATTGTAGTACTTTCCTCGGAAAAAACATTCTAAAAAAATGTAATATGATGAATAAAGTTCACTCGATTGGTCAAATCAATTTTTAGCTGATGAATCATTAAAAAAAATAGTGGTGAGAAAAAAAATTACGTCTGAGTTCTTCAGGCTCATTGGGCAACGAAATTCCTCGGCAATGTGACCAATAATCGGGACAGCAATCTTCCTCGCGTGTACGATTGCAAAAATCGTCGCAGTAACAGGTCGTCGTTAAAATCGGTGCGCTGCAATCGTCCTGACGTCCTGGACAACATTGATTACTGCGGAATCGACTTGCGCAATATGGTCCCGGCGGCAATCCCGAATAATTAGGTATTGCTTGAGATATCGTAATGAAATGGAAAATTCCGAGTAGGGTTATCCCTAAATAAGGTTTGGTCCACATTCTGAAAAACAATTGTAAAATTATCAGAAATATTCGAAGTGAGGATCAATTATTTTTTTTACTCATTTTTTTAACGTGAAAAATGGCAAATTTTTCAATTGATTAATTATTAATAATACAAATTAATAGTAGAAATTATTAACTATTTCTGGAAAATTCTCTCGCCCCATTTGTTAAGAAACAAGAATATCGCATTTTCATTGAACAACCGAAAAAAATCGCAGTTCTTCGTAACACTATTAACTATTATTATTATTAACTATTTCTGTAAACTTTTTCTTGGCTCTCACCCCTCTTCAAAGTTTAATTGTTGCTCAGGGGGCAAAAAATGATTTAAAAAATAAACAACAATCACTAAACGAGGTCAGCTAATTTGCCTTTGGCACGAAAGTACATGAGAGTCCTGTTTCCTATTCCCGTTCTCGTTATTCCTTCGTACGTTATCATTTTGATGCATTGCTCGGCTATTGGCGGTTTCTAAGCCTGTAATAATATTAAATTTTTGTTTCGATCGCACGGATCATCGATTATTTCGTACAAGGCTCTCAGAAATGCGATATAGTACAAATTTCTTGCTCATATAACTCACGAACATATATGAGCTCGATCCATTACAATATTGATGGTATTTACCAGACTGGAACTTCGATTATAAGAGCGAGAGAGAGAGAGGGGAAGATGACCAAATTTTTACCAACGACGGGCTCCAGTTCTTTATGAAATTACTGATTTAAAAAAATGAGTCATAACAATAATAGTTCACCACAAATAATGGAAAACAGCAATTTTTATGAGAATTTAAAAAAAATGGTATTTTTCATTGAAATACAACGAAAAATCGTAATTTTTAATGATAAACCTATGGAGTCTTTCGACGATATTCACTTGCGGTCCGAGCTGATATTTTTTCTATTATTTACAAAAATTGTCCTACCTCGATGATTCGTCAGTTCCGACTAGAATAAAAAATAGGAAACAAAAAAGTTTAAGGTAAAATAGCTGATGCAAACTAGTCAAATGAGTGCTGAATTTTCAAAATACATTTTTTTTAAATTGGGGTTTGATTTTGTAACCAATCGCCCCCGCGATTACTCTTTCTATTCCTCTACTCTTCCCTCCATTCTTCCACACGTGCGGCTGCAGCCGAATTATTTCTGCACTGTATCACACATTTACCGAGGGCGAAGGGAAACTGCAGAAAACCTTGCCTTGCTTTACAGCCGGTGCCTGACTCTAATCTCCGCGGATGGGAATGCGAAGCACGCGCTCAAGCACGGCCACCAGAGGCGCTCAAGGCAGGCACCTTCCTCAGCTGTGATGCAATGAGCCAGCCATGCAACGGCTAGAGGGCCAGCAACCACCATCCGCACGATGAAAACCGTCCACACGGGAGGCCACTAAAAGCCGTATACCGACCGCTCATGTATCACAAGAGAGGATTTGGCCATGGATTTATGAAGGTGAAATCCGAACCACCCGGGATTGCAGTAGAAACACTCGAAAAAAATTTCAAATTTTCATTGGTGTTTTTTGGCCGGGATTCGAACCCGGGACCCGCGGCGAGCGAGTCCGAGCTCTTATCCACCGGACCAACCGTTATCCCAATTTTTAAAATACATTTATCTAAAGTTTAATGCACTAATTAAATGAATCGATGGTTGATTTGTATTACAGCATGTCTTATTAACCTAAAAAAATATTAATAACAATAGGTTTGCAAAACCTTCAACTGATAAATGCAAAATTCCATGATGTCATATTTTTATCGAGATTTTTTAAAGAATAATCTGTATTTTTCAACCGATTTTAATGCACCACATCTTATTTTGTTTCCCAAGAGATCCTCTATAAATTCACTGTGTGGATTTATTTTCGAGTTTCATCGTTTTACTGTTGCAGCCAATTGTTTAATTGGCTAAAAAAAATGTTTATAAACCAATTGCTGTAATTTTCATATCAATAAGTTTAGAAAAAAACCTACGCGGTGAATTCGTAGAGGATCTCTTGAGGAACAAAACAAGATGAAGCGCATTAAAATCGGTTGAAAAATACGGATTATGCTTTGAAAAATCTCGATGAAAATATGACATCATGAAATTTTGCAGTTATCAATTGATGATTTCGCAAATCCATCGTTATTAATTTTTTTTTAGGTTAATAAGACATGCCGCAATACACATAAACCTTCAATTAATTTAATTAGTGCATTGAACTTTGCATAAATGTATTTTGAAAATTTAGCACTCATTTGACCAGTGCGAAGCAGCCACATTGCCTTAACTTTGTAAAACAAACAAAACAAGAATTTAATACTCAAAATTCACAAAATAAGAATTTAGTATTCAAAAACAAAATTAATAAAAAGAAAAAATAAGGATTCTTCGAAAATACGAAATGCAAATATATTTTTTCTGGGTATGAAAATAATGGAAAAAGTTTCGAAAATAGAGTTGTAAATAGGAAAATTTGAGAAATCAAATATTTGGGATTTCTTACAAGTCGAGTCGTGAATAAATGAGATGTTTTGGCAGGCTGTTATGTGTGCGTTAAATAATTTTGGCTCGTGGCCAATTTTCGATGTGCACACCCGGTTAATCGATCGCGATATAGTTATGGTGGTTTCTGTCGAGAGAGGAGCTTGCGTTAAACGGATTAGCGTGCGTTTTGAGCACGCGGGAAAATTAAGCGGCTGTCTATCAAAGCCAAACGGGCGATTAGACCGCGTAATAAACCGTTCTTGACCCATATTTTGTTTCATGAACGGATAAGTGGCCAGAGAAAATATTTTCATACCAAAGACGCGATGCAATTCGCCATTAACAAGATTGTGAGTCAGATTTTCATTTTTAAAACTTTTCGTTTCGATGTACTCATATTTACTCTTTTTGAGGAGTTGCCAAATGTTTAAAGGGATTGAAAATATCGGAAGGCGGTTGAAAGAAGTTTCAGAAGGATGCTGAAAAGCCTAAAGGGGTTGGAGGCTTAATGTTTAAGTATTAAACAAATGCAAATTCTTCCAAATGGGTATTTTCACTGCTATCGCTAAATTTTTGCAAATTATAACAATTATAATTCGATATTAGTCAAGAAAACTTTACGACTATATAAAAATTATGAGTAAGTAAAAATTAGGTGATTAAAAAAAAAAAATTTATTTGACAGCGGTAATATTAATGAATATTTTGAAAAGTCCTTTTGAAGCGTTTGTTTATGTACAAATGTGATGAGTCTTACCGGTAGCTTGTTATTTGCATATTATTTTTATTGAGTGACTCAGGGCATTCCATTTGCATGTTAAATGGAATATTCAACACGTCAAACAAATTCGCAAGTGATTCAACTATAATTGCACGTGCTCGGTGAGGTTTGACATGGACGAGAAAATCGTTTCCTTTTATAACCGATTCTACTTAGGGAAATTGTTTAAAAAAATGAAACATGAAATGATAAAAAAGCAAAAGATCGAACAAAAAATAAATTACATAAAAATATATAAGTTTGACTTTTATATCATTTTGTTTTGTTTAATAAAAAAAAAGAGCAGCGTTTCTAACGACCAAGTTTACCATAATAAATCGCTCTTGCTTGTACCGTGTCCTAGAAAAGTGAATCTTGATCTATTGTCCTACCCATTTGTTTTTATCGCATTGATCTTTGCGACTCGACGTATGCCTCGGAGTAATTACTCGATGAAATGTCAATTTACGAGTGTTCGACTCTCCTGCTTCGATCAGTGATTTTTAAATGAGTAAAAAACGGTCGTTTTTTATTAAGAAAATTAGAATTATTTAGCTAATTGATTCCTCAATGATTAATCAAAAAATTAATAGATAAATGATAAATATTAATATTCATGGAATTCTGCAAAGAAGACAATGAGCACTTTTCATCGAATAGAAGTATTAAAAAGCTCAAAATAAAATAACTCGATGTGTTAACACTTTAGCATTTCTTTGATTCTTTTTTGTTTTAACAAATTCTTCGAAATGAGAATATGACTAAAATATATTTACAGAACCAAGACTCATATCTACAATACGGTCGTCAAAAAAGTAGACTAAATCTCAATGACACCTAGTAATTTTAATGCTTGTAATAAAATCAATTTTATGTGATATTTTTGAAGTACCTGATCGTTTTCGAGCCTTTTATTTTCCCATAAAATACTAACTCCTCCGTAAATCAAGTTCACGATTTCGTACTTTGATGTCGTAGTCTTTTACTTATATATGTATGTATCCATGAGTACAGGGTATCTCGAATATAAATGTCATGATATGTTGAACGATTTTGCGTAAATTGAAATAATCTTGACGACTGGAATCGTTGGAATAATAAAAATTCGATATTTTAAAATGATTTTCTCAATATCGAGGCAAAACGGAGTAAATTTATTATAAGATTTTTTGAATTTATCTGTCAATGTAAGATTTGCTTTTGTTGGGAAACCCTCTACACGACGAATTTATCGACTATGTATGTAATAGTTTGGGATCTGAGCCAAAAGATCGTCGAAGCCTTCGGTACCGTCCAAGAAATGGACAAGCTTCTGTGTCTCGTCACTTATGAATAGTAAAAAGACTTTGCCAACTCTAATCTATCCCACACACGACGTCAAACTAATAAAACAACAATAAACGTCAAACTCGTATTTTCTTTCATTCGTCATCGAATCATTTTTAATCAAATTCACATTTATCTCACTTGATATTAAGTGTGTCAATATAATATACATTTCAAATAAAAAACGTTTGATTTTACGTCTTTGTTTTTTTTTTTCGGTTAATATTTATTGTGAAATTTGTATGATTTTTAAACGATATAAGGATCAATTGTCTCAGAAAAATATTCATCATAGCATTTGTAATGTCAGCATATCTTTTTTTTTTTCATTTTTAAGCTCTATAAAAATGGTTTCAATGTCCATTCGCGAAGAATTTTTCGAAACAATTATGTATAGTTATAATTTGATTAATAGGGATAAAAATAGAAGTGCATTAGTTAGTGTCGCTTCAATGATGGCACACGTTTCGTATACAAAGATTGAAAATTTGACGCGAGTCCGTTCCAAATACCTCAATTTGTATATTTCCTCACAAAACAAAATCATCACTCTAGAATTTCTCGTCGATGTGTTCCACTTTCGTCAATCATACAGATTTTTATGCTTTCAAAGAAAATCTATGTTTTACATTCAAATTATTCTGTCCTTCGTACAACTAATGTTGACAGAATCAGTCATCGTAATTTCATACTCGAGAAAGATGCTCTATATAGAGTCTGAAATACCAAGCCAGATTTATGATACTGTGCGCTTGACCGTTCCAACCACCTATTGCAATTTTTATGAATTTCAGGAAAACATTAAATATATATGGCGCATTCCACGCCAAATCGGCCACTTTTGAAATTCGCAATTTTTATTGTGTTGATTTTTTTTCTCTAATAGAGCTCATTGAAAGGAACTCATCTGATTTTTTTCAAATTTTTATCTTAACACGTACATCGGAAACGAATTTTTGAAAAATTTTCCGATTTTTTTCTTCAAATATCAATAATTCTCTCAAAAACGCAGTAAACCGAATGGATGAGGGGTCAACATATTAGTTTTGAAACATACTTTCGTATGAGAATATGTAGGAATTCATCAGAATATTACATACAACAATTTTTCAAATTCTAAGCGAGAAATGTTATTTTCCACAGTGTTAGCCCCCTTCGATTTTGCTCTTGAATTTTTATCAAAAACTATTATTTTTTTAATGACTTTTAAGCCTAATTCGATGATGGGAAAATCGTTCGTTGTATTTTTTATAATTAAATTGTGGATTTTTTTTACACTATTAATCATGCATAAATCCCTGAAAAATCATACACACCGAATAGATATGAGGGTCAAATTTTTCGTTTTGAGAGGTGCTTTCGTTTAAAAATATGTCAACAATTATTTAAAGATTACATAGATCAATTTATTAATTATAAGCAAGAAATGTTTTTTCTCCCCAGTGCTAGTACCTTTTGATTTTGCTGTTTAATTTTTATAGGAAATTATTATTCATTTAATGCATTTTAAGGCTAGTATCATCGTGGGGAAATATTAGTGTGATCAACAACAAAAATCTTTAACGGGAGAAACCAGTTTAGGAGGCCGAAATTTTGGGGTTTTTCGTGAATTTTTTTTAACAGGGAAGGAATAATCAGAAATTTTTTAAACTCGGAGGATATTTTATTCATGTTTTGAAGTACACTTTGTAATTTTTTCAAATCATTTCCGCCGGAAATAGTGGAGTTAGAAACTGCTGTCCATGGACGACTTTTTTCAACTGGTGGGCATTCTAGCTCGAAAAGTTATTGACCAATCGTTCTGAAAATTTGTGTGAATATTCTTTATTCAAATACAATCTATATGAACCTAATTCTAGGATGATATTATTATTAAAAATATTTTTTTTTAATGCAAAAAATGTGAAAAAACATGGTATAAAAACATGACATTGTGTTCAAACACCTCAAAACATTCAATTTTCAACTTTTTTCATCACAATTAGGTTGATATTCTTAGAAAATATGTTGTTAACGAAAAAAAAAAATTGTAATGATTACAGATAAATTTGTGACTTCAGGAATGCCCACCAGCAAAAAACTCGGATGGCGATCGTCCATGGACAGCAGCTTCTAACAACACTATTTCCGGCGGAAATGACTTGAAAAAATTACAAAGTGTACTTCAGAACATGAATAAAATATCCTCCAAGTTTAAACAAATGCTGATTATTCCTTTCCTGCTAAAAAAATTCACGAAAAACACCAAAATTTCGGCCTCCTAAGCTGGTTTCTCCCGTTAATAAAATTAACAATTTCAAAAATAGAACTAGCTATTTTTTCACGTTCGTACTTAGCTTAAAATTCATTAAATGAATCATGCTTCCGCACAAACGTTAAAGAAACAAATTAACGGGACAGACCTAGTTGGAACGTCAAAAAAAAGGCCTTTTTTCCGATTTTTTTTTGGTCAAACGATAAAATAATTCACAACAAAAGTTCTTCCGTTTAAAAGATACATATGTAATGTATATGTTGCAATTTTTTCAACGCAATACATATCGAAATAAGCTGGTGACCGTCAATTGCCGAGGACGCTGCAAAAAAAAACACGGTTTGCGGTGATCAAGCTCACGCTGCAACGGCTCATCTGAAACAAAAAAAACGGAGGGGATTTTTAGTTAATGATATAATGCTCCAGTTGAACGAAGGGTTTTGAAAAATTTCCATTTTTCACAAAATGGCGGCCGTTAAAAGTCAAAAGTGTTTTTTTGACCAAAATATCAGTTCCATTTTTTGCTATTAAAAATAAAAATAATTATCCAAAAAAAAAATCCTTCGTTCATATGGAGGACTACCATGTATAGAAGAAGTGATATAAATTTCAACCCGATCGGTAAAGCCGTTCTCGAGCTACAGTGATCACCGACTTCAAAAACATGGTTTCGAGAAAAACGCACTTGAAGTCCGCTACCTGCTTACCTATGGCTCAGACACGACGTGCTACAAAGTCTTGTATTTCGGCGAATAATGGTCCGATTTACATTTACCTGGGCGGAAAATGTTCGTAAGAGATTCTACTTTTTGAAAATGAAATAAAAAAAAAATCGATTTTTCGAAAATTCTAACTAGGTCTGTCCCGTTAATTAGTACAAGCGCTATGAAAAAAGGTTATTTTATCTTAAAATTGGAAAAACTAGGTGATGTAAATTTGGAATAATTTTTCACATATTTTTAAACCATACGATTCTCTTTGTTCGATTTTTCAGGGAGTTATAAATAATTTAATGTAAAAAAAAACTATATTCTATTTATAAAAATATACAACGGATGATTTCCCCACGATCACCGAAGTGCTTAAAATTCCTCAAAAAAATAATTTTTGATAAAAAATTGACAGCAAAATCGAAGGGGGTTAACTATGTGGGAAAAAACATTTCACGCTTAGAATTGAAAAAATTGATTCATATAATGTTTTGATAATTTTCTGCATATTTTTAAATGAAAGTACGTTTTAAAACTAAAATTTTGATCTCTCATCCATTCGGTTTACTGCATTTTTGAGAGGGTTATTGATATTTGAAGGAAAAAATCGGAAAATTTTTCAAAAATTCGTTTCCGATGAACGTGTTGAGATAAAAATTTGAAAAAAATCAGATGAGTTCCTTTCAGTGAGCTCTATTAGAGAAAAAAAATCAAAACAATAAAAAATGCGAATTTAAAAAGCGGCCGATTTAGCGATGTGGCTCCATATATAAAATTGAAAAAAAAAACACAATAAAAACAAATGCAGTAAAGATAAAACAATGAAAATAAATGCAATATAAAAAATAGATAAATCAATAAAAAAGTGAGTGACCTGAAATTACAGGGAATAAAACAAAAACACTCAAGATAATTAATAATAAAAAAATCCGTTTAGAAAGAGTATCAAAAACAAAACAATAATAAATAAATTGTTCACCTTTGGGAGTAAAAAAAGGTGGAAAATAAAGGAAAAATCCACCGTAATTAAAAAAAGAGCTTATTTGTAGAATAAAATTAAAATGAATGTTCGAAACGTTATCTTATGATTCTTATCACAAAATTATAGCAACACTCACTCTGTCATATGAATCGAGAATTGTTGGAAAATACTCGTGGAGTGACGAGGCGATTGTACGGGTGATACAATTACAATTTCAATATCAACAAATCTCTGGGTGTTGTCAGTTCGTTAGAGTACCGTTCAACAATGCCTCGAGTCTCGTACTGACCCCGAGACAGTTTATAATACCCGAGCTGCCATTTGCCATGCGACAGCCAATTACAAATATAGGAATGACAAAGATCTCTCGATAGACGCAAATTTTGGCTCAACGATTCTTCGACACAATGATTTTTTACGTACAAATCAACAAACAAAATTTATTGCCTAAAAAGAATGATACAATGGTTTTTTTTAACGCATTTTCAATAGATTTAAAATTTGGGAAATTCCGAACTTCAATTAATTGTAGTGTAAAAAAGATTCAGTTTCAGGTTTGGTTTTAATCAATTTTTATTGCGATTAATCTTTAATTCAATCGACATGATTGAGCGGATTCTTCTACATAATAACTTTACCAATTTGCATACCTGGCCGATTCACGAGCCAGGAGCTTAATGTCAAATTTCGTCAATTCAGTTTCTCGTTATCACTCGACAGCACAAGTGTCTAAATATGCTTCTCAGCAAAATTGTGAATTAGCAGCATCTGAGAAAATAAAGTAGTACGCGATACGCAAAGAAATTGAATATCACCTCGATGTGGTATCTTTGTGTAAAGTTGCCAGATTATTATATTATTAATCTCATTCATAAACGAAAAAGCTCAAATTAGTCAATGAAAACTATACAAACGAAATAAAAACCAATATTTATTGTTTACACTTTTCAGTTAATAAAAATTGTATTCCCAATAAATCGAAATTCATATCCCCATAAAATGATTTTATTTTTTTCTGCATTGTAATTAGAAAAACTATTTTGTGGAGTTTTTAATTAATGATTTTCGTTAACTAAACGACCTAGGGAATTGTCAATGTGTATTTTCAAATTTATGCTCGATTAAAAATGATCATTCAGGAATTTTCGTCTTTTTAAAATGAATGAATTATTGTTGAATTAAAAATATAAAATTATTTGGAATTATGATGAAAATATTCAGGAACATTACGCGTCTAAATCTTATCGCCACTGAAGGTTACCGGAAGTCTCATATTTATTTTATACAGTCCTGCCAATTCACGAGCGTACACAAACGTGGTCAATAAATGTTTGATCAACGTTCTTTAAACTTTATTATCTAAGTACAAATACGAGATTCAATATTACTTTCCAGTGCGATCGACTCGGTGGTTTACGCGTTAGTTTATTTGTTTCTATTTTTAAGTCGTTTATCAATATTGTTTGGTGTTTATATATTTTTTCGAAATAAATTGTCATATTTTAAAAAAATGAGCTCAATACTATAATTTTTTTTCAAACCTAAGATAAAGTTACAAGGTTTGTTTGTGTCCACCTCGTGTATGACACACATTTCAAAAAAACAAACGATTTAAAGAGTCTCGAGTACTCGAGGATTAACGATTAGAAATTTCTTTGTGAGATTTGATTTTCATATTTTTATTAAACCTGATTGCACGTTCCGATTCGCACAAGATTTTTTTTCACAAATCGATATCGGCGACACAAAAAAACGAAGTTTTAAAAATTGGACTATTATTTTATGATGACACCAGCAATTAATTATCACTTATTGTTCATATAAATCATAACGAAAAATAAAAGAGCAGGAAACTGATACTCGAAACAATAAATAATATAAAAAAATTAGGTGCAATAAAAAAGAAAAATCTTGAAAAATTTATAATTCTTCGAGAAACCTTCACAAACCCCACGAATTTGTAAAAAATGCTTTTCAAGGATAAAAATATATTTTTTCACTATCGCTTATTAAAAATTGATAGAAAAACAGGCTTCGAAATTTTCTTTTTTTTTTAATTGACGTTACTCTGTGACATATCTTGTTCCGAGGAATGATTGAAGGTACAATGGTCAAAAGTGTTAAGATCCCCTTGAAACGTTATTATCAAATAGGCGTGAGCTCGATCGTGGTATGCACGGATTCTAACAATGTCGTGCGGGTGTTTCAAGAGGGAAAGAGAAAGAGTCATTATGATCGATCAAAGAATCAGCCGGATCTGTCATCTAGAAGGCTACACGTCGAGAAAAATGTCACATAGCTCGTCAACAATTATTCCAGCTATTTCGAGTAATTTGTGAAAGTTCAATAACAGCATTACAAACGAAAGATAAATTTACTAATAAATAAATAAAATATTTGTATAAATACCACGTTATTAACTAAAAAATAATTTTTTTTTATATAAACGCATTTGTGATAATAGAAATATCAATATATTAAAGGAAGTTGTGGATAACGTAAACATCGAGTTTTCACAACGTTGCGTCAAAAAAAGTTTAAAAACGCAGGTAAAAATTTATTCTTCAGAATTTAGAAAATTTGAGTTTGGAGGTTTTCGGCAAAATTCAAGAAAATTAGAAAAATCGTTGAACTTTGAGCCTAAGTTTTAATTGTGACTGTACTTTTTATGAATTCTTTCACGTATTATCGTACTTTTATAGCCGTAAGAGTTATCTTTGTCTGAAATTAAGTTTCGAGAGGTTCCCCTCAACGTTCTAGAAATTTTTACCAAAACATTACTCTAATAATTACTTTAGAGAAGTGATATCAAAAATTCCGGAAGAGGCACGTAGCGATACGAGAAGGTAAAAATATGTACACATATATCGTCGTTGGCATTGGTGAATTTGTATAAATATTTATACAAAAATATATAAAGGGTGTCTGAAATCTGTACTTATTTTGATGTTATTTTCATTAATTTTTATTATTTATTATTTTGTGTGCTCTTATTTTGACATTAGACTTAAGAGATCGTAAAAAAAAATCAGTAAACATACACGTGCGATTTATAAAGCTTAAAAAAACTTTATAAGTCGTAAAAAACATCATTAAATTTGAAATTTATAACGAATTTCGAATTTTTTCGACAATTTGAAAATCATTTCTAAACTTTCAGTTTTAAAACTGTGTTCGATGTTTTATTTATTTTTTATATTGTCCTATTATTTATTTGAACTCAGATAATTGGTTTGTAGAAAAATTGAAACGAGAAAAAAAAATATTACGCTCAATACAATCGTGATTAATTGGACGATCTTGCTTTTTTTAAATGATTATTGTTGTGACCGCGATAATCATTTTGGTGAATCGAGAATTCCGGCTGAAAGTATAGGTATTGTGTGTTATTCCGATAAAATGACTTGACGCAACGCTATTTTTACATTGCTCAGAATTTTGCGATCATATATGTATATACATATTGTGTGATGAATCTCAATGTGGGACATTTCGTGAGAAGATTGATCCCAGGTGACTAAGCGCGATACTTATAGATAACATTATTGCAAATTAACATTGAAATTGATAGCTATTGATAAAGTTTTTGTACATTTTTGTATGTAGGTAAAATTTTTAGAAATTTTCATAAACATACAACAAAAAATGATTTCTTGAGACAAGAAAGTATAAACACCATTTCATGTAAGAACACGTGCGAATAATAAGCGCGGGAACTTTCCCAAGTTGAATCGTCACGGAAAATGAGAAATAATTTGTGACCAAAAAATGACATAACGAGAGTAAACAAAATGATCACGCCCTAAAACACAGACTCTCTAAACAAAAAGAATTAACTCCAAAATAATTTTTACAATCACTTAAAATTTAAAAAAAATCCACTCCATAAAAGAAATCCAAATACACTTACGTGTGTTTTCCACGTATTTCCACGTTTAAGGGGTTGATGAGCCCCGTCCGTTTCAAAAATTTCAGAAAAATTATATTAAAACACTGCTCGTTTTTTATTTATTTATTTTTATTTTTTCGATACATGAAAATGACAATTTTGCAAAATGGAAAATATCCTTTTGGATTCCTGAATTGAAAAAAATGGTTTTGATTCGTTCAATAGGATTCGCGAGTTGAAAGAGTAAATGTCGATCGAAAGATCAAGAAGATCTCGGTGCTAACCGCTCGAAAGCGCGAGCCGCACTGACCCACGTTCGCGGAGGTAAACGTTCAAAGCTAAACTAAGTCTCCTCGTTGTCGTATCACAATTCGGTTTAAACCATACTCCCTCGTCTGTTACTCATTCTTTTCATTCTCTTTCTCTCCCTCTCTCTCACTCTCTCTCTCTCTGCCTTTTCTTCTTTTTGACTCCGTCTTTATCCACTTTTTTCTCAGATACGTTCCGTACAACATTTTTGTTGATATCAAATTTTAGACCCAAATTTTCATTGTCAACAATATTTTCGTTAAAGTATAACGAAATATTCGTTAACGGTATGACGAAATCATCATCATATTTATTATTTATCATATTTCTTTACATTTTCTTCTTTCCCTCTTTTTTACTCTCATTTAGTAAACATTTTATTACATTTTATTGGATACTACATTTTGGAGTCAGAGTTTCAATCGTCAAAAAAACTCAATAAAAATTTTGAAAACACGTGGGGAAAAAAATACGACCATAAAAGGATTATTTAATGTTACACTTTTTGCATAAATCGTGGACATGTTAACCGTGAATGAAATCATTATCGATCCAATCATTTTTTTTTTATTACGCTGGTTTCTCGAGCCTCGATAATTATGCATAAAATGCACGTATCATGAAAAGGGAAAGGCCACGTCGGTTAATCGCTCTGATTAACCCCGAGTCCGCCTTGACAATTATAGAGAAAAAAAATTTATCACGAATTATCTTAAAATAATTTTGATCATTTTTCAAAATTTCTCCTTGAGTAATTAGCATGCTCTAATTTTTGATATCGAGTCGTTTATTTATGTGAGTGTTGCAACGTATCGGAGTAAATTCTCACGCCATTTTCGGGGATAAAAAAAAATTACAGACATTTTTTGAAGATAAACGCTTCTTTTCGGAGATTGGACCTCGTTCAAAGTCACGTCGATTTAACGACAGTTACGTCACTTCCAATTTAGCTAAAATTGCTTACAAATGGGACCAATCTGATACCAAAAACTGATCGGTCGCCAAATTCAATGACATAATACTGCATCCGAGGCAATATTCGTTAAAGCGTCAACATTTTTTCATCGTTAGAAAAAATGTATCATTTTATTCGGATTTCTCTAATGATGAGCGAGAACGTTGAATTTTTTTTTTAGATTTTAAAATTACATATTTTACCGAACAAAAAATAGTTAATTTTGATCCGTACAAAAATATTTGCTTCCTATAATCTATGAAACTAAAAATGTATTCTGTAAAAATGTATAACTGTATTCATTTCCGATTATTATACCGCAACATTTCACTTTTGAAGGTAAAATCGATAAAAAATATAAAACGTTGATCACGCCAATTTTTTATCCATCGCCCATAAGATGAAAAAATTGAAAATGTCAATTCGAATTCAACAAATATCATGGCTGCAATTTAAAAAATCGGCTTTGTAGTGACGTCAGCAAACAAATTATTTAAATATTAAATGAGAAAAACGAGATTCAGCTGCTGATTTTGAGTATTATCTTCCTGCCAAAATAATCAGTAAAAAATCATTGTAAAAAAATCTCTATACTTTGGATGATTACAGAAATTTTAGAAGAGAATTATGAAATTTCGTTGTTAAAGTGAAAAAATATGATGGTCGATTTAATTCGTTTTGTCTATGAATAGAATATACATATATATATATGAATAAAACCGGGAGTATACTGCGCCTTTTCCGTCCCTTCCAACCATCCGCCAAAACGAGGCCTTTAATGCATGACGTATAATTTGGCATTGCCAATCATTCATAAATTTAAAAATACAGCTTTGAAGTTTCGTAAAAGTGAAAAAGGGGACGGAAAAAAAAAATTGGGCTCGTCCGGGATTTGAACCCGGGACCTCTCGCACCCTAAGCGAGAATCATACCCCTAGACCAACGAGCCGTTCAGTTCATAACGAGCAGTCGAACGTAACTGACGTGTAATTTGACACCCGATCCAAAGTGGAGACCTTTCCGATTTCTATTTTAACAAGTAGTGTTAGTTTAACAAACTGCCGGTGAATAAGTGCAGTGTATATAGTGCGACGGTGCCCTTGTACCGTCATTTAGTGCAGTTAGTGCAAAAAGATACAAATGACGCTTTAATAGTGAATATTCTTAAAGACAAAAAGGCCCGCGGGGACCTCATACACCCGAAAATGTCTGAAAATAATTTCCCACCGGGGACCTCCGCGAAAAAAACGCTAAGTGAAGCCGAGTTCGCGAAAATATTAAAGGAAGCCAGATATTACGAGATGATCCAAGATTCGTACAATCGTAAGCCTCTATCTAACTCCAATATACAGCCTAATATAAAAGCGAGAAGACGAAGAGCGTCTTCCAGCGACACGGACAAAGAACAGTCCGCACAGCTCCACCAACAGTGGGGGAGGGACCCTCAACACGCTGCAGACATGGCAGAGTTCAAGTTGCCGAAGAGACCAGCCAAACAAAGAAAAAGGGCCGATTCGACGGAGACTGCAGTATCCAACAGATACGAATGCTTTTCCGACACCATGAGCGTTCAAGACGATGCAGCAGACTTCTCGGAGAGAGAGACAGAAGGAGTCATAAAGACTCCACAAAAAATAGGGTACCCACGAGGAAACAAACCCTAAAACCACCACCGATATATGCTCTGAACCTCACCATTAAAAGGACCTTCGAGCTCCTATTTGTTAACAACACCTCAAAGGATAAATTCCTGATAAACATGCGAGACGACAAAATGGTCCGAATATCCGCAAACGACATAGAGGGATACAACAATATAATCAATCTACTGAAAGAGAAAAGTGTAGAATTCTACATATATACTCCTAGGCACCTGAAACCTAAATCTCTGGTGCTCAAAGGAATCAGAGGAGGCTTCAATGAAGCCGAGATAACAGAAGAACTCACGGCTTTGAATCTAAAAGACGTCAGCATCCTGAAAGTGTCCAAAATGATATTCAACCGGAACACACCGGATAAATATCATTTCGTTGTAGCAATCACGACAGAGAGTGACACTGCAACACTACTAGGAGTAAAGGCACTCCTTAACCAGAGTATAAAATGGGAAAAACTTCGGAAAAAAACCATCTTCCAATGCACAAAATGTCAAAGAACTGGACGCGCTAGCGCTAACTGCAACTTCCAAATAAGATGCGTCAGATGTGCACAAGCACACTACGCAAGAGATTGCCCACTTGAAAAGGGAAAAAATGAAGGACTACGCTGTGCGAACTGCGGAGAGGCAGGCCACCCAGCATCATACCGTGGATGCCCAATACTGAATGGCATCATAAAAGCGAAAAAAGAAGTGTACAGAAGGAAACAAAAACTTAACGAAATAAAACTGAGAAATATTAATAACTACGTGCAAGAAAAAGTGTCGTACGCAGACGCCGCACGACAATACAATACAAGGAACTGGGTCCTTAAAAATACAGAAAAAACAAAAGCTGCCGATCACACCGTACGACCGAAAAATCCACAGATGGCTAAGCAGACAGAAAAAATGGCTGACCCTGACACAAGGCACGACAGGACAAATAATACGACAAATAGATTCGAAGAAATTCTTAACAATTTCAAAAATGAAATCATGGCGGAAATCAAAAGTATTAGGGCGCAAGTAACGCAAAATACAGTGAACATTGAATATATAATGACCCAATTCAACATCGACTAATGACTCCACAACATAACAACGACATCTTAAGAATTTCTGCAGTTAATGTTAACTCAATCTGCACAGCAAAAAGAAGGTTTGACCTTCAAAAATTCATCTCACAACACAATATTGACATCGCACTACTATCAGAGACAAAATTAAACAACAATCACCGAGTTCGACTGGATAACCACGAAATCATCAGAAACGATAGACCATCAGGAAGAAGAGGAGGTGGTACGGCAGTAGCCATCCACAACCGGCTAGAATACACCCACGTCACTCACACTAGCGCCAAAAATAACAAAGTTATTGAATACACGGCAGTAAAAATAAAGGTGAACTCCAATAACACCTTATACATAATCAGCCTTTACGCGACACAAAACACAACTATCACCTTCATCCAAGAACTGGAGAAATTGGTAACCGACCTCAATCTGGACAAAGACAACATATTTTACATCATCGCCGGAGATTTTAATGCCCGCAACACCATCTGGGGTGACTCAATAACGAACGACAGAGGCCGCCAAATTTTACAATGGATAAACGACCACTCCATCGAGTATAAAGCCACATGGTACCCTCCGAGTGGCCCCACGTTTCCAAGCGCCGGGTCATACCTGGACCACGGACTGATTGACTGCAGAATAGATATACTGAACGAAAACAACGGTAAACTCCAAATAGCCCCATACGACAGTGACCACAACGCACTCATTTTATCATTTGACTCAAAAACGCTACTACAAGGACTCCCTCGACAGAACACACGACCAACCACATTTAACTATAAAAAAGCAAACTGGGAAAAGTTCAAAAGACACCTAATTAACCAAAACTCCAAGGAGCCCCCCATCCCGACAGACAAAAATCTGACACTCGAAGAAATAGATGACTTTATTAAGAAATTAGAGACCCAAATACGAGACGCCATTCATCAGACAGTCCCGAAAAGAAAAAACAAACACGACGAATATTATAAAAAGTATGACAATAACACCACAACTAAACTACATAGCTACAAATCATTTTTAATAACGAGACTTTTCCAAGCTACAAGCAGACGCACACTCAGACTCAGCAGACAAGAAACAATCAGAATAAAATCAACCATCAAAAGAGTAAATAAACTACTAAATAAAGAATTCAAAAAGACAGTCACAGCGTACTGGGCAACACAGATCAGAAGCATTAATTACAAAAATCCGCACCAATTCTTTCCGAAAATAAATGCAATGCTGCGCCCCAAAAGCAATATAGGTATCAAAACGCTCAGAATTTCAAACGACGGTAACGACTTCACCACCGATATTTTCCGTTCCTTCCCTCACTTAATCGACCGTAGCAACAATGACAATGACGTTATAGCAACAGAACCCGACGACAAACTCGAGATCATTGGAAAATATCTCGAATCAATCAACTCCCCCAGGTACACAAACGACAATACAGTAACTCGTGAAATAGTAGACGATTCCTTCAAAGAAATGGCAGACTGGAAAAAACACTTGAGACGTAGGAGACAGACATTTACCGTATTCTCCCCAGAAAACCCGGCGCACAACCCGACCCAAGAACCAGGGGTGCCCAAATTTCTTTTCAACTATCTGCAAGTCGAAAGTATCATAAGAAGACTCAAAAACAAAACATCGACAGGCCTGGACAACATTCCAACAATAGCCATCAAAAACCTACCTTGAGACATCATTATTAACTACACAATTATTTTCAACAATGCACTAAACAACTTCTACTATCCGATCAGATGGAAAACCGCCAAAGTCTTACCAATTCTAAAGAAAGCGAAAAATTCAGAAGACTCAAAGAGCTATCGACCTATTAGCCTAACCATCAACATCAGCAAAGTTTATGAAAAGTTAATAAAATTCATGTTAACCGAACACACCGACAAAAAACAACATAATACCGGAAAATCAGTTCGGTTTCAAAAACAAACACTCAACTACACATGCCTTAAACAAATTCACTTCAGACATAAACAATTACCTATATCATAACTTGATTGTGGGAGCGGTGTTAATAGATCTCGAAAAAGCCTTCGACTCAATTTGGAACAAGGGCCTAATTTACAAAATGAATATGGGCAAATATCCGATGGGACTCATCATGCTCGTACTAGACATGATAAGGGGAAGAAAATTCCACACATGGGACGGCATCAGCCTCTCGAAAAAGACCTTCAAAATCACCGAAGGCCTCCAACAGGGAATAGTAACGTCACCCATACTCTTCAACATATACAACAGTGAGGCCATAAACGAATTTGAGCTGAACACGGAACAGCGGTGCCACTCAAATGCCTTTGCGGACGACTTGATAGTTTACAAGGCAGACCCCGATGCAGACACAATTCATAGGACGCTCCAAGATAAATTCAACAAAATTAACAATTATTACCTGGACTGGAACTTGAAAATCAATCCGCTGAAATGCGAAACGATCGTTTTTAGACGCCCAGTCAACCTCATAAAAGCTTCGACGGACAAAAAAATCAAGAAACTCAAAATCACAGCAACGGATAGACAGACTAACGAACTCACTGATATTCCAACAAAAAACAGCAGTCAAATATTTGGGAGTCACCTTCAACCATCTCTTCAGGCTCAACCTCCATCACAAAAACCAGATAGAAAAAGCCAAAAAAACTCTTCGAACAAACGTAAGACTATTCTTCAACAACAACCTCGAGAGCAGAGCCAAGATTATTTGCTACCAACTGCTCATACGACCAATAATTACATACGCAACTCCAATAACTTGGAACACTGGACCAACGATAATGGAAAAATATCGCAGACTGGAAAGAAGCATCCTGAGGACATGCCTAAGATACCACAGAACAGCGAACTCAAACTATACCCGAAGAACAAAAAACATTAACGTATACAATAAAGCAAACATCCCCAGGATTGACTGCTTTATGTTAAAACTATGCAGAAATTACTACTCGAACTTAATCAAGGTCAACAACAACATCCTCCAAAACTTGATAAACTTCTGCGAAAACGACGACGAAAAACAAGCCATCATACGGACCGGCTACATACCCCCCCAACTCTTCACCTATTGCGACCAAATGGGGCTAATTCAAGCAGCAACAACGTGCCAATAATCTATCACAAACAAAGGCATCGTTGCCAAAAAAGCATAAGCCTGAATCCCCGGGACTACGGTAACGAAAGGCTTATGTTTGACAAATCTCTACCAAAAAGAGATACAAAAAGAGACAAAAAGAGACCCTTAGACTATCAGCCAACTATTGGTGGCTAAGAGGCGACGCCAGATTCCTCGACGAACTCAGGAGAAGGACGAGATATAGACGCCCTAATAATCGACGCTGAAGACACCATTCATCGTTCAAGATGTAATAGTGAAAACCAAAGATGTCATCACTTGTACCAAAGACGTACCAAAGATATGGCAATGACAAAAACTGTTTACAAGTAAAATTGCAAAAATAGTGTAATATCTAAAAAGTAAGTCACCTGTAGGTACTGATATTATGAATCATAGACTACGATTTCCCCCTAAGGATAAAACTTGTAAATATGTACATATATACCCCAACCCTCTCTCCACTCCTTTGCAAACAGGGACCCAATCACCGCTCCTAGCATGCCAAACCCTTTCCAATATTCCAATCCCCTCCTTAACTCCATACCCTACTGACCCAGTCCCTACCACCATCTTCCACTACCTCTCTCTCCACTCTCCTTTTCCATCCCCCCATCCCTTACAACCAGTCACCAAACCTAGACTAAGTTATTCATAACAAAAAAAAACATAAATTGATGATTTTTCCCAATCCGGGGTATTTGCATCTTATAATCAAGAAATGATGGACGTTCCAAACAAGAAAAGTCGTAAACTCAATAACAACTGTAATCAAATATCATAAATTTAAATAGGAATAGAACTAATTCCAGATAAATATTGTTGCCGAGACGTAAATCTCTTTACCTAGACAACTAAAATTTACCATGTACCACGATTAAGTTTTTCTAAAGAAGTTTGTACTTTTATATGTTTTCAATGTTATTCGGATTCAATAAACTATCTTTTTCAAAAAAAAAAAAAAAACCAACGAGCCGCTTCTGATAGATGGATTTTTCCCTACACCGAGGTTTTTACCATCAACTATCATAAACAAGTACGAGCAAAAAAAAACACTTGCTCGACTAGGCAAAAACATATTTGCTATCAAAATTATAAACTTTGATTATATTTAGATTATTGGCGAGATGTAGGAAAAGACTACCTAACCAATACATAGACATAACGAGTTATAAGTCCTTTATAAGAATGTTTTGGACGTATTATGTATCAGTTGTATCGGTAAATAAACAATCTTTTCAAAACAAAAAACAAACGAGTCGCCTTCTGATAGATGGATTTTTCCTACACCGAGATTTTTACCATCAACTATCAGAAACAAGTACGAGCAAAAAAAACACTTGCTCGACTAGGCAAAAACATATTTGTTACCAAAATTATAAACTTTGATTATATTTAGATTATTGGCGAGATATAGGAAAAGACTACCTAACCAATACATAGACATAACTAGTTATAAGTCCTTTATAACAATGTTTTGGACGTATTATGTATTAGTTGTATCGGTAAATAAACAATCTTTTCAAAACAAAAAACCAACGAGCCGCCAGTTCCTCTCGAATACCCCAACGTGACAGACGTGCTATACAACCTCCTCTAAAGTTGGTGTTTTGTTTACTCACATTATTCACAATATTATATATTAATCACGACTTTAAAGTGTATATTTAAAAAAAAAAGTGCCGATTACTAATAAGCTGCCTGAGGGCAGGTGCAGTTTAAATAATGAGGCGGTGCCTCGGCACCAAAAACTAGTATTAAGAGACGCCAACATTCCCACAATAGGGAAGCGCTAAAAAGACAAAGAGGTTCGTGGGTACCCCAAATTCCCGATAATGTCACTAGACAAAAATAAACCAGGGCCCTCCGGGGCAAGTTTATTAATTAGTGAAGCGCGCGCGAAACTAAAACATGACGCGAAAATGTTTAATAGAATGCATGGTTCGATCAATCTTAAAGAAATCTTGGAAAACAAAACGGTACAGCCGAATATTAAAGCGAAACGACGCAACGCATCAGCAGATTCAGACAAAGAACCGTCTGAACAGCATCAGCATCAGGGGGGGAAGGCCCTTGAACGCTCCGAGGCAACAGCAGATTTCAAACTGCTCAAAAGACCGGCCAAACTCCGAAAAAAGACCGGTACGGAAGAAACCTCGGTGTCCAACCGATACGAGAGTCTCTCAGACAACATGAGCGTCCAGGGGAATGAATCAGAAACGGAGGAGAGGGATACCACCACCGATGGAGTCAAAATAGGCTCACAAGTTAAAGAGGTAATTATAAAGAGACAATCTCTAAAACCGCCACCCATTTATGCGCACAATCTCGGCATAAAAGAGACAATCGAGCTTCTAGCCGAGAACAAGATTACTAAGGACAAATTCCTTGTAAATATTCGCGACGACAAAATGATCAGATTAATTACGAACGATATTGAAACATACAACAGTGCTATCGACATTTTGAAGAACAAATCGGTAGAATTTTACACCTTCACGCCCAGGCATATGAAGCACAAATCGGTGGTGCTGAAGGGAATTAGAGGAGGATTCGACGAATCCGAGATAGCAGAGGAACTGACGAGCATGAATATCAAAGATATAAAAATTATGAAAGTATCGAAAGTGATTTTCAACCGCAATACTCCCGAGCGATACCATTTCATAGTTACAATAGCGACAGATAGTAATATGGCCTTATCAACAAAGATAAAAACCATGCTTAACCAAAAAGTAAAATGGGAAAAATTAAGGAAGAAACCCATCTTCCAATGCACCAAGTGCCAGCGGACGGGTCATGCCAGCTCGAACTGCGACTCCCAAATGAGGCGCGTCAGATGCGCAGATCCGCACCACACAAGTGACTGCCCTCTAGAGAAGGGGAAGAACGAGGGACTCCGCTGCGCGAACTGCGGAGAAACGGGTCACCCAGCATCCTATCGCGTTTGCCCGATACTCAATCAATTAATAAAAATGAAAGAAGACTTGACCAAACGGAGGCAAAAATTATACGATACAAAAGTAAACAAAATATATAACTTTGTACAGCCAAAAGTTTCCTACGCAGACGCAACACGTCAAGCAGATACGAGAAACTGGACCCTCAGCAACAAAGATGACACAGACGCAATAGAACCTACCCCTCGACCGAAACACTCACCGGCAGGCAACTACAGGGAAAGGTCTTCGAGAAGAGACACCGTCAACGACAACAACCTTTCTTCTTCCAATAGAGTCGAAGAAATCCTCAATAATTTCAAAAACGAAATTTTGACAGAGATGAAAAATATCAGAGTGCAAGTAACGCAAAATGCGGTGAGAATTGACTATATCATGAGCTACTTAAACATCGAATCAAATGACATCGCAAAACAACGTCATTAAAATCGCAGCGGTTAACGTCAATTCGATAGGCACAGTCAAAAGAAGGTACGATCTGCAAAAATGCATTAAACTACACGAAATCGATATCACGCTACTGTTAGAAACAAAATTAAACAGCAAACACCGAATTCGTCTGGACAACCACGACATTGTCAGAAGTGACCGTCCCACTGGCAGGAGACGTGGCGGCACAACGGTCGCCATATATAATCGGCTACAGTACGCCCACGTCTCGCATGCAAACGCCAAAAACAATAAAGTCATTGAATACACAGCGGTTAAAATTAAGGTAAACTGAAACAACACCTGGACAACGACAACATTTTTTACATCATCGCGGGGGACTTCAACGCTCGCAATACCACTTGAGGCGACTTAGTGACGAACGACAGAGGTCGCCAAATAATACAATGGGTGAACGATCATAGCGTCGAGTACAAAGCTGTCTGGTACCCTCCGAGCAGCCCCACTTTCCCAAGCGCTCGGTCCTACCTGGACCACGGACTACTGGACTGCAGAATAGATATCCTGGACAAAAATAACGGTAAACTTAACACAGCCTCATACGACAGTGACCACAACGCCTTCATTTTCTCAATCAATACAAATACACTACTGCAAGGGCTACCTAGACAAATGACAAGACCAACCTCATTTTACTATAAAAAAGTAAATTGGAATAAATTCAAAAGACAGCTGACCAACCCGAATTCAACATACACTCCTATCCCGACAGACAGAAACCTCGCATTAGAAGAAATAGACAGCCATATACACAAACTAGAATCACGTATACGGGACGCCATTCACCAGACAATACCGAAAAGAAACAATAAACACGACGAATATTATAAGAAGTACGATAACAACACCATTACGAAACTCCACAGATATAAATCATTCCTGATAACTAGACTCTTCCAAGCCATTAGCAGTCGTACAATCAGACTCAGTAGACAGGAACTAAACAGTATCAAAGGGACAATAAAAAGAGTGAACAAATTACTAAATAAAGGATTTAAAAAGACAGTCACAGCATACTTGACAGCTCAAATGAAAAGTATCAACTACAAAAACCCCCACGAATTTTTCCCCAAAATAAACGCAATGCTACGCCCAAAAAGTAGCATCGGTATCGACACACTGAGAATCGTGCGTGACAACAGCGAATTCAGCAATGAAATATTCCGAAGTTATCCACACCTAGTAAATAACAACGAAATCTTAGCCACTGAACCCAACGACAAGCTTGAAATCATTGGGAAATATCTTGAATCGATCAGTTCACCCATATACACAAATGATAACACTGCCACGCGGGAAAAGGTAGATAATTCGTTCAAAGAAACGGCGGACTGGAAAAAACACCTTAGAAGATGCAGACAAACATTCGCCGTATTCTCACCCGAGAACCCTGCACACAGCCCGACTCAGCAAGAAGGAGCACCACAGTTCCTATTCAGTTACCTGCAAGTTGAAAACATCATCAAGAAACTCAAAAACAAAACGTCGACCGGGCTAGACAACATTCCTACAATAGCAATTAAAAATCTACCTCGGGACATCATCATAGACTACATTACCATTTTCAACAATGCACTAACTAACTTTTATTGCCTCATCAGATGGAAAACCGTAAAGGTACTACCAATCTTTAAGAAGGGAAAAAATCCGGAAGACGCGAAAAGCTACCGCCCAATCAGCCTCACTATCAACATGAGCAAAGTGTACGAAAAACTGATAAAACACATACTGATCATACACTGCATTAACATAAGAACGACATAGTCCCCGACAACCAATTTGGCTTCAAAAATAAACACTCCACAACACACGCCTTAGATAAATTCTCATCAGACATAAACGGGTACCTACACAACAACCTAATTATAGGAGCTATCTTGATCGATTTGGAAAAGGCTTTCGACTCCATTTGGAATAAAGGCCTGATCCATAAAATGAAAATATACAAATTCCCAATGGGACTCGTCATGCTCGTCCTCGACATGATAAGAGGAAAAAATTTTCATACGTGGGATGACACCCATGTCTCCAGCAGATAATTCAAGATAACAGACGGACTACAACAGGGAACCGTAACTTCGCCCATCCTTTTCAACATAATGAGTTCGGGCTGAATAACGAAGAGCGGTGCCACTCCATCGCTTTTGCAAACGACGTAATTATCTACAAGGCTGACCACAACGTCGAAGTAATCCAACGATCGCTTCAAGACAAAGTCGACAGAGTCAACAAATACTATCTGGACTGGAATCTAAAAATCAACCCACTCAAATGCGAGACGATTGTCTTGAGGCGCCCAGTCAACTACATCAAAGCATCGACAGATAAGAGAATTAAAAAATTCAAACTCAACGCAACGGGCGGATCGACTGACGAACGCATCGACATTCCAACCAAATCGTCAGTGAAATACCTGGGAGTCACCTCCGATCATCTCTTCAGACTGAACCTACACCATAAAAACCAAATTGAAAAAGCCAAAATGACCATACGAATCAACGCTAGGTTATTTTATAACACGAACCTCGAAAGCAGAGCCAGAATTATCTGCTACCAATTATTAATACGACCCATCTTGACATATGCAACACCAATAACTTGGAACACAGGACACTCTGTAATGGAAAAATATCGACGACTGGAAAGATCCATCCTAAGAACAAGCCTGAGATTTCACAGAACTGCAAACTCAAACTATATCCGCAGAACTAAAAACAGCGAGGTGCACAATAAATCAAACACCCCACGAATCGACTGCTTCATGATTAAACTCTGCAGGAACTACTTCGCAAGTTTAATCAAAGTCAACAATAACATCCTGGAGAACCTTTTAAACATCTATCGAAATGATGGGGAAATACACGCTGTCTTACAAACCGGATATATTCCACCACAACTATTCACTTACTGCGATCGTCAAGGACTAATTCAAGACAGCAACAATGTGCCGATAATTTATCATAAAACAAGGCACAGCTGCAAAAAGAGCATAAGCCGGGACCCTCTAGACTACGTCAACGAAAGACTCATGTTTGACAAAACCCTCCCAAAAAGAGATACAAAAGACACCACTAGATTGTCTGCGAACTACTGGTGGCTAAGAGGGGATGCAAGATTTCTCGACGAGCTGAGAAGAAGAACGAGATTCAGACGTCCAAACAATCGTCGAAGAAGATAGAGGAACATCGAGTTCGACTAATCAATTACTCAATTACTCATACCAAAGTAACACATACCTCAACCAAAGAACCAACGAAAGTTCGACCAAAGAATCTCGAAATAATTCGAGTGAACCAAAGAAACGTAAATACTTACTAGAATAAGACTGAAAAATAAGTACTCTTATAAGTACTAATTCAAAATACAACAGACTGATAGTTCATAAGTATCTAAATCCATGTAAATTTGTATATACCTTTCTTTCCACACAGCCTTACGTATCCCAATTACCCACTAACCCTGTCCCCTCTTCCATCCTACTTTTCCCTTCCTTGCCCTTTTCCCATTCCCTCTGTCCCTTACTTGCCCCTCCCACTAGTATAAGTACACAAACCAAAATACCAAGACTGATGATTTTTCCCAATTCGGGGTCTTTGCATCTATTAATTAATAAGGAGCGATCATAACAATAACGTTGCGTCGTAAAAGCAGTCACTACTGCAAATATATATCATGTCAATAAAGAGAAAACACTGTTTTCCAAATATAGACTGTCGCCCAGATCTAAAGTATTTTACCTCGACAGCAAAAATGTATACTTTGATTAAGTTGTTCCTAAAGAAGTTTATATTTAAATATGTATCAATGTTATTCGGAATAAATAAACTATCTTTTACAAAAAAAAAAAAACCAACGAGCCACAGTTCCTTTCGAGTAGCCGAACGTGACTGACGTGCTATACGACATCCCCTAAAGCTGGTAATTTTTACCCACATTATTCTATCACGATTATAAAGTGTTCAATTAATAAGTGCGGATAACTAATAAACTGCCTGAAGGCAGGTGCAGTGCAAATAATGAGGTGGTGCCTCAGCACCAAAAACTGGTTTTAAGAGACGCTAATAACTCTACAATGGTGAGGCGCTACAAGGACAAGGAGGTTCGTAGGAACCCCAAATACCCGATAATGTCAGCAGACAACAGTAAACCAGGGCCCTTCAGGGCAAGTTCATTAAATAGTGTTGCGCTCGCGAAATTAAAACATGACGCAATAGTGTTTAATAGAATGCACGGTTCGATTAATCTTAAAGGAATCTTGGAAAACAAAATGGTGCAGATACGGAAGAGACCTCGGTGTCCAACCGGTACGAGAGTCTCTCAGACACCATGAGCGTCCAGGAGGATGAATCAGAAACGGAGGACAGGGATACCACCACAGATGAAGTCAAAATAGGCTCCCAAGCTAAAGATTTGAATGATTTGGAAAAGGCTTTCGACTCCATTTGGAATAAAGGCCTGATCCATAAAATGAAAATATACAAATTCCCAATGAGACTCGTCATGCTCGTCCTCGACATGATAAGAGGGAAAAATTTTCATATGTGGAACGGCACCTGCCTCTCGAGCAGGAAATTCAAAATCACAGAAGGACTACAACAGGGAACCGTAACTTCTCCCATTCTTTTTAACATATATAACAGTGAAATCATCAATGAGTTCGGGCTGAATATTGAAGAGCGGTGCCACTCCGTCGCTTTTGCAGAAGACATCATCTACAAGGCTGACCACGACGTCGAAGTAATCCACCGATCGCTACAAGACAAAGTTGACAAAGTCAACAAATACTATCTAGACTAAAACCTAAAAATTAATCCGCTCAAATGCGAGACGATTGTCTTTAGGCGCCCAGTCAATTACATCAAAGCGTCGACAGATAAGAAAATAAAAAAAATCAAACTCAATGCAACGGATGGACCGACAGCAGAGCGCATCAATATTCCAACCAAACCGACAGTAAAATACCTGGGAGTCACCTTCGACCATCTCTTCAGACTGAACCTACACCATAAAACCAAATAGAAGAAGCCAAAAAGACCCTAAGAATCAACGCTAGGTTATTTAACAACACAAACCGCTTAAGCAGAGTCAAAATCATCTGCTACCAATTACTGATACGACCCATCATGACATATGCAACAGCAATTACTTGGAACACAGGTCCCACTATAATGGAAAAATATCGCCAACTGGAAAGATCCATCCTGAGAACAAGCCTGAGATTTCACAGAACCGCAAACTCAAATTACACCCGCAGAACTAAAAACAGCGAGGTGTACAACAAATCAAACATCCCACGAATCGACTGCTTCATGATTAAACTTTGCAGGAATTACTTTGCAAATTTAATCAAAGTTAACAATAATATCCTGGTTAACCTTTTAAGGGGTTATATATAGTTGGAAGGCCAAAAAAACTCGTTTTTTTACGAATTTTTTCCGGATAGGGATTTCATTTGACGAGGAAAAGCATAAGGAAGTAAATGGAGTGTCATCTTTTAACTCTTTATCGCAATTTTTTATTTAACAAAATATTGCTTCAGATAGCTCCTGTGATTGATCTCCTGTAGGTCCTCTAAAAAAAGGCGTCTTGCGGGAAGCATGAAATCTCCCGTTTGGATCAGCTGAAATTAAAAAACCAAAGAGATTTGTTTAGTGGACAGATAAATGCTGGGATTGGACGAAGGAATAGTTGGAATTTCCAATTTTGATGAAATGACGGCTCCTCAAAGACGAAATTTCAATTTTTAACCGAATTTTGGTCGTTCAATGGTTCAAAAAAAATAGAAATAATTTTCGGAAATCTTACTCCTTCGTCCAATCCCAGTAGAATATATCTGAGAAAGTTGTGTTAAAATTGCAGACCGATCGGTTGAGCCATCTTTGAGAAATCGTGCTCACCGACTTTGAAAACATCGTTTCGAGATAAACGGGTTCAAAGTTTCATAAGTGGTGAACACATGGATAAAAATTTTTTTTTACAACTTACAAGGAGTCATCTATTCCAGGGCCATAAGAAGTTCCCTCTGCATCATCAGCAGCTTCCAAATTGTCGAATTGCAGTCGTCGGCGAACCATTCTTCCTTCGCGCGTGCGCTCATGCGCTCTTAAAATAGAGATCGCGACGCGCTCTGCATCCTGTTTTTCGGCATAGGCATGGGCATTGGGCCCAATCGATAAACCCAGTGCACTCATATAATATAATAGTGATGCCGTACCTTCATTAAAGGTGCCGGCTGCCATGTGAGCTGCTATTTCCACTATTTTTGAACCACTAGGAATTATTTTCGGTGTGATTTTCCAAATCAACTGATTATAGCTTTCGTTGTTATTTTGTGTGAAACCACCAACACATCTTTCAAGCAACTTTTCATTGTTCAGATCCGTGTAGATCGGAAACAGAGCGTCAGCAACATCTTGTGGAAATGGAGAATAATCGTGTTTATAATCCGATAATTTATTCGAAGCTCGCGCTCGCTGCCAACAACACCATGCCTCAGTTCCGACCGGGCATTTTTCGTGTTGAGGATTTTCATCTGTTGAACAATAATGGTAATATGTTGCCCATATTGCATTATACATATTGTCAACGGAATCACAGTGCCTCCTGATTGCCAAGCCATAATAAACAGTCAATTTATCGATCAGTTTGGCTGTGAGCTTTCCTTTTCCACCAAGTACTTTTTTTGCATTTTTTTCCCACTTTTATTTACAGTCATCTCGGTATTTTTTTTGACACAGTCTCGGAGTCGTGAACCCATTCTTTTTTGAACGTGTCCAATACATTCTTTTTTTACCACTTCGTTGTTTCCGTAAGGCACAGCTTTCAAAATCCCCGAGTAGGTTTTCGAGTCACCGTCGCCGATGTAATTTTTGTATTGGACGTTAAATTTTTCCATTGAACGCTTGAACATTTCTACGACGGCATCGACTTCCATTTTTCCTGAAGAACCGTTATGATTCACAGCACAAACATCTTTGTGATCGTCATACCATTCGTTGTACTCTTCAGTGTCGATTTTTTTTTCCAAACCTCGCATTGTTTGCAGTACAAACTTTTCACGACGATATCGATAATTTTCCCCGTATAATAACCGATCAGTGATGTTACTCCGTATAAAGAAGTAAACCCTCGTTTTTTCCAGGTTTCATCGCCAGATATTGTCAATTCTTCACAGTTTCCATCGCCTCGATTTTGAGCAGACGCTTCTTTTTCTTCAGCACAAGCTTTTTCGAAAAGTTTTTCGGTGGCCATTTGCGTGCATGAATGAATATTTTTGACGATCAAATACGTAGCTTGCATCACAAAAGGTGGCATGTCCATCAATCCACAAAATTTCGCTGCACCTTTCAATCCTATTCCGAGACTTCTCATCACAAATAAAAATCGTCTGTTGATCGCGTAAGAATGTTTGATGAAAGGACAAGAGTTTATGGCTCGAGGATCGCACTTATCACACAGAATGATGATTTTAAAACCGAGTCCTCGTTGTGCAGCCGTTTGAAATTGCACTTTTCCTTTGCAAGTTTTACACTGGACGTATTCACTTATCGCTGCGAAGACCGTTATAAAATTGAAAATGCGATATTCAATGGAGGAATCACGAGGAACTAAGATCTCCTTCTGATTTTTCAATTTTTTCGCGGATGTACTGAAGCTACTTTCATCGGCCTCGACTGTTTTTGGATTGTACGATTGTTTTCGCTTTTTCCCTCTTGAAATTTGCGTCTTGTCGGATAGTCTCCGTTGTCTGGTACACTTGTAAGGCATTTTTATTCGCAAAACTACGAAAACGGAGTAAAATTTGAACGCGCGACTTTACACTGTGGCAGAGCTGGTTCGACTGACAAAATTCCTTTCTTCGGTATAAGAAATGACCACGCTTAGCTCTCGCATATACCATGTATGCAAAAACAATGAAAAGGGTCACCTCAGGCACGAGGGCCACAACAACCGCTGCCGCTCGGGCCGTTCGGAGCGCGCTTACTTTGTAATGCTCCAAGCGTCCTTTCAAGTACGCATGTATCTCTACGAATATTTGCCGTATCGCTTTGAAAATTTCAGAGAATCTATTTGAATATATGTAGACTCCAAAAATGCAACAAAAAAAATCGATTTTTTGAAATTTGAAATTAATCATAAAATAGCATATAACTCCGACATTACTTGCTGGATTAATTTGAAATTTTCAGAGAATGTACTCAAATGTATGTACATTCTGAAAATGCCATAAAAAAAAATCGATTTTCTGAAATTTCCAACTGTAAATAACCCCTTAAACATCTACAAAAATGACGGGGAAATACACGCCCTCTTACAATCTGGGTACATTCCCCCACAACTATTCACTTACTGCGAACGCCAAGGGTTAATCCAAGACAGCAACAATGTGCCGATACTTTATCACAAAACAAGGCATAGCTGCAATAAGAGCATAAGCCGGGATCCCTTAGACTACGCCAACGAAAGGCTCATGTTCAATAAAAATCTCCCAAAAAGAGATACAAATGACACCATTAGACTGTCTGCGAACTACTGGTGGCTAAGAGGAGATGCAATGTTTCTCGACGAGTTGAGAAGAACGAGATTCAGACGCCCAAACAATCGCCTAAGAAGATAGCGGAACATCGAGTTCGACGAATTATTTACTTATTTACCTATACCAAAGTAACATACACCTCAACCAAAGAACCAACGAAAGTTCGACCAAAGAAACTTGCAATAAATCGAGTAAACCTAGAAACACACATGTAAACTAGAATAAAACTGAAAAATAATTACTCTTATAAGTCCTAATTCGAATTAGAACAGACTGATAGTTTATAAGTAACAAACTCCACGTAAATATGTATATATCCTTCCACCCTGCCTTCCAAATCCCAATGACCCACTAACCCTGTCCCCTCTCCCATCCTACTTTTCCCTTCCTTGCCCTTCCCCCACTCCCTCTGTCCCCCACTTTGCCTCTTCCTCTAGTATTAGTACACAAAACAAAAAACTTGAGACTGATGATTTTTCCCAATCTGAGGTATTTGCATCTACTAAATAATAAAGGGCGATCATGACAATAAAGTTACGTCGTAAAAGCAGTTATCACTGCAAATATATATCATATTAATAAAGAGGAAAACATTATTTTCCAGATATTGACTGTTGCCGAGATGGATAGTATTTTACCTAGACAACAAAAATTATATTTTTGACTAAGTTGTTCCTAAAGAAATTTATACTGAAATATGTATCAATGTGATTCGGAATAAATAAACCGTTTAAAAAAAAAAAAAAAAAAACCACCGAGCCGCTTTCCCGAAAGTTCTTGTTTAGACCCGGAAAGATTGCACAATCCCCGGGCTTTCACTGTAAATATATTTTTATGTAAATAAGTATTTATCTCCTCCTCCTCTACACCTATTTCCTTCACCACTATCCCTTAATTTTTAGAAACAAAACTGATAGATGATTTTCCTCGATCCGGGGGCTTTGCATCTTATTATTTGAGTTGAGCGAATATTTCATTTTATAATACGTCGCTAAAGCAGTTAACACTGCAACTAAATATCATTTTAAAATAATTACCGAAATAGTTGGTTGGCGAGAAGTAAAATATTTTTACCTAGTCAACGTGAAAAATCAAACCAGACTAAGTTTTTGTAAGACAGTTTATACTTAACAATGTATCGCAGATTTACGGATTCAATAAATCATTAAAAAAAAAAAAAAAAAACCAACGGTCCGCTTTATCTTCAGGCGCCCAGTTAACTACATCAAGGCATCGACTAACAAAAAAATTAAACAATTCAAAATCTCACTAACCGATAGAGCAACAGATACTCAAACCGAAATCCCAACCAAATCTTCGGTCGAATACCTGGGAGTCACCTACAACCATCTTTTTCGAATGAATCTTCACCATAAACTCCAAATCACAAAAGCCAAAAAGACACTGCAAATTAAGGGGACCGTATGGTCTAGAGCACGAAAATTTCACCTATTTTCACGATTTTTTTTTTGCCTTAAAAAATTTAAAAATCGATGTTTTAACTTTTCGGGTTTATTACTACCTTTATTAAGTATACAAAAAAATTTTTTTTTAATTTTAAAAACAGTGTTTATTATCATATAATTGGCATTGAAGACGACCCTCTCGAAAAATCCGACCCGGACGGTGAAGATCGATCCGAGACTTCTACTCATCTGAAACACAAAATTCAAGAAGATTCTTAATCAGAAAGAGTGCAGTTATGGTCGGGACTAGAACAAATCGAAAAAATTAAAAATTGACAAAATGGCGCGCTTTTGAAAAAAAATTCGTAAAATCGGGTTTTTTTTCACTAGTTTTTTAGTATAAACAATAAGAAATTATTTAAATAAAATTATGATTGTAGTTCCGACGATAGCCATACATGTTGTGAACAACATATCCAAATTTCAAGTGATTCGGTTGAATAGTTTTTTTGTTTTCACCTGCGCAGTGCTGAAAAAAGTCGTTTCGAGATAAATGAGTTTAAAGTTTGAGGTACAGATATTTTCAAAAATTGAGCAAATTTTGAATACTTACAGTTAATCCGCGATTCCGGCACCATATAGGATTCCTTCGGAACGTTCATAATTCAAGATTTCCTCACTCCTTTCATTTCTTCGAGCTGTCCGAGCCTCTTTGGAGTTGTCCGTGCTCCTACGGTTGGCGCTCGATACTCGCAGCTCGTCTCGGTTTTGCGCTAGTTGCTCCGCTTGTGGCCCGATTGTTATGCCCATGGTCTCCATTATTTTCAATAGGGATGCAAATCCTTCATTGAATATGCAAGCGGAAATGTGAGTGGCAATATCAATGATTTTTTTTCCGGCAAACAGATGTTTCGGCGCAAGGTGCCACACGCAAGCATTGAAACTTTCGTTATTGTTCTGCGTATTACTGCCAATACACCTTTCCAATAAAGTCTCTGCTGTCAATTCTTCATAAATTGGTTTTAATATCTCTTGTGCTTCATCGCACAGAGCAGGTGGGTGCTCGTAGGTGTCTAAAGTACCTGCAGCCTCACTTTGATGCCACTTGCACCACGATTCGGAACCTGGAGGACAGTACGAGTGTTGCGGATTTTCATCTGTTGAAATTTTGTGATAATATGCTGCCCATATTTCACTTCTTATCCCTTCAGTCGAATCTGAATTACGTCTAATTGCTAGACCGTAATAAGTTGACAGCTCTTGCAATAATTTATTCGTCAATTGTTGACGCTTCGGTGTTTTATTTATCGATTTCCGCTGTGTCTTTTTTCCCTCTTCTTTTTCTGTCAATTTCTTTGTTGCTTTCTTTATTTGTGCATGTTTTTTTTTCGCATCAACAGCACGTTTGTACAAACGTTTTTTAACATGCAAAACACATTCTTTTTTGCAAACTAAAAAATCATCCCCGTAAGGCTTTGTGTCCAATAAGGCTTTGAACGTTTTCGTGTCGCGGACCGCTCTCTACCTGCGTTATGGGCTGTAGAAGCTGTAATATTGAGAATTTCCGCATGAAAATTTCACAGTATATTCTTGAGATACTATACTTTCGACATATCGAAAAAAAAAAAAAATCGATTTTTTCAAATTTCTAGACCATACGGTCCCCTTAACGCCAGACTGTTCTACAACAGAAATCTAGAAAGCAGAGCAAAAATCATATGCTACCAATTACTGGTTAGATCCATCATGACGTATGCAGCGCCAATAACATGGAACGTGGGATCCACCATAATGGAAAAATATCGAAGATTGGAAAGATCGATCCCGAGAGCCTGCCTGAGTTTCTATAGAACCGCAAACTCCGGTTATACACACAGAACGAAGAACAGTTTGTTCTATAAAAAAAGCGAATATTCCAAGGATCGATTGTTTTATGTTAAAATTATGCAGAAACTACTATGCAAATATAGGCAAAGTAAATAATACCATCCTAGAGAATCCAATGCATAATTGCGACAATAACGACGAGATAAAACAAAACGTCCTGGAGTCCGGATATGTTCCACCGCAGCTGTTTGCATATTGCTGCAGCTTATTGCGATAAAATTGGTGTTATACAGGACAGTAACAATCTACCTGTACTGTATCACAAACCAAGACACAGTTGCAAAAAAAAACATAATCTGGGCACCCCAAGATTATGCTTACGAGAAGGCTCATATTTGATAAGGCACTCCCACAACGAGACTCAATGGACAGACAAAAACTCTCTTCGAGCTACTGGTGGCTAGGAGAAGACGCTAGGTTCATATATGAACTAAGAAGAAGGACCAGGTTCAGACACTGAACACTCCCAAAAAGATGGAGAAGTAACAATGCGTTACGATTCTATTCATACCCGAAAGTTCTTGTTTAGACCCGGAAAGACTACACAGTTCCCGGACTTTCCCTGTAAATATGTGTATATGTTGTAACGTTGTACAAAATTTACAAGTACCTCGATTCGTGGTGGAAACCACCACAGCACTCATACGCCTCAAGAATTTAGGGAAATATTATTATTTTGTAGATTCCGTGCCTCGTTATTACTTTTTCTCCCAATTTAGACTAAATTGGCATCCGATTTACTATTCCTAGCCTCGGCAAACTTAGTTTGTAAGAATGTTTGTATCCTACGCACTCCGTCAACCCCTTGAAAACTGCGACGACAACATCTGAAAGATATCGGAAGAAAATAAGACAAGGCATACGACAAGGGAAACGATGAATCCAAAGCCAATCACATTTCTCAACGATAAGACCAGGCGAATTCGAGAGCACTCATTTTCCTCCCTGCAAACAAACTAATCCTTCCTTACAATTTTCCCTTTCCCACTTCAAGAGTTTTTCCCGCATCGATCAGTCCCTATTTGTTCCGAGCAAGTGATTTTGAAGAAGAGAGAAGCAACTCACCGGTGGTAAAAGGGAAATCTTCCCTTACTAAAGAAGAAAACACCGAAGCACAGGAAACCAGTCGACAGGAGCCAAGTCGTGAGAACATAACCTCAAAATGTCATCGTTACTTCGAGGCCAGAGGAATAATCCGACGGCCAAGAGAATAACACGAAGTCCCACGGCGTCAAGGTTTCCAATCGACATAATTCCATCGTCGTCGACCCTCCGATGATTTCGCGGAACGATAAGAAACTCCATCGAGCCACTCCGAAACCCGAGACGTCAAGAATCGCGCAAAATCAACTATAAACATTGCAGCTTCGAAAATTTTCGAAGTCCGCGCGCAAGTTCGAGCCAATGACACGGCGGCGTGGTAGATCGGGACGAACAAGCATCAGCGCCCCCTTCGTTCACTACGAGCCGAACGCCAAGCTCAAAACAGAGACCCCTTTTCCCCTCTCCACTTCCCTTACCAACGAGCGAGTACACGTTCAAAAAATGAAGGAATATGATTGGGCGGCGGGTTCGCGCGAGTAAGGAGAATTTCCCCCACCATCGTGGCAACGGCAAGAAGATCGCGAGAGGGCCGATTCTCATCACTGATTTCCATCACGACTCGGCGTGCGTACCGTGGCCTCTACACTTTTTCGGCGAAAAATTAAGGAGAAATTATTAAAAACGACGACAACCTGGTTTGATTCGACCCTGGAAACGAGTATTGGACTAAGGAGAATACGAGGAGACCGTTTTTTGTACTTCTCGACTAAAAAGTAAGTCGTTTTTCGTTCCTTATATTCGCGACGGCGAATAGCTCTCGTCGGCCAAGGAGGCCATTGATAGTACGCCGATCAACCCTGAAAAGTTTTCATTTCCCTTTTTGTTAATTTGTTAGCCCTTCTAACCTATTATTTAAATTCCCTTCGATAATTAATAATTTTTGGCGACTAAACAAGTACGCGTTTAGTCGCCAAAGTCGCGTTTACTAGTGTGGTGCTAAAATAAGAGTAATATTAAGAGTAAAAAGAAGCATTATTTTCCCCCTCTCCTTTCGTATAGTAGCTAAGTCCCGTCGTTCGGCCACGCGTCGGCCGAAACGAACGAAATATTTTTGAGGTCTTTTCTGTTAAATTTTTCCTATTCCGTAACTCTCTTTCGCAATAACGTGAACATAACAATTGTAATAGCGATTATTGCCGAAGTATGACAAAAGAGAATTGATTTATTTGCGAGTTCTTATGTTTTACGGGCATCGAAATATCGAGTCCGGCGTTATTCTCTTTTCTTTCATTTGACCTAGTTTTTGCGAATCTAGGAAAATTGATCCAAGGAAAATTCGACCCGGAAAATTCATCTCCGGAAAATTCGACCCGGAAAATTCGCCTCCTGAAAATTCATCTCCGGAAAATTCGCCCACCGGAAAATTCGCCCGATAGAAAATTCGCCCGCGGAAAATTCACCCACGGATAATTCACCCACAGAAAATTCGCCCCCAGGAAAATTCGTCCCCGAAAAACTTGCTCTTGCTTGCTTGTTTCACAGCCACTGATACATGCTCCAGCACACGTAGGGAAAAGATATATACCATAAATTATAAATCTAAAATTTATTTTATTTTCTTATCTTGAATTTGTAGCATGTAGAGAACAACATGTAACATAGAAATAGTAGGGTGGGTTGCACATGTGGAAATACTAGGGTGGGTTCGGGTCATCTTTGGGTTGTTGTTTGAATAGTTGGGCATGTGGAAATAATAGGATGGGTTCGGGTCATCTTTGGGTTGTTGTTTCAATAGTTGGACATGTGGAAATAGTACGGTGGCGCCTACATCAGTCGTGTTTTCCACAATTCCCCTTGGCTCTCGCATTTCCAATGCGATACAGAGTGCATTGGGAAAAAAAGGCTGTGAGTATACACTCGAGAGTAAAAGCATTCAAGATAAGAAAATGAAATATATTTTAGAATTATAATTTGTGGTATATATCCTTTCCCTACACGTGCCGGAGCATGTATCACTGGTTTATTTATTATTATTATTAATACGAAACATTAAATCAACAAGAGCAAGTTTTCCGTGGGTGAATTTTCCGCGGGCGAATTTTCCATCGGGCGAATTTTCCGTGGGCGAATTTTCCGCGGGCGATTTTTCCGTCGGGTAAATTTTCCGGTGGGCGAATTTTCCGGGGGCGAATTTTCCGGGGTGAATTTTCCGGGGCGAATTTTCATTGGATCAATTTTCCTGTTACCAGTTTTTGAGGACGCCATTGTTTTTCGGCGTGTGGCCACGTACACAACCACACGACCAAACATTATTTTCGTTCGATTTGGATAATTTTTGAGATGCCATAAGGGCATTTAATTATCAGTGCATTATTTCTCGTTTCTTGTTGATCAAGAGTAACTATTTTTTTCATACGAGCAATATTTTTGCGCAGACTACGAAAAGAATTGAGTCCTTATTTTGTTTTTTTGTCTTTTGTTTCCCCCGTCGAACAGATTGTTCAAGCGTTCACGGGTATAAAAATAAGACGCCTGACGTATCAGGGACCTTCTGTCCTTGAGATAGTATTTCTTTTTATTGTATTATTTATTAATGCTCAGAGCTAGTCTCCTATTATAAAATGTTTGTAAACTCTAGATTTAAGTCCCTATTTTGTTCAATTACAAAGGAGAATTAAGAAAAGTCTTTTTGTTAATTTTTGTAAATTAACTGGCGCCCAAGTTATTAAATTGACTGATTGGTTTTTTTTGTGCCATGAAATTCGAATAAATTATTTTTGTGATTTTGATTCTCTCACCAACTTGGTCGTGTTTACTCTATTTAAAAATTATTTTCTTCCCTTTTCCCTTGCAATTTTGTGGCGAAACCGTCACAATGTAAATATGTATATATTTCCTCCTCTATACCTATTCTCTGCACCACTACCCCCTAATTTTTAAAAACAAAACTGATAGATGATTTTCCCCGACCCGGGGGCTTTGTATCTTATTATTTGAGTCGAGTGAATATATCATTTATAATACGTCGCTAAAGCAGATAACACTGCAACCAAATATCATTCTAAACTAATTACCGAAATAATTGATTGGCAAGAAGTAAAATATTTTACCTAGTCAACGTGAAAAATCAAACCAGACTAAGTTTTTGTAAGACAGTTTATTCTTAACAATGTATCGCAGATTTACGAATTCAATAAACTATATTTTTCAAAAAAAAAAAAAAAAAAACCAACGAGCCACTCTTACAAAGTACGATCTTAAAGTTCTACAAAACCATATAAAGCAAGTAGGCTATATCGGTGATTTGTTTTTAGTAGCAAAAATTAAATTAGCTTAATAATACAACAATTGGTTTAATTACTTTAGCATAATGAAATTCTCAACAGATTTTCCAGATCATGTTCACGTGAGATCTCCACCCGAATAATAATCGTGATAAAAATATTTCTATCGAATATTTGAAGATCGATAAATATTGGTTCAGTCTATTCGTTAGGAAATAGATTCAATTTTTTTTTAACATTTTTTTTAATCGCTAATCTGATTGCCCCATAATATAAGTGAAACTATAAAAAATTCCGAAAAACACAGAATACGGAAATTAAACACTTCGAACTTTATAGCAAAATATTTTGACACAAGATCGTCGAACTCAAAAAAAAAAGATAATAATACAAGGTATGAAAAAATTACTTCAATTAAAATAGCTTCTAGATTACACATTTACAAGACACGTAACATATGCACACGTGTATACATGTATTCGAATACCTGTATATCGTCTGACTCACCTTGACGAGGAACAACTGATATCATTCAAGCCGGAGAAGCGCAAAATAATCCATGACGACAGACTCAATAAATCGCATTTTATCGTATGGTCACCATGTGTAATTGACGTGATTATTATCCTGTTGCGTCGCTAAGCTATGACGAAAGCATCGAGCTCGTGAGACACAATATGAGACCGAACAAAAAAAAGTGTCTAAGGTCACATTCTGTAGATGCTTCGTTTCTTTATCTCGACAACGTGCAGTCCTGATCCGGAGGGAGGAGCATTTTTATTGGATATTAAAAATGTTGTCATTGTTCTGATAATTCGAATAGCATAATGTAAAAAATCTCATTTTTCTGGTTTTTCAATGGGCTTTCCAGATAAGTTATCGAAAATATTGGTTTTCTAAAAGGGGAACAAAGTAAAGTGGAAGAAGGAACCTAAAAAGTAGTTTTTTTATTTTTTTTTCTCGATAATTCCAGGTTAAAAAAAGATTAGTGAATCTTTTGTGATTTTAGGATCAATACACACAGGAAGAGAGTCTAAAAGATTATTATAAATAAACAAATATGCCTTAACTTACGGCTATTTACAAAAAATGACTGTAACTCAGGTTGTATTTCGAGTTAGAAATTTCACCAGATACTCATCCGCTTCGTACTCAAATACCCTGTGAAATGGCGTTTGGTTTATTCATTTATCTCGATTTTTTAAATTTTTCTTCGAATTTTTTAGAATGACGATAGATTTTCGCCTATTTCTTCATTTCTTTTTGAATTTTTTGTTAATTTTTTAGAGACTTCGTCGAGTGGAACGAATCAAAGAATTGGTATGAACCCACACCCAGAAAAAAGTTCTATTTAGATCTACTAGGATTGTTTATACGAATTTTTTAAATTTGAATCAACAAAATTTCTATTCGTTTCAGCTAGAAAGCTGAATTTAAATCAAACAGGTAATGCTGTTTGGGTCCGTTTATTCAAGTACCCACGTTAAAGCTTCTTGCTCCGGCCACCACGTGGCGCAGAGCGTCGAGGCATTTCTCAAATACGAATTGCGCTCTAGATGTGCATAAAATGCGGGAACCAAAGTAGTATCATTATTCTGATTGACTATGTCTAGCAAAACAAATGTGAATTTTTTCACCTACCCAGGATCGCAGACCCATGAAAATATTATTAAATAGTATCATAATTGAATATAGTATAATTAATATTATAAATATTATTTTTATTTCAACTTCGTATTCGTTTAATTTTTAAGATAAATATATGACTGATTTTAATACATATATGAAGTTTTTCATTAATCAAGAGTATAAAAATATTGTGATAAAAAAAAATATTTTTTTTAAATTAAATAGACCTAGGGATGCCGGATTGTTAGAAGAAAATCGATTCATCGCATCGATTTTTATTAAATAGCGAGAAATAATAAAGAATGTAACATGGCTTGAAAAAAAATTGAAGAAATTTCAAATCAAGGTTACTTTTATAATACGGGTACAAAAATAAGAACTACCACGTCAAGAATAAACATTTTTATTTATTAATATTAACAAAAATAAATGCGTAGATGAAAGCTCTTGTATCGTTTTATTTTTATTTTTCTTTCGGATCCAGAAGCTATACTTCGGTTTTTCAAAACAAAAATCTTCTGTTGCATGATTACAAAGACTTCCGAAATATGTTTTATTAATTTCTTACATAAGAGTTAACTGTATTTTCAAAATTAGCCAATAGCATTTGAAATGCCAACAGATCAGCCAATAGCAATAATATAAAAAATGTAATCACTACCAGTCAACTTCAATCGACAGCACACATAAGATCCCACCGTTTTTGTATAATAGCGCAATTTTTATCGGGATTAGGAGTCGGTTTTTACAGACAATAGTTGTTTAGAAGAGTATTAGAATTTGGAATCGATCTTACACTTGAAAGATCAATTCACGTAATTAATTGGTTAGAAAGAATCGATTCTTGCAAAAATCGATTCTCACATCGGCATCCCTAAATAGACCTCTATTTGGCCATGAGACAAGGAAAAAAATTTATTTGATTTTACTAGATCCTAGCTGAATCGACTAGATGTTTTTTTCTGGGTGCAATAGCATTCTCTAAATCTATTAAAATGCTTTTTGAAACGCTACCATTAAATCTTCGTATATCAAATTACCATTCAGCCATGACCATTTCAAATTTCAGGATTTTTTAGGTACCGGAAATCCGTTTTGATTTTTCCATCCCTTCTATAACGTTTCGGAATTGCTAATTTTTCTTAAAAGATTAAAAAAAAAATCCGAATATACCTTGCGCCATCTCCTGCGCGAGAAATTAATTTTTTGAAAAATTAAAAGGAAAATTGATTTTTCCATATGGCGTGAGAGAAAGTAAAGAATGTGATTAAAAAAAGGGGAGTTCCATAAGTTTGCTCAGCGTCGAGGAAGACAGAGATGGAGAATTATTTTCTATACAGTGTCGCACAAAGAGCTTAGTGAGATCGCGATTTAGCGATAATTTGTCCTCTTGTGTATGGAGTAAAAAGATGTAACGAGCTCTTGAGATTCTCATTATACGATACGAGATGTTATGTTAGAGTAACTGGCCTAGCTCGATTTATCATTGGTACTTTTACTTTGTGTATATTAAATACATAATTGTATATGCATATTATAAACATAACAATGAGTATGTGTGTGCGTGAATTGGAGTAGAACTTGACTATGAAAGATATTAGCACGAGCACACACGGTCAAATCCACCCATGGAGGCAAGTTCAACACTGTAACGTATTACGAATTATCCGGAACTTATACAAAGCAATCGAGAAATAAATCATTCAGTTGAAGCATTCCACGATAGTGCGGTCACTAAACTATAAACCGCTGGAGAATGTTGATGCGCTAGTTGCAAACGCACGCGTCTCGCGATCTTTCAATTGGACGAGCCCTTGACATTTTGCTTCCTCATGGAGGAAGCTCCATAATTTTTTATCCATCTCAAATTGTTTTTTCTTTTTCTCAGCGAGGCGATACTTGAAAATGACTGGAACGATTAAAAGTTACAATAAAAAAAACTTCTCGCTTGTGTGTATGATTGCCCATGTGCGTAGGTTTCCATTAGGAATTTTTTTGGCCCGACCACGATTGAATTTCGATACAGGCGCCTCCAAATATGTTTCACATAAATAATTCAAAATGTATGCGAAAAATCAGCTCTGAATTTTAATTGACATGCAAAAAATGTAGAAATATATAATAATTTTTAATAATCTTATTCGGCGATCTTAAATCAATTTTGTTTGAAAATATTTATTTAACTTTGATAGGATTTTAATCAAAATTTCATTTGATAAGACTTATTCATATAATATTATTATATTAGATTAAAATATCTTTCCGAATGAATTCACTTCTAATTTGTTCTTTGGAATGTTGTAAATTTTATTTTTAATTAAACGGGTTTAATTGTGTAAGCAGATAAAAATATCGAAAGGCGCCACCTCAAAATATGCTGGAGGTTACATACGTACTTATGTATTTATAACTCTGGAACTCGAAGGACTGTAAAGTTACACGAGCTTTTGAATCACGCTTGTCGCGATATTTTGGCCTCTCGTGGATTCGTTTACGAGCCAAACAAATCCAAAAGTGGATCACCACAGCTTTTGCTATCGAGCATCGCTCCCCTGAACTAGAACGTTAACGAGATATTCTCAAAATGTAAATATTTTATGAGTCGTTTTCTATAAATAAAATTGACGAAAACGTCGGACGATTATTTTATCGAATTGCTGGGGGAAATTCATTCCTGAGCAGAGGGAAAGGTCAGGAACGACGAGTCTTTAAATTTAAAATACTCTCGTATTTTTCTTCAATATGATCTCGATCGGTCATAAAATTTACTAAATTTTCGAGACATTCGAACTAATTAGCATTAATTCTTGACGTTGTCCAGTGGATTATGACGCAATTAATATTCTTTGACGTTATTTATTTTTATAACGTACAACTTTATTTTTCTACTCATATTAAAATTTTGCTTATTGAATATCACCGTTATTATTTGAGTATTTTTTTGTTAACGTTTGGTTGTAATCATTCATAATCTAATTATTGAAAAAAATATTAAGGGGATCACGAAGTTTAAATGAACACGAATTTAATTAAGAAATTCATTAGAAGGGTATTTCTTTAAATTGTAATAATAAAATAAGATTCGAAATATTTTTGAGTTCCTAATTAATATGCAATTAATGTCAGAATTACATTAATCTGTGTTTGATGATTATGAATGTGTTTTTTTTTCGCAAATTCTTATTAATTTCTCACAGATGAGACTCGGGCGATTTCGTGTGAGAATATTAGATGCGAGTGCGTGTAGAATATTTTCTCGAGCATGAATAAACGAGGGCATAGTGCAGGAAATATTATTATGCGAAGAAATGACAACCATGTGGAGAATCAGCAGCGTAGAATCTCGCACGCAGTAGCACATGTCGGAGAGTCCTTCTTCTGTGTGAGAAGCTGTGACGCCCTGACGACGCTGAACTCTGCAAAAGTTTGTCAGACGTCTCATATGGTCTCGGACAGTGCATAACTCGGTCGCATATCTCACACGATCAATGAATTTGTAGGTCAATCATCGATTAACGGTCGATCGGAAAAATTGACCGTTTTGCATGCTCTTGATCTATATATGTTTTTTTTTCATCACTTTACAATTATAAAATATTCAATGACTTCTAATGAATGAATTGATCGTTTAATTAGAGAACGAAGAAATTTGTCTGGTAGATTTATTTCTTTCTGACAATGTAATGTTAATTTTTTTAAAAGATTTCTTTTATTTACTGTATATTTTACATCATTTGGAACAAGGGATTTTTATTCATCAAAATAATACAAGATTCAGCGTGAATCGAAATTCATTTTTACTTCATTTTCAGAAAGTTTTATCGTCTCACGTGGCAGATAAGAGCTATGGGATTTTTTTTATCAAACCTTGTGGTAAGTTATAACTGATCTTCATATCCAGGATTTATTGGTCAAATTTTTGCTGTTCATTTGCAGCCGGATATCCTTTTCTTCTTATCCTGGATCCACATCCTGGCATCTTGAAAAACAGAGAAACTTCTACTCTTGGAGAGTAGTTGAGTCGTTGTCGAATTATAAATGAAAAATGACTAATTAAATTGTAAATTAAATTGTGATTTACGTTATTGATTCAATAAATTATTTACTTATATTCGTACATTAGTTTTTTGTTAATGAATAATGAAACATTCGTTGGCATTTGTGTTAATTATAGGAGCAAGGAACGAATTGCTCGTTCTGCGCCACGTTATTTCAGCGCACATTTTGTCTAATCGATAACGATGATTTTCCATGGGAACGAGAATCGTGCGTCACACAAATTTCGGCAGTCGTTTAATTTTCACTGCGCTTAATAGAATAAATTATCTTTTTTACCTGCGATAATTAAGAATGGGAAATACTGAAAGTAATGTCGCGAGTGCTGTGAAAAAACAGACCGACACTTCGTCGATTTTGCTTTACAAATTGGTCGATTTAAAGGGCAAGTGTATTTCTGAAAAACAAATTGAATTTCGAACCTGAAATGGAAAATCTCATTTTTTCAATTTACTCGTTGAGTCCAGCGGATATTTCTAAATCATCGTTCTAGAGCAGAAGAAAATGATATCAATAAAAAAAGGTTAAAAAAATTCACGCGGGAAATTTTTTGTTGCATCTTCTTCAGAGACAGCATGTAACACTTTGAAGTTGCAACTCTGGTGCATACGTAACAGATCGACAAAATTATCCGTTATTCCCGATGAGTCAGTACACCAATTTGGAAAGTGAAGTGCTATAATCCGACACGCGGTTTAATATTTTTTGTGTTTCTTTATTCGTCATATTCTCGTTTACAAGTGCTTCATCCGAATGATTTGACGAGATCAAAGTGACCAGTCACATTTCGAAATGATTAAAATTTTATCAATAATTTCTATAAATTCATGAATTATAATTTCTTTACTGTTTTTAATATTCATAAGTTTATGATTTAGATAACATTTTACAATATTTCAACGTATCAAAGTTTTTCATAATTATTTTTTTGTCCTCGATATTTCATTAATTGGCTACGTGTTTGGGAATTTATTTTACCAATTACCATATTTGTTCTATAATATTTTTTGATATTTATAATTAATATTTAAAATGGTATTTTGAATTCTTATTAATTCGTGTTTATTCAAGGGGGCGGACTTTTCGTTGATATGATGAAAAGGGCGACTCAGACTAAGCAATATGCCGAATTGGATCACGCAATGAGAACGAAAGTCGAGCCATTTCTATACAACAAGGGAAAAGGCAAATGGATACCGATCGACAAACTTGTTCTTCTCAGGAACAAGGAACGTCCTCGTCATAAAATGGTACTGAATCTTCATTAGTGCAGTACCAAAAAAAGCACCAGACATCGGTTTTTCTTACCATTTTTTCAACCACATTTAGAATGAAAATATTAAATGCTTATTTTATTTCATTTGAAAATCTATGAATTTGAATGTTTTTATTCTTCAAAACAGTTGCCAGTTCTCCGAGCGATGGAAAAACCTGACGATTATGACATTACGAAGGAGATCGGGGACCAGGATGTGGACGAAACAAAAATAGGTACCTAATTTTATCCGTACAAAAAAACAAAATGTTAAAATCGCTTGTACCCAATTTCTCGTATTTCGAAAAAAAAAAAAAATCTTGAACCTATTTTTAAAACTTTCAAATTCCAGACAAGAGCAAATATCGTGAAGTTTGTTGGCTTTTGAATGAACGTGGGGCGGTTGGAGAAACGATTTTACATCTGTGTATGCTTAACGCGACCTCCCTACATGCAGATTTGGCCAAACGTCTATTACGTTTTTATCCCAAGCTCATTAATGATATTTACATCAGTGATGAATACTACGGTAATATCGCATCCACATGTTTATTAGACTCATATATATATAATGTGAATGAAATAGCAAAGTTCTTATATGTCCTTATACTGTACATTGTTTTTTTTATCAAATTCCACTAAAACTTCTGACACGATAAGTTTTAGGTACTTTTAGACAAGTCAAACAAATATGAAAAATAAATTAACAATGTAATAAATCTGTCGATCTTGTATATGTGGGTGTTTCATAGACATATACATATATATATACAAAATAGATTTATTATTTCATCAATTTCATATCCATATTTAATGACCATATTAACACTTGATGCTAGACCCTTACGACGAGGTCGAAAACGACCCCATTTTTTTAAAAATAGAAACCTTTTTTTGCATTTCTCTAAAACTTTGTTTCGTTTTATAGAGTTTTTACCATCAAATGTTCACCAAATGTAACTTTATCATACACTATTCTCTTCGTTATTAAAAAACGAAGAGAACGGTGTATAATTAAACCTTATCTTTGCATGCGGGGAACATTTTATGCTAAAGAGAAGATTGGGGTCGTTTTCGACCCCGCTATAGAGTTTACGTTCGGAAAGATAGATTTTGAGGGTCTAGAGTTAATATTTTTAAAATACTTCCTCCTGTTATGATTATTATTATTATTGCTATTATTTTTCGATGATAGGAACACATTACTTAAAAATAACATTAATAATATTAATAGTTTTATTCTATACAGATATATTTGTCACTAATAGCAAAATATAATCAAATAATAATAACGAAACTGATTTTATTGTACGGGACAAAGGTGAAAATGTGTTGCACATTGCAATAGTAAACGAGGATCCAGCAATGGTAAAATACTTGCTGGACAGTGGTGCCGACGTCCACGAGCGTTGTTTCGGCAATTTCATGTGCCCCGAGGACCAAAAAGCTTCCAGAACCGACAGCCTCGAACACGAGTGGGTCTGTGTCGCTCCGGAAACTAATTACAATGGGTAAATCGACAGCCAAAAAAAACCACTTCAGCGAAAAAAATGTAATTTGTAGGATATTTTTTGGAGTAATGATTTTTTTTTAGTCGTTTTGAATTCCAAGAAAAAATACTTCGTTGTGTAATTCATAACTACGATTAGCTAAATAAGAAATTCTCCAGTATATTTTTAAGTGATGATTTATTCTCTCTCAAAATGTTCTATTTTTGGAATTGTTCATTCAGGATTTTTTTTTATCGGTATTTTGTTTTGGTGTTTTGAATTTCGTTAGGAAATAAGATTTAGATTTTTTCACTGAACGTAGGAAGCATTTTTTTAGCATAATTCAGTGATTTAAAAAAATAATTCAACTTAGTCTTCTGGGATCGTTATTAATGATTTTTTAATTAGAACAGTATTAATTTCTTGGAGAATATTTCTAGACTCTTTTTATGTACAACTTGACGTGTTAAACTAATTCTTGGTACATGAGAGTAGTGTTGAAGATGAGGAAACTAGAACTTAGGTCTATAAAGCAGTTTGTGACTTTTGATGCGCTCGTTTTCATCTCCTGGAACTAAAGATGCACTTTATGTCTATTACTGTTTAAACCAACCACGTTATTCTTCACGAGAACTGCATAAAATTGCACGAGACAAACTTTCATCGCTCTCTTTCTTCTGCAAACATATAAATTGGGCATAAAATTTTTTTTCTGCTTAATTATTTACTATCATTTGAATAGGGGGTCAAATGAATGACGTACAACGTCTGAGCCTCAATTTTCTACAGTCTGCTTTTTTCTTAATTATAAATTCCCCTTAATTAAATTAAATCGTCCAAAATTATCGTAAAAAAAACAATTTTACCATAGAATATTAGTATATTTAATCAACTTCTTATTTTTCTCAAACTGTTATTAGGTTTAATCTTTTTGACAAAATAGATTATCAAAAGATGATGAGTTTGCTATGAAATGATTAAAGTTCCCTCTATTAAACGATTTTGTTTCGTTTTTTTTTTTAATAATCATTTAATAACTTAGTGCTTCAATAACAATAGTTGAATTTTGCATCGCAGTTACGTCTATTGGGGCGAATATCCTTTGAGTTTTGCTGCCTGTCTGGGACAGGAGGAATGTTATCGTTTGATGTTGGCACGAGGTGCAGACCCCGACAAGCAAGATACCAATGGCAATACAGTTTTGCACATGCTCGTGATTTATGAAAAGCTCGTGAGTCACACTAAAAAAAAATCGCATTTCAATAGTTTCCTAAAATGTTATTTCACGAAAATAAAGACTCCAAAAAATCTGAAATAAATGACTGAATATTTTTGAAAGATCGCAGAATTAAAAAAGAATTGAAATGTTTTTTTTATTTCACCTATGTTACATCTCTTAGTGCATAGAACAGATTGGTAATTTTTTTTGACATTTCCTACAGCAATAAATTATCAGACAGTGACTTTATCAATCAGTGTTAATGAAACTTTTTAATGAAAAATATTCTGTGGAGTAATTAGAGCAATAAAAACTCTAATTTTTTTTTAGACTACTTTTGACATGGCCTACGAAGTTGGAGCATCTCTGGCCATTAGAAATGTCCAACACTTGACCGCGTTGACACTGTCGGCGAAATTGGCGAGAATCGAAATGTTCTTTCACATTTTGAATATAGAGAGAGAAATTTACTGGCAAATTGGTAGTATTACTTGCGCTGCCTATCCACTCTCACAAGTTGATACAATTGACGTTAATACTGGCCAAATAAGCAACAATTCTGCCTTAAATTTAGTCGTCTTTGGGGTCAGTCATCAAACTTTTTAAATTCTAAGTGATAATAAAAAATTATCGTCAATTGCGATTGTATTTAAAGAGAAACACATTTGTTTAAGGAAAAAGACGAGCACTTGGAACTCATGGACGGTGTTTTGGTGGATCTGTTGAATGCTAAGTGGAACACGTTCGTCAAATCAAGGTAGAAGTTTTGATGCGATTTTTTGTTGACCTAATTATAATGATTGTCTTCTAATTGTAAAAAAAAGAAGGATTTGTTGCAACGAAGAGTATAATACATTCCGGCAACGATGTTGAACGATTTCCAAAAATATCACAACAAAAATCGAAGAAAATTTTCGAATAACTCAAAATTTGCTTAGTTGGAAAAAAATGAATGATTTTGAAACTAAAATGATCACAAATCTAATTCCAGAAATCAGCAAATTTTGATGGAAACAGGATTTTTTTTTTCAGATTTTACAGACAATTTTTTCTCTTCTGTTTCTACTTCGTTCTGTCACTTATAAGTTTCACACTTCGTCCTGGTCCAACCGAATTACCGGAGTCCACGACGTCGACATCGACGACGGGGAATGATTCTTCACCAACGAAAGCCACGACGTTTATTTTCAATTCGAGTTCAATTTTGGCGAGTGAAAAATCCCTCGATCACGTGATAAATCAACTCGCGTCCAATCTCGCAGCAAATTTAATTGTTTCGTTGAACGTGACGTCATCTTTGTCGTTACTCGCAAATTTAACGTCTCAAATAACGTTGAATCTAACGACGACGCTGAGGGACGTGATTATTAACTCGGACGTAGATTTTCAAGGTCTCGTCTCGTCGGGCGCATCAAATGTCTCGGAAATTATAAACGACGTATCTGGGACACCGTTTGGCAAAAACTTAAGCTCCTCTTACGTCGAAAATAAACAGACTAGTGTTGAAAATGATGATGCTTTGAGGAATCTTCATTCAACCGTTTCTACTACACTAATTAGGAATTCTAATTTAGATGATAAAAATCATAATGGAGAGAATGAAGACTGGTACGATTACTCACTATTGTTATTATCGTTATTAATATTAATATTAATATTATTCATTTTAATTGTTTTTCACATTATTTTTGTCATATTTATTTTTATTATTCTTCATTTTTATAATGTTGGATTAAATCAAATTAGAGATTATCACTCAATTTCATTTTTGCTTCATAAACAAATAGTTGATATAAAAATAATGTAAGAATTTTTTGCGAGAATCTGTTCTACTTATTTCGGCTCGAACTTTATTTTTTTAATCACGGTGGTCTGACATCGAAGGTGGGGAGATTTGACTGAGGAATGCAGACTCATGCATCTCAAGGATCCAGTGGCAAAAATACGTTTGACTGCTGAGATTTGCATGGAGGTCGGGGCAATACTCTACATAGGAGCTGCTCTTCGAGAAGCGCGATTTCTCGGACTCAACATGTTTATTGAGAATCTGGTAATTTTTTATTATATAACCAAGTTGAAATATTCAAAAAAGTTCAATTCTATTTTCATCAAATTCTCGATCTGGTACAAATGAATAACAAATTGGCATTTATCATTCGGTTATATATTTTTTTTTTCACTGAAATATCTGACGGTAAATTCCTATAATTATTATTTTTTTTACCGTCACTTCATTCAGTAAATGACAGAAAAAAATTATTCTTTAATGATTGATCGATATGGAAATTAACAGAAATGTTTTATCATCGCGTTCGATTGCCTGTCAAATTCTTCAATCATTCATTCAGAATGATTACCCGATTTCCATATCAAAACACACGTCCACGTAAGAAAAATATGCACACACTGAGAAATAAAAATTTGTTCATCGAACCAAATCCATTTTGTTGGACGAAAAAATGGTGGATCCAATAATTTTTTTGTTTAATGGCAAATCATTTAATTTATTCAATTAATTCGTGAAAATTTCTTGTAGATGGATCGACTAAATCACCAGAGCCAAATGATTTTGTTCGAACAATTGGTACCATTTAATTGCTTACGCATACTTTTTACTTGCTTTAATAAAATATTAGTTTGAATCTCAATTACCAAATTGAGTAAACGGTAATCGTTAGGACGAATAAATGAATAAGTTTATTTGAATTATATTTTGTTGCATTAACATTAATTTGTTTGGTTGCACCAAAGTTTCGTTGGTTCGGCCAATAATTACATTCAGCATTCGCAAATTATTTTGTCTTATTTGAAAAATATTTTGTTGCCCGTATCGAACTAAATATTTTGGTTGAGTGAAACGAAATTTTTTTCGGTCAGCAACATTTTTTTTCTCACTGCATACATTTCTAAATATGATTGCGAATGAAAATAATTTTCCAGATGACCGCGCCTTCGAGAGTAATGTTTCTCTCCTCGTGCTGCATTCTCATGTCATTTCCATTTTTGAGACTCTCCTGTGCCGACAAAGTCGAGGATATGCTTGCCGTTGTCGTAATGCTTACAACTGCACCATATTTTCTCTTTTTCTGTCGTGGCTTCAAAACAGTTGGTCCATTCGTTGTCATGATATATCGCATGATAATGGGTGATCTATTGAGATTCGTCTCGATATACTTGGTTTTCGTCATGGGGTTTTCCCAAGGTAAAACTATATTCGAAATATAATAATGAAATTTTATTCAACTTATTTTATAAATACTCTAATCATTTTTCTTTGGATTTAATCGATATTCAATTTATTTCGATACCTCATTTATACAGGACATTTATGTGTGTATATTATTTATGTATAAAGTACGAATCCTCGGCTGAGCAGAATTCTCGTGTATTCCAAAAATAGAACACCCCTAGTCAATAATGGATATGAGTTAAAGCGACGTTTGCAAAGTCGATGGCGTCACTTTTCACGCGATTGAAGCTTAATTTTCTAATATACCAAATTATTCGAAAAGAGCGAGAATTCATTTCCAATAATATCACTAAAAAGAAACCGAAACACGTATTTCTGTTATTTATTAAGGGGAGCAACCACTTTAGGAAACCGAAAATTAGATGATTTTTTGGATTTTTTTTTATTGTGTAAAAAATGGAAATTTCCGCAACTCTGACAATAATTTATTAATATTTTCATGCATCTCTGGTAATTTTTTCGAGTTATTTCAGGCATTTAATTAAGGTGTGTCCCTTGGCTTGTCCTCATCGTCGTTGTCGATTTGCGGGAATTCTGCAGCTCGCAATTCGCATCTGAAATAGTCCAACAAATTTATATACATTCTTGAGATGTTTTTTAAGAACATGAACCTAAATTTTGAAAAAAAAATCGAGAATTGAATGTTGGAACGTGTTTGAAAAAAAATGATCGATTTTTAGCATTTTTTCCCCCGGCATTTTACAATAATAAATATGTTTTAAACAATCTAATCTTTCCAACTTTAGGTTCATGTTTTAATAAATTATATTATGTAAACGTGTTCCAAATTTGAAGATGATCCGTCAATTAGTTTTTGAGTTATGATTCCCGCAAATTGAAAAAATGGCGTTTCGAGAAAAACACGTTTAAAGTTTGAGCGCGCTTTGGAGTCGAGCGGAGAGTCTTTATCATTTATATACATACCGTTAGAAGGAATCCGAATATCGTTTTGAATTTTTCAGGGTGTATTCTTAAGATATTTTGCTAGCAATTTATGAAATAAATAAAAAAATTGATTTTTTGAAGCATCTAAAGTGGTTACTCCCCTTAATTCGTCGACGATTCATTTACTTTACATTCATAATTTCATTTTCAAATGAGAAACAAAAAATAATTTTTTTAATAAAGATGCAATAAAAAATGTAACGCACGTGCTCTCATCTCGTCACTTAAAGTCTGATATAATCATCAGGGTGTACGGAAATCCATACGTATCACGTTTAATACGTAACAGTCGGTGATGAGCAGGCGCAGAGGCTTTATGATCAAAGCACGAGCACTATGACGCCATCCTTTTTCTTTCGTAAAGACCCTTGACGCGAGCCACGTTGGTCCGATCGCGACATTGACATGTTTTTTTGTATACCACACTTACATATACGGATATATATAATTGAAAGTTATGATATAACAATAATAATTCACTTAAGATATATCACATATATGCTTATGTTCATGATGTATCATTTATCGAGCTCATTCTGCCACCGATCTTCACGGTCCATCCTCTTTTCATCACTATTGTGTCAAGGTCATGTTACGTTAGCGCATGCCGAACAATCATTATTATTATGCAAGTTTTCATTTAAATATGCACATTCATACAGGCTGTCCTGAAATTCGTTCCCAAATTTCGGAGATAGTTAGATCATGGCGTTCCGAAGAGAAAAGTCTTTGAGTATTTTTTTCTCGGATGCACCATTCGTGAGATATTAATTGATTAGAGTTGATCAATGCGGTACGTTGAAGAGGAGTGAGTGCGGCGAGCGTAGCGACGATTACGCTCGGAGATCGTATGGTTTCTTCTCGTGATGCATCGTATTGGCTGGCACTAATGAATTTTTATCTAACGAACAATCTATCGGAGAGAAAAATGCCCAAAGATTGTTCTCTTCAAAATTTCGCGATGTATCACTATGTAAATCCACGGCGCGAATTTTGAGACACTGAGTATATTTCTTGAAGGAGAGAGTCACATACACAAACGCAAATTCGCATTGAGTGATATAATAGTACTATACTATTCGAGTCACCTACGCTCACGCACTGATTCATCCATTCTTAACTATTCGAGACTCGCTCGGTTCAGCACCTCCTCACTCGGCAAAGTGCCATTGACTTCAACGGATTTTCTTATTCACCACAACATTGCACCATTTTGTGAACACCTGGGCCGATCGGAATGTCCCCTAATCTCACTTTGATCTTTTTATTATTGTTGGTATTTCGGGCTTCCGTAAAATTGTGAACTTTGAGCACAAAAGATTTTTGTCATTTAGTTTAGAACAGTCAACGTTATTGTTTTCTAACGAACAAATAACATTTGACTCTAATCAATTCTTCAATAACTTGTAATTTTTATTTGTTTTTGGTACGTTCCCACCTTCAAAACCGTAAAAAATAAAAGCGGACAATCACGATTGCTTCTCAGATTCATACGTAATCAATAATTTTGAAAGAATAATTTTGTTTTCACGAAAGTAGTAAATATCCTCATAAATATTTTAAAGGTATGTACATTTTGTATTTCGCAGCTTATTACATAATATTTTTGTCTTTCGACAATCCAAACACACCGGAAGGTGTCGACGACTCGGTGAGCAATCCAATGCCGTCGCCAATGGAGAGCGTCATGGCAATGTTTCTTATGAGCATGACGAATTTCGGAGATTATTACGGGGCTTTCGAGAGAACGGAGCACGAGATGGAAGCCAAGGTGATGAAAAAAATAAATATGAACAAGTACAAAAGAAAATGGAATGAAAAAATAATAATGAACGATGGAAGTCAAGAGTTTTATGCATCTTAATATAAAAACGCTCTTTGCATTCTCGTGTTTGTAAAAACAACGATATAATCTGGTATCCGTCTGAAATTATTTAGGTTTACGATCGTACCGCGATTCTCTCCCTCTTTTCCTTCGCATTCTTGTACAATAATAATATTGGCTCGGCGCGAGAATCTCATGGTAATTGCCCGTATAATGTACTAATCCGCAAGAGGGCGCGACGCGCACGCCCGTATAAAAAAGAAGCGGAAGGGTTTGAACGTGTAGAAAAGATGAATATTAATTCAAACGTTTATTAATGTTCTGTGAAACGATGACGGACAACATTTAGCGAGAAGGTGTCTTATCCTTCAGATATATCATTGATATTGATGATTCGAATCAATGAATACGTTTATGTTATTATTACGAGCGAATGGATCAACAGTCGAGTATGAGTGGCTCTACTCAATTCTCACTTCAAACACACCCACTGTTTTCTTTATTTTTTGTATCCTTTTCAGTGCCTCTTTGTAGTCTACATGGCTATTGTTGCTATCTTGCTCGTTAATATGTTGATCGCTATGATGGGAAATACTTATCAGAAGATTGCGGAAACGAGGAACGAGTGGCAGAGACAGGTATCGTTGAAATTCATTCGTAATATTTTCATTGAATTAAGGATTTTTTTTAATCTATGGTTTCTCAGTTTTTGTTCCATATAAAGCGAACAAGATCGAAGAAAAAAAAGAAAACATTTCGTTTTTTTGCCTTCTGTTCAACATTTAAATGTAAATGACGAGAGGGGTCGCGTAACAGTTAAATCGTTGTTGTGGGAATTTCACAAATCCTTGTCATCACTGCTTTTAAATCGTTACGGAGTGAATGACGCGTGTATGTAAATACTTGATATGGAGCTCGTGATCTTGAGATACATGCGCGCGATGACAATTCTCCGGGAAAGTAGCACGGTGGTTGCTTTTACGTAAATATTTCAGTAGCTCTCGGCAAGATTAACTGAGGTGCAATGTGTGGGAGTGCGGCTTTAAAAAGAGAAAAAAAAATCATTTTATATGGTGCTCGTTACATATTCACGAAAGAAAGGCCATCCGTGTATACTTCATTCATACAGTTGCCATCGTTTTAAATTGCTTTTGTTATTGCTTGTAGCTATTCTGAATAATTGATAACATTAATCGAAAAACAAGAATAAAGAAAAATAAAGAAAACAAATGATTTTATCAATTCTCCGCACGGTCCAGTAAATTCACCATTTCAATTCGGGACATTCTGGACGCATGTATTTGTGTGTAAATTCAAATTGAATTAAACAGTTATGCACTTTTGTACGATGGTCATGCACCACTTAAAACGCGGGAGAACGATCCTTAAAGATCCTTGTCCAATCTACCGTGCAGCTCGATATGTGTTTTATATTCACAGTGGGCACGAATTGTTCTTGTGGTTGAGCGAGGCGTTAGCCCAGCTGAGAGGCTGAAAAAGCTTATGGATTATTCTCAGCCTATGTCCGATGGTCGAAGAGCCCTTGTACTTCGATTGAACCAATTGGTACGAATTTCGACCAAAATAAAACAGAATTTGTGCGAATCGTTTCATTCTTTTTATAATTATTAATAATATTAATAATGAGTGATTTATTACAATGATTGAATTACTATTGATACCAGTAATTCAATTGTTCGCAATCATAATAATTGAATAAATTTTGTTTTGCCATAAAGTACAAAAATTTCGTTGAATAATGTTTTCTTCTTTTTTTTTTATTATTTATTTGCTCAGGAGGAGGACAAGGAAGAAATGAAAGAAATTCTTGAAATGAAGAGAACTCACGACAAGCTTTACAAGAAAAGACAAGCGAGACTGCTGGCAGAACAAGCCTGCAAAGATGCTGCAGCTCTGGGCAAAGACTTTGAAACCATAAATATTCAATAACGTGAGAAACAAGATGGCGAATGTGTTGTTTTTATTTTTGTAAGTTAGAAATATTGGGGCGAGTAGGGAAAATCGATTGAAGTACAAATAAAAGTATGTCAATTTTCAATTTGTTCAACAAATTTTTTTAATACCTTTTTTTGGATCATTGAAAATAATTTTATTGCTTATTTTTATCTCCGCGACGATTTTCTTTTTGGCACTTGACGAGCGAACCAGTCGGGCGGTTTTTTTGGCAAAAATTGTGGCAAACCCATCAGTGTGTCGCTCTCGGAAATGACGCACAAAAGTCTATTGCTCGTGACATTCACCGTTCTCACGGACTCCCTCGTGCAATAAGCCTTAGCTAATTGCCCTCGCAGTCTCGTCCCACAGTCGTAGGAACTCAAGGAATCGAGCCCAGACTCCGGTGACGAACAACTTGTTGACTGGTCCCTCGATCCAGGACTCTTTTGTAAACAAAAAATATTCACAGGGCTCCATAAACACGTAATAAACCCAAATACAGACATACAATACGAAAAACGAAAAATATATTTTGAGAAACCCCCCCTACATGTTTTAGAGGGATCAAACATTTTTTCGCACATCCGTTTATGATGGGTGTCGTTCAAAGGGTGATGAAAATCTAGTTCAAACATATTTTTGACAATTTTTTTATTGCACACTTGTCAATCATTATAATTTTTCTAATCTCTGAAAAATTCTCCCCCCTCCCCCCGCGTCCCCCCGCTATCTTATTCGAAATTTTTATCCAAAAATTTAAAACAGTTCATTAAACTAGATCTTAATACTTTGAACTAAAATTATCATGATTGGCAAATAATAATTATTTTGGAAATAACATGATAAAAAAACGATTTTTGCGTTTTTTGATTATGATAAGCTTCATTTTTTTAATACTAGCCGGAGTTACCCTCGCTTCGCTCGGACAGAGCCAGCCAGCTCCTATCAAATGTGAATTTAAAAAATGAACCTTTAAATACAGAAATTAAAAAGCTAAACTAAATCTCATCATATTCTCAATACAGTTGTATTTAAATTAGTGAAAGAAAACTGCTTTTTATTTCCTAAAATATACTGATGCATGCGTCTCGCCATCGCCTATATATACCCTTTTGAGCTGGAACGTATCCCCGCCACAACAGGATGATGGAACATTCGAGAATGTTCCAGAAGATTCCGGACTTCCGTTTCTGGTTTCTAGAACATTCTAGAACGTTCTCGAACGTTCCGGAACAGGAAATCCCTTCGATGGTCCAGAACCGTCAGGGACATTCTCGAACATTCTCAAACACTCTGGAAAATTCTAGAACATTCTGGAACATTCTAGAACATTGTAGAGTATTATCAAACATCCTAGAACATTTTCGAACATTCTGAAAAATTCTAGAACATTCTGGAACATTCTAGAGCAATCTCGAACATTCTGGAATATTCTAGAACATTCTTCAACCTTCAGGAACATTCTCGAACCTTTTGGAAGATTCTATAACATTCTGGAACATTCTACAACATTCTAGAACATTCTGGAACATTCTGGAACATTCTGGGAACATTCTAGAACATTCTCGAACCTTGTGGAAGATTCTATAACATTCTGGAACATTCTACAAAATTCTAGAACATTCTGGAACATTCTGGAACATTCTAGAACATTCTGGCCAGTGTCGGCCACTTCGGCACTCGATTCCCAGCTGCTTCACCAACTTCCCGTGAGAAGTCCATTGGTGTGATGCCCTATTTTGACACCCATATCTCCGAACCCAATCCCTACAGCTCTAAAACGAAACCTTCTTCATGGATAGGGGATGGAGGGCTACCATACCATATAACCCCCATAGGGCTGCGAGGATGGGTTGCGGAGTTATAGCTGTACGCACGGACAAACCACGCTTACATTTATTATATGTATTGATTTATTCGGGCACGGTTGGACTAACTACAAAACTTTACTTTGACAAGCTCGCAACTCGCAATTTTGATTCATTCATTAATTTCTCAGTAGTTATATTAATTATTGAGATAGTTCAGTAATTAAATGTGACTGAAGAATATAAAAAAAATATTACTAAATTGGAAAAAAATAATCATACGTTCGAATCGTCCGTTGAAATCGAGTTGTCCGTTTCCGTTACAAGAACACTGAAACATTCAATTTCTTCTTTCTCAACAATTTCTGGCTCTTCTTCAACGAGAGTTACGATTCCAATATTTACATTTTTTTCATCCTCCTTATTTGCATTTTCCGCTTTATTCGAGGATTCTTCACGATTTCCGGTTTTGTTGTTTTCCTGTTTTTTCCGAACCTGCGGCATTATTTCCCTGCCACTTCCGTGCTTAATTACTCTGTTAATTACATTGATCCATGGATCATTTTCCAATCGTGGAGTGAGCGTTACCCCCTTAACACGACAAACTGGTCTCAGATACCTACAAATTTGGAATTATTAAACATTTATTACATTAATATTCAACTAGAAATGAAAATTAATTGCCAATAATATCATTAGTTACCGAGGATTTTCAATTTTCGTTCGACCACAAATCGTACAACATTCATCGATCGGACACGATTTATGATCGTTTCCATAATTCGACAAAGTTATTAACTCCGAAGGTCTTTGAACTTCCGGCAAATTATTGACGATCGGTTTACAAAGCGGTTCCGAATAGTTTCCGGTCTTCAGCGGAAGTAAATTTTCCATAAAGCCCGTATCTCGAAGGTTTTCATGAAGATCTTTCATTTCGATAAAAAGTGATTCGTACTCTCCATCAGTTTCAGTTTCGACTCTCAACAAATCTATTTTTTCTACTCTAGAATTTGTACTTTGATTATTTTTATATTTGCAAAGCTTTCCAGTATTTTCATTGATTCTTTTTTCTGTCTCAAAATTAGTCACTGCTTTTTTATCAACTGCTGATAATTCGTGGAAAATTGTATTCATTTGGCCAATCGGTGGCTTAATTAAGTCGATTATGCCACTGATATTCAATCCCACGTTATTAACAAGACTTTTCGGTAATTTGGAGACCGGGGACAATTTTGGGGTGCGATAAATTTCAATGAGATCATTGGTATCGGTCGAGATATGATTTTTAAAAGCTGAGGAACAGAGTATCGATCTATGATCGATCATTCTTTGAGGTGGTGGTGCCATCTCTTTATCAGTGAGATTTTTCAACCCGAGGATTATGCGCTCGATGCTCCGTTGGTAAGTGGAATCATTTTCGTTGTTTAATGATTTTTTTAAGAAGTTGGAAACAATATCTTCTTCGGCACTGTTTTTTGTTTGAATCTTTGTAACATTCACATCTTTTTTATCGTTATTACATTTTTGTTGAATGGATTTATCACGATCAAGATGATTCGGGATCGAAAAAATTTTTCTTACCGACAGAAGGTCGGAGGAACTTTTCTTCGAGTACGACGAATTAATGTAAAATATACTTTCGTCGGTTTTCTCAAACGATGGTGATTGGATATTTTTTGGTTTCTCCCTCGAGGACGTAATTGAGAGCGAGGATTTAGAGGACAGGTCAAAAATCATCGAGGAAAATAAATGATCGAGATCGGTTTGCAAGGAGAAATCATCGTCATCGTCTTCGCTCAAACGCACGTAACTTTCCTGCCATTCATAAGGATCGGTTTTGTTAATTTTTGGATTTTTACGAATTTTCGCATCGATCGATGATTCCGTCGGTACACAATTGTTGAAAGTGACGTGTCGCTTCGGTACAGTGCACTCTGTTTGAAATACGCAGTGCTCGGTCGACTGAACCGTTCGGTTGGCCTCTACACTACTGAACGTCACAGTCCCTGCTTGGCCATTGTTGACCGCGTTTCGAGCGCTACCAAGAGGTCTCTGCGATCTTATCAATCGAATTATTTGCTGCTCTCTCGACTTTCGCAATCTAATTAAATAAATATGAATGTTATGCTTCCCATTAAACTTATTTCGAAACTATACAAATTTCCTCTTTTAGAATTATGTGATAAATATTTAGTTAATTTGGCTCCATTTTTTTTTTAATTCACTACTTAAGAAGTAACCTAATAATATAAACATACGTCAATAATTACGCAATTAACATCGTAATTAATCAATTAATAAATCAATCACAAAATTCATCAATTATCATTTATTTGATTAATTAATTAATTACGCTGTTAATGACATTTATTATCAACTACAATTAATCGATCAGGTGGTAATTAAAAAGTAATTAATCAGGTGATTGGATGATTATTTGCTTGCACGTATTAACAACGTAATTAATCAATTATCTACATAATTGATTACGTTATTAATGTTTCTAACTAGTTATTTAGCTTATTTTTTATTACCTAATTCGATATAACAGTCATTAATTATTCATTAAGAAATTACCCAGAATCGCTGCGAGATTCACTCGCCGGGAGATTACGATCAAATTCTCGATTTTGTTGATTCGACAAAAAATCATAATCTTTTTGATTATTCGCCCCGTTGTAATTTCTCGATGATTCTGAATCCACTACGATTTGTTTGCTCGAGCAAGTTTCATAGGGCGAAGTAGAAGCACCTGATAACGGTCTCTCGAGTATTTTCAGAGTGTCCAGAAGATCTTCATCGTTTAATCGCGCGTACGTCGATACGGGAAATCGTGGAGCATTTGATTGTTTACGTTTTTTATGCCTTCTTCGCCACTGAGGTCTGTGAGTCCAAAAATACGTAACGCTTGGAATTGTGGCGTACCACGGTTCACAGCCTTCATTAGGGTCGGAAGAATTTTTAATGCTCGATCTTAGTAGAGCTGTGACTTGAAGGAATTGCAAAATTATTGAATTAAATTCATGTATTATTTTCGAATTATTATTACTACTAATTACTTTGCGTGATGTATTTTTTTTTACTTATTCCCTCGCGGGCTTTTACATCCCCCCCCCCCCCCCCTCTGGCCCTATTTTATATTTCGTATTTTCTTTGCATGATGTAATTATAATTACCACTATAACATTAATTAGAAATGCTAATTATGGATACAATTACAATTATTAATTTTTCCTATTTCCTTCAACTTACAGTTTTGGTTTACTACTAAATATATAATTAATAATTTTGTAGTGAACATTTAACGAAATCAATTTGTTTATTGATTTTGAATTGCTCGTCTTATCAGTTGGAAAATTGATAAGTGGTTAGCACTTTCACATGGAATTAGAATATTCTTTTGAAGAAACAGATACTTACGAGATCGTAAATATAACGGATTTTTTACTTTCATAATGACGTGGTAATTTTTAGTAAGGTATACCGAAACATTATTGCGTTTAATCTTTTTTTTTTCGCAAGAATTTTTACATTTATAACCTCATGATTTAACGTTGTGGAAGTGACGTTGACCGACCAATTCGAAACAAAAAAAAAGAAAGTTGATTAATATAAGCGACCATTTTCGGTATCAGACCATCATTTTTTTTCTTTTGGCTGCTATATTAAATTTATTAATTGGTTCATGATGTGCAAACATAACGAAAACATTTTGAAATAATAGAATGCATATTAATTAAAAACAATTATATTTTACATTCGATATCCTTATTTCAAGTTTCAATCATTCAACAATTACGCGGAAGAGCTAAAAAGAGTGGAAAACACCCCTGAAACGTTACCTTGACGACGAACAATAACAAGTGTCATTCCCTGTGTGTACTTTGTCGAGAAATTTCCTTAATTAATCGTCGACATTTTTTACAATGAAAGCTTTTAAAGAGCCCATTAATTACGAAGGTCTGGAAGAAGAATTACACGAAGCTCTAAGGACTGATGAATTGTATAGTTTGCAGAACGATGCTAAATTTCGTGCGATCGAACAATCTGTGCCGACTTACGAAGACTTCAGGCAAATGGTAGGAAAACAAATTTTTCCATGAAATATTGATCATGTTGAAATTAAAAGTAGTGATTTTTTTTTGTGAGCTCATTTGCGTGAAATATTATTACAGGTCAACGCTGCACATTTAAAACCTTTAGATCGCAAAGATATGACCCCGAAGGTAGGGGTCAAGTGGAATACAATTGCTAATGATAACAAATATTCACAGTCGATAAAAGAGGGATCAAAAAATACTTTTGATCAACAATCGGGCGAGCATTGTTTTCCTGATTCAATCCCAAAAAATAGCCACGAATTTTTGAAAGTTTGGAAGGGCCTTAGCTATGAAAAGAAATTTCGATTGTTGATCGAAACAAGGTAAAAAAAAAACGTTCTTAGAAAATGAAAAGGACGCAAATTAAATAAGTTATTAATTAAATAAACGGAGAATGGTAACTGAATTAATTGATTCAAATTAACTGTTAATTAATTACGATATTTAATTAGAAAACAAACTTATTTATTCCAGGCTCGTTCTGATTAGTGAAATTTTTCGGAGTGAAATTCCTCCGGACATATTAATTGACTGTGTGGTCACGTGTCTCGAAATTCTCAAAATTCCCGATAACGAAAGCTCCGTCATTGAAATTTTGTCAACACTCAGTGAATGCAACAGATTTAAATTGGCGATAGAGTTCATGTCCACGCGAGATAAATCCCTTTGCCATGAGCTTTTTCAAGCTTTGCGTCGAGCAGAAAAAATCGAAAATAAAACAATTGTTGATAATCTTGAGAAAATGTATGTGTTAAAAAAATAAATACACGAAAAAAATTAGTTGACAATCACTTTTTTGTTGCTAACCTTTTAAATTTATTAATAACAAACTTTTTTTATCGATACATTCAATTAGCAAATTTCTTTTTTCAATAAATCGTATCAACTATTAATCGTTTGTATAAGTGAAAAATGTTGTTTTTTCGAAGTGCTAGTGGGCGTAAGTTTATATTAATGGCTCGATGAACGAGTCGTAGGATTTTTGAGGTACCTTTTCGTAAACTGTGGGTATTTTTGTTCTCGACATTAACGATTTCTCGGCTTTCTCGCCATTCACGATTTCTCAGTGGCAAGTTTGCTCGTACCTTAGCAAAGAACCAAGACAACCGGGTCAACGGATCAAGGTTCCTTGCATTTCCTTTGCCATTGCAAAAACTCATTCTCGCCTCTTAACGCACAAATATACAAAAAAAAATGAAAAACAGAAAAAACAATAGCGGTGTATTTTTTAAATCCCTTACTCAATTATTTATTTATTATTCATTTATTTTATAAATATTTTGTAGTAATTTATTGATATTTTTTATATAACCTAAACTTGCTTAAAATAAATATCATAATTTATAGCGATTTATTTATTTAAAAATTATATATCTATTTGCATATGATCTTGCCCGATAATTATTTTCGCTAAATGAAGTAAACAATTTTTGCTCTTCTGCCTACTCTCGTTATGTTTTTATCTCCGACGTAAATCGCGTTACATCATGAACATCATGAAATAGACTTATGCAAAGTGAATTGCGATTGTACCCTCGATGGTATTTGCTTCTATCTGTCATCGCTAATAATTAGAGGTTAAAAACAAATGTGCCATTGTTTTACACGTTAATGAGGCCGGGTCAACGAAATATTAAATTTAAACAGTGTTATACAATTTTTAATGTTTATTTTAGAGAAACTTCAAATTATAGTAATTTTCCTTGGCATTTTTAATGTCCGAATAACAGTATAGAAAATAAATAATATTTTGAACGTTTTGTCACGTACGTGCTCCATTAGCCAACGAGTTTTACAGGTCGAGTTCTTTGTCCCGCGTCTTTTAGTGTTTTTTTTTTCTCGGTACGTCCGTGCCAGTGACTTTACTCACCGATTATTCATTGTGCAATCACGCCCGTGGAGATCTTCATTCACTACTCTCGAGTTTAAGCGCGAAAGCGAGGTCGCGAAATTGTATTTGTCGAAAAAAAAAAATAAAAATAAATCTCGAAGTACATTCCGTCGAGTATATACAGTGTAATTTTTGTACCCGTAAACAAGTGACCCAAATTTCTCATTTCTCTAACGGACTATAAGGGTTGATTAAATGATAATTAATTTTTAAGTGTAATGAATCGTTTTCTCGCGAGAAGGTTGAATAAATAATTTTTTAAGTCCAGAGTGAAGGAGATTAAATTAATTTAAGGATCAAAACTGGTGGAGGGAACATTCTGTAGTTCACTGACGCCTCCGCGTCAAACGAATGTCGCCACTGAGCCCAATATTTACCTGATATCACTGTGGTTGCCTATTTGGGTTTAAAAATTAGGAAAAAAAACAATTTACTTATTCTTATTTATATACTTTGTTTTCAAAGGGACGAATATAATTGTGTTTTATATGAATATTTATGTTTACGTGAAAGCGAGATATTTACCGGGTTTCATAGCGATAAATAACGATAAAGGCCATTTAGCGTTTGATTCGTCCTTTGCAAAGAACAACGACAGCTACGATGTTACGTGTTAAACTTATATGTATATTATAACGTTGCTCGTGAATGGTAACGCGTTACGCAGTATCGCGCCGGATTGCAAATGCCACGCGATTCATTTTGAGGCAACCGAACGAGAATGTTTTTCTTTTTTTTTACATTTTTATTTTATTATAATTGCTTCGCTACTTCACAAACGGGAAGATTTATTTGCGTCCATTTACAATCGTCGTGAGAATTATTTCGTTGGATTTTTAGATCGCGGATGTATACTAATTATACAAAGCATCATATTTCAAATTAATCACTGTCTTTTTTGTGATGTTACCCAAGATTGGTGAATTTTTTATTTCAATTAGTCGCAACCACCATAAAAATGTTGATTTTTTTTCGGAAATTGTGAAATCACCATTTCGGACCGGAAAAAATCGGCAACTCATCCCAAACTCTATAACGCGAAAAAAAATTTAAGCAACGTGGTGCATGATGATTTTTCTGACTTAAAAAAAAAAAAAAGTGAGAAAATCTCAAACTCGAGAGAATTATAACGAATAATTTATTTAAATATTTAAATATTGAGGTGATAAAAAAAAATAATTCACGACCAATTAATGGATTATGAAAAAATGATAAATATTATTTTGCACTTTACATTTAAGGATCACGAGTGTCAGGCAAAATGTTCGATAAATTGCACGATGATTTTTCATCGACCTTTCCGACGAACCTGGTGTAAACTACATAGCACTTGTGGGAGATTAATACCTACAGTACTTTTATATAATCGTAGGCATAAATTTTTCTTTTCATGGTGGTTGCTTGATAAAGGTGAAGGTTTATGATAACTAATGCTACCTTACTTCCATAATAAGTGAGAACGAAGAGAAGAAGATTAATTTGTCATAATGAGATTTGCGGTTATTCTGAGTAATAACATAAGAAAGGGTATCGAATTGATTAATGATTGTGTTTTTACTCTCAGTTGATTGAGTCAGTATTAATTTCAAAATATAAGAAGTTTTACTCACGATTATGTTGGATTCAAACGAATGTACAGTATTTTAGTAAATAATCATTGAATAAAGTTTTTTTGGCGCCAAAAAAGAACATGTTAAAAATGATAAAGAGGTAAAATGGTAAAAATGGTAATCTTATTGGCCGGAATGCTCCGCTCCGTAGCCGATGGCGCCGAGCGAAATTTTTCGCTCGGCGCCATCTGTGAGATTTTTGGTGCAACCCACAGGAGATAAATAAAAACTGCATATTCGCTCCAATTTGATGTCATTAGGATCGACAATTTTTGGGGAAAAAGGAAGGAAAGAAAAAATCGTATATCTCGACTTAATAACGAAGATTTACGCAATTGTTTATTAAATAAAATACACAGTTTCTCTCATGTTTTACAATTATTCTTAAATCGATGTATGTACATTGGAAATATCCTAGAAAAATATGAACAAATTGCTGATAATCTTGGTGATGTGGACCTTGACTCGCGTTGGTGCCCTTGAAGAGCACCAGATACACGACAACATTTCAAACGACGATGAACAAACGAGTCGAGAGAAAATTGACGGTAAAACAAACAAACAAACGCAACTCAGACATTAACCGTAATTGTTTACTTGGGACCCGTTTATTCTTTCTTTCCATAGTGTCAGATCCATCGCTCCGTTCAAGTACGTCGAACACTCCGTCAATTCGTTTCTGGAATAAAAACGTTTACTTGCAAAATGTACACAAATTTTGAACAAAATTAATTTTAACGAAAGAGAATCCACGTGACTCACAGGAAAGGATCCTTCAGAATAAAAGCTCTCGGTTGAACACTTCTGAGGGTGTCACCGTTGTCGCACAAAATTTTGGCCATCGTGCTTTTTCGAATTTCCTCTAATTGCTCAGTCGTAAAAGATCCTGGAGAGTTTCCATTTTCGTACCAATATCTGTCGCCTGAACAGAAACGATGCTTTAAAATATTACAAAAACTCATTAAATTTCATGAGGTATCGCAACTTTCTTTCAACGCTTCTTAACTGACGAAATTCTGATAAAAATTTTATGTAAATAGGAAATCAAAAAACATTTGACACCAGCTACAAGAGTTCACTATAAAAAACGAGGCTCGACTGTTTAAAAATCCCGAAGGGACCATCACTCGTATTTCAAAAGACACAAAGTCGTCGAAAACATTTTACTCAAAGTGATAAACAGCATTGCGATAAGTTTTCAATGATAGAGCATAATTTATTCAAAGTTTGTTAATATTTCATTGAAGTTTTAGTAGATTTAAACTTTTGTAACCGTAATGTATCGCACAAGAACCAAAATATGCGTGTAACAAAATTAGAAATTGTGCCTGATTTATAAATCACGGAAGTTAGCTCCGCTCTCGCGAAACTTTTCTATCGGCGCCACCTGGCAGATTTTTTGTACATTCCTGGCCAGTTTCACAGAGTTTCGGGAGAAAAGGGTGCACGAACGGACTGTATGAGCAGGAATGACATACAGGGTGTCCAAAATGATTTTTTTTTTAATGAAAAGGAAAAACGTTTTTTTCTTTTCTGTTGAATGTTGTAATTGAAAAACAAAAAATGAAATTTCATCTCACCGAGTCTGGCACTTCTGAACGTACGTCCCAAAAGACATAGGAAAGTTGCACCAACGACTGATCCTTCGGCCGGAATTTCCGAGAGGGCACCACTCACAAGATCGATGTCCTCGACATTCCTACGATCGATGCAACGATTATAAATCACAGATGGCACTTACGAGGCTGAGATTATTGATTATTATAACGGAAGAACGAAAAAATAAGAAAATCGAAATGATGATATATGGCTGGATCTACGAAGACAATGACTAATCGATCAAATAATGAGCGCATGTGAGAAGAAAAACATACTTGTAAACTTTTTGTAGCCTTTCGATCGTCTCCTTGGCAATGGTGCCCTCGAGATCCCGGAAACTCGTCACTTCCGGAAGCTCACAGAAAGCTCTCCAACGTACGTAAGGGGCGAGACCATGATCTCTTCCTTGCTGGATCACTTGGGCCGCATAATCGACTGCTATGTCACGAGTTTTTCCATCGTGGAAATATCTTTCTAGCAATATTTCATTCAGCCCAGGCGGTAATGGCTTTCTCGAATGCCCAGCTGCGTCGTATTATTTATTTGTTAACTTTCCCTCCTTTATTGCTAATTCTCAATTATTACTTTCTTGACATTATTTTGATTTACTATCCAATTCTTTTTTTTTCAATTAATTTTTCACTTTTTATTGCTGATGATTGTGTATTTTTTTTTTTGGAGTTATTCTTTATTGCCAAGTTTGAAAGGAAGGCAAAGACAGAGGACACTGACCTGTAGCACCAGCGATCAACCGATCGATAGCTCCAGCCTCGTAAAGTTCCTGAGGAGCGTAAAAGGCCGAGAAAAGAGATCTCTCCCCGGATTTGGCTTCTGACCTCGTGTCAACGAGATCAAGAGTCTTCGGTGTGAGGGCGGCAACGAAAAATAAACCTGCCGATGCTGCGGCGTTTGAAATCGTTGCGTCGATTCTCGAATCGTAACCTCGGAAGTAACCCCGGCTCGTTAACCGTAAATCGAACCTTGTAAAACATTTTTTAACTGTTGTTAAACATTTCTTTTTAAAAACAGTTAATGCTAAAAATTACTATAAAAAAAGGATAATTCGCGATAAATCATCAAAAAGTAACAATGAAATTTTTTTTTAGAAGTTTGCGTTTAAGATGTTTCTTTAAGGCGAGCCACCACTTTAGATGCTTCAAGAAATCAATTTCTTTTTATTTCATAAATCATTCGCAAAATATCTTAAGAATACACCCTGAAAATTTCAAAACGATATTCGGATTCCTTCTAACGGTATGTATATAAATGTTAAAGACTCTCCGCTCGACTCCCAAGCGCGCTCAAACTTTAAACGTGTTTTTCTCGAAACATCAATTTTTTAATTTGCGGGAATCATAACTCAAAAACTAATTAATGGATCATCTTCAAATTTGGAACACGTTTACATAATATAATTTATTAAAACATGAACCTAAAGTTGGAAAGATTAGATTGTTTAAAACATATTTATTATTGTAAAATGCCGGGGGGAAAAATGCTAAAAATCGATCATTTTTTTTCAAATACGTTCCAACATTCAATTCTCGATTTTTTTTTTCAAAATTTAGGTTCATGTTCTTAAAAAACATCTCAAGAATGTATACAAATTTGTTTAACTATTTCAGATGCGAATTGCGAGCTGCACAATTCCCGCAAATCAACAACGACGATGAGGACACGCCAAGGGACACAGCGCATTACACCTTAATTAATGCATGAAATAACTTGAAAAAATTACCAGAGATGTATGAAAATATGAATAAATTATTGTCAGAGTTGCGGAAATTTCCGTTTTTCTTTTCACAATAAAAAAGAAATCCAAAAAATCATCTAATTTTCGGTCTCCTAAAGTGGCTGCTCGCCTTTATGGCACGCCGTTTTGTTATTTATTATTAGAAATTTTCGACCTCAAATGAAAATACAATATCTCATTAAAACTGAAACTAATAATCTCCGAAACCATTTTAATTTAGTCAAGAGCAAAAATAATGAATTAATTTTATGTCCAGACATAAAATTAATTCGAAATGCATAGGGAAAGATACAGAAAACGTTGAATTAATTTTTTGTCTAGACATAATTTTAATTCATTTTTATTATGTTATAAGAAAAAATTTATGCATTTTTATTCAGCTCAACAGTCATAAAAAATGTGAGACTAAAATTTAATGAGTCGCAAAATAATGCAGTAAATTAATATTATGGTACGACGTCACACGAATTGACGATTCAAGAATTTATTAAGGGCGAATAAAAATTCGGTGAATTAAAATTATACTTCGACAGAATGAATCTTCAAAGTCAAATTGAAATACCACAGTCATAATAATTCAATGAATTAAATTAAATTTGAAATCGCACGAAGCTTTCATTATGTCTAGACAAAATATTTATTGACAATTTTACATAATTAAAATGTACATAATTACATAATTATGTACATAATTAAAATGTTTAAATTTAAATTAAGTACATAATTTGAATTCCGTAAAATTTTATTCGGAAATTAAAATTATGTTCAAAATTTTAATTCATTCAAATTTAAATTCGAGTCTAAAAATTGTGTACATAATTTCAATTCTCGAATTAAATTTTGGAGCCTAATTTAATATTTCGATATTATTAAGATTGTATACATAATTTTTATTCTTCAATTAAAATTTAGATTATTTACAATAGACTACATAATTTTAATTCGCTCAAATTTTAATTCATACAAATTTTATTGCGTTCAGATTTTAATTTATTCAAATATTATTTCCTGAACAAAAATTTGAATGAATTAATATTTGCAAATTCAATTTCATTTATTTTTGAATTCTGGAATTAAAATTTTAATTCGAGAATTAAAATTATGTAACATAATTTTAATTTCCAAATAAAATTTTATGGAATTAAAATTATGTACATAATTTTAATTCTCGATTTTAAATCGCACGGTAATTTAAATTATGTACATAATTTTAATTAATTACATTTAAACGTAATTTAAATTATGTACGTAATTTTAATTACCCCAAATTTTAATTCTTGAATTAAAATTATGTACATAATTTTAATTGACCTAAATTTTAATTCTTGAATTAAAATTACGTACATAATTTTAATTATGCAGTTGGCGTCAATCAGCAATTGGGGCGGCGTTCGCTATATGCGGAACGCTACCAAAGCTTTACAGCAAAATAGTATAGGTGCTACTCTCTATAGCCCACGCACGGTTCCTATTCAATTTTAATTCAAGAATAAAAATTTGGGGCAATTAAAATTATGTACATAATTTTAATTCTCGAATTATAATTTTGGGTAATTAAAATTATGTGCATAATTTTAATTTAAGAATTAAAATTTGGGGCAATTAAAATTATATGCATAATTTTAATTCTCGAATTAAAATTTGGGGTAATTAAAATTATGTATATAATTTGGGGTAAATTAGGGGTAATTAAAATTATGTACATAATTTTAATTCTCAAAAATTATTTCACCTCAGCGTAAAATTTAATTCGGTATTAAAATTATGTCCAGACAATATTAAATGATATATTAATATTAAATATTAATGGTATATATGCAGTGGTAATTGAATATAAATTCGATGAATTAATATTATGTCTAGACATAATATTAAATCCTTTAAGGAATTTTCATTTAGTATATTTTTTATTTGTCTTCATTTTTATGAAGCTAATAAATAGCAAAACGGCGTGCCATATGCCTTAATAATTCGTTTTGGAAGTAGAAAATAGTCAAAATTTCGGTTTAATTATTAGAAAATTTGAAAAAACATATCATTAGTCCAAAAAATTGTTACAAAATTCTTTAAAAATTTACGACACTTTACGATTGCAAAAAAAAATCGCGAAAAAACATTTTTTTTACGATATTTATCATATTAGCATATAAGAATACTTTACCTATCGAGATTCCCTTCACCAAGAATGACCGGGAGAAATTCGTTGTAAGTTATGTGTTGCATTTCTGCCAGGACGACGCGTCGCGCTTCCTGATAAAGTTTCTCGTCGTCCCACGTCGGATTGAGCAAAGCGAGTTGATCGGCAACTCTGTTGTGTTCCCGAAGAAAGAGCACGTGCATAAGAGCGAGACCGGGATTTTCATTGATTCGGGGATCACCGCTAAAGAAGCACGGAAGTGATTTGCTCTCGGATCGACAACTTCCGGTATTGGTCGATGGCATCGGTAGATTTTTTCGTTGTGTGTTTAAACGACCTCCGTTGCCTGAACGCAATGCTTTTGCAATTTCTTCAGAGTTGCCGTAAATGGTCGATAAATCGAGATAGGAGGAAGCTTGATTTATTTGTTGTCTTGGGCCTAAACATCCCTTTACAGGGCAATTTCATCCAAATTTACATTATTTTTTCACTCGCTCCACTTCGAAAACGCGATTTGTGATCGGTGACTTTCCAAACGGAGTAAAATTTCATCAACCAATGCAAAATTTTCGTACTAACAGCCTGAGTACGTAACTTTTTTAAAAATAGTGCCTATTTTGCAGAAATTACAAATCCTCTTTTGGAAAAGCTATATATTTTCTAATCGCACGCCATTTTACATAAATGCATCGTTGCTTCGAACTCAAACTTCCTTTTACAGGGCAAATCGAAGCAAATTGAGATTATCATCTTCATGTGCTTCTTTTTGAACTCGCGAATGGCAATATTTTTGAAACAGCACGACCAATCGGCTTGGAATTTCCTCGGGCAATGATGAATTATCGCACGAATAGCAGCCGTACAACAATTTTACTCTTTATTCCTCTACTCCTCTTCTAATTCTCTTCTTAATTACCTCAATTCTAAAATAAATTTTTCACCACAGCATCACTACTCTAGAATATCAACATGCTTCTGTGTCATCTCTAATCACCAAGGACGTATGATCGCAAATCGTCTTCTCGACAAAAATTCGGAAAAAAATATATCCCACAAAAAAAGAAAAAAACAACAACACATCTGCGTGCTTGTGAAATTAGAAAATAGTTGACTGATTGCAACACGATCTACTTAATGTCAAATTTAAGATTTTCAACATCCATTTCATATATAAAGCATGCATTAGATGCGTGTGACTCCCTTTTTTCAATCACAGCCAGAAAACTTCACGATACATTTTGATTAATAAAAATAGTATGATGCAAAGGAATTCTTTCCGCACAATTGAAAAAAAAATCATTTCAATTGACCGTTTTAAATGTAACATATAGGGGAGAGTCGAGTAGTTCAGGACGGTGGGTAATGCCGGACAGCTTAATTTTTGGACACTTAAGTAGATTTAGACTCGAAAAAAAAAAACGTGGAAATGTAAGCAACGACGTTGGCCACATTTTCTCGTTTTTAATTTTTTTTAAACGAATGTGCGTAAGTGTCCAAAAATTGAGCTGTCCGACAACATTACCTGCCGTCCGGGACTACCAGACTCTCTTCGAACGATAGAAAGATTTGTATAGATCGGTTGTCTATGTATTTTAGGGGCACCTTTACAAGCCTACCAAAAAAAAAGTCTACCCGTAAGAATCTCTACCGCTCGATCTCTACCAAAGAAATGTCAACCAACAAAAAAACACTATCAAAGCGTAAAACTACCAAGATTTGTTCACTACCATGGTCATACTCTACCAACGAAGAATTACTAGTGTAATATAACTATATATTACACTGTATATAGATATATACGCTAATAATTCTTCGTTGGTAGAGTATGACCATGGTAGTAAACAAATCTTGGTAGTTTTAGGCTTGGATACTGTTTTTTTGTTGGTGGACATTTCTTTGGTAGAGATCGCGCGGTAGAGCTTCTTACAAGTGGGCTTTTTTTTGGTAGGGTTGTAAAGGTGCCATTTTAGGCATCTGAATACAGGCACGTTCAAAAGTTTTTCACATCTAACGTAGCCTGTCACCTTGATTTGTTCGTGTATAACGTGCGTAACTTTTTAACGAACTATCATCACAATGGTACCTCGGTAACCCTAGAACTTATAGGCGGGGTCGATTTCGATCCTGGATGAATGTCGAAAAAATGGGCACAGCGACAACTCAGTCGAAAAATTAACTCTATCAGGCAAATCTCTGCTTGACCAAACTCTACCAAGGAAATTTCAACCAAGAGAGAAACTCTATCATTCCTCAACTCTCCCAAAATGTTTCTCTACCAATAAACAATCTCTACCATAGACATCTCCACCAACCCATCTCTACCACATCCTACTCTACCAACAAAAACTCTCCCAGGGAAATCTCCACCATGGTCAATCTCTACCGGAAAGACATCTCTACCAAGGGCAATCTCTACCATTTATGAAGATTCATCTTTACTGTCGGTATAGAAAACTTGAAAAGCTTTCTGTAAGCCCCACAGATGACGGCACCAATAAATGTGATTAGTGTATTTTTCAATTTAACATATTGTAAAAAACTGTGATATTTTTTTTTTTTTGGCATGTAAGAAAAGTTTATTAATATTATATATAGTTACAGGTGTATTCATTATTATATTATGGTGTTTACAAGGTTTACTTTTTACTTGGCTATCTGGGTATTGTAAAAAAATGTGATATTTTTTTTTGGCATGTAAGAAAAGTTTATTAATATTATATATAGTGACAAGTGTATTCATTATTATATTATGGTGTTTATAATATGAGCCTTGTAAAAAAAATATTTTGTTTACAAAAAAAATTACAAAAAAAAGGGGAGAGCGGTTGGTCCGGTGGATGCGGGCTCGGACTCGCACGTCGCGGGTTCCGGGTTCGAATCCCGGCCAAAACACCAATGAAAAATTTGAAATTTTTTTCAAGTGTTTCTGCTGCAATCCCGGGTGGTTCGGATTCCACCTTCATAAATCCATTCCCAAACACCTCTCCGCGATGCATGAGCGTTCGGTGTACGGCTTTGGTGGCCTCCGTGGACGGTTCTCATCGTGCGGATGGTGGCTCTCTAGACGTGCACTGGGTGGTTCATTGCATCACAGCTAAGGAGGTGCCTGCCTGAGCGCCTCTGGTGGGCCGTGCTTGAGCGTGCTCGCATTGCCACCCGCGGAGATTAGTCGGGCACCGGCTATATCGGCAAGGTTTTCTGCAGTTTCCCTTCGCCCTCGGTAAATGCGATACAGCGCGGGAATAAGTCGGCTGCAGCCGCACGTGTGGGAGAATGGAAGGAAGAGTAGAGGAATAGTTAAAAAGAGTGGGGAGGCTAAGAGGGAAGGACCCTGGGCCATGGAAGTAACAATCGCGGGGGCGATTGGTTACAAAACCCCAATAAAAAAAATACAAAAAAAAAGGAATAATTTTTTTTACAAGGTTCATATTATAAACACCATAATGTAATAATGAATACACCTGTCACTATATATAATAATAAAAAAGTAATAAAAATTGATATTATATCAATTTTTTATTACTTTATTTTTACAAGGCTCATATTATAAACACCATAATATAATAATGAATACACCTGTCACTATATATAATATTAATAAACTTTTCTTACATTCCAAAAAAAAAATATCACACTTTTTTACAATACCCAGATGGCCAAGTGATCGTACAGTACTAGTATGATCAGAGTACACCGTACTATTGCGTGCTAATATTATATTTATATTATGCCGAATCGTACGTTTTGCTATCTGGGTATTGAATTGGAAAATACACTAATCACATTTATTGGTGCCGTCATCTGTGGGGTTTACAGAAAGCTTTTCAAGTTTTCTGTACCGACAGTAAAGATGAATCTTCATAAATGGTAGAGATTATCCTTGGTAGAGAAGTCTTTCCGGTAGAGATTGACCATGGTGGAGATTTCCCTGGGAGAATTTTTGTTGGTAGAGTAGGATGTGGTAAAGATGGGTTGGTGGAGATGTCTATGGTAGAGAATGCCTATGGTAGAGAAAAATTTTGGGAGAGTTGAGGAATGATAGAGTTTCTCTCTTAGTTGAAATTTCCTTGGTAGAGTTTGGTCAGGTAGAGATTTGCCTGATAAAGTTAATTTTCGACAGAGGTATCGCTGTGCCAAAAAATGAGGTTTTCGTCGATTTTCTGAATTCATCAGTTTTTAAATAAGTTTTTGGTCAACTCACTCTTCGTGTACTCTTCATTTCTCTACTTCGTTATAACTCTGCTCATACATATCTGTAATGTGGAATCATTTTTTCACCATACCATCTCTACTCTCAAACATCTGCACTTCTAAGTTCTCTAATCTCGACCGTAAACTCCTACAATCAATTTTTCCGATCACAAACTCCACAACGGGGTCGAAAACGATCTCGAAGCGCTCGATTCTGATTCACTTCAGACCGAAGTGAAATTTGGCCCCGTGTAAACGTTTAAAATTCATTCCAATTCTGAATTTTACACGTTTACACGCGGCCAAATTTCACTTTGGTCAGAAGTGAATCGGAATCGAGTGCTCCGGGGTTTAAACTAAACCAGTAACTCTATACCGTTTGATGGATATGATGCATCTTAGAGTAAAAAAGTGATATCGACGACTCGAGTCGAAGTTTAGGCTCACCTGAAGGCTGTTACCGGGATGTGGCGCCGATCTCGAGTACTCCATGCATCCGATGTTATTTTCAGCTTTGATAGGAAAGCATTCGGGATGAAAATTTTCGTAATCGACGTCGCAGCACTTGAGTCTAATGCCGCCGGTCAATTCCATTCTGGGTGTGTGCGCCAAATCATTAGCTACGAATTGTCCGAAGAGTGCAGTGAGCGCCATGAGATGAGGATGTTTAAGATCCGGTCCACCGGCATGAATTTTGGTCGATACATCGCGAGCGCTCGGGAGTTTGGTGCGTGGCAACGAAACGCCATCTTGATATTCGGGGGGTAAAAATCTGGCGTACGCTTCAAGAGCTCCGCCCCATGTTGGATGAAGATAATTGTTGCATCTTCCGGAATGAGTTCGATAGCGTTCAGTATCGCGACGTTTGCACTCGGCGCTATTTTTCGCATAAGCGATCGCCGTATCCCCGGAACAAACGAAAGTCCCAACCGAGGGTAAAAGCGAAACAACATCTTTCGGCGACATGTTTAAAGCTTCCACTATTATCATCGCCATTGTTTCACTTCGCAATGCACGTCTTGATAGATTTTTCGCCCCCTCGTTCATCTCGTGCGATGCCCCTAAATACCAAGATGGTGAATCTTGGCTCAAATGAGTTTGAGAATTTCGTATCGTCTCCTCGGTCTTGTAATATTTTTCGATTGAGAGATTTGTTCGTTCGGTTAAATCTTGAAGCATTCGCGGTGGTAGGGTCGTACATTGTGAAAATGTTAACAATGAAAGAACACTGGAAAATTAAACATAAGGAAAAGGACTTTCAACCTCATTTCGATTAAATTAATCTGTATTATCTAATTTTTTAAATAATCTCGGATGGAAGTCTTCGAAAAATCATATCCTTACTATCCGGAAGAGAAGTTTTCATTTAACTTTCTACGCAGCATGAATTATAAGGAGTCTAAACAAATACACCCAGAAAAAAATTCTATTTAGATCTACTAGCATCGTTTATTCGATTTTTTTTTTTCATTTGAATCAACAAAATTTCTATTTGTTTCAGCTAGAAAGCTGTAGTTATAATAAATCAAATAGATAATGCTATTTGGGTCCGTTTATTCGAGTACCTACGTTACGACGAGCAACCACTTTAGATGTTTCAAAAAATCAATTTTTTTTTTTAATTTCATAAATCGTTAGCAAAATATCTTAAGAATACACCCTGAAAATTTCAAAACGATATTCGGATTCCTTCTAACGCTATGTATATAAATGATAAAGACTCTCCACTCGACTCCCAAGCGCGCTCAAACTTTAAACGTATTTTTCTCGAAACGATATTTTTTCAGTTTGTGGGAATCATAACTCAAAAACTAATTGATGGATCATCTTCAAATTTGGAACACGTTTACATAATATAATTTATTAAAACATAAACCTAAAGTTGGAAAGATTAGATTGTTAAAAACATATTTATTATTGCAAAATGCCGGGGGAAAAAATGCTAAAAACCGATCATTTTTTTCAAACACGTTCCAACATTCAATTCTCGATTTTTTTTTTTTAATTTAGGTTCATGTTCTTAAAAAACATCTCAAGAATGTATAAAAATTTGTTGGACTATTTCAGATGCGAATTGCGAGCTGCACAATTCCCGCAAATCGACAACGACGACGAGAACACGCCAAGGGACGCAGCGGATTACACCTTAATTAATGCATGAAATAACTTGAAAAAATTACCAGAGATGTATAAAAATATGAATAAATTATTGTCAGAGTTGCGAAAGTTTCCATAATTTTCCACAATAAAAAAAAAATCGAAAAAATCATCTAATTTTTTCAATCATATCAATCAAATCATATTCGCTAAGATAAATATATGTCCGATTTTAACACATATATATAAAAATTTTCTTTAATAAAGAATATAAAAATATTGTAATGAAAAAATAATAATTTGTTAAAGTTAAATAGACCTCTATTTGGCCCTGAGACATGGAAAAAAATTTATTTGATTTAACTAGATCCTAGTTGAATCGACTAGATGTTTTTTCTGGGTGTACGTATAATTGCAATTAATTTTATTTACCGTGGTTATTTAAACGTTATTCAAGCGGAATTTTCTTTTTTCATTCAAACGAATCGACATCTGCATTTACATACGAAAAAATAGAGAAAATATGTATTCTAGTCTAAATATGGGGACTAAAAAGGGCAGAGAGGCGTTTGCGGGGAGCATTTTTCACGCACATTGCCTACCAATAATAAGTCACCAACATTACGTTAGAGAGAAAAATGGTTAGAAATTTTTCTCTCTCTTTTTCTCAGAATTTCTTCTCTTAGAATTACGCGATCTACTCACACTGTAAATTTTAGACCGTGACTTTTGGGAACCCTGATATAATATTTTGATTGCAAATATGCCTAGAGCGAAATCGGAACTGAATTAATTTGATTGAAAAATGAAGAAAGTGAGACGAACTGTTTTGGAATATTCGACATCATAAATACATTCATCGTAATCCTCATATAAATTTATTTCATAATTTATATGGAATATTTAATTAGGGCATCGCTATTGAAATTCCCACACAACGGAATCGTTCATAAATCTTCCAGAACAGCCGCAGGGAATGTTTTTCTCTTTCAATTATGATTTATGGCCTTTTCTCACGTGCATTTTTTCTTCTACGAGTTCGAGGTGATACAAAGTCTGCAAAAAATTAACACCCTCATAATTAGAAGCGTCAATAACCGGTACGATTTTTTTTTCGATTTTCGCAATTCACATTGCATCATCTTTTTTCTGCGTCTTTTAAGTACGAGAACATTTGCATTTTGTATTGTATGGTTGCAAAAAAAAAAATATTGAACGGTGCGAGGGTTGTTGCTCCAGTAAAAATAGTAATAATAATAAATAAACAGCACGTGTAGCGCGAGACATTCTCTACCACGAGTCACAAGATCTGTTTCCTTTCTTTTCTGAAACAAGAGTTTCGTCACATTGAACGTGAAGAGAGGATCGTAAAATAAATGTCACTGAATTATTGCGACCTCGTTAATTAATTCAGTGAAATTGCCTGCGTCGTATTTGACGTTACTTAATGGAATTTTGTATTAAAAAAAAATTCTTGGAGTTTTTTAGAATAATCGAAATATTAATGTAAAGTTCCGAAGAAAATAATAAAACGTTATTATTTTTCCAATTCGATCAAACCAAGTCAATTTGTATTCAATTAAATTCGATCGTAAAACTATTTAATTCGATCGTTGAATTCATCAAGCGGGTCTATTGGATATTTTTTTCCGCAATAAATTTGTCGAGTGATTTTATGTTTGTTTGTAAAAAAAAAAAAAATAGTGCGATGTAGAATGTAGAATATTATATATGGATGCGTTAAGTTCATTTTTTTGAGTCATTCAACTTTCGAAACCTTCACAATTTGCACACAATACAAAATCATTCGTGATTGACATTTATTGTGCCTGTTGAGATTTTTAATATTGCAAAGGATAATAGATCAAAAATGAAAAAAAGAATCTGCCGGTCTTAAATTCGACCTGGGGTCATGCAAAAATCTTTCAGACCATAATAAAACGTCTCTAGACTCCTTTACGTATGAATGGACGGTAATAAAAATATTCTCGAGCACGTTGAATGAACTTGAGTGGAAGGAAATGATTGTGCAATCGATTACGAATTTTTTAAGCTTGCCAAATAAGGCAAGAAGGAATTCTCGTTCAATATTGAATGCTAGCCATAAAAAATGCCCAAGTCACATGATTCCACGCCTCAAATTACGTCAATTACACCCTTTTTGCTTTCAAATTTTTATTTTTTAGTTACAAGGCACGACCGCGATTTTTGACACCTCGAAGTAGTTATTTTTAGAATTGACTCAAACCACCTAATAATCTTTCTTTCTGATTCGTTTTTACAAGCACTTTGCCCCCAATATTAGTCACATCTCGCAATAATTATCTCATATTTCTAAAAAAAAAAAAAAAAAACATCACTACACAATTAATGCTCATTCGATTAAACTTGACCTTAATTATATTTTACCTTCGGTCCATATTTTCATACAAATGGAAAATTTATAAAAAACCGTACCCAACCTTCGGTATAATTACTTAAAAATTAGACTAATAATTTCTTAAAAATTCGAAACAAAATCGATTTCATAAGTTCCAAATTTATTATCTCATCACCTATTTTTCAATCGTTCACTTGCTAAATTTAGTTCGAACCTTTTTAAAAATGCAGATTAGTTGGAACGATTTTTTGGTCGAAGAAAAATGAATCCTTTTTAAAAGTGACAGCTTGCAATTAGAATAATCGAATATTAAATCCCAGAATTTTTATCGACGTGGTTAAATCTTAGATTTTGACATTCCGACGATTATTTTGAAACAATTTGAATTTGTGGAAAAAAAACATATACAAAAATATACATAAATATTCGAAATATGTAAGTTACGTCTAAAAAGGCGCAAGGTCGAGATTCCATTTTAAAAAAAACGCCCTTAGTCTAAATAAATACAAGTTGTTCTCATTTAAAAACACTCGTGATTGCTGGCATTAATTACCTGCTTTATTGTGTCCTTATCGAGAATTAAATTTCTTGTATATCGATCAGTTACACAAATGGTGCCAAGTGATTTTTATTCTTTCGATCCTATTAATTCTTCGTACTACTTGGGCTTTGACCTGCTCGATACTTCATGATCACACTCATGAATATCCCATATAGAAATATAATACATATATAGATATATATTTATGCGGAGAGGGATCTCGCCGAGCGGAGTTGACATTTAACAAATCCTTCCTGGTTCCCTCGTGACTTCCTTACGCAACCGGTTCTACGATCCCACGCTAAAGTTCGTCCCATAGACCTAGATTCTTTTCTACACCTTGTTTCGATTTTTTTTATCCTCTTTTTTGGAACCGTAATTAATGGACTATCAGTTTGTAAAAAAATGTGCTGTTATGAAACAGAATTATTAACATTAAAACAAAAAAGAATGAAAATTATAAAACGCCATTATTATATTTAAAAAATTGAATCAAAGTGATGTGCACTTGAATCGATTGTGAAAAAAGTGTTGGCAATTATTTTTGGTCCCTTTTTTATAGCAAAAATTTGTAATTATAATAACCGATAATTAATTAAGTAATAGATAATTGGGGGCTCCAATTTTTTAAAAAATTAAGAATTATATTACGCAATCGTTAAGGGAGAACGCCAACGCGACTGGTCAAAAAATTCTATATTTTTTTTTGTCTTTTCTTGCAGTGTACATGTTCAAAATTATATACACAAAATTTTCAAGTCAAAAGTAAGTACCAATATTCAAGTTAACACATTTCGTCTTTATCCCAGGGAATACTCGAAGACTGCTGAACCGATTTTAATTTTTTTTTCTTTCAAATATTCGTTATCGCATTGGCTAAGGTTGTACGTAACCGATTTTAAAAATTTTGATAATTACTATTTTTTAAGACCGCTTAAACAAACAAAAAAGATCGAAAAATCAAAGAAATGATGAAAATAAAAAATTTCAAACCGCTGCCATTCCGTGAAAAAATTTTTTTTTTTAAACGTACACCGAAGGCTACGTTCATATAGATATTGAAATTTTTTTTATTTTTATTTGTCAGGTAACCCGTTACCAAGATTTCCTTGGGACAATGAAGAGAAACTTTTTATTTTTATCATCATATGGAATCTCGTAACGTTGTAAATTTTTTATATTTTCCAATAAAAATTAGTACTGAAATAGTTAAATATACACTCAATTAAGTATACTTTAACCGATCTTTAAACAATTATTTAAACCTGGGTAAAAAAATTGCCAAAAAATGACAATTTTTTGGCCCTTCACTGTGGTCCTTCCCCTTTAATTATATAAAAATGATAAACATAACGGACTGATTGTGAAAAAGATTTGATGACCGTAATAGCCAGTTTATTAGTATGAAAAAAATTGACGTATAAACAAAAAAATACATCAAAGATTAATAATAATAATAATAATAATAATAAAAGAAAAAGAAAGATTATGCGAATAGTTCGAAAATTGTTAAAGGTTGACTCATTATGATCACAATTGTGAGGACGTCGATAAAACGCAATGTGGGCGGTATTTTTATAAGATTTAAACACAGACACGAATATCATTTATCGCAATCGTATACGCTCAGTTGAATTACGTATGGTATACATGAGATATCGTACATAAAACACTATTCCAGATACGGTAACTTGGGCACATAATAATCCTCTCTCGCTCTCTCTCTCTCCCTCGCTCTCTTTCTTCGAATTGCCTTTCTTCTTTTTCGTCTTTCGATACACACTACTCATTCTCCAGATGCTAATCGCAAAAGAAATTATACGAAAAAAAAGAATCCAATCTGTGCAATCTCTACATACTTGTAAGTGTGTCACGCGCCATACAGACAATGATTTTTCGCCTTTTTTTCTCCATTTGTCACGGTCTGACAGATGAAGTAACGAGGGAGCCAACTAAACTTTTTTCACTCTTGAAATTCGAAAAATTTGTATTTTTTTTTGACACGATTAAATTCGGAATATGTCTTACTCAAATTTGTTAGTAAATTTTAATTAAATTTGAAGCGATCGATTTTTTAAACGTTCAATTTAAATGGGATGAGGGTGGATCAAATTTATTGCAATCCTGAGTCCAATTTTATCCAGAAAGATATTTTTCGTTCTTATTTTTTCTATATTTCGTTTTCTTTTTCTATATAAATTATAATTTTTTAAATTTTATCTACTTCAGGTCAGCGACTATTCCGATTTCTTAAATCAAAAACAATTTTTTTTTAGATCTAAATGAGCAAAGTATAAAGAAAAAAAGATAAAGATCAGGGTTATTTTGGTAGATGATAAAATTAACGATTATTTATGATGACATTTGTAGTAATTAAAAATTGGAAATATTAGAAAAATAAAATCAAAACAAGCTCGAAATTCCGGCATATTTTTGTGTTGAATTAATGCAGAGAATTTGCATAATTCAGTTAGATCTTCAACCTTGAATGAAAAACAAAAAAATAAGTGAAAATTTTGAATATTAAAAAACAAAAACCAAGTTCGGCGATGTTTTGGTATGAAATTAATTCAAAGAATGCTAACGATCGACGAATTTGATTTACGTCTTCCACGATCAATAAAAATACAAAATATAAAAAAAGGAACAACTTCACAAAAGTTAAATAAGTCAGAATTCCACGATTATTTACATTTCGAATAAATTTGAAAAATTTTGTCTTACCTGATTGTAAAAAAAAACATATCGCTGCTGTAAATTTGGCCTCGGTGGATCGCCGCAGACGACAATGAGACCGAAGATGAAGTGGCCAGCGATTAAGATCGCGGGACTGTCATATACCAATTAATAAATCAACGGCCCAATAACAAAATCAGTCATAAAAATGGGAATCACTCGGAAAAATGGTGCATCGAGAATCGTTCACTGTTGCACTAAAAAAAGAGGAAAAAAATATGAAAAGGTGAGAAAAAAAAGTTTGCCGACAAAAAATAATCTTTGGTGACACGAAAAAAAAACGGTCTTCGACAATTTTACCGGGTACGGAGTCACGTGACTCTCGGAGAATTTGCAATCGTCTGGCGTAACGTAGCGAAGTCGAACCTGAACTAAGAGGCCAGTGTAAGAACGAAAGTACGATCGATGAGACTCTTATGGGGATTCGACCAAGACGTATTCACATTAGGCATGAGAGTGGGGCCCAAAGAAGCGGGATTGTAATCTGGCACTTACGCCGTATCAAAAGTACAGACGATTCAATACAATCGCCACGAATAGTCGTAAAAAAGAGTGGTAAAAAAGCAAAAATTTACGGTATTATTACGATCGATTCATTCGTAAAACCCAATGGATTTTTTTGCATTCCTTTTACTGTTCCTGCATTCATTTTTTGGACATTAGCTCTTATTTTTATAGGTGGTAAAAAAGATGAATGAAAAAATGCACTCCTGTTACGATCACTCTTAATTATATACTAATAAAATAATAATTCCGGATAACTTTTTCCGTTACCTTCAACCATGAAGATTATTTCGTAATAAGTGGCGAAAAAAAGTAATTGAAATTGTGCAATTCTCGAGTAATTAGTAAGAAATTATTCAAGATGTTTTTGTACCACTGAATTATTCAATTCGAGAGGAAGCCTCAGAGAAAAATGATGGCGAAAGATTTCCTATTTTTATATGGCCTTGAAATTCATGTGAAAAAAAAAACACGTTGAAGGGTTGCTCGATTTTTACATCAAAGTCTGTTGTCATTGATTTATTTGTTTTAGATCAAACGTTGAGTGAAAGTTTTTTTTTTAAATTAGACTTGAGAATTGTTCTGATGCGCGTTTATTTATAATTAATGTTTTGCAGTATTTTTCATATAGGAAAAATGTTTCGTTTTAATTTTTTCAATGATCTCAAAAAAAGTTAGAATTGTGCTGTTTTTTTACCCCCTCGAAGATTTAATCAGCGTTACCAAAAGATCTTGGGGGGGGGGGGGGGGAACATTAAAATGTTCAATCTCAGATTTTTTCAAGTAATCTTTAGATCTTGAATTTTGCGTACTCAAATCTAAAGATTTATAACGCTTCTTTGAAAGTGGCAATTAAAATGTACCGTTTATCGATTGAATATTCAATCCTTATTGGAGCTGTTTGTGTTACGGATGAACATTTTTGCCGCGCCTCGTTCGAACTTATATATTTACAGGTGGGATTGTAGTCACGAGACATCTCGTGACTGCGATCCCCTTTAGATCGTTTTTTTGCATAAGATCTTTAACTCAAAAGATCGCAGTATGCATATGCATACAATCTTGAATCTGTTTAAATTAAATTTAAAGAAAAATGGTCAAATTCAATTGTTTAATATTTCGTACGATTAAAAAAATTGTGTAATTTAATTTTTTATATGAAATTATGTAAATATAATGTGTGCGCTTTTTGTCAAGCTTTTCTCCGCAATTTGGACGAACCATATTTCAATAAATTATATTTTCATTATTTATTACGTTATTATCAACGAAAACTTTCTAATTTAACGTTTAAATATTTCGTTTGATTGAAAAAATCGTGTTAATTATTTTCTATATGAAATTTTGTTATAACATTTGCATTTCCTCTCTATTTTTCCCTTTAATCCTGAAGTAATCCTGAAGATAGTAAATCAATCGTTCGATTACGTTAAGACCAGGTAATCATCGATCGTTTGTTATTCGCTAATAACCTAGAGATATTCAATCGAAAAGATCTTTATCTTTGTCTCTCTATCGATGTCTTTATGCAAAATTGGCGAACGTCATGTGCCGTTAAACACAACTACATCACAACGTCTTATTTTCACACTTATCCTCCTGCAATCTTTGGCTTCCTGTTACTTTTTTTTTATTGACGATTTATTCTTTTTTTTGTCGTCCCGTTATTCCTCGAATTCACGCGCAACAGAATTTTTGAATAACTGCGAGCTAAAATACTGTAACTTTTTGATAACAAATTCTTCCTCTAAACGGATAAATTTTTTGGGGATTTGTCGAAAAGTGCAATAAAATAAAAATATAAATTACTTTAACTCGTAATTTTAATCGAAATTCCTCAAATTATTCTTCGAAAAAGTTTTTTTTTCGTAAAAGAATCGCAGAAATTTGACAATTTTATAAAATAAAGTCCAAACTTCGTAATATCGTAAATATCGATTTTTCAATCGTATTTAATAAGTTTTTTTCATACAATTCCTGACAATCACAATGGAAAGATGGAAGTGGATGAAATTTACAATAATCGCTAATGAAAAAGAAAAATCGTATAAAAAGAAATAGAAATTTCGTAAATAGCAATCTCATTGATTTTTATTTCATCGCTCCATTCGTAAATCGTAGCACTTGTATACTCGTATGTTTTTAATGCCTAAAATTGAATTCACGCTTGGAGCATAGGAAAAAATTATTTACGAAAGTTCTAGGATCGCACGTCGTCCGTATTATCGAGAACTGCTCCGCTGTAAGCAAGATCCCAATAATGCTCGACCTGGTGTTTCTTGAAGTGTTCACGAGCCATTTTTTCGATTGGGCAAACCTTAAATTTGATCTCACCAAAATGACGCTGTTTGCTTGTACCCTGCCAAACCAGGACACATTTGTTTGGCACGTCGTTACCATCATTGTCCTTCACAATATCCTCTTCCCACTTTACACGATACAACATCACACGTTGATACTTGCTCAACTGTTTCGCGCCACCCTCGACCACTACCACGTTGCAGTCACGAAAAAGCATCACGCAGCCCGTCAAATAAAGCTGCTTCGCGTTCGTCTCCACTTTGAACTTTTTCGATGCGTTGTTTATCAGGTCCCGTATTCTGTAACATTTTCAATGATTATTCGACGACATTTTTGAAATTTTTTCAACGATTTCTAAACGTTTCTACTATGTTTATATTAAAAAATGTTCTAATTTTTATATTACAAATGATACTTAGCTATTTTTATTGTGTACTGAAAAAAACCTCTGCGTATATTTATTTAAAATATTTTTTACGTTTTGCTCAATATTTTTACTTTGGGTATTTTCAATGACTTTTCTACTATTTTCATTTTTTATTAAATTTATAAAATAACGAACCTATAAACAGCCACGTGAACTCCGAGAGTCGTGTCTTCTTTGAGTTTTCTGGCTTTTTTCTCTCGTCTCTGATCAGCCGTGAGTCGTCTAGCCGCGTTCGCGTCCTCATGAGCTTTCAGCCTTTTGGCCATTTGTTGTCTAACGTGAGCCTCGATCTTCGTTGGATCCTGGACGGCCTCGGTCCCGAGAACTCGCATCAAATTCGATATGCGCAATTTCGGTTCGGGCGGCGCCTCGAGACCCAAACGTATTTTTTCCTGTTCTTCTTTCCACGCTTCCCGACGATTTTGACGACGTAATTTTTTTCGTTCTTTCTTCGTCAAGAACACTGGCATGTAAATGGGCTTTAGAGGATCCGCTAAAAAACGTAACGAGAAAACGTGAATACTTAGAAAATCACATTTTCAATTTACATTTCTTTTATAAACAATTCCAAAAACACATTTCCAAAAAATACAGAAAATACTATGGGAAATTCAGCTATTTTAATATTACTATAAAAAAAAAAGTGAAAATTGTACAGAAAATCGAAAAATTAAATTTTTCGTAACATAAGTGGTCGTTTTTCAACATAATAAAATGTTCTGAGCTAACATTTATTTTGACTAAATTTTATTTGCCAAAAGAAAATGAGAAAATATGCGCCAAACTTACTGGGCGATCTCATCTGTGTGGGATGTTCAACGAGATTGGTAATGGCGGTGTTTTTCACGCAGGAGGATTCGTCATCATTGGGATAAGATCCGTTAAGAATGACGGAGTCCCACCATTCGACATTGGGTACATCTTCGCTCTGAGCCTCGGTTTTGGGTGCGATAAGGGCCAATTTGGTTGCAGAGCTAATACCAGTTTTTCTGGCGATTTGGCTGATCTCGTTTTGCAATTTTTCTAATTGGGCTTTCATGCGTATGCGTTCAGCAATTTGTTGAAATTTTCCAGGCTCGTGAAATTTAAGAGCACGTTTGCCACGGATAGCGGATTTGACGCCGATTCTCGTGTCGAAAAAGTGTGTATCTTGAATTTCTTCCGGTCCTTTTGATTCTTGCAATTGCGCCTTGAATTCCTCTCGCTTTTTCGCTCTTATATTCGCTTTAAGGGTCGGGACTACTTGAGTCAATTGGACCTCTTTGCCCGTGATGTCAACGGTTCGTCCAGCCTCGTCGAGAATCAACGGGGTCGGTTTGTCCGGCACGCTCACGTTGTTCAATACCCCCGAGCTCAGCTTGTTCCGTATTTGTGCCTGAAGAGCAGCTATTTTACGCGCCTTGTCCGAATCCGTTTTGCTGAGTAAACCCTGATTGTACATACTTGCGACGTTAGTCGTTGATTCACGAGTTTTTAACGCTGGCCTCATCGATTGTACGTCTTCTTGCCTTATCGCCTTCAGAGCGCGCTTCCTCTCCTCTATTTCTCTCTGTGCGTTCGCCATCATTTGCTTTATCTGCATAAAAACATTGTTAATTTTATTACAAATATTCACAGTTACCAGCAACAGCTTTGAACCAATTACAGATCCGTTTTTGGTGCATAATATTGATACGTATTCAATCTATCAAACCTTACATTCCATTCAACAAATAATATAGTTAATTATATAGTTATAATTATAGTTAATATTATATAGTTAATAATATAGTTAATAAATTAGTAACTTCATGGTTAAAAAACTCAATTCTGATACATCTCTATTCTTCAATAGCTTTTATCTATATTATTTTTATACTGACATATCTTTATTCTGTTACAAGTCAGTTCTGGTACATTTCTATTGTCAATTGTTTTATAAGAAGAGAGATGTAACAGAATGAAGTTATTTCACAATGAGGTAATTGAAGAATAAACGTAAGAAAGAATAACCCGCAGTACTGTTATTCGTTTTGTTTAAATTTCCATAAATCTTAACATTATAGCGTTACAATCAAATAATTTGGTTACCTTATCAGGAGATAATTGAGTTTCGACGATAGCATCGTTTTTGAGTTCATCCTCCCGAAGTTTTGGTTTTTTTGCATCTTTATCCTTTTCTTTTTCATCCGTATGAATGCGTTTTTTGCTCTTTTGGGCCGCTTTAGTATCATCGTAAATCGTGAATATTTTTTCCGTCAACTTCGTAGCTTTCTTGTCCTCCAAAAGCGCGGAAAGTTTATCTGTGAAAGAATCGAGGATTTTAGAGATTGATGGAATTTTGAAGTTTTTGGTAAATTTTGCAAAAATAGATGTTGGCATTCAATATTTTTTTATACATACCCGCCGTTTTACGCTTATCGTAACCTGATGTAATGCAATTGACAGCAGCAGTGACAATGGCCGGTTCACCAAAACCCAAAAACTTATTCACTGCCTTTTCAATCTGCGGCTTCATCTCGTCTATTTCTTTTCTAGTTAAATACGACATTTTGACACTTCTTTTTTTGCGCACTTTAGAGAAAAATAATGAGCGCTCAATTCATTTGTGCCAATTCTAAACGAATTTTTTGATTCACGACATAACCTACAATTTGAGGTTATATGCACTCCAAAACAATCGACAAACAACTCAATACTGAAAGAACCGTATTTTATTTATTACCAGTAAGTTTATCGCATTTCTCACATTTTGTGCATATTTATGATTTTTTTTTAAATACTAAACCTCTTCATTGCTTCATTTGTTCATTTTTACACGAATACAACATTTGCAACGCGCCGGAACGTTTGCAAAATATATTTCAATCTGTTGATGGGCGCATTTAATACGTGCGACGATGAGAACATAATCATAACGCTATCGCACAGATTTTTGGCGAAGCTCAGTCACAAACGCATTACCCACCTTACCACCGCCATCAGCAAAACTTAATTAAATGGACGTAAAATAATCAAAAATTAACTAATTATTAATTATTATTGATAACAAACATTCATTCCCAATTTTTATAATTTTGTTTGTAACAATTTTAATCCATTCATGGTCACATGACCGTCAAATGAAATCGTAAATTATGAATGAAAAAATAACCTGCTATCTTCTCCGTGACAGGAGTATTTACGACTAGATACCCGAAAAAATTTCAGCCGTCTAAAAAGAGAGAAGGTTATTAGTGAAATATTATCACGGTTGTCAAATCGTCAAATCGATGAATCAGGGTTTTTATCAAGAAATTGAGTATTAATTAATAAAAACGTGTGGGGAGAAAAAAATAGGTGTATAATGCGAGCGCATTACGTTTAAATTAATCTTCATAGATTTTGAAGCGTTATAAAAGAAAAATTTGACACTCGTATGCTACTGTGATCGATTCTTGTGTGGGCAGTTGATTTTTTTGTTTTCCTTACATTCCGGAACGTGAAAGACATGGAAGTGTTAAATAAATTAAGAAATACGGTGAGCAATACAATAAGCAATACAGTGAACAGTACGGCATACGGTTTGTCGCAATTGTCGAGTGTTTTGCCGGGAAATCCAGTGACCCGAGAATTCGAGGCGACTGCACATGTTGCGAGTGCTGGTCCGGGTTTGTTGTGGAAAGTTTATAGTGGTTATAAAAAATCGACGCGACAAGAAGCCTCGATATTCGTCTTTGAAAAGCGCATGCTGGATCGCTGGTCGAGCAAACAGGAACGCGAAGCTGTTCTCGAAACGTTGAAACGAGGAGTAACGCAACTGACCAAACTCCGCCATCCACAAATTCTTATAGTTCAACATCCGCTGGAAGAGTCTCGAGACAGTTTGGCCTTTGCGACAGAACCTGTTTTTGCCAGTCTTGCCAATGCCCTCGGCAACGTCGAAAACATTTCAATACCCTTGACCAAAAGTCTCCGTGATTACAAATTGCTTGACGTAGAAATTCGCTATGGTCTCTTACAACTCGGTGAAGGTCTTGCCTTTTTGCACGGTGACGTCAAACTCCTTCATCGTAATGTCTGCCCAGAATCTATCGTCATCAACAAGAATGGAGCTTGGAAAATTTTTGGATTTGATTCTTGTGCCTTGAATCAAAGTCCCAATGACAAACAGGTTTTGTTTCTTCTTTTTTCTTCTTGACACCAAATTTCATCTCCGTCCAATCCGTAGTGTTCTGAATATGTCCACTAAATTTATTGTAATTTGATAGAACAATGATTTGGCCAGACAACTATCTTATCTCCATTGATCAACTCAAAATGAATAAATTAAGCAATAGATACTTTAATAAACAATAATCATAATTTCTAAACATGCAAGAGAGCAAATTTATCAATTCTTGGTCAATTGGACATTTACTCTTTAGATTTTTATAAACTCAATGTAGTTTGAAATGCTGTTTTTTTAATAATAATTAACAAATATTAATTGAAAAGGTAATAATAATGATAATATTCTATTTTGATAATAACTTCCAGATCATCTCGAGATGGAACAGCGTCACAATCCATAAATTTGAGATGCCCTTAACTGCTTAAAAAAAGAATATGAATAAAGATATAAAGCCTAAATTTCTACAGCTATTTTCCTTTTTTTTTTGTATAATCAATGTGTAGGGAAATTTGAATGAAATAATGAAAATATTTAAAATGGGAAATTTTTCATAGCCATCATGGTCGTATGTGGAATATGATCCAACAATCCCTGCAATCGGTCAGCCTCATTTGGATTATCAAGCTCCTGAGTGTATCATAGCTGGAAGTTGTTCTCCAGCCAGTGATATTTTTTCCCTGGGGATGTTGGCATATGTGCTGCACTCGCCAGGAAATCGTCCACTCCACGAATCTCATGGAGATGCATCAAAATGTCGGCGTTTCTTTGCGGATTTCAAAAATTCACTGACAACGACCAAACTCGCTCCGGTTCCGGACACTTTTCGAGATACGGTGAAACTTATGTTGAGTAGCAATCCAGAACTCAGGCCGGATGCCCATCAATTCATCAAGGTACAAAATCTTGATTTTTCCTTAATTTTTTAACAATATAGTGAATTTTTGTCATTAATTACATTGGTTTTTACAAATTTTCGAACGGTTTATTATCCCTTTGAAATCTATCAATATTTCTTATAATTTTGTTTCTTCTAGATTGAATATTTCATGGACATCGGCGTTAAAACTCTAAATTACTTAGACAAATTGTTTCAATGGGACAATTTACAAAAATCACAATTTTACAAAGGCTTGCCCCAGGTGATGAAACAATTTCCACATCGCGTTGTACTTCACAGAATTTTACCATGTTTGTACAAAGAATTCCTAAATGCTCCGATGATCCCATTCGTTCTACCAAGTATTCTTCAAGTTCTCGAATCCTGCACTGCTGAGGAATTCAACGAGCATATTTTACCAAACTTGAAACCCGTGCTTGCCCTTGAAGAACCACCACAAGTAAATATTCTCTATTAATTACCTTTAATTAACCACTTTTACATTCAATACGGTTTAAAGCTTTTTAACAATTTGATCAATATTTTTGTGACGATATATTTTTTTGCATCAATCTTTCTACACATTCGAGATTTTTCATTTTTTCGAATAACAATAATTTGCACGTTTTCAAATGATTTGAAATATTTAATAGTTATTTTGTTATGAGTTTTCAAATTTTATTTTTTTACCTTTATTCAACGTTTTTTAAAATTTCCAGATCAGTCTCGTTTTGATGCAACGTATTGACCTTTTATTGAAACTTTGCACCGCTGAAGTGATAAAGAACGATATAGTGCCACTATTGACACGTGCCTTGGATTCTCGTCTCGAGCAACTCCAAGAATTATGTCTTTCAGCGTTACCCACCATAGCAAATTTAATCGAAAGCCCTTCGATGAAAAATGTCATATTGCCACGAATAAAAAAATTATGCTTGGCTGGACCAGGCGGTGGTAGAAGTTTGAGCGTGCGTGTCAATTGTTTATTGTGTTTGGCGAAAATGTTGGAACATCTCGATCGGTGGCTGGTCCTCGATCAAATATTACCGTTTCTGCAGGAAATTCCACATGCTGGTGAACCCGCAGTTTTAATGGCTATTATAGGTGAAAATTAAATAACAAATTTTTTCTTTGAAATTTGATTAATTAAACTTTGTCAATCTTTTGAATAATTCGTTTCGATTACAAAATTACTTTATTAAATAAGAAAAATAGTAGATGAACGTTGATTAAAATTATATAAAAAAAAAATGTTGTAAATGAATCTTGAAAAAAATCGATATAAGTTCTGTAATTTGTTAAAATTAATATTTCAGGTATATACAAAATGGTGCTGACCCACAGTAAATTGGGAATAAGCAAAGAAACTTTAGCGACCCAAGTATTGCCGTTTTTGCTGCCACTGTGCATAGAACAAAATTTGAGTCCGCCACAATTCGAGGCTCTGGCGAGTCTCGTTTCTGACATGATCCATCGAGTGACGTCGGAGCATCGAGAAGCTTTGCGTCAGTTGGACGCGGTAAGGAAAGAAGCTCAAAAATTAGACGATGCATTGATGCAATCGACGAATTCGTCGACGACATCGAACGTTTTGGACGAAGCTTTCCCCCGAGGGGAAATGTCGACAGCGACGAGCTCCACGCCGATTAAGGACGGCAAAGGATTGACGATGGAAGAAAAACATAGGTAATGATTAAAATGCAAAATTCCAATTTTTTTCATACAAATTTTTGTATTATTTTGGATTTCTTGCAATTTTTGTTTTGGTTAAAGCACCGCTACGAGTTTTCTACATGTACTTTTTCGAAATCCTAGCGAAAATTAGTAAATCCAATTTTTTCCCTGCTAAATTGCTTATTTTTTTGAATTTTTTAACGGATTATTTACTTTTGTTTTAGGCTGGCAAGGCAACAAGAGAGCAATCAGAGATTGCACTCTCAGAGTCCAATGACGCCAAAAACGGTGATGAGGCCATTGAAAAATGAGCCCAAAGATCTGACGAGTACTTTGCTTCAAAATAATTTGAATCAACTGAATATGTCGAGTGGAAAATCGACGAATCCAGGGCTGAATTATTCAGGCATAACGTCGTCGACTTGGCAGAACGTGAATAAAAACCAGTGGAGAGGACCGGAAACTGCAGGGGCGCTTTACAATTCGACGAATCAACAGAACAAAGATATTACTTGGTCGACAAACGGTACAACCGGATTGACGAACTGGGGTCAGAATTATTCCACCTCCAATTGGAATTCGTCGACAACGTCAAATTCTTTCAGCCAAAATCACAGCAATATCCTGAGTCCAGGCACGAACATTCCGCCAAACTCTTTTCTACTTGGACAACAAATTTCTCCTCAGGAACAAACGAAAACAAATTTATCCACTCAGGATATCATTGATTTTCTCAGCTAATATTCTCGAACTGTCGAAAATAAAACGTGATTATCGAATTTTACGCAAAATATCATTTTACCAATGTATCATAATATCCACACAGGATTTAAATTTGCACCTTCGAGCTAATATTTCGTGCACTCAGTAAAATTTGTACATACTATTGAAATATAAATAATTATTCAATCACAAGAAATTCGCTCACTCAACATTCACAAAATAACAATATAATACCCTAAAAAAATATTTCGTACCCTCCATAATATTTGTACATAGAACATAATCAAAATATAAATAATTATTCACAATCACAAGAAATTCGTGCATTAAATATTTAAAAAATTCATAACATCATGAAACTGAAAAAAATATTTCAAATTTCTGAAATAATCTTTCGTAAATACGATGGGGATTTTTTAAAATGTATATAGAATATCTTCTTGGTTCTTTAAGAGGTTCCGCCAGGGTAAAAAGTCGATGCGTGCTCGAGAAGATTTTGACAATGACAAAGATGAAAAATGGATGAAGTCGTTTGAAGCGTTTTTTTTTCAAATAACATTTTTCAACCGCGTTAACAGCAAATCAAAAAATGTAACGATCCGACCACCTTAATGAAAGTTCCATTCTGCAAAAAATACCTCTCATTATCGTTCTACGTGACCGTTTTTTGATGGATCAAGCTGACTTAATTTTATTGAACTTTTTGTACACAGAAGTGAGTACAATTTTTATATTTTTTTTCATATGTTCACCATTTTAAACAACACTAATGTGTTGTTTTCACATTTCTTTGGATTTTTAAGTTCAAATGACATGTACCGCCAATTTGCTGTCAACCGCCCGGCGGCGTTTCATTGGAGGCATCTCTTTTGACCTCGTTTATCCCACTCTCATACACCACCGGAGTGATTCAATTTTTTCTATTATGTTGTTCCAAAATTATAGTTTACATGTCACGAAACAGAAAATTAATATGTAACATTATTTACTTTGAAAAAATTCTCAAAAATACTTTTCATGTTTTTCGGCCTATTACCCTGGCGAAACTCCTTAATTGTAGATCGACAATCGAAACTGAAATTCGAGTTAAACTTTTGATTTCAAACCATCGAAAGAACTTTCTGAAAATGAGGAAAAATAAATAGACATGCACAAACTGGAATAAGATCTATAATTTAATTCATAATTTATTCGAATAGGCTGCAGTTAAAACGAACACAAAAAAGGCTATACAATACTGTCCCAGCAAAAGTATATAGAGACGAAAAGTATCATTTGTTTTATAAAAATACCACGTTTTTTGCTCCAATAGTCTTGTAAAAAACTACAGTATTCAAATATTACGATGACAAATTTTTGTTTTTATTTCCTCGTCACTGCGTGAATTGATAACTCTCAAAAAAAAAAAAAAATATATATATATATATATACGTTGAAAGACATATATATTTACGTAAAGGCACTTTTTGTTAGAAAGCTCTGTGGATAAAGTGTAATCAGTTAGTGGAGAAACGTGATGGACTTCAGCTTATTCCAATGTGCGTATCCTCGCTGCGCAAATCCCGAAATTCCTGTAACAGGTAATCGAAAAAATTAATGATGGATCAAAACTGCATCCTCAATTTGGATAAATTGAAGGCTTTGGTAAACAATCATTTTACTTTTAAGATGGTAAAATGTTAAAAATAAATGAATATAGAATATAGAAAAAAAGGAAAATCGAATAGATATGATGAATCGTAAAAAAAATAAATTTGCAAAAGTTCTTCATGAAATTATTTGAAATAAGATTTATAAAAATTCGAACAGTAAATGATGGAAAAACTATAGTAGAAATCAATAATTAAATAACTTACACTATACTTATTTATTATCACATGATAATCAATGAAAAAATATAGGAAAAATCTCGTAAATATCATTGAGAGATTTCTCGCAGAGCGAAAAATACACAAAAATAAACTTTATCCTCTAAGAGCAATTTAAGAAAATGGGATAGACCTGAAGTCTATAGTGATGTTCTTTTCTATCAATTTCCTGGAAATCCTCGTTTTTGTCGGTCTTTGGTAAGCTTGAATGTTCATCGCTCAGAAGTCCAAATTTCCATCCGCCTTCGCCATCAAATCGTAGCAAAAATCGATGAAATTTGGCAAGAGAAGATACGCGATGCGTGATGGTGAGAAGCGTAATGCCGCGTTTTTTCGCGGTTTCGTACATCGCTCCTTCGGCTTCGAGACTGACAGCACTTGTGCATTCGTCGAGGAGAGCGTATTGCGGCGCGTGATAATACAAACGCGTCATAGCGAGTCTTTGTTTTTCACCACCGGAAAGCGTCGAATCCCAATCAGCCTGTGCATCAAGACCTTCGCTTTCACGTTCAGCGAGTCCTCGCAAATCGACCAGGTCCAAAAGAGCTAAAAGCTCCGCGTCTATAGATTTGCCCTTTTTACATTCGGCCGGATATGTTATTTGGTCCCGCAAACAACCGATCGTCATATAAGGTTTTTGAGGGATATAAAACATCGCTGGTCGGCCACTTCGAGCCGCGTACGCTTCTGCTGGACGCGTCAATATTCCACCGTACACTGGCCATAAACCGGAAATCACCCGGAATAGAGAACTTTTGCCGCATCCGTTCGCACCCGTTATCAATAAATGATCGCCCGGTTTAATCTGTAATTTTGAAAAAAATTCTTCTTTGAACAAAACACTGAAATTTATTGAACAAGATGAATATAAAATTTACTGTGATTATTAACTTTCCATGCAACTAAACACTGAATACTCTCAAGTAATATTAAAAAATGGTTGTCGCAATGAAACGATTGTCGTAATGAACAAATAAGTGTCGTTTTAATGAATAAATTACAACATAAGAAAATAATCCAGGAGCAAATGCAACAAAACGTACAATTAACAATCAGATGACAATTACGTTTGAGCTTCCGAATAAAAATGTAAAATCTTTCGTAATTCACGACGTGTATAATTTTGTAACGATAAGAAATGATTTTCTTACTCACATCGAGGGTCAAACTGGGAACAATAACTTCGCAATTAGGCGTGACGATCGGCACGTTCGATAGACTAATACTACCATCGAGACTCTCTCGCACAATGCCTTTTATTATTGGCGTCCCGTCGTGAAACTCAAGCACGCTCTCACGGCAACCCGATAATGAACCGTTCGTACCCCGGGTTTGATGACTCGTCACTACGCTTCGACGATACTTGCACAACGACGCGTCCCTGAAAACGTTCAACATTTCGCTTACGCGATTTGCGTAACCGGCTAGAGCCACCAATTCCTGAAATTCGATCAATTATGTCATTTTATTATTCAACATCCAATTTTTACTCATAAAAACTCTTTCTAATTTCAAATTTTGTTCTTGAAAAGAACAAAAATTAATTTCTAATTTCAAATTTTGTTCTCATTTCAAATTGTGTTAATGAAAAAATCTTTAGGGTTCAATTTTAGTGACTTTCAAATCCTAAATGTAGTACTAAAAATCTGAATTTAAAATATAGAAGTTCCTGAAAACTGTTTTTAAATGCAATAAATAATTAAAAATCGATTTTTTGCGTATTTACAAAAAATAAAATAAAGAAGATGGTTACTGAAAAATATTGAATACATTTATCATTATTTTGGTAAATAATATTCGAAAAAATAAGTAAATTTCATAGCGTTCTCTTCAAAACCACTAAAACATTCGATCAAGTATCGCTAAAGAAAAGTTTAATAAAAATACTGCACCTTGTAAGAGGACATTAGACGTTCGACCGCATCAGCTCCGGAGCTCAAAAGATTTTTCGAAGTCGTGAGATATCTCGTGCGTTCGCTTACTCCACCTGGGAAAATTAATTATGAATATAAGATTTTCTTTTTCCCAAATGAAAAGGAAAACAAATTAGATGAATGTACAAAAATAAACAATAACAAAAGTAAATAGAAAATTGGAAAAAAATAATTAAAAACAAAAAAATACGATAAATTAATAACAAAAAATTGTAACAAAATTCCGTGACAATATTCAATTTTGAAAATTGTAAAAAAATGAGTAAAATAATAATTGAATTCGAAAATAAGTTTGTTTTTTCGTACCATCACCATCGTTGTCTCGGAACGAGCTCGAGGCCAAACTTTCAGCAGAGTTATAGAGCAACGGCATCGCAATAACGAGAAGTCCAGTGCCGGACCAAACGTACTTCATCAGCAATTGTTCGAGCATAACGTACCAGAGTTTGAGCGTGAGAACTTTTCGCAAATGTTTTACGAGAGATCGGTAAGCGGTGGTGAGATAACGATGCTCGGCTCTGTGGCCACCGTAAAATGCGATTTCCTCGGCATGAGCGCTTATTCGTGCATGAGCTTCCCGCAAACGACCTCGTCGAGAGGCTTCCTCGGAGACGAGTTCACCGAAACGAGGCGACGCTAGTCTCAATACTTGACCCGTTGCTGCTATCACAACTGCTGCCAGTAATGGACCTGCCAATTTGTAGAATACCATTTTTTTTTAGTGAAAATAAATAAATGAAAAAACTTAGAAACTAAAAAAAAATTTAAACAATTAAAAATCCCCAGATTCGAATAAAAATGATTTATTAATTAAAAAATTTGACAAAAAAAAGTTCCAAGGACGTTTTTTAGATAGTAAAAATAGGAAAAAAAACATATCGAAAAAATTGTTTTCCCATAAATCAATTAACAAATGTAAAGTACGAGAAAATGATTGTTATCGAACACATGCTTCGTATGATCGTAAATTCAACCTTGTAAATCATGTAACTTTGCCCATACTCTTATCGCGAGAAAAAAAAATGTGACGTGTTTCGATCTCTGCGTGTCGAGCATTTTTCATCGAATGTATCGAACCATCGAGTATAAATTACTGCATATGAATATATGAATATTTTTTTAGGAAAACTCGGATCTTTGATTCACTAGACGGGAATAAGTTCTTCAATAACCGGCAACGATAGTTGTGCGGTCGGTGTGTGGTTTCGGCGATTTCCAAATTTAAGCAGCCTCGGGCGAGACCAATACTTGGTTGGGTGACCGCTTAGCCATGCACCGGCTCGCGCCTCAATCGCTGAGCGGGAGGCAGTTTTTCTGAGTTTCTGATGGTGTTAATCAATTTAAACTTAGTACCCTAACGGATCAGCGAGTCCCTAATATAAGTCCTAAAAACGTTCGATTTGGGACTCGGGCTTAAGTGGACAAAAGTGACCCTAAATGGAGTCCCCCGAATGGAACTTTTTTCCCCCTCGCTCGGTGTGAACCGGATGTGACGTTATGAGTCCCAAACTGTGGGACTTGGAGAGTCCCAAATAGGAACCTTTTTTAGGAATGAAAACTCAAAAAAAAGTCCTTATTTGGGACTCCGAGCCCCAATTTGTGAATTTTTCAAGCGAGGCAACCGGAATAAGCGATTCGCTATGTACATACCTATTGGTATTCTGTACGAGATCGTCTTTTCAGACGGTCAAGGAGTGTTACGGCTCCGGCAATATATGCCCACCCGGCGGACGATGCGTGCTCGCGCAAACGCTTGACTCTACGCCACGCTGTGGCCGGAGCGAGAAGCAAAGAAAAAGTCTCAAATTGGGGCTCGTACTCCCAAATAGGGACTTTTTTTTGAGATTTCACTCTTGAAAAAAGTCCCTATTTGGGATTCCGAGTCCGAGGTTGGGACCCATGACATCACATCCGGTTCACACCGAGCGAGGGGAAAAAAGTCCCATTTGGGGGACTTCCTTTAGGGTCACTTTTTTTCCACTTAAGCCTCGAGTCCCAAATGGAACTTTTTTGACTTTGGGACTCGCTGATCGGTTAGGGTAAAAATATAACCGCCTGTATCGGCCGGGTTTTCCACTGTTTCCCTTGGCCCTCGTGCAAATGCGATACAGTAGTGCGTTAGGAAAGAGTGGCTGTGGGCAACACTCTTGGGGGGTTCTCAGAAACATGGAAATTAGAAATTAGTGAAGTGGGAAAAAAGTGGAGTTAAAGTGATGGGACGGGCTCATAAAAAACCGCAAGTGTATACGCAGGAACAATAAAAATAAAAAAAGTTTCTCAATAATAACTAAGAAATTGATTTAATTATATTAAATTAAAAAAACATATAAGTGATTAATGATAAATTATTTATATCTTATTCAATGAAATCATCGATCACTAATCATTCTCATTGATTAGATCGATCGCATTCGAATTATTTTAGAAAAATCAGATACAAACCATTTTTGTGGACAAAACAATGATAAACACGGGGATTATCTTATTATTGAAAGTTATTGAAATACGCGATGCCATTGAATCGTTCTCAAAGATTATAGACTTCTTTTTCCCTTCTTATCGAAACTGAGAAACGAGCAAATACAAGATCGAGATGTTTGTGATTTTTGCTGATATTTTTTTCATCATATATCCATTCACTAGTCCAAATCAAATACGATTTTGAATGTGATTTTTCGATATCCATCGAATTTCTAATCCTTTGCTATTTTTACGAATATATTCCATTTTATTTCATTTCAGCATATTTATATTTTTGAAAATTTCACTTTTCTACTTTGCTGTTAGAAATATGTTTTTTTTTTTAATACTTTTCACCGTTTTATGGTTTTTGTAATTAACATCGTAGCTTGTGTTTACCTGGTATGGTTCTGGCTCCCATTCGAGAGGAAAACGATACTAGGGCGATTCCAACGAGCGCGCAATCCAAAAGAGGCTTTGTCAGACTCGAATAAAGATGGGCCACGGAACTGGCCAATTCTGAAAGATCGTCAGTCAGTCTTTGCTCCGCACCTCCGAGTCTCGTATCCAGAGCCGATACTCTGTAGTACGTCTGTTGACTCAGATACATCTTGTACGCATATTTAACTAGTCTCTCTCTAAAAAATAAAGAATTCCAAAAAAAAAATAACGAAATGATAAATAAAAAATTATAAAAAATGTATAAAAAAATGATTCATTAAAAAAATGATAAAAATTATATTTCAATTCGGAACGAAAATTAATTATTTAAAGATAAGTACGTAAAAAAATTAAAATTGGAAATCAACTCAAAAAACATTAGAATTGGTAAGTTTAATTAATGAATTGTATTCATAAATTTTATCAGAATAGTTACTTCAATTGGATTAGAAATTAAGATAAGCTGGATTGTATTTTGGTTGAAGATGAAACCCGAGGTACTTTTTTTTCAATTAATTTTCAGAAAAATTGAATTTCTATTTCAACTTAAATCGAAATAAAATTCATATATCAAATGTAACGGAATCTGGATCCATATTTTAATTTTAAATGCAAAACAAACTTATAATTAGTTCGAAAAAAAAAACGAATTTAAATATCTATATTCAAACGATTAATTTCAATAAATTAAAATAAAATTTAAATTTGATATATAGATTTGTGTAGTTACGTACCTAAAACTAAGCGCAAGATGACCTTCGAGATATCTTATGGCAGAATTAACAAAGGTGGCGGGAAGAGCTATGGCGAACCATCTGGCGAGCATATAAGTAAATCCGCGAACATCTTTTAAAACGATTCTTTTGACAATTTGTCCCTCTAGGGTAGCGACGTAAACGGACAAAAAAGTTCGTGCTAATAAAGTAAAAGTCGCGCAAGTGAGCAAGCCAGCTTCCCTCGTGCGCCATCCGGGAACCATAATTTTCAATAATTTCACTAATTGTAGAAGAAAATTTTTGTCGAGTCCGATGTTAACGAGATCGGGGGAATTTTCATCGGTGGAAAAAAAACTGGGTGTTTTGATGTTTTTGATAGTTGACAGTTCATTGTTGCAAGCTCGAACAGATAATTGCTCATTTTTATTTTCACTTTTTCTTTCTTCTTCATCGTCGTTCTCGTCATTCTCATTGCAGTCGCTTTTTTTATTCTTCGTTTCTTCGGCGACCTTACGATTATTTCTACGACGTTTGACACTTGCAACGATATGAGGATAACCGATTTTCAAAAGATACAGAGTCGTTGCGACACCAACGACCCCTCGTGTCAATTGTTCTTGTTTAATCCCATATCTCGCCGAGGTTTTATCAATTATCTTGGAAAAAACCGACATTCCGATACTTTGACCGATCTCATCGGTAAATATTTATCTATTTTATGAAAAAAATATCGACGTATATAATCCAAATCGAGACTATTATTTATAGAATCATTAGCGCATAAAAGACTCGTCTTAAAATAAATATTCAATTAGTTTTTATATTTTTTATAATTAAAAATTATTGCATATTTATAAATATTATGTGTAAAACTTTTTTTTGTTGCTCTATCGAGCTTCGCGAGATCAACGTAAATTGCACAAAGCACCACGATCGCTTCTATTTTTATTTATATTATTTAGTCTCTTCCAACGCGATCGCGCACCGTATCTCCGTCATAGTCTAGATCTCCCAACGTTTTTTAAAAGAGTGGGGATAATTTTATGTATATAGTAATTGGTACAGTTCAACACAATAATAATAAAGCATTGCGGGTTGAAACGCGTTTGAGATACGATACGCGTACACCGGCAACTGAGTAACAACTGCGAGCTACGAAATCTCGCTTCTCTCACGAGCAAAAAGGAGCCTCCCCCCTCTCGTTCTTCTGTTGTGGAATCCGCACAGTTGCTATATGAGAACGAACCATTTTCTCGACGAAAGTCCTATACGACGTGTGGTCGACGGGGAATTATAGTGCTTCAATACCCCTCTTTTTTCTCTCTTTGTACTCTCGAGTGTAAACGTATCGTCAACGAAGCCTCTTGACGTCAACGTCGCTCTTCGTCGACGATCTCGTACTGTGTTCCATCAATTCTCATTGTCACCTTCGATTTATATCGCGAAATTTGATGGGAAAATTTTCATAAATTTTTCTCAGTGCAATTAAATGAATTATTGTTTACATAGAAGTAATTGTCAGAATGGTCTATGATTACTGAACATGTGCCCACAATTGCAGACCAATTCGTTGAGCCGTTCTTGTTACATATAAAAATGTTTAATTTACGTACACCTTTCACGTACAGTAGAAGCTTGATTCCGACGACAACTCGAGTCTCCGCCGACAAAAATACTTACGCTTGATTAGAGCCCACGGAATCGAGATAGTCATGCTTGAGTGATATTTGTATGAGAAAATGTGGTTCACTGCGGTCGTAACAGATTTGTGGATATACTTTCGGCTTTAGTTTTTATTACGGAAATTATTTTTTTTTTTCTATTCATAATGCTCATATTTACGCAGAAATAAGTGAATACTCTACATTCATTCCTTTATTTCGAACATAATTTCGATATACATAGTGCATTTTGTGTATTGCCAGGGTTTGCATTACTAAAAAAAAACTGATTGCAGCATTTAACGCTTCAAAATGTAGACAAACAATTACCAAAAAGCGTCACTTTTTCTTATCGGACATCTACAAACAGATATATACATAAATACATCGTTAATTTTTTTCCCCTGAAACTCGTTTCTTCGATGTTTTGAATCAATTTTCGACGCTCCGGAGTTGAGGATACATTTTTTCAGCCACTTTATTTACTTTTTTATATTCTTTATTATCAGATAAACGTTTCTGTCCAATTATAGAAATAGAGTTGTTTTTTTCGTATGTTTCCTTTGTTTGCGTCTTTGAGTGATTCTGAAACGCGTTGGACCAGCTCGTGTTGCTTTCTCACGATGAGTCGACGCTCGTATATAGGAGTCATATTATTCACGGACGTGTATGAGAACACTTAGGCAAGAGTTGGTACGAGAGCTCTTTTGAGTCGAGAGTTCAAATAATACTACGTCTATTCGACGAAAGATTTATTATGTAGCGTAGACTTGGAAGCGGGGAAAGTGAAGTCCCTATTCGCCGTTTGATCAATACACCATTTCGTATTTTTTCTTTCATTTACGCACATAAACAAAGCGTATCAGAATATAGAGAGTTGAGGAGAAAGAGAGAAAGTAAAAGTTGGTCATCTAAGTGCGTGTATTGAGACGTCGATCATGTGAATCCGGAGTAATAATGCTATATTGACTTTCAATCCGTTTCTTTTGTTTTCTTTCTCTGCATCTTTTGTGACTATACAATTAAAAAAATGTATTCGGAAATCGAGCGTCACTCAAGCCTTCAAAAGTATCCAAGAACGAACCTTTTTTTTTCACGTTCCGGTGGTTAAGGAAAACTTGTACCTTGTATTTTAAAGTAAAACGTGCATGTTTAACCGGAAGTCGGTAGTCATCGAAGCGGGCAGAACGTTATAAGAGAGAAATAAAATAGCGGAGATACGTGTACAGTGCGTGCAAAAATCGAGTGAGTCACGCTCTTCGTTTATCTCGGCTGCTCGGGTCACGTCATTATTTTTCTTTTGCTTCATTTTTTTTCTTCTTCAAAGTAAAGATTAATGGAAAGTTGCGACGCTCAAAGTTCGTTCCGCAGGTCGCGGACGCTCGTTTCAACGCTATTTATTTTCTGCGATGGAATAAATAAGGAAAATAAAAAAATAATGAGCAAAAACTTGAAAAGTAGGAAGTTGTGACATCTAAGTACATATAAAAAAGTATTTAATGAACATTGTAACTGATCACGCATTTCGTTACGAGCTTTTTGCAAATGTACAATCTGCTGTGCGAATTTGTTGCATAATAGGATTTCAAATAAATTTTTTGTTTTTATCGCTCTCGAAACATTTTTATTCATTCAGTTTGTAGCATCAGTGTTGGATCTTCGATGTCATTATACGATGCTTTGATTTCACATAATTTTTTATAGTTTACCGGGTGTCCGAAGAGAAGCACCCAAGATTTACAGAATAAATAGACTGCGGAATGCTGGAGAGTAAAGTTCTGTGATATTTTTCTCTTCAACGCATCGTTAATCAAATATTAATTAACTAGATCCGCCGAAGCCAATCCGGAGCGCCTATTTGAAAAAAATTGAGCGCGGCACGCGTTGCCCGAAAACGTTTGAGTTTATTGGCAGCAGCTGAAACGGCGAGTCCCGTTTCCCCCACTCCGCGCTTTTTTCATCGACCTACCGGATTTGCGGACACTAATTAATTGATATCTCATCACCGACGCATCGGAGAGGGAAATGACAAAGGACATTTCGATTGAGAATTTCACGATCTATCGATCCCATAAATTTTCAGATATGACTTTCGGAACGCCTTATATACAGAAAAATTGGCGGGAGATTTTGTACTCCACGAGAAATTTAATTGAAGGAAGTTGCAGCGTCGTCTGAGACGCTATATACAGTGGCGTGCAAAAGTTTCGGGCCACACTACTTTTTCCAGTTAATTGATAAAATATTTTATTTCTCCACTCGTTCATTGTTCAAAATATTCAAGAGAGTTAGAATAAAGGTAACAACGTCGTATATTATATTTAATTATGGCGTATTTTTCGTGTACTACGTGGAATGATTTTGGTCAGTGTGCAAAAGTATCGGGCCACTATATCGCCGTGGCTTCGTACGTACAGTTTGTTTACATTTTTTTCCTCATTAGTTTCAAAACATGTCCTACAATGGAAAATCAGTCTCCTTTCTGCCACAATGTCGAAACACACGAATATTCAGCTTCGTGAAATCGTGTTAAAACTTTCGTCAGAAGGAAAAAGTTCTCATGATGTTGCGGAGACTTTATCTATTGGCAAAAGTACCGTTAATCGTATTATTACTAAATATAAATTAACAAACTCACTGTGTGACAAAAATCGGAGCGGTAGACCGCGAAAAACTTTGAATCGCGTCGAGAAAATTATAAAAAGGAAGTGCATTGTAGATCCACGAAAAAGTGCTGCAGATGTTTCCCGGAAATTGCGAAGTGAAAATCTAGCTGACGTTAGTCGGAGTACGGTATCTCGACGTCTCAAAGCTGCGGGGCTGATTGAACGTGTTGGTGTAAAAAAACCATTGATTAGCAAAAAGAAAAAGAAGGCTAGATTAGACTTTGCGAAAAAATATCAGCGCTGGACGGTATCAGATTGGCGGAAAGTACTTTTTTCCGATGAATCGAAATTTCAATTATTCGGAATTGATGGTCGGAAGTACGTAAGACGTCCAGCAGGTACCAAATATAATGTAAGGTACCAAATGCCTACCGTAAAACATGGTGGCGGAAACATTAAAGTTTGGGGAGCATTTTCTGATGATGGCATTGGTCCGCTGGTGGAAATTCATGGCAATATGGACGCTGCAATGTACAGGGACATACTACAAGATCATATGCTCTCATTTGCAACGAAAAATTTGCCACGTGGTTGGGTTTTTCAACACGATAATGATCCGAAACACGCTTCGCGTCTTGTTAAAAATTTTCTTCAAAGCCGGAAAGTCTGCCTTCTTGAGTGGCCATCGCGGTCACCGGATTTAAATTCTATTGAACACCTGTGGCAAGACCTCAAGCATCGTGTTGAAACGAAAAATTACTCCAACAAAACGGAATTGTGGAACCATTTGCGAAGCGAATGGGAAAAATTGCCACCAGAACGAATCAAACAACTAATTTGGTCTATGCCTCGTCGGTGCGCTGCAGTCATCGCTGCTAAGGGCATGGCAACAAAGTATTGAGTCGAGTGGAGAAGACCAAGACATGCTTCCTTATTTTTCAAGTTTTTGTTATTTTTTTCATACCCAAAAGTACGCGGTCCAATACTTTTGCACAGCCAGTCATAAAAAATTGTTGAACAATTAATGATTTAAGATCGATATCAATGTATACTTACTTAACTTATTGTTTCTAAATATAAGTGATTACGTGTTATCATTGCGCGTTTTTTTTCCTCCCACCACCATATTTCTGTTCAATGTGCATAAAAAATAGGGTGGCCCGAAACTTTTGCATGCCACTGTATATATATGTATAAGGAACATTTCATCGAAAATATTAATTGTAACAACTCTCATTCACACAATACATACATTTTGAGGTGTGACTTAAATGTTGTGGGGAGGTACGAAATGGTGCAAGCATGCGCATACCTATTTTTACCCTTCGAGTTTGAGGTTATGTTGCCGCAGCGCCTACGCGCCAGCGTATCAGACGAGTGTGGTAGGGATAGCAATGCCCACAGCCACCATTCCCCTTGGCGAGACAAAATAGAATGGGGGGAAGAATTAAGGGGAATGGAAAAAATCGAGGTGCAAAAGATCAAGGTCGCACTGTGCTTCAAAGAAATTCTATTCAACCAGAAAAAATCACACATTTTCTAAAGGGCTGTTCGGGACTTTTCATCATAAAGTGGGAAAGTTTGCAAATTGATATTTTTTACAGTTTTCTGTTTATTACTGGAATGGCCTGAGAGCCGGCATTTGCTGACCAGATGTTTTATGGTGGATTAACCATTGGGTTTTTTTCCGTAAAACTACGCGTCGATGTACGTCGCCTCTACCTGCAAGGGATTTTTAACCCTTGAACCAATCAAATTTCAACTTTTTTTTAGCAACTGAACACCCAATCAAAATGTGCGATACAAAATGCAAAAAAACCCTCTCTCCAACCGAAGGAGTGGGAGTAATTCTTACATTTTTAACTTGTCTAAAATTTAGAGGCTGTGGTTAGTTGACAGTCACCAAGTTCACTTCAAATCACATATATACACACACGCACATTCCACTTGCAATCTTTCAATATTCCATTCAAATATATTTTTTAATTTAATTGAAATTCTCGGTTCGAAAAACATTCTTTATTACACGAAAACAGTCACACTTTATTAAATTTAAATTGTGACATATCAAATCATTTCGTCAGACGATAGTGCAATGAGATTTACGACCTCATTGGATTTTAAATAATCGCAAAAGAATTTGGTATAGAAGTGTTCAGGTTTGCAAATAAAATCATACGCGTACACACTCGACTTATATTTGTGTTTGTTCCCTGAAACACTCATTTTTCTTATATTCTTTCTTATATTCATTTTACGTACCTACATTTACATTTATTTACATATACAAACATATTTAATTATTTTTTTACACTGTTTTTACACTCTCCAGCCTGCGGAGACTTCGAAGATATATTTTTGTTGTCGATTTTTCATATAAATATATTCGTGTATTTCTTATATTCGAATCTGCTGCAATTTCTGGTTTTACAGTCGTCACAATATAGAAATTGAGTCACGCGTCTGGAAAAATCTTTTTTACAGATTTTTCATGAATCAATTAACATAGCAAAGGACCCGCCCTTATGTCTAATAAAATACTCCCGCGATTCCCGACAACCGTCTTTCAAATTCGTGTATTTGTTACAAAATATTGTAGCTAAACTTTGTTCAAGCGAAACTAAAAAATATCATACCTGCGTTTAAAAAGAAGTACTTAAAGAAAATTTGTAAAAAATAAAGGCAGTAAAACATATTTTTCATAATACACCCAGAAAAAAACATCTAATCGATTCAACTAGGATCTAGATAAATCAAATAAATTTTTTCCTTGTCTTACGGTCAAATAGAGGTCCATTTAACTTTAAGAAATTATTTCTTTGATCACAATATCTTTATACACTTGCTTAATGAAAAATTTAATATATGTATTAAAATCGGACGTATTTTTATCTTAAAAATTGAACGAATATGAAAGTTGAAATAAAAATAATGTTTATATTATAATTTATAATATAATATCAATTATCTCATATTCAATTATGATCTTGTTTAATAATATTTTCATGAGTCTGCAACCCTGGGTATTAGGTACAAAAATTCACGTTTATCTTCCTAGACATGGTCAGTCAAAATAATAATACAGTGCGACCTCGCTTTTCTACCGCTTGGGGAAGGACGGGTAAAAAATTGAAGTTCAGCTGAAAGGTGTGACTTAAATGTTATGAGGAGGTACGAAATGGTGCGAGCATGCGATTTCTTATTTTTACCTTTAGGGTTTGAGGTTATGTTGCCGCATGGCCTGCGCGCCAGCGTGTCGGATGAGTGTGGTAGGGATAGTAATGCCACTATTCCCCTTAGCGAGACAAAATAGAATGGGGGCAAGAATTAAGGTTGTTTAGAAGGAAATCAAGTTTTATGAGAAAAATTTGAAATTTACACAGTGGGTAGACGAACATTCAAGCTATGTCTCTGTAAAATTTCAAGTCGATTCGGAGCTTATTTACGAAACAATAAAATCGCAAAGTTGCGTAGTTTTGAGCGCTCGACTACAGTCTCTAATGGACAGAGCCATGCGCGATCTCAATAAACTCGCGATATATTTATTCGTGCCATTGAACTTTTAATAAAAAACTAACCGCATACTCTTTAAAATATTCCGCATCGATCAAGACCAAAATCATTAGCCTTTGGAGAATTTCTTCGAAGATATTTCAAGATATATATTGAAAATCGCGTTAAAAATCACTCCAAACGATAGGAGGGGATGAGACTGACTATGTAAAGCATAGAAAAATTTCCCCCACTTTGATCCATCCCCACCCTCCTTCTAAACAACCTTAAGGGGAATGGAAAAAAATCGAGGTGCAAAAAGATCAAGGTCGCACTGTACTACATTGGTTCCCGCAATTTAAGCGCATCCAGAGCGCAATTCGTATGTGAGAAATGCCTCGACGCTCTGCGCCACGTGGTGGCCGGAGCAAGAAACTTTAACGTGGATACTCGAACAAACGGACTCAAATAGCATTATCCGATTTAAATACAGCTTTCTAGTCGAAACGAATAGAAATTTTGTTGATTCAAATTTTAAAAAAATCGAATAAACGATCCTAGTAGATCTGAAAAGAACTTTTTCTTGGGTGTATGAACATACACAGGCCAATCCATCCATTACGTTTTTGCGTAACGCTGAAGGTCATTCACCGCTGTACACATTCATTTTCATGCATTGACCAACACACGCACATTCGTTCCATTTATGTGTGTGTGTGTGTGTATTTAATTCGAAGACGTTTCTTAAGGATGCTTTACACATGCATTCATAGCCAAAAATGTTATTCGATCGGAACTCTAGTATTCGGCGTATGTTGCGAAATATATTTTCAGTAATGATAATCTGCAAAAAATGTTTAAAATTCGTCTCAAACATTTATTTCCAAAAATAGTCGATTCTTTAATTTCCTCGTACAAATTGCATTTGTTTATTTTGCTGAATACCTTTTGGTTTATTCGTAACATTAATAATTTTGAATTCATTCATGTTTTATGTTTGGTATTTGAAAATCGTAAAGCATCCTTAGCATCCCGTGCAATTTCGCGAAGCCCAAATCACATTTCCGGTCTCGGAATCTCAAACAAAATCATAAAACGATTTTTTGTTCAATCGATTGCATTTCTCATGTTTTTATCGCTCCAAACTTTTTGTGATACACTCATCATACGTGCTTTTGAGCCTCGGAACTTGAGCTGATATAAAAACAGAAATAAAAACTACGGTATTGCAGGTTTTGCACTCGGCTATACATCGTTCAGTCTCCTTGACCACTTCTCATTGCGACTCGCTTTACGGGCGCATGGGAGATCCTTAAAAAAATAAAAGGATGAATAAAACGATGAAAACAAGAAATATAAGCGATGAGCAAGGAGACATTTCTCGAATATGGTCAAGAGAACTGGACATTTTTACGTCGTGCCTCACTAGCAACGCTCGCAAACGCTTTTAACAGTGCTTTCTCTTTACTGCTCAACCGGGATTCCCCTTGACCAATGACGGAGACCGAATGATTGTTTACTATCGTATACTTCGCAGAGGGCACTTAAAAATGTCTCCTTTTCCCTTCTACATTTCCCTCGTTTATAAAAAATCTTATTTTCATTTCTCTTTCAAGGTCATTCTTTCGCTCTGTTATTTAAAAAGAATATTTCTTGACTTTTTACTTCTATCGTACATTTTTTTGGAAATTCTTCACGCTCTAGATATCGTCGCAATTTTTGTGTTGTTCAGGGCTATTTTTCTCCCCTTTGTTGTCATCCCTCCGAAGTCAGAATCGAATGATTTTCGGCTGAAGTATTGTCATAAAATATGTTTGAGATTTTTTACGCGGTTTGTACGATCTTGTTCGGTCTTGCTGGGGATTTGCTGTTTTTGTTTTCCTTCCGAGATCATTCGTTCGCTGTTTCTCGGTTATCGACAATTTTTTTAGGTTTGAAAAACGTTTGTTTGATTGTTTTTTCTTTTTTCAAATTTTAGACTTATTCACGTATTACAAATATTCTCCAGACTTTTTACGGTTTCGCGTATTATCTCAGTTATGCGTTATTCAGGGCTATTCTCATTAGGTCAAGAGGGCATTCTCGTTGTAGCACCGATCGGATAAGCTGGCAGAGCTTCGAGGATTCTTGGCGGTATTTTTTTCACGCTCCCGTATGAGCCTGATTTTATCGATGAATTCTCATCGATTATCCACGATCCAATGCCACGATTTGGTTGCCGTCCTATCGCCTGTTTCAACATCGAATTACCACTGATTATTTCGTTTATCGTTGGCGTGCTGCTCTGAAGATTTAACGCGCTTAATTGAAGACCATTTACGCCGGATTGAAGATCTTCCGATCCACCGGATTTGCTCAGTCTTCCATTTTTTTCTGAAATAAAAAATATAAAATAAAAAAATTAATTTTATTCTATCAGAATTTCGATATTTTGCGAGTGGTCAAAATTTGGAAAAAAGTTCAATCAACTCCGAGATGTCGTCAACATTTATTTCCAATAATCGTAATGTGGAAATATTATCGGCAAATTGGTTGAAAAAAAAATGATTTTTCAGCTTTTAATAAAACAACTTTTTTCCTCTCATCATCAGAAATTAATTTGTTGATTTTGTTCATTATTTATTTTTAGAAATTTCCACATAATTTTCTCTCCTTTTATGAAAAAGAAAAACGAGACATCGATTAGATGGTAAACAGGTTTAGAAATCGCGTTTCCTGTTTCTCTCACGATAAATGTGCTAGGAAAGGGGCCGAGGGGCGTCAAGTATCTGCCTCGTCATCGACTGACCCAGTTCGTGCAAACGCGATAAACTAATAAAATGTAAATAGTCAATATGGATAGTTGCGACGTTGCATATTTTGGTAATCGAGTCAGCATCGATGAGCCATTTCTTCGAAAACATAAAATAGAGGAGAAAAGACTCATGATTTATTTATAAAATTGGTCGAAAATAATCTTTAACGTAGATCGGTGAATTTAAGCCATCCAAGATGAAGGGCTGATCATTTTTGTAGCCATACATAAATACGAGATAAATTGATATTTGCAATTTGAACGTTATTTACCATCTAATTAGGTAGTAATTAATTCATAAACATCGACTGTTCCCGACACATCCCTACGAGCATAGGAAAATCGTATGCACGTCGAGACATAGAATTTTTACATTCGGTATTTCCAAGATTTCGTAATAAAAAACTGATCACTGTATTCCACGAATATTCCTCAATATAAAAATACTTAGATTTTTGGACGTTACCGTTAAAAATCGACTGACAAATAAAAAAGTATTCATTGTAAAATCATTCAGATTTCAACAGGAATAAAACGGAAAACGGCGCGAGAGCACTTAGCAACTTTGTTTTCGGCGTCTGCTAACACATGCCTTCAGACGTGACAGATTGGCAATTTGACCGTGTTTTTCTTTCCTGTACTCGAACGTTTTTACCGTATTTGATGAATATCGATAGAATTGATAGTGATTGGTAAACAGACAAAAAATGATAATTTCGGCAGACGACAGTAACGGCTATATCACATTTTATAATCCACTACGCTTGTCAAAATTCAGTTATTAAACATTTTTTGAACAATAAAATCATATAAAAATATCGATTCTCCATTATTTATATTTCGGAAATAATAAAATCATTATTTTAAAGTCAGTTTTGTCAAAAAAATAAATTCAAACTAAAAAAAAAAAAACGAAAAATACATTAACATTTTTTGGAAACGTCATCTGTAAACTCAAAAGATTGATTTTTTTTTTCAATTTCTGCGAAAATTCGTGCAAATATCGGTATTTGAATTTTCTAATATTTTTCTTCTAATTTTTGGACATTTATACTTACCGAAAGTTTTGGCTTCTCGAGCATGAGCCAAAAGTTCGTCGATTCGATTTCTGCGAAAATAAGTGCCAGCGATATCCCGTCGATTTGCTGCGCCACCATTAAATTCGTTGTTGCCGATCGTGTACCGATCTTCGTAGTCGTCATCGCTGCTACGATCCTCAAAATCTTTATCTTCGTTCTTCAAAGAATCGCCATTGTTGTTGTGATCGGTTTTTTGTTGGGTGGAGAGAATCGACGCGTCTCGAGGCAAAGGAGGGGGCATGGGAATCATCCTTGAGGAGGCGTCGAGAAGTCTCCAACGTCCTAACTCGTCGCACCAGGTCGCTGAAGACCGTATAGATTCAAGGTCACGAAACGGACAACCTGGCTTCAGATGAGGTATCATCGCGTCACAAAGTTGAGTTGCCAAAAGCTCTCGGCGCAAAAGGTCACGCCGTTCGGCATCCCATGACGCCTGAATTCAAGTTTCAAGGTCATTTACGAGAACCAACAGCAATATAAAGTTTTTCTCGTTCTTTGAAAAGTTTCAACGGATTTTTGGGTTTTTTTAGTTGGTGCTAAGGGTTTTTAAGGGTTCGTTGTGCAAAGGTTCGTCGTAAGTCGAACAGTTTTCAGGCGATATGAAGATGAAATTTGGTATGAACAACGGAACCACACTTTCGCGAGGTTGAACTCGCAATTTGACAAATTTTTAAGTGAACCATATTTTTATTCTTAAATTCCGAATTCGGCATCGATTTTATTGAATGGATCACTTTTCAGCATCGTTATTATTGAAAATAAAATCTTTTACGATGAAGATAACAGTTTATTGTTTAAGTTATTGAATTATTCAAAAAAATAAATGTATTTTTTATCGCAAAAAAAAACAATTAAATAAATAATAAAAAATGGATAAATATTTTTGAAATTTGAATGATTTTTACTGACATTTAAAATAAAACTTAAAGTTGAATTACACATAAATTCGTGCTAGAAATTTTATCCCTAAAAAATTTCAGTACTTAGCGGTTCGCGAAAAATCAGAAAAAAATCATCGATCTTTAAGACGTTGCGAACATTAATTTGGAATAATAGAATTATTATAAGATTAAAATTGTTTTAAATAAAATTTGTGTAACGAATAATCAGACGATTTTTTTCGTCGTAGAAAATGAATTTTTTGAGTTTCTAGAATACTTTTGATTTTTTTTTTTAATTCCTCTTCTCAATTTTACTGTAGGCGGTGGTATTTGAAAATCTGTTCGTTCAGTGCCGTAAAAAAATGTCTCATTTATGATTTTGAATCTTTTTACAAAAGCACGTGATTTTTTATTAACTTATTTAAGGATTTTGGAAAGATCTAAAAAAAAAGGAAATATTGAAAAATGAAAATGCATATGCATTGAAAAAAAATTACCAAACTCATTACACGTAAAGGAAAAAAATGTTTTGACTATTTGTCGTAGAATATTCCGTTCAAACAATAAAAGTAAATAACTTTTCAGAATTCATATTATTGAAAATCAATGTTATAAAATTTCAAAGATGGCTGAATGTTTTCGATTTTCGTCCAATAGTGAAGTTTCGAAACTCTGATCCAATTATATTTTTGGTTGAATATGTCATTAATCTTTAGGGAGGAGGGGGGGGGGGAAGTCATGTAAACGTACGTTTTTACAAGATTTTTTTATAAAGAAATGGAATAGTTTATTGAATTAACATAAATCATATTTCAAAATATGCGATGTAAGGTATATTGACAAATTTTTTTAGACTAAAATATTTCAAAATGGCGGCGCCACAGCTGCTGGAAGCAAATTTTCGCCGTACAGTCTACAGGTCTCAAATCTCAATTAAAATCAAAAAATCAAATTTTTATTGTTAAAATACATTAATACGCTTTGCATGACGGAGAGAAAAAAATTAAAAACTTAGGACCATTTTGAAAAAAATCACTTATTTTTTTTAATTGGTCCTAAATTTTTTATTTCTTTTTCTTTCTCTCCGTTACGCAAAGCGTATTAATGTATTTTAACAATAAAAATTTGATTTTTTGATTTTAGTTAATATTTGAGACCTGTAGGCTGCACGGCACAAATTTACTTCCAGCAGCTGTGGCGCCGCCATTTTGAAATATTTTAGTCTAAAAAAATTTGTCAATATACCTTACATCGTATATTTTGAGATATGGTTTATGTTAATTCAATAAGCTATTTCATTTCTTTATAAAAAAATCTCGTAAAAACGTACGTTTACACGACTTTTCCCCGTTAACGAGCATGCAAAATAGTGACAAAAATAGATATAATTACCTGAAGATCGGCGACTTCGGATTCCAGTTGTTTAGCCTTTTTGATCATTCGTTTAAGGGCGTCCTCGGTAGATCTGAGTTGTCCGTAGACTTCGAAGGCGCTGCCATTTCCATCCTGTGAACTTTTTTCAAGTGCCTGCGCGAGTATTTCCAATCGTTTGCGTCTCCTTTCGCGTCTTTTTCTTACTTCGTCGTTGCCTCGTGCTTCGCCACCGATAGTTAATTTTTCCAATCTTCTCATGACTTCTCTTTTCGCGGCCTCCCTCTTTTTTCTTCTTCTTTCGTCCAATTCGTGACGCATCGTTGCAACAACTTTGGAATCGTTGCTCTCGTCCGATCGAGCAGGTTCCTCGAAGTTTTCGATGCTCGAAAGACCCTTGCCATTTTCTTGACGCAATCTCAGTGAATCGACCTCGTCTCGCAATACTTCGCTCGAGATATTCGAGTCTCGACATTCTTTTCGTAAATTTACGACCTCGCCGTTGTACCCGATTCGTTTTTTATTTATGTCCTCGCTATTTTGGAGCTGATAATCTTGATCGATTTCCCGATCAATCGGAGACGAATAATCGTTCAATAAACGAGATCCGTCACCGGTCTCGAGCAATTTTCGTAAACGCTGAAGCTCCAATTGATATTGTCTCAACAACGCGTCCTTTGGATCCTCATTCACTACTGGCTTGTTCTTAATGCAACGAGCTCTCGCCGCATATCTTCGTTGTATTCATTAAAAAAAAAAATAAAATAAAAAGCATCATTCCAAATATTTGATAAAACAACTTTGACCATTATCAAAAACGAATTTTTTAATAATTATTATTGTTATCATTCTGTATAACGAGTTTTGAACATTATTAATTATTTTAAAAAAATACTATTTTTTGTCGTTATTGCTATGATAATTGTTGTTATTATTATTATTGTTGTTGTCGTTATTTTGATATTGTTATTCTCATTAAGAGTATAAACTCGTATTTTGACTGCTAAATTTTGTGTCACAACTGGCAGGCTTTCAAGGTCGGTCATTCACCAATGATTAAGCGTGAAGCAACTTTTTTAAAATTTCGGCATTGAAAGATCATCGGGATAAAAAGACCGGACAGACTTGAAAGAAAAATATCGTGTTCATTGAAAAATTCGTATAAGGCAACTTTATTTTTTACGAGCTAGGCTTGGATATTATTAAACCAATGACTTTTATTCTCGTTCGGCATATTCAAGGTCACACTTGAATTTAATGGCTTAAAAAAAATGATTTCGTTGAATTTTTCTATAAAAATATGCGAGAGTCACGATTTCTTATCGGTTTTCCATAAGTTATGAGATGAATTGGAAAAAGGGAAAAAATTCTTGAGTATTTGGAAAAATCGACAAATTCAACGTGTGTCAAGAAAAAACGCCCTGAGGTTGGATACGGCGAAACAAATGGCGTAGTTGACGCAATCTCCGCGCGTAATTGAAGTAAAACTTTAAATATTCAATAGAACCAAAACATTTTTTGAATGAAATTCAATAAATATTTGAAATAGTATCATCGCATTTCTCGGGAAATGGGGAAAAGTATTTCAGTCAATTGTATCAATCATGTTTGGATTGAATGAATTGCATTGTTTAATTAAAACGTATAGTGATTGTACCGAACAATTATGATTTTGAAATGACTGTAAAAAATATTTGAAATTTTTTTTTTTATACATATATTTTTTAGAATATTTTTTATTTGATATTTTTGATTTTATATTTTGCAACTTTCAATAGTAAATGCGATTGATCGATTTTTTATTCTCTCGTAAGAGAGCCTATCCTGACATATGTGACAAAAGCTTTTTATATCAGCGTATTTTAACTTTACTATATAAAAGGCCTTAGGCCTGTTTACCTCGTCCTCGTAATCAAGGATTAGGATTTTCTCAACGACCATCGGTCGGAATTATCGTTAATCAATGATTCAATGTCAGAGCTTTATGTGCACACGGGCGGTGCGACGCTTACGCGAGAGCGCTCCGCCCGTGGCCCTCTAGCGGATTTCTGCCACACCAGAAATCCAGCCAGGGAATAAGGCTGTTCGGTTACAATATATACAGGATTAGGCATATAAAGTGTACAGAGCAATAGCACTCAAACTATTGATCATATCCAAAAATGTTTCAAACAAAAGTTTCAGTGTTCGAGAAGGCCGTCACACTGGACCACCCTATTTTTGTATCGGTGGAGGCGCTGAAGCTACGTCAAGGTCAACTCCACTTTTTTAAATGGAACCATGTATTTTTTTTCGATTGATATTATTACCGATTTTAAGACGAATTCAGCGACCTACAACACACGGTCAAAGTATGAAAATCGTAGTCGAAAAATCGAAACATATCGGAATAATCACTTTCAAAGGATCCACTAACCTTCATGATTAGATTGATAAAGATTCTTGAAAATCGTTCATTTTCGCGATCTGATGTACTCACATTAGAAGGTAATGCGTGACTAACTGATATGTCAACAGAAAATGCGTACTTGCTGCCGATAAAAAACATTGGTATCTTAACGGGACAGACCTAGTTGGAACGTCAAAAAAAAGGCCTTTTTTCCGATTTTTTTTTGGTCAAACGATAAAATAATTCACAACAAAAGTTCTTCCGTTTAAAAGATACATATGTAATGCATATGTTGCAATTTTTTCAACGCAATACATATCGAAATAAGCTGGTGACCGTCAATTGCCGAGGACGCTGCAAAAAAAAACACGGTTTGCGGTGATCAAGCTCACGCTGCAACGGCTCATCTGAAACAAAAAAAACGGAGGGGATTTTTAGTTAATGATATAATGCTCCAGTTGAACGAAGGGTTTTGAAAAATTTCCATTTTTCACAAAATGGCGGCCGTTAAAAGTCAAAAGTGTTTTTTTGACCAAAATATCAGTTCCATTTTTTGCTATTAAAAATAAAAATAATTATCCAAAAAAAAAATCCTTCGTTCATATGGAGGACTACCATGTATAGAAGAAGTGATATAAATTTCAACCCGATCGGTAAAGCCGTTCTCGAGCTACAGTGATCACCGACTTCAAAAACATGGTTTCGAGAAAAACGCACTTGAAGTCCGCTACCTGCTTACCTATGGCTCAGACACGACGTGCTACAAAGTCTTGTATTTCGGCGAATAATGGTCCGATTTACATTTACCTGGGCGGAAAATGTTCGTAAGAGATTCTACTTTTTGAAAATGAAATTAAAAAAAAATCGATTTTTCGAAAATTCTAACTAGGTCTGTCCCGTTAAGAAATGAAAACAACGATCAAACAAGTGCTTAAAAGTCGAGTCGATCGTTGTTTTCATTTCTTACGATAACAATATTTCTTATCGACAGCAAGTAGGCATTTTCTGTTGACATATCAGTTAGTCACGCAAGTTAGACGGTCTTTTCATCAGCGAATTAACAAGTGTTTACAAGTCAAAGGTCATCACTTCGAGCATCTTCTGCAGGTAGACCCAAACCAAGGTTAGTGGATCCTTTGAAAGTATTTATTCCGATATGTTTCGATTTTTCGACTACGATTTTCATACTTTGACCTTGTGTTGTAGGTCGCTGAATTCGTCTTAAAATCGGTAATAATGTCATCGAAAAAAAAATACATGGTTCCATTTAAAAAAGTGGAGTTGACCTTGACGTAGCTGCAGCGCCTCCACCGATAAAAAAATAGGGTGGTCCAGTATGACGGCCTTCTCGAACACTGAAACTTTTGTCTCAAACATTTTTGGATATGATCAATAGTTTGAGTGCTATTGCTCTGTAACACTTTATGTGCCTCACACTGTATAATTCATGTTAAACAAAACTCATTGTTCGGGCAATGAAATTTTAGTAGCTTTAGCAAAAGGTTTATTTGTTTGAATAGTAACAAAAAATTTCATCCAAATTACTACTAGATAATTAGCTTAATCACAAATTATATTCCGTTGATCTATGGTGTCATTGAATTCAATTCTCGCAGAGAAGTTTATTCGATGTTATTATTTTATCAAGTCACGGACAAACCGTATAAAACTCAACTTCCGTGTGATTATTTCAAATTCAATCGATTCTGTGTCTCAGTTTTATTTTTTTTTCAATGGTAACCATTTATTGCAGTTGTATCATATGAAATACACTCAACTCAAATAAATTAAAATTTAGCAGCAAAATCTTGGAGTAGTTGTCTCAACGACATGACTTTCAATGAATCAATCACCGGGTGATTAACTAAACGTAATATTGGCACAATGAAATTCATCCAACCTCATCGCGTAGTTGTCAATACTTTAATTTTTTTTCAATGTAGAATATCAATTTTCGTAATATGTCAAGAATGGCTGAATTTTTCTCATCGAATCATAAAATAGTAAAATACCGAATGGGAAAAACGTTAGACTGACAATCTACGTTTCGAGAGGTCAATTGAGGTCACTGGTTAATAAAATATACTTCAGTATCTTACCTAAGAGTGCTCAGAGTTTCTTCGGCGTCAAGATGACAGGGGCTGAGACATGCGATCATGAGTGTTCTCGCATTTCCGCCAAGGCTGTCTCTGAGCAATCTGGTCAATTTGCTGTCTCTGTAAGGTACGTGTCTACCGTTGCCAGCAGCGAGTGCGCTGATAACGTTACCGAGAGCGGAAAGGCTAAGATTAATACTGGCGGCTTCTTTGAGGCGATCACCGGTTGCGCCGGTTCTCGTTTGTCGCTCTGAACCGGCAAGATCAACAAGATGCAATCTTCCGCGTCTTACAGCCCCGCCGTTTTTGTCATCCTCATCGATCGCTAAAGCTTCAAGGGATAACGTCAAAACAGCGTGGCTTCGAGAGCTCGCAGCGTTCATTTTTGTCGCCGCAGCGGCTCTTCGAGCGTCTCCTTGACTAACGAGCCTCGAACATTCAGCGGCGTTTTTCACCGTGATCTCTCGCAAACCACCCGAAACGTAAGTTCCTTTCGAAGGATCTTCCTTCAATTGTAAGAGACCATCGCCGCTCCCATCCTGCAGCAAATCTCGCAATTTCTCGTTGTAAATCTCGAGATAACTCAACAACGCGAGATAACGCGTGTCCGTACTAGACGTTGATGTCGCCTCGAATATGTGCTCCAACGTACGCTCAATAAAACCCCTCATCGTGTGCGATTTTCCGCAACCGGTTTGACCGTACGCAAATACCGTACCGTTATAACCCTCCAACACCGCTTCCACTATCACCGATCCCACGTCCTCGTACAACATTTCCGTTGTCGATGATGGACCGAACGCTGCATCGAACTGATAAATCTTTCCCACACCACCTCCGCCTCCGCCTATTGTACCCTCCAACGTACATGTTTTTCCCAGTGGATCTATACTCACCACATTCTGCAATTTTTGTTCACCAAAATTTTCATTTTTATTGGTTTTGTTTCTTTTTTTATAAAAATCGTTACGGATTTTTAAACAATCGAATAATTGAGTAAAAAAATGTAACATTTGACGCAAATACAAAAATATGGATGAATAATCATAAATAAATGAGTCATAAATTGCAAATGTCTTGAGTAAATTGTAAAATTACTGAAATTCCAACAAATTCGATATTCATTGTCGTTTTGAACTCGGTAAAAAAATGTGAAGCTGTATAATTGCCAATAAACACCCAGAAAAAAGTTCTATTTAGATCTACTAGGATCGTTTATTCGAATTTTTTTAATTTTAGTTAATAACATTTCTATTCGCTTCAGCTAGAAAGCTGCACTGAGAAAAAAGATTTGTTGTTTGAACAAAAATTTTGTTGAAATCATTCAACACGTTGATTTGTTTGTTCCAAACACTTAAATTGCTGGCTCAAATAAATATAAGCTGCAGTAAGCGTATATTTATTTGAGGCAACAATTTAAATGGTTGGAACAAGCAAATCAACGTGTTGAACGATTTCAACAAAATTTTTCTTCAAACAACAAATCTTTTTTCTCAGTGTGTATTTAAATCAAATAGATAATGCTATTTGGGTTCGCTTATTCGAGCACCCAAGTTAAAGCTTCTCGCTCCGGCCATCGCGTGGCGCAGAGCGTTGAGGTATTTCTCACATACGAATTGCGCTCTGGATGTGCTTAAATCGCGGGAACCAAAGTAGTTTTATTATTCTGACTGACTAAGAAGTCGAACGTGAATTTTTGTACCTTCCCAGGGTTGCCAGACCCATGAAAATATTATTAAATAATATTACAATTGAATATGGTATAAATAATATTATAAATATTATAAATAATAACATAAATATTATTTTTATTTTAACTTCATATTCCTTTAATTTTAATTTTTAAGATCAAAATATGTCCGATTTTAAAACATATATTACATTTTTCATTAATCAAGAATATAAAAATAGTGTGATCAAAAAAAAATAATTTCTTAAAGTTAAATAGATCTCTATTTGGCTGTGAGACAAGGAAAAAAATGTTTGATTTCGCTAGATCCTAGTTGGATTAACTTGATGTTTGTTCTGGGTGAAATAAATGAGTAAAAAAATCACTGATAAAACTTGTGAATAGAAAAAAAACCTGAAAACATATATTACATTTTTCATTAATCAAGAATATAAAAATAGTGTGATCAAAAAAAATAATTTCTTAAAGTTAAATAGACCTCTATTTGGCCGTGAGACAAGGAAAAAAAATATTTGATTTAACTAGGTCCTAGTTGTATTAACTAGATATTTGTTCTAGGTGAAATAAATGAGTCAAGAAATCACTGGTAAAACTTGTGAGTAGAAAAAAAAACCTGGAAATGTGCAGGCAATATTAAAAAATCAATTACTTAATTACTAAATTTATTAAAATTGTAAATTCTTTGGAGGATAAGTTAATGAACTCGAATAATCATAAATTTAATACGGTTTGAAATGTCATTTTATTACTAATGATAAAAAAAAATTAATTAATGGAACGAAAAGGTCAATGTGCACAATTCGGATAGAAATGTTCCTGTCTTATTGTCGAATGAATCCTCTGAGTTGAGAATTATGACAAGTCATCGTAATTGATGAATTGACCTTTCTTGATTTACAAGTAAATATGTGAATAAAATATCGTGTGTATGAAGATGGTTACGATAATAATAATGCTTTATTATTATATTGACATTAGGAGTTCTATAAAAAGGTAGAAAACTGTGAGAAGAAGAAATGAGTGAAACGATTATTGGAGATTTTATTGGCAGATACGAAAAGTAAATTTTCCTTGTCTCTTGTCTTGTGGAAATGAAACCTCTTACGATTAATTTGTCACAGCAGTTTTCGAATGCTGGATCGACGAAAGAATAATAAACAAGTAGAGTTATCGGTATGTTTTGCAAAAATAATTTGAATAGTTTGGCATTTAATTGGAAACTTTTGACGTTTTGTTATTGATATGTAAAAGTATACCTCACGTCTCGACGATGTCTTTGCATAGATGTCGTGAAATATTAAACATGACGACTATAATAGGATTGAATTTACGTTCGATAAAGTATGAGTTGCCCTTTTGTAGTCTAGAGACTCATATGGATGTAAATATTATGAATAGGATTTTTCTGTCGAGGAAGTGATTAATAAAAAAGACTGAATTCGTTTAGAAGATCATTCAATTAATATATTCTACTTCGTAATAAGTAGTAGTAATAAAACTAGGTAATCAATTAATTAAAAGAAAACGAATTTTATAATGTTGACATTAAAATTTTTTAGATTCCATTTCAGGTGATTTTACAATGACATAATTACAAAATTGATGCATTCGAGAGCTGACTTTATTGACTTCAAGTGAATCAAATATCAAATTGGAAAAAAAACTCAATTATTCCTACATAATTATTGATTTTACGAGTATTTGACAAAAAAGTGTTTACACTTGTAAACTAAATGTACAAAAACGTTTGTATGCAGTTGATCGTTCTATATACACAAGGGGTAGGTATAGAATCGAAGAATTTAGTGCCACACGAAGTGTGGGGTGTATTATCGATGGAAACAAACGTGGAATATGTGTCGAATCGATAAACTGTGTCTGCAAGGGAATCTTAAGGCAAGTTTTCAGCACGCATACCGATCGCGTGAGTTTGAGAGAGATAGGATCGTGAAGATAGTGTGGGAGTGAGCGAGAAGGTGTTTAACCTCGACTTAACGGGGTTTTTTACTGAGCGGGGAAGTGAGCCAGGATCCGTTACTCGGCATAATATACAGGGTGCTGAGAAAATTGTGTCAAAACTATAAAGAATAAATAGATTGCGAAATTCTGAAGAAAAAAGTCTTCGAGTGATTTTCTCTCCGACGCACCGTTGATGAGAAATTAATTAATTTGTGAAAAGCCAATCCGGTGCGTGGATAAGAATTGAGCGTGATGAAAATAGAGCGCAAGCGCAAACGTACTCTGCCGCAAACTCGCGCTTGCGAGAGCAAGGCGTAACGCGCTTCGCAGCGTATCAGATTGACTGTCACTAATTAATGAATATTTTATTAACGTCGCGTTCGATTGAAAGATGACTAAGAATTTTTCTCTTCAGAATTACGCGGTCTATGTAATTTCGTGTATATCTAACGTGACTTTTGGGACACCCAGTTAAAGTCATAAATGAGAGGAAGGAAATTGCGCTTAGTGAGTTACTAATGCATTATGAGAGTCCCAGGGGAGTATGTTATAAATCATTTAGTAAGTTACAATGCACACAGAGATGTTTGTGTACGTGTCCAGTTGTGCGAAGCGGTTGGCACGACAATCGCATGAGTATGGGAGATATGAATGTGCGTCCCATACATGCAATATTTCTTTTTTTGATACTATGCGCGCTGCATTATTGCGGGAAATTACGGAGTGTTATATTGTGGCTAACGGCACTATGAATAACGGTTGGGATATCATATCAAGCTGGGGTTACAGGTCCAATTTAAGGCCAATTATTAATCATTGTGCCTTTGTGATAGTAAGCAAAAAATATGCGGTAAAATAAGAATTGTCCAACTTTCGAATAAAATCCAATACTTCCAAAAAAATATGTTTGTTACGACTTCAAAAGCATCATTAATTATTATGGAAAAGTAAACAATTATAATTTTGTTTTCAGATCAACAGCCAGTTAACTCGTTTGATAAAAAATTATTATTATTATTGCAAACATTTTTTATTTTTCATATTACGTTGCGACCCATCCATAAATCTTCGTTGAGTACAATCAATTGTTGTTGAAGCTTTGCGTGCAAAACGGAGTTTGTTCGCGACAGAGAAATTCCCGGTTTGTCCGAGAAATTTTTAATATACCGGGTGTCCCAAAAATCTCTTACCACATTTTAAAGGGTTGGTAGCTTACGAAATTCTGAAGAGAAAAGTCCTTAGCCATTTTTCTCTCCGATGCACCATTGATGAGATATTAATTAATCAACGAGCCGATTTGGCGCGTGGAAAAGATGAGAACGAGGCAACCGTACCGCCATATTGCACGACCCTATGCGCTACGGCTTAGTTTGCGGGGCACGCTTTGCTTAGCGGCCTCCATATTGGCTACAACTATTTAACAAATATCTCATTAACGATGCGTCAGAGAGAAAAATGGCTAAGGACTTTTCTCTTCAGAATTCCACGCTCTATCTACCCTGTAAATTTCAGCCGCAACTTTTAGGACACCCTATATATAATTTATTCCTAGCTTTAGCCTTTTTCCAGCAGACACCTGTCGCACATATACGTGCCCATATGTGGCAGAATATACTTAATAGTTCTCGATAAAAATGCAACCTTTCGAAGGATGGACAGAGAGGGTGTTTTGTCGCAGGTCGCCTTGGCTACACCCGTTTACGAAAGCGCTCGATGTATAAGCTTGTTATTATATACATATATACGTATATATTTATGTAGAAAGAAAAAGAGAGAAAGAATGACGATTTTCCGAGTTCCTCGAAAGCTCGTAAAAAAATTCCGGGTCTTGGAGCAAAAGAAATAAAACGGTAAAATTTCCATGCGAACGGATCGAAAGGAACAAGGGCGACAATTCGAACACCGTATTGGTGAGGCAGGGCTCTCAAATTGGGTCAATTAGATAGCGAATCTCCTTTTATGACGAATTCTCGAAAAATTGAATGCACCATTTTCATTCTTTTTTATAGTCTTGAAAAAATAGGATTCAAATATTTACTCTTTATTATAATTAGAAAATATATATTCCGTGTTTATCTTCATTACTTTTATTTTTTTCAATATTATAAAAATATGTGTACATTTTCGTCGTAAATATATTATTTAAAGTATTGATATTTTTGCAGATAACATTTTTTTACGTACCCGACATCCCTGTTGTTGTTCCTTTTGAGACAGCGGCCTGCATCTCACGGCCACTTTTACTGACTCGCTCATCTTAAACAGAAATGGAAAAAAAGCACAATAAAAGAAATTCGATCTGAGGATAAAACGTTTGTGCCACGATATTAATTGAGATCCCAAATTTTTACGCAATATTGAATGATTAAAAATGAATAATATTTCAGGGTTAGACAAAATAAATCATTCGAAATAATTTAAAGTTTGCTACTTTACATTTTCCAATAACAAGTACATCAATTTTAAAATACTAATTTACGTACTTTTTGAAACAACAATTCTACTCTTTATTTCTCTACTTCAAAACAATCACCGCCTAAATATCCCTACTACAAAATAGTTTTTTTATCTTAACATCTCTACTTTTGAACGTGTCTACTTTCTGTCATCTCCAATCTTGACCCGAGATCCCTGCTACAGGTTCGAAAACGACCCCAATTTTTTTTATAGTAAAAAATTTCTTTTTTACATTTTTTCAAAACTTCTTTACGTTTTATAGTTTTTATCATTAAATGTTTACCGAATGCGACTTTATCATACATTATTGTCTGCGTTTCCAAAAAACGAAGAAAATGGTTTATAATTAAACCTCATTATCGCATACCAGGAACATTTTATGCTAAAGAGAAGATTGGGGTCTTTTTCGACACCGTTTACGTTCGGAAAAATAGATTGTAGGGGTCTAAAGGTTAAAAATTACCACTCATCGTGAAATAAGCTACAAAACATTACTACTCCGGAATATACGCATTCTAAAGAGTAGTGATATTTTAGAGGGAGTATATTTCGCTGTAGCTCTATTTGAGTACTAATTTTACTGTTCTAAGGTAAATGACTATAACTTCGTCAGAGGATATAATTCCGTCAGGTATGGGATAGGCTCATATTACGAGATCTCATATTTTCGGAGGTCGAAAAAAAGTGATCGTAGCATTGGGAACAGAAAAATCACAATGCATTGATAAAAAAAATTAACTGAAAAATAACACATTCTCGTGTATTATTTTTCTTTTCAATACTTGGCGTCGAGACTTCGTTGTGTCTCTAGATCTGAGAATGACATTCATTTGTTTTAACCACTTTACAATACCATGATTGGAAGTTATTATAAGATAATAACTTCGTTAAATGATACAAAATCTTGAAAATGTCAGTATTTACTGAAATTTTTAAGTAGAAGTATTTCAGAGTAGTAATGTTTTGAAGTAGATCCAATTTTATGGTAAAAAAAAAAAATAGTGTAAAGATATTTAAGAAGGGAGTTTGTTTTACAGTACAAAAAGAAAGAATACAGTTGTTAGGATGATTTAACCCAATGCAATATCAAAGTAAATGGATAATTCATTTTTGAATAATAAAAAATATTTCGATATAATATAATGAAAGAGAAAAAAATGGAAAGTAAAAAAAAATAATTTAAAACACAGCTCTCTGATGGAAAGATTACAATTATAAAGGAAAATGAGTACACAAAATTTCCCTGGGTCATTCGATTGACAATGTGCGTGACAGAGAGTAAATGTAAGAAATGTGGCCACCCTATCTCGAAACTCTTGCCGCCAGTGCCTAGTTTTGCCCTTGAACCCACGAGAGAGGCATTGAACCTCTCTTTTCTTGAAGCTGACGCCGTGTGTTTATCGCTCGTTTGTGAGACTGTCATTAGGGAATGGTTCATTCGATTTCTTTGTATACGTGCATGGATGTATCGATTATTATTGTTATTATGGGTGGGGGTAAAATTTTCGAATGACGAAATTTCGAACAGCTAAAATAGCGAATTTTAACATACAATTATATATATATATATCGATAACTGTATGTTAAAATTCGCTATTTTAGCTGTTCGAAATTTCGTCATTCGAAAATTTTACCCCCACCCGTTATTATTATGTAAATTACTATAAAAGCTTAGATCGAAGGAAAAAAACGAAAAAGTTTGTTTATTCACAAACGATGACCTTTCATTTTTGCGTGGGACAATTTTCAGGCTTGCTTCACGTTAAAACGAGGAAAAATTGGGCTAAATAGCGATTGCCGAGATGGATAAGACGCGAGATGACCTCGTGACCAAGTGGTCGTCGAAATTCGACCTTGAAACTCGTCATACGATCGGAAATATTATTTAGATACGAATTTCTATAGATCGAGAAAAAAAGTTTTACCATTTTTTATGCTTATTTGATGATGTTTAATTGATTAGCAAAAGTAATAAAAGTAAATTTGAATAGTTTGAATAATTGTTTTGCCACTTTTGATTATTCATAAATAATACATTTGACTGTTAGTTCAAAATTTTTATTTGTTTAGGCAAGTTTATTTTGTTTCGTATTAATTAGCAGCGGCTCTTTTGATGATTTATTCATGATTTCTTCATTTGGCGCGAATTCATTAAGTCATTCGAAAGAGTAAATTAAAATAAAGGTGCCTGAGAAAACAGTCGTTCGACAAAGTGCATCAATTAACAAGTTTCCCTACCTTAACATTGAATTTCTGCGATAAAACGTCATAGAGAACACGTAAAATTCTCATCAGCCATTTTTTCCCATACGAACCAACGATGACATTTTTCTATTTTTTTTTTTTTTAATGTGCACGGCTAAGGGTCGCGCGGTAAACTGTCGCGTGTAGATTCAGGTGAAGGTTCGTTTTCGCATTCTCACGTTTTGTGACATGCGCCCGACAGTATCATGAAAAATGCATTTTTTCGTCCTTATCGATTGAAAGACTAATTCCGAAAATCATATTTTTATTATTTTAAATGTAAATAACGAATGTCAGCGTATTTTGACATTTATACGATTCAATGTATTTATACGATTCTTTTTCCTGAGATTTATTTTATTTTTATACGATTATAATTAGTACCGCGAAAACTGCAGCTTTTGATCAGCGCCGCGTGGCGCTTTTATAAAGCTTTTAGCGTTCCCTGGTCGGTAAAACAGCCGCGAGTATATCGCTTGATATTCTGCTATTTTTCACCCCTACCATTTTTCGGTACCGAGTACAATTGTGCGGAAGAAACGAAAGTTCAAACTGATTTTAAACCAAATAAGGACAAACCATGGCACTCAACTTGAAAGATGAAGAAGAGGTCAAGGAGTATCTGAAAAATCTTTATACAGAATACAGATTTGGCTGCAACAGTGAAAAAAGTCCCGAAGGTTAGTCCTGATCACATAACCTCAAATTTTTCTCCTACTTTCACGATTTTTTTTTCATACACCGGTACATAATTAATAATCACGAACAGTGCCTATAAAATATTCGTTTACTCAGCTTGTCATCTTTTGGGCGATTACGAGGAAAGTATAAAAAGAGATAGTAAGAAAGCAGCCAACATTTACAAGACGAATTGTGATGAGAGAAATTACCCAAGAAGTTGCGCAAAATACGGCGGATTTGCACTTGTGGGTAAGTAAGAAAGTTTGTCGTTTTGTAACTTCATACTTTCGACGTTAGATGACGCTAAAAATTCCTTCTGAATTTTTTAAGCCAGAACGAAAGGATTTATTTTGCTTTAATTTTTTACTAATTTATGTACGTTTTATATAAACTCAATATAAAACTTAGAGAAATTATTTAAAAATGAGGGTTTTGGGTTTTATCTAATTTAATCAAAATTCTAATCTCAGTGCGGGTTTTGTCCAATTTTTTCTAAAATACCCTTTGTTTTCGGCATGGTCAATTTGTTTCGAAATTCGAAACTATTTTTTTAATCAATTCACGAAATTTTTTTTCAGTTACGTTTGAAACGTTCACCAAATTTTTAAACACTTCAAAACTTGTCTGGATTTTGTCCGACTTTCTCAAATTCTTGAAGCCTGGTTTGGGTTTTACCGCATTTCTTAAAAATTTGAAACACAACTCAACAATCTTTTCAACTTTTGAAAATTTCCCTCCGCTATTTTTTTTGTGCCTTCTTGTTTTTCTTTTGGAGTTAAAATGGGGTTCACGATGTAATACTTTTTCAAAATACGAAACTCTCGTTTGGGATCTTGTAATTATTTTTCAGCAGTTAGAACTTTGTGTACTATGTTTTCAGTTTTCTCAAAATTTGGAAATATCTCTATGTTAACAATTGTTTTTGTCAATTGTTACAAATAAACTTTACCACTAACAAAACAACTTTAAAACTTTGACCCTTTGAGTTATGGTGGGACATACGTTTTGTCTCACCTTTTTTTTGCGATCTTTTGATTATTTAACTACTTTTGCCGCAACAAATACCCGATTTTTCATTTGTACATGATCCGTAGGACATTCATGAATGTACAAAAAATATGTGCATTCATTATTTGTTAATTGCATAAATACCATGTATAAACAAATAGTCCAAATTCGTGATTTTTCATGAAAAAATGCATTTTCTACCAATCTACTATGAAAATCGCGATGCCAATTTTTTCACAACCTTAATACACTCCATAAAATTGTTAAGAATTTTTTCAAAATTTTCCGTTTTGTGGTTTTTGTTAAAAAAATAAAGATCCGATCGTTTCTGTACTAGATCCAAACTAATAATAGTATTGACTGAAAACGTTCGCTTATATTCGAATTTTTAGTTCAAATGCGTAATCAGCGACCCCAAAAACCTATGCATACAAACTTTCAAGTAAATCAAACGTAAGGAATAATGTATGCCTCAAAGGGTTAAACAAAAAACTTTAGAACTAGATTGAACTCTTTAAGGCACTCTATCATTTGCGTGAGTGCGAGAGAGATAAATGAAAAGCAGATACACGTTTTTCTCGGACACGCTTGAGGTTTCGAGAAAAAGAAAAAATTCGCCTTCTTCTTTGACGAAAGGAGAACAACTCCAAAAAAAAAATGTGCAACAAGATTTTTACCGACCGTACGACTGATAGATCGCCTTAATACTTTTTCCAAAAACAAAACTCTATTTTAACATTTCTCCAATATGGTTTTTTTTAATGTGTAGCTTTTTTAGTCATTTTTGCAATGTTTGCAAAATTAAAAATGTTTTTCGTCAAAATCATTTTGTAATTCAAGGCAAAGGATGTGAGAAAAATTTGAAGGAAGGTTACGAGTATACGAAGAAGGGTTGCGAGCTTGGTGACTCGTACGGTTGTTTACACGCCGGTGTGGTAGCGACGTCGGGCGAAACGGTGGGGGAAAAAGATCAGATGACTCAAATATCAAAAGGAATGGAAATGTTGAAGGATTCGTGTTGGAAGCACGGAATGGAAAATGGCTGTTATTGGCTATCGGGAATTTACATACAAGGAATCAAAGACTATCTGGAGCCAAATTTATTGGAAGCGTACAAAGTCTCGTTGAAAGCTTGCGAAGCTGGTAATCCGTACGCTTGTGCGAACGTTTCTCAAATGCACGCACGAGGTGAAGGTGTCGAAAAAAATCCAATCCTCGCGGAAGCTTTCAAGTCTCGAGCGCTCGAACTTCATAAAGAACTAACCGAGACTCAAAGATCGGTTCAATTTGGTCAGGGAATTGACGGTTGACCTCATTTTTTTTCAACCAACGAAATTACAACTTTCAAGTGCATTTGTCCCTTGCTCAATATCGACGATGTTGAAAACAAAACAAAGAATCGACGTGACGAACTTTCTAAGTAGTGTTAAATTTTTCTCAATTTTTCGTTACACATCGTAATAACGAACCTATAAAATGAATTATTATATGTAATTATACGATTAATAATAATTATTATTATATAATTAAAGAAAAATATATCATTATTTCCCAATTTTTTTCGATGAATTATGCTGTGTTATAATTATAGCAGTCAAATTAATAAACTATAATAGTGTAATTAATTATAATAAAGAATTTATAATTATGGTTCAAAAATTTGGTGATTTTGGGCTACGAATAAATAGCAATGAAATTAGTAATTCAATTACATAATCGTACAGTCACTTATAACAGCAAATATATAATTCATTTCCTAATTTTATTATGAAAATTTTGACGTAGCCTAAATCTTCAAAGAAATGTAATTAGCATTAATTATATAATGAGTAATAATTATATAGTTAGGATTCTAATTGATAGTTATTCAATTAGAAATGATAAATCAGCAGTTTATTTTTAACGAAAAAACCCATCCGCAAAAAATTTAATTGATTCGGATTTTAAAAACGAATAATTCTCAACATCCGGTAATTAAATTTAATTATCGTCGCCAAGAACAAATAACAATGACTTTCTTTTTTTGTTATCGAAGTGGAAGATTGTTCGAAAAGCCTATCAATAAACATACAATGTTTATTGATAGCCTATCAATAAACATACAATGTTTATTGAACATAAATAATGGATACATTACCATAAATAAAATTAAATTAAAATACTGACAAAAAGTATTTAAATAAAGAAAATAAAGGTGTATTTTAAATTTGAATGAGTCAAAATTGATTCATTGGAATTTCGGAAAGGCCTCGTATCTACGCCAATGTCTCTCTCTCGCTCTGTCTCTCTTTTTCTCTCTTTTTTCTCAGGAGAGTAAATACTATCTAGTTATTTTTTATGAGATCGCGTTACTTTCTCACACGATCCAAAGTGCAAGCCGTTTCATAAGTGAACTATCTCCAGATAGAGGATAAGATTATCTTTGGTTTTCGCTCATGTAACGTCGTTTTTATAAAATCCTCAACGAACTTTTGATCTCGAACGAAATAGCCAGCCAAATACTTCTTCGTAACGGGTTATCAAAAAATTCATCAGTTTTTTAAAATTATTTTACTGTTTTTTTTCCTTTCTGCTTCGTAAACCGGTAATTTCTGTGCGTCTTTTATCAAAAAATGTGAACAGCGAATTAAGGTGGCTGCGGCCTTAAGATTCGGTGATTTATATGGCATTCCAATATTTACGAGTTTGGCTTAGATAGGACTCGATCTTTTTTTTTCGCTTAAGCGCCCGGTTTCTTCACAGATCCTTTTATTTCTTCAGACACAAAGCACACAAATATGGAGGACGATCAGCTTCAATATTATTTAAAGCAACTTTATCAATATATCATATTCGTATTATTATTTTTCGTTTATCCTATTATTTAATGTTCGAGTTAATTTTTATCCATTTATTAAAAAACAAAAGGCAACAAAAATGTATTTTGATTAAAGTTATAGAAAAATTTATTTTTATATTACTGAAATGTCATCGATCGAAAATCTTATTGCATAAATTATTATATAATATATTAATTTTTTCATGTGCTTTGTAATTTGTATACATATTCTTGTTGAAGCAAGGGAATATTTGTTTGAGTTTATTAATCGACCAATTAATCAAAATAAAGTGAGGTGTGACTGTCGTAGGCCTTATATAAATGAAATGGGGATACCTTATCCGTACGAAAGAAATAGAAAAGATTTGTATTGAATATACAGGCCAGGCGAGAGTAACTCCCGATTATAACGTTTCTCCCCTTCTCCCTATTATTTTTCGTATCTCCCTCTCCGTACGGATTAAAGTGAGCTGATGCTCGCTCCGTTCTCGCTCTCGTCTCTCTTTCTCCACAAGATATTATATTCGAGCGAAGCGAAGTTCTCCGGAGTCGATCATCGACGATCCTGGAACAAAGTACTCGTTACCGCTTGAGGAAAACACGAGGATGACGTTTACCTTGGCCGCAACAGCATTCGTGCTCTTTCTCACTCGCCCAACTCTCGTAAGCAATATACGATAATCAATCTTTCTTCCTCTTCTTCTTTTATTCTTCGATTCACTCCTATCTTTAATTCTTAACCTTCTCGAAAGTAGATCAAGCTCCGATTACACGTTTCGCATAGACAAGAGTTCAGTTTGCCAATTGCCTCGTTGCGATATTATTCTAATTTGAAACTACATTTAAAACAAATATGTACTATACAATAGCCAACGATTTTTTTACTTTTTTTCATCTTTTTTTCTTTTTTTTTGCAAATTTGTTTTTTATCTTCAAATAAATTTATGTTTATAATTTAAAAAAAAGAGTTGTAATTATTCATAAAATTTTATTAATAATTGCAGGGACTCGAGGCGAACGAAAAGACTGTTCTAGATGTGACTGTATATTACGAGGCTCTTTGCGGCGACAGCATAAGATTCGTCAACCAACAACTTGCACCTTCTTACGAGGGCCTTAAGGAACATCTCAACATCGATTTCGTACCCTACGGAAAAGCTTCGGTTGGCAAAAAAAAGAACACTTTACAATTTCTATTTGTAATATCTAAATTAATGTTTTGAAAATTTGAAATTCTTGAAATTTCCAAAATTTTCAATCAAATCTATAAAACATAATTGAATTTATTTTCTTCCTAATTATTATACGATAAAAATATATTTCACGAAAGTTTTAGTAGGACAATTATTGTATTAGAATCTTCGTCAAATTCGAATCTTAGTAAAAAAAAAATTATTATTATACAATAAAAAATGTTATTTGACGAAAATTCTAATAGAAAAATTATTCTACGAGAATCTCCGTCAAATTAGATTTTTATGAATAAAAATTATTTTAAAAATGTCGCGAGCAGCAGAGAAAGAACGAAGAAACCGGTCAATGGAGTTTCCAATGCCAGCACGGGCCAGACGAATGCAAAGGAAATCGTGACCAGGCCTGTGCTCTTGACGCGATTAACAAGACCGAGGATGTCGCAAAACGTCAGGATCTTTCCGTGGACCTCGTCGTTTGTGTTATGAGCAGTAGAAACCCAGCAACCGCTGTTACTCGGGTACATAATAAAAAATCATGAAATTCATATTTATTTTTGACTTTTCGAATCAAGAGATCGAAACATAAAGAATTTGACCTCGTAAACATTCATTCGAGCAAAACACTGGTATTTAGATTACAAGATCTCGAATCCCTTCATTCTTGTTATCTTTTTAATCATCCTGTTTATTTTATAACGATATGAAAGAAAAATCAATATTTTAGTGTAAAATTCGAAATGTTGAACATTTTTGATAATACCAACAAATAATTGTAATGTTTGTTTATGGAAAGTGCGGAGAAAGCGTCAACTTGAGCGAAGCAACACGAAAACTTATCGCAAGTTGTCAAAAATCGAGCTTGGCTGACGACTTATTGGCTCAACATGGTGTTAAGACCGGGAATCTCGATTCCGTCCTGACATTTGTTCCCACCATATCGGTTAACGGGGTAAATATTGAAAAAGAGTTGAATTAAAATTTTTACGAACTGTTCCTGTCTTACTTTTGAACTAATTTTTGTTTCATTTGTTTTTCTTTTATGCAGCGAGTCGAAACGAAAGCGCGCGAACAATTTAAAAGATTCGTGTGCGAACTGGTTCCCCAAAACGAGAAACCCGAAAGCTGCACAAGTACTTGATGAGAAACAAGAAAGTGAACAAAAATGAAGATTTTGTACTAACTTAATATGGATTAGGTTGAGAAAAAAAATGGACGCGTTCATGTCGAGCTAATCCTGTAATATCTATATACAAATTGTTTTTTATGTACAAAATACAAAAAATTGTTGATTATGTCAAAAAATGGAGTGATAAAAAATGGTGTTTAGAAAATAATTGTCATAATAATTATAAAAAAATCTTATAACTAATCTTTGGATTTACGATGAGATCCACGATCCCCGACGTTTCCTGAGATCACAATTGAGTAAGCAATTCTTTAGAACTACTTTTTGCCGCCTCGTTTCATTCAATTTTAAATCTTTGATTGTGTTTGATTCTTTTTTTATCGTTTCCTATGGATGTACGATATCACTATCCACCGATGAATTGTGTATCATCGAGATTGCTGAGCTCGAGAAACTGTTGCTCAATATCGGATCCGAGCTCTTGAAAATCCGTTACGTCATCCCCGTAAAATTCTGTAAAATCAAAATAAACAAAGACTCGTGAGCGAGATTCTAAAACAAGATAACAGTTTGAAAATATTTAAAAACTTTATTAAGCTTTGCAAACACCGTCGAAAAAAAAACAACTATGTTTTGTAAATTTGAAGCAATTTTCGAACGACCTTCAATACAGGAAGCACAAATATTTTGTAAACAAAATGATTTCCGGTTTTTCGATAGCTTGAGAGAAACTAACTGAAATATTTTACGAACCAAAGCAAAAAAAAAATCTCCAAAATGTAAAAGTTCAAAAAAAACCGTTTTCGATCAAAATTTCTAAAAGAATTAAACAAAAAAAAATTCTTGAAGTATTCAACGTCGATCTATAACCATTAGCAATTTCTCAACGTGTTTTGCCGCGTTAAAAAATAAAATAGCGAAATTCTGAGGCACGTATAAGAAACACATTATTGTTTTTTTTTCTATCAATGGCACTTACATTCGTGATAAGATTCGAGACGGTTGACAAAAATCCTTGTACGAGAGGGCATAAGGAGACAAAAGCGTGCTGAGCACGTGGCATAATGTCAATGAGGATTTTTGGTGTGGCGCGTGCGTTTGGTGACTCGAGCTTGCACGTATTATAAGCTTTCACATTTTTTCTCGTTGGCTTGTGTGTGCCCAAAAAAGTAACGAATATTATTTTAAGCCTCGGTGTGGGGGGTAAAGAGCGTCGAAACCTCCTCTGAGATTAACTGTGGACGCTTAAATATATATATATATATATACATACGTGAATATAAATACATATATGTATATAATCGTTCATAAATATATATGTAATCGTTCACAATTATTATTATTATATGGAAGAGTTAAACGCAGGCAAGAGTTGTCGCAGTTCAAGGAACGTATTTGAGAGCAGCACGCGCCTATATGTGAACGTAACGTTGATATTTCGAGGGCTTGCACGAAAATCTGTACGTCATGGACATTCTCGACTGTTACCCATTCCAATATTCGTTTTATATATAGCCATTGTACTGCGTATACGTTAGGAAAAAAACCCTTTTTTTCTTGAAAAAAAGGAGGAAAAAAAAGAGTTGGCGTATAGTTATCGAACATGTGTTATCCGAATATCTTTGAAGTACGCCAGGACAAGTCTTAGGATTATATATATATATAGATATGTACAGGCTTATATGCGTGTAGAATTTTTTTTCGAGCTACCCCACGTGACCATTGATTACTCTATTCCTTAGCATTGTTGATACGGCATGTTTCATTTTTTTCAGACTGCTCTTGAGATAAGCAAAGCGATTGCAGCTTTTCTTACAATTTGTTATTCAAAAATGTTTTTTTTTTTCGTCGGAATTCACGAGAGAACGACCAAGGAATAGAATTCGTTCTTTCGAGCAAAAAGAAGGAAATTAATTAGAGAATTTTCGGAGCAGAAGCTCCGGATTTTTCTTGTAGATTACTTATGCTTGATCATTTTCTTTGAGAAATTGTATTTTTTTCAGTTTGTTTCTCGCTAGATTGTTTGCGGATTCAGATTGAGGTTTTGTCGGTTAATTAAGTTATTAAAAAAATTGATTTTGATGAGAGAATTTTTACCTCCACTGTCGATTCCCGCGTACGTTTCGTCCTCGATTAAAAATCGTTCGACGGATTCGAAAGGCACGTACTCCGGTTTATTTTTTTCCATCTTCGACGTTAAACGTACCTCCGATGCCTGAATCTCATGGAACGAAGAAAATTTTTCCTGCTTCGTAATTTCGCAATTCTCATGCAAGCAATTACTCAACGCGGACGTGGACACGTTGAAATTGCGGAATGTCGAGTTTTTCACGTTCTCGAGGGACATTCTGTGAGAGGAGATTTGCTTTGATGACGAATCCATAATTGTTCCTCTCGTACTCGATCCGACGATCGTCGATGGATCTGCATGATTTTTCACGTGCTTTCGGAGACTCGATGGATCTGTGTATCGCTTGCCACATCCTAGCACTTGACACGCGTACGGTTTCTGTAAATATTTCAATTTTCAGGCGTTTATTAATCATGAAATATACTTGTAATTTAAAAAATACAATAGCAAATTTTTCAATAGTCACTCGATTAAGTTGTTGAGTATTGTTGAATTTACAACACTTTGAACCTAATCTCTATTTGCCCAAATGGTTCAACATCTTTGGAAATTTATTTTGAATTCATTTATTCAAATGAATTTATTCAATGTCTCCGGTGAACTTTGTTTTTATAAAAAATTATTTAGGTGATTGACATTAGCTGCTTCAAATAATATAATTAAATAAGAGGAAACACTTTTTAAAAAACGTGCCATTATAATCAGTTCTGGTTTTTTATGAACTTTTAATCTAATCTTTTGTCACATTAATCAATTATATCGACCGCAAATGGCATGCTTTTCAATTGCGTTCATTAAACGATTAATAAAATTTTATTAAGCACTCAAAAAGAGTGGAGAATCGGAACTCGAATATTCTATTGCAGTTCTGCCAATTTTGAGAGAATTCCGCCATTAAAAATCTAATCTCAATCTAATTGATATTTTCAGTTATTTTTAGATCATTTAAATAAAAAAGTTTGTTTTTTTTTTAATTTGCGCTCATACCGTATCGTAATGAGTTCTTTGATGTTTAGCCCTGTCGCTGCTGTTGCTGAAGGCTTTTGAGCATCCTCGATGTTGACAAGCGTAAGGTCTTTCTCCGGTATGCGATCGTTGATGAATTTTCAGATTTTCCAATCGCGAAAAAGCCTTTTTACATCCTGCAAACTGCGATAAAGAAACAAATAAATAATAATTTAACGAAAAAATTGAAGGAGGACAAATATTAATTGATTAAATAGATTTATATAAAAACAAGGAATCATTTTTGTATCCTATCATTTTAAAGCACCAATAACTGCGTTTATAAAATTCAGATTATTTTTCTCGACAATTTCATGATAATTATTATGATATTTGAAATCCAATTCTTTTTTATTTCAAATATGGATGAAATTTTCGATTCTTGAAGTAGGAATGCGTCATTAGACGCCGAAATAATTGAATCAACTGCGAATTTATTACAGGATACCAAAATCAATTAGTATAAATTTTATAACAGATTATAGTTCTTCAAAATAAGGGTAAAAAAAGAAAAAAAATAATATGAATAATAAAATTTCATTTTGGATAATTATGAGTTAATTACCGGACACTTGTTGGGTTTTTCGCCACTGTGTACACGCATGTGAATGAGCAATTTGTATCGGGCATTGAAAGGTCTCGCACGAGGACAACCTTGCCAAAGACAAGCAAATTCGTCCTGTGCAACGTTCAACGAAGTCGAGCTCGTAGTGTCTTTGTCCTTTTCCTTATCCTTTTCGCGATCTCGCTGTGATCTTCTTCCCGGACCGTGGGAATTGGAGGACGAAGATTCAATATGACGCCTTTCAATGTGACGAACCAGGCCTTCCTGATCGTTGAAAACGAAGCCACAATCACGCCAACGACACGGGTATGATGATGGATATCCTTCCTCCGAGGACATATTGCATCCTGTAAAATAAAACATATAATTATTTTACTTTTATTCATCATTTCCTCCGTTTTTATCATTAATAATTTCGCCATTATTTGCATTTTTCTTATTACAATAAAAAATTCGATTGGCAAATTATTTGTAGAATTTGAAGCTTTTTGAACCATTTCATAACTTTTTCAATGCATCAAATGAAAACATCCATAAAAATGGAAATTAATTTCAATTTTGATTCCTAAAAAATACGAAAAAATCAAATTTTTATTGATTTTTATCGATTGGACCCAATTTCAAATGGGGATAACTTTTTGAAAAAAATTACAAGTTTTGTAGCATTTGATAAATAAAGAATGAAGCAGTAAGACGTTTAATTGTTGAGTTGATAAAAAAAAAATGCAATTATTTCAATTATAAAAACGTGTATAAAGTATTAAACGAGACTCGCCGTAAGAATCCTCGTGTCGATTATCATTGCCGATAAAATCGGTGGAACTTTTGCGTCGTTTATCGGCAAGCATGAGGCCTTCACTGCGTGGTAAGACGATTTGATTGTCAGTATTACTGACGAGATTGGAGGTCAACGAGTGATTATTATTTTTGAAATTGTTGATCGGTAAGGCAGAAGTTTGTGTGGAAACGAGATGACCAACGGCGTAACATTGTCCATTCAAATTGGGAAAAGGATCGTTAACGTCATCGAGATAAGTGAGAGAAGAAAATGAGTTTGGAGATGGAACGTTATTGAGCAACATAGTGGGATCGCCTCTGATGAGACTGAGATCAAATTCATCGACGATTTGCAACGATTCGTTTAAATTTTCGTTCTCTTGAGTTTGTGACGTAATAGGGATCAAGGAATCCTCCGAAAATTCTCGAAAATCCTCGTAATCCTGGCAATCTTGATTGTAATCGCAACTTGTGAATTCCCCGTAATTAGTCGTGTTTGAAAAATTGCGGGAGAACGAAAACGCCGAATTGACGGACGGTAATCTGAGCCGAGGATTAAAATCATTGGTAATTTCGTCGTTGGAATATTCGCCATATTCGCTACTGAATAAACCACCGTTCCATGAATTTGGCGTAACAGCCTCACTTCCGGTGCTTCCCGGTGACATTTCACCGTTCGTTATTGCCATTGGACGTCCTAAATTAACGGGATATTGAAATATCGTCGTTGATAAACTTTCCCATTCCGTCGGCTCGCACGGACTTGCCAAAATTGGCGAAAGACTGCTGTTGCTACTCGTGCTGCTCAAATTGTCCCACGAAAAATGCGTGTTACCCGTGGTCGGTGTCGTTGACACGAGATCGCCCGTTATCGACGATAATCCGTAATCTTCCTCGACCTCGTTACGCATTATTGGAATTATCTGCCTTAATCCTTCGATAGAATTTTGTCTTGTACCGTGTAAATCATCCAGATGCATTTTCCCCCAATTTTTTCAACTGTAACAAATTAAATTCAAGATTCATTTTTCAACTAACTAAAGAATCCTTTTCAAACACGTTTGCAGACTAAAATTTCGTTTTATCAAAATTTTGGCAGTTAGTGTTTTACAGAAATTTCGAAGAAATTCTGCCATATTGAAATTGTTATCAACATTAAATATCAACAATAACAATGTTTGGCATTTTCAACGTATCGTTTAAACAATAAACATTTTTTTATTCATCGTACGAAAAATTTTCCAAGTTTTTGACCCGTTTCTATAGAAAGTTACATCATCATCATAAAAAATCCATAATATCGAGAAAGATCAATAAATTACTTTCAATCAACGAAAAAAGAAAAATCTTTTATTATTTCACAAACAATTGATTGTTAGTTGAATCCGTAACTATTTTTTCTGCATCATTATTATTGATAATCATCTATTTCTAACACTTCAAAACTGATTGAATGTGGTACTGATTATCGTCGAATGACCCAGTACTGAAAATTCGAATAAACCAAATTTTTACGGACAAAGATTGATTCGTATTTATAAAATGACACTAACGTTATTCCGTAAGACTTTAAAATTTTTTTCTCACATCAACGCCGAAAAAACAACATAATAAAAATAATACCAAAAAATATGTATATTTCTGTATTTAAATCTTATGTAATTCACTCACACGTCGAAAAAAATTCACAAGTACACACAGCGTAATTACGCAACGAGATATTAGAAAAATTTCATCAGATTGTTGACAGAGAGTGGTTACAGTTAAGAAATTTTGATCTCGCGGGGATATCTCCTGAGTGCGGTTCGACTTGTACTGGCCCGAGATAAGAGAGTCCCGTTGGAAAAAGCCCGTCGCGTAAGAGTAAGAGAAAACAAGAGCGAGAGAAAGAGAGAAAGAAACGGGACAAGTGTAACGACGTGAGTCCCGTTTACTCCCTCTATCGGTGCTCCTCCCTCTTTTTCCAACGAATATAACGTCGAGGAGTGGAAGAAATTTCGTGACAAAAAAAGGGGGATCTAGGAGAGAGATTATTGAAGAGTTTTACGTGTTTTTAAGAAGATTATGAAGAGAAAAAGATTTCGAAAAGCAAAAGACAGGAGAGAGTCAAATTTTGGTTCGGACCGCCCACTCGCGTGGCTCTCCTGTCATTTTATATACATATACATATAATATATGTACATAAATACATGTGTACATATGTATTTATAAAAATACATATATACTTATGTAAATATATAGATATAAAGGAATATTTGTATACATATGTATGTAAATATTGCGTGCAAGCTTCGGTTGCATTTGTCACTGCACGGGGGTCTAAAGATGCAGTAAAACATACATATAGTAGGAGTATATTGTACCAAAGGGTAGGAACAGTGGCGCTGGTCCGTTACATTATGTACTGGCACATCTGTGCGACCGTTCGTCATCCTCGTTCTTCTTCTTTGGACGTTACTCGAATGCATGAACTTTTTTGCTGTCCCTTCGTTCATTTTTTTTCTCTGTTTCTTTCTTTTTCCCTTTTTCTCTCTTCAGCTATTTAATCCTCTTTCTATGTATCTTTGGCGAGCTTTCTTTCTCATCTGGACCGGTTGCTCTCTCTATGAGCCTCGGAATTTAAAATTTCATAGACTTATTTTCCCTCTTGAGGCTCTCCATTTCTCGACGCAAAAATATATTCATGTATCGCCAAATTCTCGGGCTCTGCAAATGGGAGGAAAAAAATTCAATTATAGGCCTCGATTACTTAGATTAATGATTAATAATTTATGTGTGTGTAATTAACCCGGACACGCCTGGAATTCAAAAAGCTTTTAACACATTCGATCCCTGGTCCATCGACCCTTTTGTTTCTTGCTCCTTTTTTACTATTTTTTTATTCATTTTTGGTGGGGCTTTTTTTTCTCCTCTCGAGAGTCACGTTCGTAAGGTGCATATGCGGACAAAAAAGCGATCCCTTTTTCGGAGCTGCTCGAGGGCCCCGTCATTCGACATCGGGGCCTCTTCGTTCCTTACGGTCCTCGAAGGAGCGAAATGACGAAAAAGAGAGAGATGTTTTGAATAAAAACAAAAAAAAATTGAGATGACAAAAAAATTGAAACCAGCTGCCGCACACGCGTCACTTATTAACAACAGTTTCTTCAACCCGCGATCCTCTCTCTCTCTCTTTCTTTTTCTTCTCTCTCTCTCGCTCTCTTTCTCCTTTTTTTACTTTTATACGAACCTTGTTTTTTGTTCATTTTGTACTTTTCCCTCGACGATTCCCCCGCAACGATGTTTCTTCCATTTCACCCTTTTTCCATTTCGGTGGAAAACCTGCCAGGGTCTCGAATCTGAAAAATAATTATCAACCATAAATTATTGATTATAGGCGATAATTGATTCATATTTCAAAAGAGATAAATTAGAAATATTATTTTCACGATGCTAACTATTTAACAATATATTCTTTTCATGATTATATTTTTCTTCATTTAAAATGATTTTTTTAAACCGATATATATATTTCCCAATTATTATTTTTTTTTCAAATCCAATTATATTATTTTGGAGTTCAAAATTAGTAAATTATGAGAGAATACTTTGTCTAAGCGAATGAAATGAAAGAGTTTCGAGTTATTCACCTAATGGAATTGATCAAAAATCGATTATTTATTGATTAAAAAAAATGTCTTTTAACACAAGGCATAAAATAGTAGTTTTTTCCTCATTGGTTTGATCGCTAATTAACTTCACTGAAAAAATCATTTACTCGAATAAAATGATCTCTTAAAATCGTATCCCACAATAAATGTAATTGCGGCAATGGATCGAATGCGAATTCGTAAGAAGAGACGAGCAAGAAATCTGTGTTGTCCCGCAATGTTTGGATGTGCAGTAATATATATAATTTCTTTTTTGTTTTAATGAGGGGTGCACTTGCATCTCTTTGCACCCCTCAAGAGCACATGCGGCCAAGAGTTTCTTTTCTCCCTCCCCCGCATGCATATATATATGCACATTAGTGCATCAAGAAGATGCAGCAAGCGCATACAAATATTACGGTCCGAGTTGTAAGTCATATTACGGGTAGATAAGTAATAGAGTGGCACATGTGGTCTGCCAGCCCTCTGTGCTTACATTTTACGTGCTCCAACGCTCTCCTCTCCTGCATTTTTTTTCTCGTTCTCCTTCTTTTTTTTCTCTCCAGGGCACCTGTCAAGCTCGTTCATATAGTCCCCGCATGTGTGTACAAGAACGCCTCTAAAATAATATACTGATCTCGATCGTGTTATGCGTGCGGGTGAGAATGACGATGTAAAAAAAAGATATGGAAGAAAAAACGAGAAAAAAAAGGATTCGAGGAACGAACCTATAGCGGGACTCGATCTCTATGAAAGTTTGTGTTAAGTGTGCTGAATCTTCGATCGAGACCCCCGAATCTTGTATTATCGAAACTTTTTACTGGGCCCTTCATTTATTTGACTTTTTTTCTGTCATTTTTTTGCGAACGAAGTTTGGAGGAAAAAATTTGTGACTGGCAAGCACGAGTTTTGGGCACATTTCGCGCGTTCGAGATTCAGGCAATGGACGAAGGAGGAATGCCAATTGAATTCAATTGAGAGGGATTTTTTATTGGAATTTTTTCTGTTATCGTTACTTTGGTTTGTATTTTTTGCTTTTTTCGACTTTGATAAATCATTTGAGGTCCTTTTTTTAGGGATATACACATCGAATGTATGAAAAATCAATGTGTAGCGTTTCAAAATTTTGGACGAATCCTCTAAAGTCAACAAAGCACGAGGATATCAAATTTCTCCTCCGGTTCTCTGACATCTGATCGCGCAAGATATATTGAGAAATTTTCTCACGGCGTGAATTATTATAATTTGAACAAGGTGGCAATTGCGGCCTCGGCGAAAAACCAGAAACTTTTTTCCCGCATTTTGTGGCATTAAAATCGAATTTTTGGGACAAAAAACTCACAATTTGTTAAATTCTTATTTTTTGATCATCAATTTCCGAAAAGGGAAATTTTGGGAACAAATTTAAGGCTGGAAAATTCTCCATCTTTTTCCTCCACTGTGTCGAACGCAATTTTTTTTGAGCCCAACGCGATACAAAATTGCGATTTATGTAATATCTTTTTTCCTCCACGATCTTTGCAAGAAAAAAAAATGAACGAGAATAATAGTTGGAAGATGATAGACGCGCTGTTGTTGAAGACAAAAAAAAATATTATATATAACGCCTCTCACACTTGTCGTAGCGTTTAGGTTTCGGTCAAGTGTCGTAAAAATAGAAAGCGGAGAGCTCTGCATGTGACTTGGTATAATTAGGTACTGAACCCGAGAAGACGAGTCCTTTTTCTCTCCTTCTCTTTCTCGTTTTCAGCATCTTCGATACATTATACACGAACGTAAACCTTTCAAAAACCTCGAAGATCGAGGATCTTTTTTTTCTCCTCTGAACTTTATGTATTTTTTTTCTTCACAGTTTCATTTTCTCGACACGGACTACCGATGTTATTGAGAAGAGGATTGAAAGAGACGAGTCTTTGCGTGGGAAGATAATTTCACTAATTCCATGTTAATCGTGTATTTTTCAGTAGCAAACATACCTTAGGAAATAAAAAAAAAAATTTTAATGGAAACGATCCAAATCGTGAAAAGTGAAAATTTAGTTTATCACAAAAATATCGTAGAAATATTTTGAGAATTTTCGTCTTTCCAGAAAGACTTGATGGAAATTATTTTAGTTTTGTTTCTTTCTATTACTTATTTATCGATATGAGCGATAATTACTGACGCTCGTGTTGTGCAAATCATTTCTTCGTGCGAAAGGACTCGCTATTGTTCCCAAAGATCTCGAATAATCACTCGGTATTTCGCCTTTGCCGACGATCGGAAATTGCTGAACACGCCCGCTGCTCCATGCGATCGTCAAACACGTCGCTGCCAATTTCGAGTCGTAATTCTGATGAAATTGCATGCAATTCGGTACCTCGTGCTGAAAACCTTTCACCAGACAGCCCGGCTTTATTTCCGTCAGCCGGGAATTCGGGTCGATGTTTGTTGTGAATATTGCGACGTATGGACAATCCTGCAACAAATTATTTATCACTGACTCACAAATTTCATTTGTGTACTATTTTTATGCAACGTTCATAGACGATTTTCATCTTCATTTTCAACAGTTTTATGATTTCGGAAAAGAAATTGTGCTCAAACGTTCAAAAAATGTTCTTTTTTCTTTGATCAAGTAATCAAATTTAGTCTCTTTTTATATAATGAAAAAAAATCGAACTATTTTGAGAGCAAAATTGATTTCTTTAATGTAACTATTTAAAAAAGAAAGGCGTGAAAACCGTCATATTCGAGTATATAAGAGTGCGGTAGGGCTCGCGTTGGCTTTTTTTTAAATACTTGGCGTCGAGCCGCTACCACGATTCCTGATAATTTCCTCGATATATTTTTTTTTATATGTTATTCGTCAAACGGTAAATACGTATATGAAAAAAACGTGTGATTTTTTAATCTGAAATAATCGAAAAGAGATAACATGAGGCGAGCTGTGAGTCATTTTTGATGGAAACTTTATGAAAAAATTAATATACCTTTTCAAGAATTTGATAAAAACAGAAAAAAAGATAGAAATTTATTAATTGTGTCGGTTAAATATTTAAAAAATCCCACGGAATTGGTTTTTAGTAGAAAAAAAGTAAGTTCTCCTTGGACATTTTTTGCGTACCTGGAAGAGAATTGCGAGATATTTTCCCGAAGGATCCCAATCCATCGAAATGACTCTACCTCCGACAGTGATATCTTCATTGATAAGAAGATTCGTATCGAATGTGACTCTGTTTAAATCGATAACGGGATAAGCGGTTTTTGCTCCGTTAATGGATGCAGTTTTTTTCACATCGAAAATATTCTCTTGTAGTGGAAGGGAAAAAACAGTGGCCGGATCTTCGGTCGATATGAAAAGGAGCATTTGATTTGGACCGAAACACGCAGCGGCGACACGGCCATTTGGAACGGTCCATCGATCAGCATTCCAAGGTCCTCCGACTCCGATGTTCCAAACGCTATGAAAATGTTTTTCATTAGTGAGAAAATAGTTATAACTGTTGATGAAAATATATTTACTGAGCCTCAAATTCATAAGAAACGAACGAGAAATAAATGACAAAAATTGTCAAAAAAAAGGTATTACGCGTATGAAGAAGAATAGTTTTTTCGGCTACATTTCGATAAGAGCAAATTATTTTGAAGCAATGAAATAAAGTGGTATTGCGAGCAAGCGTCTCCTCATTTTAAGAATTTCTCTTTTTCTTAGCACATTTTTTTAATATGAAAAAGCTTAAAATGTTGTAGAACTTTACCGGAAAACTGTGCGACAAGTGGCAGCGAGTAGTTTCATCCCGCAGGGTGACCATCGAGCGAAACACAAACCCCCGCCGCCAACGCGTTTTAAGGGTACTCCAATTTCTTTAGCGACGTCCCAAACGATCATATTAAGATCGGAAGGCGAGCAAGAAACAAGAATATCGCCTTGAGGATGCCAAGCGACCGAAGTGACCGGAGCATGGTTTCTGTGCTTGAGAAAGGTCGCGTGACTCAGGGAATTACTAGCCGCGCCCAATTCAATGGTCCAAACGAGAACGCCACCGTGACAAGCCGCGGCAAGTTCACGACCTGCGTTCGGTCGCCAATTCATTGCGCATACTGATTTTTGACCGCTGTGTCTCAAAACCGCGACGCTTTGTATTCCCTTCGAAAAAATTCGTATTCGATCGTCCCTCGTCGCGACCGCCAAACGAGTACAATGGGGATGCCACGCTAAACAACGAACCTGCCAATTAAACATTTTATATATGTAATAAACAATACAAGTTTAAATTTCGTACATTCGTGCAAGATGCAAAAAATTGAATAATTTCTAAGTAATTCTGTGATGAACGGTAAGTATATCATTCTTGTTTATTAAGTAATTTAAAATTTCCCGTCAAAATATGTACTTTGAATACAAAAATTCAATTTTCACGAAGGAAAAAAAATTAAATAGCTTCTAATTTTACGGAGTTATAAAAATTACATTTTTAAACTCCAGACCCTTAACCCATCAGCCAGCGCGCTATGACATTTTTTCTCACACTTATATTAAAACGATAATTACTCGAAAATTTTAAATGGCATAAGTATTTGAAATATTTTTTTATTTTCACCAAATTTATTCTTTTGTATGATAGAAGAGTAAAAAAATTTTTTTGAATTTTCGTTTTTGAATTTTTTTAATTATTATTTTTTTGTTTTTAGTGTCAATTATCGTTGTATTTATGGTTTGTTAAAAATAAAAATATCTAATGGCCACAGTTACTGTAGCGAAATTGTTTTCAAGTTCCCATTTATCAAATTAAGCGCTTGAAGCTATACATGTGAGAAAATCTCTCATCGTGGGCCTAATGTTTAAAGTGTACTTAGTGCGCCTGCTGACGGGTTAAAACTGAATCGAAAACAACGCCAGTTTTTTGAATAAAAATCTTCTGTATTGCATTTTTCCGAACTTTTTTTTCGTTTTGTAGAGTTCTTATCATTAAATCTTCACCAAATGCGACTTTATCATATCCTATTCGATTCGTTATAAAAAAACGAATAGAATCGTGTATAATTAAATCTTATTGTCGCACACGAGGAACATTTTGTGCTAAAGAAGGTTGGGATCATTTTCAAAATGATTCTTTGATGCAGTAAAAAATGAGTACAATTTTTGAAATTATGTGATAATAAATTAATAATAAAAAACGCATTTTTTATTAAAAATACTATTCCCAATTTTTTACCCTAAAGTAAAAAAAGGTTAAATTATAGTAGAATTAAACTACGAACTTGAACTCAAATTCTTATTTTCAAATTTATTCAATTTTTATTCAATTTATTCAATTTCTTCATTCAAGAACTCATTTTCTTCAAATTCAAGAAAAAAAAAAAGGAAATTTATTCAAGAACTCAAATTTTAAACCAAAATTGTACCCTGATTGTAATTTCCATTAAAGTTATTCTGTTCCATAAATCAATAAATAGTAAAAATAAACATCAATTTATTTACAAGCGCCGTTGCCCAATCTCTCGTGGCTGCGATATCAGCGACTGAACCTGAGCCGAGTAGGGGTAAAGCTTCGTAAAGGGAAGTTCTTCGTTCGACAAGATCCAGCATCCAAGTGACTCTGAAATTAGACAAAAATTTTTGAGTCGAAACGCGCATTCAGATAGAATTCTAAAATATTTCAACCAAGGCAACGTTTTTGTTCTTTAGAATAATCAGAGACTAATTTTGACTCGAGCACAGTCTAAGTTAAATTAATTTCATTTAAAAAATGACCTTGTAGCGAGCCAATGAACGATTTTCGAGATTTGTCGAGGATCTTCGACAGCAGAAGCTCGACAAGCTTCTAAAAATCCTTTGTCTCTCCAAATGCTGGCGATTTTTTTGAGCGCGCTATCCTCAACAGGGAGAAAAAGATCGCTGGCTCCAATGGCCCGCGAGGATTCTCGAGTAGCGAGCATTTCAGTAGTGACATTAACATCGGGATAGTCCCGCGTGTACATGGCAAAAGGTTGGGTTTCTTCATGGAGGCGATTTTTGTCGCAAAAAATTGGTTTCGAAGCTATTAAACCGACGGTCGCTTCGTCGTTCAAAGGCGGTCCTTCGAAGTCCCCGAGCGACGTTATTTTCAACATTTTCTTTCGACTTATTTATCCGAATGTATGATCAATGACGTTTGTTTTGACCGGCAGTTATAACTCGTGTAATCACTCCATTTTAGATCGTAAATACTTTAAGGTTATGTCATCGAATGCTCAAGAATAATAATTTATAAGTGGATTCTCCGAAATGAATATAAAATTATTGTTTCATCGAAAAATGTTGTAAAGGATTACAAAAATGTAAATTAATTTGAACAGCTGATTGAGGTTATATGCGTTATAAACTCCCGCGAACATATGAGCGATAAGCACGCTCTTTCGGACCTCTCGTGAACTACGTAGTGCACTGCTTTCGCGCGCTATCTGGCGGATTCGGTGCTAACTACGCACCTGGCGCGCACCATCTCTCGTATGATTATTTCGTTCAAATTGTTCCCGCTTACGTAGCTACGGAATAGGCGCCCAGGTAGCAATTTCCAAGAAGTTATCCAAAAGTTATCTAAAGGATGTACAAATGTCCGCTCGGCAGTCATCCGAAAGTTAACAACCTATCTGAAAGATAACTTTTGGACGACTGATAACTTTCGGATGACTGCCGGGCCGACATTTGTACACGTTTTAGGTAACTTTCGGATAACTTCTTGGAAATTGCTACCTGGGCACGCAATGATTTTTCAAATAATCAGCTTGTTGTCATTGCGCATGCTCACTCCAAATATCTCCCCGAGCTGCTCCGTTACGTAATCTTTTCTCCGGTCACGTTTTGCTTCATATGGATTTTTACCGATTGAGCTGTGTATCGCATCGCCTTAGAACTCTTTTTTAGCTTTTCAAATTCTTTTAATCATATTTGAAACGATGGGCATTCATTCCTTTCTTAATGTATCCATTTTCGGCTAATACTCAATTTCATACTTAAGAATAAAAACCTATAAAAACTGAGCTTTCAAAATTGAATACAAAATTATGTGCAGTAAGAGCTTTTTTTCATAAAAAATGGAATGTTTTTTTTCGTTTTAATTTATACAAAGCTTTATGAAACTGTCGCAAAAATGAAAATAAATGCATGTAGACTATTTTGTTTGAACAATTTCAAATCTGGACGTGTAAAGATTTTAAATTTAATAATGTTTACCGCGATAAAAGCATTATCGTGCATGCGCAAAAGCGTTTTATACGCGATAGTGAAGCATAAGCTATGATCGTGGGGTGGAGAGGGAAAGATAAAAGGAATGGGTGGGGAGGTCAATCGGCCAGAGGGGTGGGGTGGGGACGACAGTGTGCGGTCGGAACTCGGCCGACGCGGGTGGAAAACGGAGCGTTTGTTTTCCCTACCTCGTATCAGGGAATAGAGATAGATATTCTAGAGAGACAAATAGATTTTCACGTAAGGGCAGGAGGAAAGAAAAAGAAACGAGAACTTGAGTTTCACGGGTTAACGAAAATACAAAAAGAAAGATAACACCGCGAGAGAGCGAGAGAGGAAAGAGGTTCAATTTAAAAAGAAGGAAAAACACTGTCTTTGGTTTCGTCTTATCGACGAATTTCACAGTTTTTCTAACTCTCCTCTCTCTCTCTCGCCGGAAACAACGAAACGACGTTGAATAGTGCTGCGAATTAATAAAGACTATTGACGAGAAATATATTTGAACGAATCGAAAAAAAAATCATTTTCAAAACATGCAGTCGCTAAGGTAGTGCGGGGTTACATCGAAAGTACGAGATGTCGTACGAGGGACTGCCGACCCGTTGAAGTAGTAATTGAGAGAGGAAAAGAATAGATAAAAAAAAAGCAATAACTCAAAAGGTGGAAAAGAAGACTTTTTACGAGAGGTATTTGGAAGACGAAGACGAGAAATAGAACGAGCGAGGGAGTGAGACCAGGACGGTCTCCTCCGAGTAATGGGGAAGGGTTACAAACGAAAAACCCGATGGAGAACACTCGACATCGGCGGTGAGTTAATTCAACTTACATGGCCTTTATTTGTTCTTAAATATCTTAAATATAAACGACCATACATAAATCTATGCGATGTATAAATAAATAATAAAAACATTAAAACTAATTAATTATGACAAAAGTAAATCCAGTTGCAATTCAAGTCATTAAACACAACTGATTTTTTTCTAACTGCACACGCACACATCAATCGTCGGGTCTTTTCAGTCACATTTTTATCACTTAAAATCCCTGAAAAATCTTCATCCCCTTCATGAACTTTACAGTTCAAACGTGAAATTAACGTATTTAAATAATCGATAAATACACAAAAATACCCAGATTCGTACTGATCGTTTACTACATTCAGTTTAAACGAGAAAAAAATTACGTCACCCTCACCCTCGCTCTTCTCCCGTATGTTCGTGTCTCAGCCTTCAAGAGGGTCGAATTCGGAACACGCATATAGGTACAATGCATATATAAATATAGAAATATTCGTTTGATATATATGTACATCGACTGGTAAACTGTCTTCGACAAGCATATTTTTCACTGGACGAATTTTCCTTCATCCGTATATAATATCTACGTATCTGTACATGACAAAGATATTCTGAATTCATATACATATATATGTAAATGCATACGAATACATATTACACCACATGCAACGAGCAATTACAAGACGTTGAGCATCATGTAGCACGAACCTTGTTGCCGAATCAAAATACTCATTCATATATGTGTATTTATGGGTAAATTGTATATATATATGAATAAAACGCTATCATTCGATTCTCATATTATCGGCTACGAATAAATGCACTTTTGTTTCATGCTTCTCTCAATCAATTTTAATGGGCAAATATAAAAAAAACATAAAAAACGCGAACGCATTTTCTCGGATTCGAATTGTTCTCGCCGGAAAATCGCGACAAGGTTATGTCGATGTTTCCTGCTTCCAAGAATTACGAGTATCCTCAATGCTTCAGCTATTTGTAGGAATGTTTTATTTTTTCGCTTAGTTTTCCTTATATCGGAATTTCATATATTGAAATTATTCTTGCGAAATTTACTTTTTTTCCTTTTGCGATTATGCCTCGTTTGATTCGACCTTGAAACTCCGTATTTCGGAATATAATAGCTGCGAAGTGATCTTAAATCATCAAAATACGAACTTGTACGGTTTATAAAAAAAAAAATGAAATGTGTATGAAGATTTTTTTATCTATTAACTCGCTCGTGTTGAAAACGTGCGCTTCTCGCGAAGAATCGAAAGGGGTGAAAGATCGTTATATATCAGACACTCGTTTGACTGAAGCTCGTCTTGTTTTCTGCCTTCTCATTTCCTTACAATATCTTATGTTTACATATAGGTCTATATGTTGATTTTTTTTCTTTTGCATCGATATACGAGTAGAGCCTTGAAGCTTCGATAATCCGTAACCCTCATTCGACCTCTCTGCGTTTCTTTCGTACGTTCATCATTGTTATTGCTATTAAAATTATTATGTCTACTTACTATTTGAAGCCCGAAAGACAATATACTTAAGACCCTTGGGGCGAATAAACATGGCAGAAAAAAAACCTCTTCGTGTTGTGGCCATTGTACTCTTGTTCCTTGTTCTCTCGTTGTCTCTCCCTCTCTTTCGCTCGATCCCTCTCAGTTTCGCTCTGCGGCTAGAGTATACTTGCCGACGATTCTCTTTCTCTCGTTATTAACATTAGCCCCTGATTTGAAAATGCAAACTGTGTGGTAAACAATAAGATTTAAGAATTGTTTTTTTGTTTTGTTTGTTTTCACAGTTGTAGCCTGGTGTGCAAACAAGTCAATCATTTATTTGATGTATTTGCTTATGAGCGGAAAAACTATCCCGAGACCGCTTTTTCAATTAAATTGGTTGCTGTAATGAATTTTTTAGGATATTTAACTTAAGAAAACACTGTTTCTCTATGTAAATTTGAATCGTCTTTGAAAAAATTATAAAAATTTTGATGGTTATTTTTTTTCGCTTTTTAATTCAGTTTTTTTGAATACAGAAAAGAAATAATTCCAACTAATTGCATGAGCAAGTATTTTTCGAAGGTTAGGATTTCTTTTTACTAAATGTTTTATGGATTCTTCAGAGGTCATGTTTATCGATGAATCTTTGAGTCCGTGTGTACGACGAATCAAGAGTTTTTTTCTTGTGGTCTACTCTCATCGTTAACGTCCGAGGTACAGAGAGACAGAAAGAGCGAACGAGAGAGAGATAGCCTTCGTCCGGGTTGTGCCGCGGCCGAAGCATCGATCCGCACCACCCTCCGCGACTTTTCTGTCTCGCGCGCTCCTCCTTTCCGGCCGAGTGTACAATGTATAAGGGGTTGCAGAATTATCGTTCAATAAAATAGAATTACATTAGTGACGAAAATCTCAGTTGAAACGTCTTCGGATGTTTTTTGATCGATTGAGTCGCTGATGAGTTATTAATTGATACAGTTAGACCTATAAAAACCGTCCGGCAACTTGGCATGGGTGGGCAAAGCGTGCAGCGCTATTCTCATTGCCGATTTTCAATAATTAATAACTCATTAACAATTCGTCGGATGACAAAACGCTCAAAGACTTTTCGACGCTGAATTTCATTCTGAGTTCTGTTACGCCCTGTACATATCGACGATTTCACATTTGAGTGTTTTGTGTGTTCATGCGGATAATTTGGAGTCTTCTTTGCCTACTTGTATACCTGAGTTCTCGTGTTGGACGTTATCGCCGGCGAACTCAACGTCATCATCTCGTCTAGCTTGCAGTAAATTGCACGATCTTGCATCTCTCGTTTCTCGCCGTCCGTATCGCTCTAATCATCAGTCATGGAATCATTTTTTTCCACAATCACGAAACATTCTGCACCGGTTTACGAGTCACCGCGAATCACTGCAGAAAAAAATTTGCCAACCTATTTTTACGAACGCTTGTGCGTATTCTTTTTTTCTATTAAACATTCTTTCGACTATTTCACGTTTGTTTTTAAGAGTTCACGTTTGTTTTGTTCGATAAGAGTATATCAACCACGAGCCCTGATAAGAATTGAAATAAAGTCGGAAATCGAATTATATGTAACAATTTTTCCAAATATGTTTTAACGGTGGAGAGTTTCGGTCCGGTAAAAATTTTTTTTTCAATAAATCTACACGGAGAAAAAATTTTAATAATATTTACTAAAAATATTAATCAGAATTTGTGTGTTACACATTTTCGTCGGACAATATCGCAGATCCTATTTAAGGGAGCAGTCTGCCATTTTCAATGATTTTGTTAATAAATTTTTTTCTCATAGTAAACTTGATTTATTTGTACCTACTTTTAATACATGAAAGTAGACATATGAAAGTAATACAACAATTTTTTTTTTTTTTTTCACTGTAAATCTCGCTGGTACGGCAGCCTGAAGTTAGCCCTGTTAAAACCTGGCTGACAGGATATCTTGACTTTGGATAATCTGAAACAAAAAAAGTGGCGAAATTAGTAAAATATAGACTTGTCGCTATCGTACGGCCTAGAATAATTCACGTGTGATAACAAAAAACAAAATGGCGGACTATTGAAATTTTTGACTTTTTTTCAAAAATTTCAAAAGTCCGCCATTTTGTTTTTTGTTATCACACGTGAATTATTCTAGGCCGAACGATAGCGACCAGTCTATATTTTACTAATTTCGCCACTTTTTTGTTTCAGATGTTCCAAAGTCAAGATATCGTGTCAGCCAGATTTTAACAGGGCTAACTTCAGGCTGCCGTACCGGCGAAATTTACAGCGAAAAAAAAAAACAAAAAAATTGTTGTATTACTTTCATATGTCTACTTTCATGTATTAAAAGTAGATATAAATAAATCAAGTTTACTATGAGAAAAAAATTTATTAACAAAATTATGGAAAATGGCAGATTGCTCCCTTAATTTTACAGAGTAATACAGTATAAATTTGTAAGTGAAAAATCTGCCAACTTTTTACTGTGTTGTGCCGTTTAAACAGACAAGGTTTTATTACCCTTGCAAATATACAAAGATTCAAATCGTTCAAGAAGAATTTGAACCCTAAATTTTATCATGTCGTACTGATGAAAAACTATTGTGTTCTCTGTCAATTTTTATAAATCATGGAATAATGTTCTCGAGTATTTCATCGTATTGTTAAATAAAAATTAAGAATTCAAAAACTGTGAGTTATCTGTAAAATATACGGACAATACAATGTTTTTTGTCGTTTTGCATGATAAAGTTCGACGAAAATGTGTTAACAGGGTAAAAACACTCAGTAATACGGAAAAAATTCTACGACAAATATCGTAGAATTTTTTTTTACATAAGATGAACGTGAATAAATTATAAAATAAAATTTGAGGGCAATTCTGATACGCGATTTCCTTTTTTTGTAATAACAAAAAAAAACAAAAAATTGGAATAATTGATCGAACGTATTACACCTTGCTATTAGCTCGAGCAAGCAAATTTCGATTGATTCAATCAAATTGATCTCTCAGTATCTCACTGTATCTATTCGTGGTGAAACCAAAAAAAAAATGATTTTCAACATTAATCACAATCGACTCGCCCATGGCGGTATTAATCGATAAGCGTCACAGTGTCTCGATCGCGGTTCTTCCCTCCTCGATCCAACCAACCTGTCAGATACTATACCGCGAGTATGCTTAATGTATAAAGTCTATACGTATGTGTATATATATATTAACCGTTGTTCGATTGGACGCGCGGAATGGTCTGCACTAATAGGAAATAGGAAATGAAATTGACAACTCGGGGTAATATCCCTTTAATGTGTCAGCTCTATTTAGTGAACGAATATAGATATATTTATTTATTCTGTCTATTCTCATCGCTATATATATATATCGCTGTCCCAGGTTCGATTGTCAAAACTGCACGTTCCAGACTGAATTTATAGTCGAAAAATTAAGTACTATTTTTCTATCAGCCCCTCTGCTGACGAGTTATTATTCGTTATTAAAAGTTCGCGAATACCCGGTCTTTTATCGAGCACCGTAAGAGTTAGAGCAAAAATGTATAGGACCATAATTGTAGACCATAGAATTTCCGAAAAAAAAGTCCTTGGCAGTATTTTTCTATCTCTACTAGTTTAATCTTGAGAGTGGATAAAAAAAATCCTGTAAAAATCCTCTCCTTACGCTCGACCCTCGAATTTGTTCGAACTCAGGTTATTTTTCAAACCGACTTTTTGTAGGAAATTGTATGCCCTACAAGATTTGTACTATATATTTTTGCTCTACCTCCCACTGTTTTCGCGTGATATCTCGTTTGAGTTCGTGCGATAAAAGAGCGCGCACTCGTCAACTTGAATAATTTATACCTAATCAGGAGGAAAACTTACCCGAACGTAACTTACACATTTGAAATCCGAAGTTGAATCCATCATTAGGAAATTCGTTTGAAATATTCTGAAACGCTGCAACTGAAAATATTATTATTATTGTCATTGTTATTATTAATTCATTAACCAAATGATAATGTATTTAATTTACGGTTACGACCCTAAATAACCGTTCTCAAAATAATCTCTAAAAATAACCTAAAAAAATAACCATGGTAAAAATAACCGAAAAAATAACCTTGATAAAAATAACCGGCGTATATATACATTTACGTCAGACGGTACATTATAGGAGAATTTTATTCATATGAGGGTGCTTTCCAGGACTTTGTTACATTCCAAGATATGGTTTTTGTTTTTGATATAATTAAAACCGAAGAGCGCGCTGAAACAAACGAACACAAACACGACACTATTCCTCCGTGACACGCGCTAGAATTCCAAACGCCGTTACACGCATCGCGAAGAATCGCCGCAATGCTTTTGAGCCTTACAGTGTTGCCATACCGTTCTTACGCGCATGCGCACGCCGTTAGTGCTCAAGTGCTCAGTAGGAGATATGGCAATGTCGAATATAAAATCATGTGGACGACTCTACACGCGCTAGCGGGGAAACGTCGCATTTCTTGCACTTAGTCGTATTAAATATTATTTGTAAAATATAATTTGAAAATTATCGTATTATTTTATGTTTTATTACGTTCTACTAATAATAATACAGGAATAGCTAAATTGTCACAAGTTTATCATTCACCAATTTTTGTTGATTAATGAAAAAGCAAAAAATGCGGCGTTTCGCTCATAGCGCGTGTGACGGAGAACTAAAAATGAATTTTTAATGCGTGTAATTCAAATTATATTAACAACATTTCAAATAGTTCCCTCATTACAATTATATTCTATTTCGGTAGAACAAACAGTAAATCTTCAGTCTTTGAGTTCGTTGTCTAAAGAATAAATAAGGTCGTAGTGATCGTATAACTTATCTCATTATTTTATTAATATTATAATTTAGTATTCGTATTATAAATAAATTCCGATTTTCCTTTTTGGCTTAACAGAAACTTAAGATCCATTATAACAATTGGACAGGCAACGGGATTACTGGAATACGTTACACTCGATGGAAAATATATTCGCACTTACATATATATCACTGACACTGATTAGATACAAATAATTTACATCGATCTTAATCACACAATAAAGACAACTTTCGTGAGATTTATACAATTATCAATAAAGATATATATATATATACATATTTTTCTTAGAAGTCGATAGTATAATCAGGTATTTAAAATCGGCTAATACATACCGCTATCGTATACCTCTATCATATTTATCAACTCTCGATATTTAAAATCAAAATATGAAGATATTCTTTTTATACATATTTCATATACATATTTTAGCTTATTTTAAACAGCGGTTATTTTTGTCACGGTCATTTTTATCATCGGTTATTTTTTTCATGGTTATTTTAAGCATCGGTTATTTTTTCGGGCCGTTTTTACACCGGTAATTTTTAACACGGTTATTCAGGATGGTCACCTAATTTACCATGAAACATAATGATATATAAACATAAAAATACTTAACGCAAATAAGAGATCGGATATGCATTCTACTTACATGTAAACATGAAGCGCTGATAGAAAAATTATAAGTAAATTATCGTTAGTAAAAACAAAAAAAATAGAGAATCAGTAAATTATAACTGGGAAAACAAATTATAAATAGATTTTCGTATTTTTTTTTCGAATTTGCTTATCATCGATGTGTTCACGTTCAGTATTAATGCGAAAAGTATACAATGTACTAAGAACAATTCGTAAAAAGAAACAAATAGGTATGTATACATTTGTATATATGCGTGAACCGAACTAAGCTTGTGTCTCATCACTTCACATGCCGCTCCATCGCGTTACGTAATTCCTACGTAGCTCACCCAACTTTTTGTCGACGACTCGTCGTTCGCGACGTTCAAAAGTCAAGAGAGCAAATAATAGAAAAGAAAAACAAAAAATAAGATGAAATTTTAACGTTTACATTTTATGGTTTATCGTTGACAGCTAAATTATTATAGTTTGCTTTGGCTCTGGCCAACAAAAATAATATTTTCAACAATGTTCTTGATATTTTATAGGCTTTAACTTTAGTAGGATTATCAACTATGATATTCGCTTCATTCCGAAAACGTAGTTGTCAAGTTTTATATCGTACGGGCGTTTTATTTTTTCTCAAGACGAATCGTTCCGTTTAATAATCACGTTAGTCACTATTGAAACGTGAAATCACATTAAATTTTATTAACTCTCCGTCATACGCGCTATGAGCGAAACGCCGCATTTTTTGCTTTTCCATTAATCAACAAAAATTGGTAAATGATACACTTGTGACAATTTAGCTATTCCTGCATTATTATTATTATTAGAACGCAATGAAACAGAAAATCATGCGATAATTTTCAATTTATATTTTATAAATAATATTTAATATGACTAACGTGTAAGAAATGCGGCGTTTCCCCGCTAACCCGTATAGAGTCGTACATATGATTTTACGTTCGACGTTGCGGTATCTCCTACTGAGCACTTGAGCACTAACGGCACGCGCATGCGCGTAAGAACGATATGGCAATGCTGTAAGGCTCAAAAGCATTGCGGCGATTCCCCGCGACGCGTGTATTAGGCAATTTTTTTTACAAGTTTTCTATTACCTTTCGACGTTATTATCATTATAGAAAAACAATATTTTGCACATTTTTGATGTCGTTGATTTGAAAGAATCTTCGGTTTTCGAAATAATTGAATTATCATCGAAAGATTTATTTCTTATTAGAAATAACAAATAAAAAAAAAATGTTGCAATTTTGTGGGAAAAATATTTCTGAATGATTAGAGTTGCATTCGCATAGTGTTCGCCACGTGCTCAAGTCTAATATCACTTATGTTGATTTGTTTTTTATTTCCATTGAAAATAGTACGGGAAGAAAAACACGAGCAAATAAAATTGTAATTTACCGCCGGTTAGTGAACAGCAGAGCTCTATAATTACGGTTTCAGGTCATTGAGTTCGGGAATGAGAATCTTAGAAACTGACTGAATGAAAACTAATATTAGTTGTTTTCAGTGTAACGTATGCTCAAGACAACGCTAATCTCATTTTTAAGTCTTGGTTTTTTGTCATTCCACATATTAGCAACTGACGAGGAAATGATATTGTAAATGATAAATCGTCGAGTTAACATGAGGAAAAATATGCGATTGACGAAATAATTGTGCATGGAACAAATTTACCGTTCGACTCATTAAATAAATCAATAAATTGACGTTCCTGTTAAGTTTTCGAATGTAAAATTGGAGTTCTCAAATATTCGAAATGAACTACTTTAAAAATGGACTGAATAATTAGTTTTTCCAAATATGTATTTTGAAAGAATCGCAGCAAACGAAATTAGAATTATCTGTGTAAACAAACACAGAAATGCCGAAAAAGTTAATTTACGTATTTTCACTTGTTGCCATAAAAATCTGTAGCGTAAACCAGAACGATAGAAAGTTAAAAAAAAAAAAAAAAAGAAAATAGCAATCGAAGATCTGGGAGCAGTGCGGTGTAAAAACTATGTTGCAGAAGTATGAATATTCAGAGAATATCGGAATCGCGCCTGCACAAAACAACTGAAAGAAATTATCCATTTTTAATGCCGTTCCGCGTCGTTCGATTGGTAATAGGATTCTGAGAACGGAAGCAAAAAATTCATTTAACTCTTCCATGCTGTGAATTTCTCTTCGACTTGGATGTTTTCATTCGTTTAATAACACTATACAAACTACGACTCAAATAAAGTTACTTTTTTGTTTTCTTCAATAAATAAATATATATGAATTTAAAATATTTTTTGCAACGATGATGAAAATCCATTGAAATTTAAATACTTTCGAAAATCAACAAATCCATTTAATACGACGAAAAATGTGTTTTCGGTCAATGAGTTTTCACGAACATTTTCATTTCACGTGGAACTAGAAAATAGCATCACGCCGTTATCGTCTGTTCCAGAGTGCACGATCAATTGTATTTTGCCCCACCATCTCGTGGTAATTGTTTAATGAGCGTTGTATTGTAGCATTATAAGCAACACGGAGTAGCAAAGAGAGAGAGAGAGAGATAAAAGAAGAGTTCACCGCGTCCACAATAATCGTCTCGTACACGCCGGTTCTTACTGACCAGAAACGACAATACTTCCAGTGTTTTCGAATCTCAGATGATCCGGGACGGTTCAGTGTACTCCGGTACTACCCGCTTTTCATTTTCTCCGCTCCTCGTAGGTTTCATTAGAGTCCAAATTTATGTATAACAAAAGTGCCTTATCTCGTGTATAGGGTGTCCAAAAAATCGCGACAGATTTATATAGAATTAATTAGATCTTTAAATTTTACGCTGAGAAAAGAAATTTGTTGTTTCAACAAAATTTTTGTTGAATCAACAAATTTCGGCGAACAAAATAAAATTTGTTAATTAAATAATAATTTTATTGATTCAACAATATTTTTGTCACAGTGAGCAATATTTACTTGAGCCATCGAATTAAGTGATTGAATTAACCAAATTTTTGTTGAGTTCACAAATTTCATTTTTTTCGCCACTATTTGTTAATTCAACAAATTTCTTTTCTCAGTGTACAGAAAAAAAATTCTTTGACATAGATATACCTGGCAAAGACGAGATCGCTACAAGACTCTTTTACACGAAGGACCGCAGATCTCAACTGTTTTCGAAAACTTTTGAAAATTGTTTCCGCAATATTTAATTAAGGAGGTTGGATCGCGACGATACAATGTTGCCATGCTAAACCATGTTAAAAACATTAAAAATTTCAAAATGATAAGAATTTAATAAAATTTGGTAAATGTATTCTTTAAAAATATATATTACAATACAAATTTTTTTAGATTTTTCTACCACATAGTTCTCGAGTAATTGAACACTAAAGTTCACGTGTATAAGCATAGAGTTTACATATATACAGTTATACATCTCGTGCATAAGAACTTCGATTCAACGCTCAATTATTCGATAACCATGTGGTAAAAAATTTTGAAAAAAATTGTGTTTGTGTACTTGGAGCCAAAGAATGTTATCACCAAATTTGATCAAATTCTGATTATTTTGATTTCGTGATCCAACCTCCTTAATTAGAGCATTTTGAAGGATTATCCGAATTCACGTATTTTTTATTTTTTATTTTTTTTCTTTGTAATATGACTATAGATATATTTACACAAATATTTACACAAATTTGTAAATATTAATTAATTCTTGTTGAATACCAGCTGAATTTGCGATTACACGGAAAATGAAATCGGAATTCGAAATAATGTAATATTAATATTTATATATAAATGTGCATGTATTCATCTCGTTACGTGAGCTTGGAAAATTGGAAGCTCTTTTTCACTCGTTTGTTAGTATTTTTGATATTTACTATAATTATTCTTTCCATTATTAAATTTGCTCCCATATAAAAATATACACTGAGAAAAGAGATTAGTTGAGTGAAGTAAATGACTTCGTGAAATACGTCGAATCTAATATTCAGTTATACAAATTATTTAATTTATTAGATGAAACATATCTTGCGTTGTTTCAACAAAATTCAAGACAACAAAATTTATTTAGTTGACTCAATACGTATCTTTTTTCAGTCTAATAATAATTATTATTATCATAAATATCGAATGTACATTGTCAAAGTATATAGATTTATATACAACGATAAAATTGAATAGTTTACGTGAGTCTCTTTCTCTCTCTCTCTTTCTTTTCGTGTCTCGTGACATCGAAAAGTAGTGGGTTGACGAGCAGCATGTGATCTCGGCCTCGTGGTTCCTCTCCACCGTCGGCGTTCTCACTCTCACGTGCTATTCATATAACTTCACGATGGTACGCGTAATACGCGCATATACGCGCGAGCAGGAGTCGGTACGTTTGTATTCCGTGTACGAGAGTAGGCAATATTCTGGCGTCGAATATTAGCAACGATTTCTGCGGCCTCTGCCAAGATCCAAAGCAAATTTATCCTTTATATTGCCTCTCTCGAACTTTTCATGTACCGTAATTCACGAGCGCGTATATCATCGAACAAGGTGAAAACTAGCGCCACATCACGGTAAATAGTGTCACTAGTCTGCGTACTATCTGATCGATCTGATTTGGCTGCGGATTTTCAAATGCGTCTGCGGAGAAGCGTGTACGTGAAAGCAGAGTTTGAACTCGAGTTTCTTACTGCAATTACGTAATCATGAATGAGCAGAGAGAAAACCGAAATAAATTTTTTCTTCCGAGTTACCGGTTGCGTGCAATTGTCGATAATGATGACATTATTTTTGATTACAGTTTTCGTTTCATTATTTATTTATTTATTCATATATAATTTGATATCATTTATTCTATTTTTTATCGAATAGTTTCAATGAATCCGGAAAGTGAGACAATACTCATGGGCACTTCGAATATATGTATATTTTTTTCCAATAAAATGTCCTCGCAAATACTTGAGGTTTGGCTCTCTGCTCCTTCAGACTCTCTTTTCTTTCTCGTTGTTGAGTCACGTGTTCCTCGTGTCTTCGTCAGCGTCTCCGGCGGAAGCGCCCGTAGGGGGTTAAAAAGGACGAGACACGAGGGGTTGAGATAACTGAAGGACTAACAGAAAGCCTAGACAGAAAGATTCTTCGTCTTTGGCAACGATATTGAAGGACATTCGCGTGTTGCTAGGTAGTTGATCGATCCGAATTTACGCTGTGTAGAAATTCTTGTATTTATACACGGTGTATTCAGATTTGTATGGTAAAATATCATAAGCCTGGATCGAGGGGGAAATTCGGAATTGAAAAGTCTTTGGTTGTTTTTCGATACAACGAATCATTGATGAGTTATTCATGATTGAAGTTAAGCCAATGGAGAAAGAGAGAGAGTGAGAGAGAGAGAGAGAGAGAGAGAGAGAGAGAGAGAGAGAGAGAGAGAGAGAGAGAGCGTATATTGGGTGCTTTTCGGTAAAAACGGGGCTCGGCGCTTCGTGCTTCCGATTGGACATGCATTTTAATCATTAATAACTCATCGGGGAATCGACATAAAAAAATGCCTAAAAACTTTTAGACTCAGAATTCCATTCTCTATATAATTTACGGTATAAACGTTCATTTAAAAAAAAAATTATCTGTATAAATACATATATACATCGGAATTTGGGAAAGGGATCCTCGGTAGTAGTTGCCAACTTGCAGTATTCCGTTCCATGCTTGTACGTGCGTAATTCTGAGTCTAGACTCTCCTCGCCTGCAACCCCAGCCGTTGTTCGCGTGGACTTCGTTTCTCTCTCTCTCTCTCTCTCTCTCTCTCTCTCTCTCTCTCTCTCTCTCTTTCTGTCACTTGCACACTGTTAAGTCACGTTGCCGTCTCATTTTTTTCCGCACGTCCGGATGATCGATGTAATTTTTTTTTTTTTACCATGACAGACAAAAATTACAGTGGCAAAATATTACCAGATGTGTATGGGCATATTTTCACCGAGTTAAAAAAATCGACTTGCATATTATTTGTCTCTAACAAAGAGGCGAATTTTTTTTCGACTTTCAGAGTAGTAATTTTTTTTTAACAGCCACATCAGAATAAACAAAAAAAACTTTTTCCTACGTTTTTTCATGGGCTGTTTTCATGGGCGAAAAAGTTGGCAAACAATTTGAATTTCTAGTCGCAAGATACGATAATGTTGAGAAAGTGTCTAAAGAAATGATTTTCGAAGTTTGCATATGAAAATTCAAGAAAAAAACAAATGATCGACGTTTTTTTTTTTAATCAAAGTACGACAAAATAAGCTTCTAAAAAGAATATTATAAATCAATTTCTGATCAGTTCATAAAAATAACTGCAGTATATTCTTTTTTGAGTTGAAGCTCGACCGCGGCTGTTCACACCCAGAAAAAAAGTTCTATTTATATCTACTAGGATCGTTTATTCGATTTTTAAAAATTTCAATCAATAAAATTTCTATTTGGTTCAGCCAGAAAGTTGTATTTAAATCAAATAAATAATTTGGGTTTGTTTATTTGAGTACCCGAGTTAAAGCTTCTTGCTTCAATCACCACGTGGCGCAGAGCGTCGAGGCATTTCTCACATACGAATTGCGCTCTAGAGGTGCATAAACTGCGGCCACCGTATCTCGCCACCGTGAGTGCGAGAGCAATAGTTGCAAACTTCGAAAGTGAAATTCTTCGACACAGTTTGATCGATTACAAAAAGGTCCTGTCAGCCCATTTTTGCCGTCGTCCTGCGTGGGCTGACAGAGCTTTTTTGTAATCGGTCAAACCGTATCGAAGAATTTCAACTTCGAAAATTCGAGGTGAGGTTAGGGGACTGATCCATCCTCTTAAGGGCATCGATCAGTCATTTCGCCCACTTCGAATTTTCGAGAGTGAAATTTTTCCACGCCGTTCGTCCGATCGGAATAACAAAAGTATCAGCCCACGTAGAAAAATGGCAAAAATGGGCTCATACTTTTTTATTCCGATCGGACGAACCGTGTGGAAAAGTTTTCGCTTCAAAATTTGGAGCTACCTCTCTCACACTCATGGCGGCTCAGTCGGTATGACTCCTAGTTTTAAGGTAGAACAGTCGAGACAGTCCCATTCAAAAGTAAATCTACTTTCAGATTTGACAATGGACAGTAATTTTAAAAAAGTGAAGAAATGACCTATTCTCGATTTACATCCGTAAAATATTTAACCATTTAAAATTCCAAATTTAACACTGTAAATAAAATAGCATCAATTTTTTGAGTAGTCCAGTTTCCTGCGGTCGAAAACTTTTAGCGAGACCTGTCCTACTCGCATCCTCCTAACCTTACTTTTTCACGTCATTGACAGGTTATGCATTGTCAGACGGACTCAGCCGAACAAATTTTGTCACGCATTTCGTACTTTAAATCCTCACATCTGTGTAAAGTTTATAATAAAAAGTGATAATTTGTTTTGACCGTAATCGTACAATGCCTATTTATGATTGCACAGTTTTTCATTGGTTTCTGTCTCCCCGTTTTTTTATATTAATAGAAATGTGATATATTATAGGGTTTGCCTTATGCAACGCGTGTTAAAAATGGTAATTTCAAAAGCAAATATCTCGATAACTGGATGGCCAATATAATTGAAATTTTACCAATACCTGTAGGATAATCTAAACAATATTAGTTTGGAATATCAAAACTTTCGGTCTCAGAGCATGTTGCGTATGTACTACCTTAAGAAGACAAACGTAAATTTTTGTACCTACCCAGGTTAGCAGAACCATGAAAATATTATTAAATATCATAATTGAATATGGTATAATTAATATTATAAATATTATAGATAATAATATAAATATTATTTTTATTTCAACTTCATATTCGTTCAATTTTGAAGATAAAAATATTTTCGATTTTAATACATATGTTACATTTTTTATTAATCAAGAATATAAAAATATTGTGATCGAAAACAATAATTTCTTATAGTTAAATATTAGACCTCTATTTAGCCGTTAACTATATCCTAGTTGAATCAACTAAATGTTTTTTCTGGGTGCATTCGACGCTTATTCGAATTATCTTTAAAATAATGCTGGCCTTATCTATCTTAATTAATCTTATCTTATCTTATCTTAATTTTTTATCTTATCTTAATTTTTCGATTTTTAGTGCATTTTCAAAGTTAACATTGATATTTGAAAATTTCGTATGCAAAAATAAAATCTTTTTTGTTACCGATACGTTATAAACAATACAACGCAATGCTACATGGCCTAGATCTGTGGATTATGAGCTTTTTGTCTGTGAAAAACTTATCGAAATTCATTGAGTAGTTATAACGTAACCAAACATACAGAAAGACAGACGAACGGACAATGTTTTTTTTCCCTAGAGATTTATTCATGTATTTAAAGATTGACTTGCTCGTCGCGATGTGTCGAGGCTGTAAACTCTTTGCGTTCTTACCCTGTCTGCTGTCTTTACTGTCCAATGGTGTCACGAGTGCATGTTGGAAAGACTGCGACTGGCTTCCCAATCAGCTCTGCGGATTTGTGCTTCAATTTTTTTTTTTTTTTTTTTTTCATGAAGAAAGTAACACTTCAATAATATGAGCGTAGAATTAAAAGAATTTTTAATTGGTATTTGGGCCTTTATCAAATAAAAGAGCAACATTTATTGGTAATGAAATACAAGAATGAAAATTGGCACAATGAAACATCGAAGAAAACAAACTTATACAGCTGAGGCAATTTTTCATATTTCTGTCACAATTATGTTGTGAATTCAGGAAAAATTTGCGTGGAATTCTGATGGATCTCGAATCACCGAGAGGTTTCGTTAATGAGATTGTATCAGCGAATGAAAATGGGAAGAATGATAGAGAATTGGAAAGCCAGAGTGAATGGGCCATTACTTTATTGGATCGAGCCCAAATCTTGTTTCTCTTTTTTTTTTCTTTTTTCTTATTCTTCTTCATCTTTTTCCGTCGTTTGTCTCGAGGAAATGATACGAGCCATCGTAGAACAGAGTAATTTTTAAAATTTCCAACGATATTCCTCATGAAAATCGACGCGTTATTTCCTGGAGGAAATTCATAAAAAGGGGCCTGTTACATCGAGAACAGGGCGTAAATATATCGCTTAATCAATATTCAATATCGTACCTAGTGTGCAGTCATAAATTTCTTTCAAAACAGACCGATTCACAAGTTATATTGTTCTTGTATAGAGGGCCATTCCATTATTAAATATAAATATCAAAAAATCACATGGGTAGAGCGGTTGGTCCGGTGGATAAGGGCTCGGACTCGCACGCCGCGGGTCCCGGGTTCGAATCCCGACCAAAACACCAATGAAATTTTGAAATTTTTTTCAAGTGTTTCTGCTGCAATCCCAGGTGGTTCGAATTCCACCTTCATAAATCCATGACCAAAATATCTCTCTGTGATGCATGAGCGGTCAGTGTACGGCTTTGGTGGCCTCTCCCGTGGACGGTTCTCATCGTGCAGGGGTGGCCCTTTAGCCGTGTACTGTGACTGGCTCATTGAATCATAGCTGAGGAAGGATGCCTGCCTTGAGCGCCTCTGGTGATCATGCTTGAGCGTGCTCGCATTGCCACCCGAGAAGATTAATCAGGGATCGGCTGTATCGGTAAGGTTTTCTGCAGTTTCCCTTCATCCTCGGCTAATGCGATATAGTCAGGGATAAGTCGGCTACAGTCGCACAAGGGGAAATACTTGGAAAGGGGTGGGGAGCTAAAAAGGGAAGAACCCTGGGCCGTGGAAGTAACAGTCGCGGGGGCAATTGGTTACAAATCCCAATAAAAAATAATATATATATACATATATATATATATATATATATATATATATATATATATATATATGTATATATGTATATTAAAAAATCACATTCAGGGTGAAATTATGAGCAAAAAAGTTCTTGGCCATTTTTTGATTCAACAAATCGCTGATGAATTATTAGTTATTGAAATTAGACCAATCAGATGTTAATTTTCCCCATATCGCACGGACAGGCGGTGCGTAGTTCCGTCCATCGCTTTATGGCAATCGACCACGTGATGTTGATTGGCTAAACTTTAATAATTAATAACTCATCAAAGAATCGTCGCATCAAAAATCATCGATAACATTTTTCGACTTGGAATTTCGGCTGGAATCGAAAATGACTGAATTACCATTGAGTTCTGTGGCACTCTGTATATAAAAACGATAACGATGGAAAAGCTTTCCTATTTTCGTCTGGCTGGATGGTAACTTTAGTAATCGGTATTCGCTAATCGTTTAGAAATCATAACAGATGATAACACTCTTTGTATTAACACTGACATTTTATGTCGCTTATCGTGCAAACATTTTTTTGATCTCTTCAGTTTTTGTTCCCGATTGACTGCAGTGAGATATTCGCGGATTATCTGTCTCGGCATCAAGCAAATTTTCTACGATTTCAGCAGGAATTTCAATTTTCAATCAACCTCAAAAAAATGCGTGGGAGTCGATAGTCAAAAAAAAAAGAGAGAGTATCTGTCTCGGCATCAAGAAAGTTTTCTACGATTTCAGCAGTAATTTCAATTTGTAATCCACCTCAAAAAAAAAACATACGAGGGAGTTGATAGGGAAATAAATAGAGAGAGAGAGAGAGAGAGAGAGAGAGAGAGAGAGAGTAACGAGACGACAATCCAAGTAATATTTTTATTTGAATACTAATTCTTTCAAGATGTTTAGCCAAGTTTTGAATCCTAAAAAATAATCTCTTTGAACCAACGCTGAGAAAAACAATAACGAATAAATCATTTATATTTTGTGTCGAATCTATTAATAATTGGTTCGAATCGGCGAAACTGTCAAAAATGTCTTTCACTATACACTGATATTCTTCCGGCACCTTGTCGACAGCTAAATAAAGTTTTGCATATTCAGAGTCCTCATTCATCGTGAATGTTTATTACTGGCTTGAAAGCTCAGTATGCCGGATGGTACTCTTCAAGAAATCGTTCTACCGAGACTAGAGAACATAACTCTATAAATACGTGGTGTCCTGCACTTATTCGTCAACCAAATTGACAATACCAATCTTCATTTTTCAGACACCCTGTTTATAGTTAAATCTTCGTTTCTAATGGTGCAGCAGAGAGGCGTTCGATAATATTGACAAACTCAATGTCTAGATTCAATCCAAGTACATTAATGAAAAAAATAGTGTGCAAAGAGCCAGCTCTGAATTCTTATTAGAAGTGGCATCTGAAAGTGCCATTAGTTTTATATTTAAATAATAAAGGTTCTTCGCACCCCAATTATTTTTTAACGAGACAACTCTGGGGGAGAACATTTGTTTATTCGAATAAATTCATTGTGCGAAAGTGCAAGTGTATAAATATCCTCGATGTTCTTAGGATCCTGAAAGAAATAAAAACGGACAAAAACATATTTTTTTTCTCGATATACTCGGAGGTTCTCATTCTGAGAGCATTAAAAGGGAAAATGTGTATCTCGTCTTTCATGGTCCGCGGTGCTCGTAAAGCTTTTTTGTGCATTGGACACGAGAGCCAAAGCTTACTGTGCGTGGTCGAATGTTTTCGACAATGTAGCTAGGCTGTTCTATAAACGTCCAACTTGCGTTCCAAATTACGTGTGTTAATGCGTGTGGCTTTCTTTACTCTCTCGGCCCATAATGCATCTTGGTTGGTTGCTTGCGTTGTTACCTCGTGCCGTTTTTGCGATCGCGAGGACGACGAGCAACGACGCGAGACGCAATTAAAAGGTTAGGATGAGAGCGAAGCAATGAATGAAAAATAGAAGGGAAAATGGTATGGAAAGATGCTTCACGATTCCTCTTTTCATACCTTCATTATGCTTTTTTCTTATTATTTTATAAATTTGGAATCCTTCGCATCATTAATTCACCCCTATGAGTCTACATTTTTCGATGGTTTTCTTTGATCGATGATAATTTAAAAAAATTTATTTTCAGCTGCAATATACTTTTCTTCTCCTTCAAATTTTCTTGGAAGAATTTTGTGTAGGATAAAACATCCAGTCACCAGCCATGTATCAGTAGATGGCCTCTGTCCATATTTTGTATGGAAGGGAAGAGTGCAGAAAACATTTTCCACACTTTTCCCACTCATACAAGGCCGACTATTGGTACATGGCTGACGACTGGGTATTTTACCCTAGTTATATTTTTCTTTTTACATATTTTTCAGAAAAAAAACTTATTAATAGAAATAGACCATAATAGAAAAAAATCATCATTCTTCTTCGTACTATATTATAAAATTTTTGATATACCGAAAAAAAACCTTTCTAGGGTTGAAGATACGTTTATTTTCTTTCGAGTAATATAAATATGAATAATCGGCCCATTAGTTGGGGCTGAAGAACTTCGGTCAATGGCCTTTAGTCGTATAATATAGTAGAAAAAAAACTGCTACTACGTCTATACATTTGTAGAGTAATAGAAACATAAAAAATCCTAAAGAAACGCTGATAGAATGAATTTGATTTATTTCAAAGTTTTCCTGATTGTTTTTGACTTTTATGCCCTTGAAATCGCGTGTTTGTTATTGTGCGAATGACGTATCGCGTTGTTCTGCGAGGGAAGAAGAAAAAAATGGTGGCTGGGGTAAAAACGCGACTCAAACGTGTATAGAAACGCGGCTTCGAACTTTAAACTTTGATCGAAGTGTGCACGAGAGAAACTGGTAGCAAAAGAACGCCCTTTTTATCGTACCAGAGAAGGTCTATAGATATGAGTTTCTGAACACCATATAAACTATCCTCATCGTCCAATTGCATTGCCCCAGTTTAACATTCACTTCCTTATTTCACTCTCTCACTCTCTCTCCCTCTCTCTCTCGCTCTGTCTACCTCCCTTTCTCCCTATCCCCTTTTTCTCATACTTTCTCTTATTTATCCACCCCTACCGGAAAAATACTGAGCGTTCTCCAAGTTACAACGAAAAAAAATGCATCATAAAGACTGAAACCACTTCGCGACACACTTTTATACTCGCCATGTAATATCACATTTGTAGCTTTTTCTCTACAGGTCATTTCCGGTCGAATAAAATATTCATCGCATCCTAATTTTATTCCCAGATAATTTTATTCATAATAACATTTTTTTTATGGAAAAGTTGATTGAAGGAAAATCTATGGACCTTAAAATTTATTACATAAAGGTGAATACTATTCATTGTAAATTTTTTTTTTCTCGTGAAAAACTTGATGTACATTTTTTGCATACATTTTTCGCTTCGTTTGAAAATAAAACAGTGGTCGAACTTCTTGATATGTGTATTCAGTATTATTCATATTTACATAAAAATAAATAAATTCGAAAAATGACGAAAAACTGAGTGCTTTTTTTTTTTACTTGGCATAAAACGCCCCATGTACGTTACTACTTGGAGTTCTATAGTTCCTATTATAGCCACCCTTATGTTCAGATATGCGAAAATCGATTGGTGGTAGAAAAAAAGGCGTAACCAACACAGGATTTCGATGTACAATTTTTGTCGATACGACCTTTTGTTTGTTCCTAATCGATATACGGTACGTAGAGATATTTTACGATTTATCAGAGTGTAAAGAAATGACAATTTTCTACACATTCTCTTTCTAACTGACTGATATTCTAACTACACAATCTACAGACTCGCAATAAAACTCTTGCAAAAAGTTTGTGACAGTTCCGATGCAGAAAAAAATGGAATTACATCGAATCAATTTATCGATCTTTTGTAACAATGCTGACTTGAAGAAAATTCGAGTAATAATCTTTATTTTTATGGTAAAAAAAATATATACATTTTTTTTTATTGAACTGACTAGGAATTACGATTTTTAATTTAATCTAATTAATAATATTGTTTCCTCATTTAAAAATTTTTTTTTAGCCTAATTAAATCAGTAAAATTACCCTTCAAAATAGTTCAGCGTAATGAAACATCCGCGCTCGCTCAAAACCGTAACAGTATCGAAGTTTCGTTAGCAACGGTGGTGAGGAGTTACGTCAGACAGTCAGGTCTCATGTGGGAGAGTGCATATCTCTCCCACTCTTGGTCTACTAAGGGTTGATCCGGTATAGCTATAGAAAATACAGTGGTGCATATTCTCGGCTCTGAGCGAGATTAAAACGTGCCCGATAGGGGAGGTAGGGAGCTTGTACACAAGTGTATACATGAATATATGTATGAACGTACAGATTCAACTATTTTTTCGCGTTCTCTTACACACAGGGTGTCCGAAAAGTCACGTCGAATGTTTATGGGATTAGAAAGGTCATGAAATTTTGAAAACAAGAATTCCGAGTCATTTTTCTTTTAGATGCGTCGTTAACGAGATTAGAGATTGCCAATGCGCTTTTACCATGACCGAGCTTATTGGCTGCTAGGATAAGCGGAGCGTGTTTTTTCCGTTCGCTCCTTTGTCTTGTTCGCACATTTCATTGATTTTTTTTTCCATTGATACACTTTAGACAAAAGTGGATAAGGACTTTTTGTTCCAGAATTGAATGATTTATCTGAAACCGTAGTAGTTTAACGCGACTTTTCGGACACCCTTTTTTACCAATGAGAATTTCGCGCAGTCGCGTAATTTCCCCCACTCTCAGGCTCAATACATTCGGCTCGCGACTCCGGCAGATCGCCGCTGAAGAAACAACCCTCGATATCGTGCCAGTCCACAAAGGGGTGGTGGCGGAAACGCCTCCGAGACGCATCCCGTGCGCTCTCCCACAATAATAAAAACGCAAAAACAACCAAAAAAAAAAACAATTTAACCGTTCTTTCCAACATACATATAATCATTTCTATCCACGTAACGTGTTAACATATTCGTAATAATGATTTCTAGATCCTTGTTTTAATTAATTGTACCCTCACGTAAACCCATTGCTTTTGAAAATTTAATGAGTTCAATTCAATATCTCTGTTACGTTTTAACGCCGCTAACGAGATCCGTACGACGTGTGTAGCTCGCGAGATCTACCGGAAGTGAACTTTACCGGCGCGAGTTCAGCAATGGCCGACGGTCTTTCGATTCCATGAACACGTACACTTTTATATACACATATTTACATATATATATATATGCATGTATGTATGTATGTATGACCGAATTTTGGACCCGGCGTGCGCAATCGCATATGCTTTCTCTCTCTCTCTCTCTCTCTCTCTCTCTCTCTCTTTCTCTCTCTCTCTCTTTCTCTCTCTCTCTCTTTGTCTCTCCCTCTCGGATATTCTGTGTAAAACTCATCGATTTCAGAGGGACGTCAATTTGGAACTTTCAACAAAACTTCTGATGTCACGTGGATTCATTCCATTTTTTTTTCTATCCCACTGTCTGTTTTATTCCTCTGTCTCTTTTTGACCAACGATTTTTCGACGTTATAAATGAAAAAAATACATTTTGCAAAAAAAATGTTTCACTACTCGTTTTAATACTTTAAACAGAGAACACGATTTCTGAAATAAAGATTGTGAAATTTCTTTCAATTTTGGTTAAATTCAAATTATAATTAGTTTGGAGTGTACCTCAGGAGGGCAGCAAATTCTCTTGTGAAACGTTGATTTTAATAATATTCGATGGCAAATAAATAAATAAATTTCATTTAAAATAAAGGGAGTTTCTTTCTCTCATGAAAATATATTTAACTGAATTTTTTGTTCACGTTTTTTTTTTTTTCACAGTTCGGAAATAATTTGCAGAAATTTGTTCCATTTAGCACGGTTTTAGAAATCTCCGATGAACGTCGTTCGTTATTTTTAAAAATACAACAGAAATTGGTTAAATGTTATTACGATATCGTTAATTGTTATATTATCTTATTAAAATTAAAATATTTATAGAAGCGTAGGGACAGGATGAACGACAATGTTCTTGAATCTTGTTATAACAAAATGTTAAACGAAAAGTGTTACCAGGGTCCGAATTAGCGCGGTAATTAGTGTACCAGTGCCAGAAGGATCGGGGCAGACGTTGCCTGGAATGTTTCAAGTGTTGATGACGCCGAGACAATTTTACCGGTGAGGTCGTTGATCCCTCGGTAGATTTTCTCCAAGGGGCAGTTTCGAAGATAAATTGTTTTTGCATTCGCAAACTCGAACACCACTATTTCTGAAATCAAGGTTTAGAATCCCAAGACCATCGTACGAAAAATTGTGAAAAATAAATTTTTGTTAAATTTCCGATAAGTCGAAGGGGCCAAAAAATTTTTTTTCAAACCTAAGGCTTGTGGGGTCTCAAAATGGAGATCTTGAGAGATTCAGTACGTGACCATTTTCAATTTTTATTCAATTTTAAAATGATGCTCAAGAAGACTCTAAAACGCAAATGTATTGAGTAAAATTTTTTGAAAATAAACATTTTGTCAGTGAATTCGAACATTTACGAACTATTGTTGAGTGAATTGAACTATTTTTAGTTAATCTCAGTATATCGACCAGAAATTCGGAAAAAATCAATTTATTTTTAGCTCCCAATTTTCGGAATCTCGAAACGGTGTAATTTTTTTCTGAAACTGAAATATTTTCGAGTGGATGCTAATTAATTTTATCGTGGTTTGAGGCTTGTTGAAAAAATTTTGAAGCAGCCGAGAACCCTTTCGGTTCGCTTGGCTCATGCCACAGCAGAATATCGTCAGCAAATACACACGCACGTAGTCTTTTCGCCGTGCTATTCTAATTCTAGAACTATTCTAGTCGTCGCTCGCATCTCGACTTGCGGAGATGAGCAAATGAGTGTGTGTGTGTGTGAGAGAGAGAGAGAGAGAGAGAGAGAGAGAGAGAGAGAGAGAGAGAGGGAGAGAGACAGAGAGAAAGAATGGTGATCGGTACAGCATCCTCTCGTCTCGTGCCTATAGTTTCCCTCCCCCTGGTTCGTCCCTCTCGCTCTTGTTAAAGCCCAGTCTCGTTTCGCGCATTGCCTGCGACAGATATCACAAACGCGTTTTCTTCTCTTTTACACACGCATATATATAGATAAATTCATGCACTATAATAATCTCATTCCGACTAATCTTTTCATTCATCAAAAATCGTACTCATTCTCATTCAAAAATAACTACGATCTATCTCGTAATTGGAACAAGTGACCGACCCTAAGATTTCTCGACTGTAGCAACAAGTAAAAAATAAAATAAAACAAAATTGAAAATCATCGATGAAATACAACGAAACTATAATTGATTGACGATCCAAGGTTCATCCGAATCAATATTATTGCTAAACCGGAAATAAAAAGTACTCACGTGATCAAGAGCTGGGATATTAGAACAAGTGTGAGATGCAGTGGCGCCGTCATCGCAAGATCACTCATGTGATCGGCTCATCTAATCATGCTCTGCTTTTAACGAGGTACCAAGATGGTACGGGCTTCATTATACGAATGGAAGAGTAGCGTATGCAGAACAATGTATACAGGGTGTCCCACAAGTCACCGTGGATTATTATGGGATTAGGTGGATCTTGAAATTCCAAAGAGAAAAGTCCTCTGTCATTTTTATCTCCGTCACTCAGTTAATGAGATATTAATTAATTAGTGATAACCAATCCGTTCGGCCGATGCGAAGGGGCGTGACAAGCGTAGAGCGACCATGCCCGACACTGTGGGTGGAGGGGAGGGAAGTTCAATTTCTCCATTCCGTGATTTTCTTACTGGAAAACTTGACCAGCTGTCACTAATTAATTATTATCTCATTAAGGACGCGTCGGAGAGAAAAATTGTTAAGGACTTTTCTTTTCAGCAATTCGCCATCTACCTAATTCCGTTAATATCCGACGTGATTCATGGGACACCCTGTATATCAACATTTTTATTTTATAAAATTAGACAATTTTTCGTCCCAGGAACGTTTTAGGACAAATTAAATGGAGAATTTTGTTTTTTTTTTATTTTTTTATTTAGTCGTCCTATACATAGCTAATCGAGCTCGTGACTTAGCTGCCAGAAGAATCATTTTGAAACGTGTCGCAATCGCATTCACATCGTTAGTTGACTTTATAAACGACTCTTTTTATAATCGCCCTGTGTCACTGGGTTGCGCGTCCGTGTGCGATTTCCACTGTCCCTGGTGTGACACAATCGTGCACCGGTTCGCGGCCCAGATAATTGTAATATATACTCATCTGTCACACCAAAATCGTATTGTAAGCTCGTTTATATACACGAATCTATGCGCAGCGGGGTCATTGAGCGCATTCCAAATCTGTCGATGTACATCAACGAATTCTCATTTGTCGACTTCAAATTCATTATTTTAGTTCACTTTCCGCTACTCCAACTAAAAATTCACGAACAAAATGAATATTTCGTATCAATAAAAATAATTTAATTATATTACCAAAAATAACTTCGAATTTTTTATTACTATAATTTTTGTATTATAAAGCGGATTCAATTTCAGCAGAAAAATTGACCTTTTTATCTACATTTTTTCAATCGGACGAACGAAAATTCTAGCTAGAAAAAAAATTGCTTTACAAGAAGAAAAAAAAAGAATTGAAGTAAAATTGAATTAAAATTGATTCAATTATGAGACTGAGGTCGAAAAAAAACCAATGTAGTTTTAAAAATGTTTTTTTTTTTTCTAATTTATGTTGAAACTTTTAAAACGAACCTTTAATAATTGGATTTTCGATTGGTTATTGCAGCTCCACCGGGCGAGGAAGACGAGGAGGATGGAAAACGAAATGGCTACATAAAAGGACAGGAAAATAAGGGCGGCTTGAAAAAGGGACAGGTAGTACACAAAACTGGCCGTACAGATTCGGCGGGAAGTTCAACGAGCGATTATGCGAGCGATTACGCGAGCGCGGTCTCGAAATCGAGGCGCGAAAAATCACGGGGAACAACGACCCAGCCTAAAATCAGATTCAACGAAAATGAGTATACGAGAATCACAACACCGCGGCAAGATGTACTTTTCAAAAAGGGCTACTTCTCGAGCAAAAAGGTATGGGCGAGTACGGCCAGTATGAGCGCAACACCCTCCACGACCGAGAGCCAATCCGCTTCACACTCCACCGCAGGTATGTCAAAAATAAAAATGAAAATTCAATGGATTCAGAGCCCGAAGAGAATTTAACCTAAAAAAATTACCGTTATAGCTATAGAAACGGGGGGCAACCTTGAATTTTTGTGATTTTTACCGAGGAAAATGTAAATTTTCCTCAGTAAAAATCATTAAAATTCAAGGTTGTCCCCCGTTTCTATTGCTACAACGGTAATTTTTCAGTTTTAATTCTCCCCGTGAGTAAATTCCCATGACCAATTGTAAAAAAGTCCATCGTCACTTTTACGGATGATATAACTATTTTAAGCCTCTTTAATATTGTTTTTTTTTAACTGGTAACTAAACTTTTTGGTTACTTGGAAACTCGAAAAAAAATTCCACTGCCTTTCTCTCACAATTATTGAAATCGGTTCCAGCAATTTGAAGAAAAAAAAAAAAAAATTGCACATTCAAATCGAAAAATCTTCCCGCACAGTGTTTATTATTACATTTTTTAGTCCTTCATCCATAATAAGCTCCTTATATACATTTTTCACACCTTTTCCGCTCTAGAAAGTAAAAAAAATCGTAATTTATATTGTACAAGTACAAAACACAACGAATTCCATCGCGCTTAAAGTTGACGCAAGAGCCATAGGCTTATGGTGCATTTTTCACGAGTACGAGTGTAATTTGCATCACGAGCCGAAGACGAGACCTATAACCACACGATGCATTACAAAAAAGTCTTTTTCTGCTGTTATTCGAACTATTTTTCAAAATTCGTGCCATTTTCTTATTTTTTCACTTAATTCAAAACACTTATTTTTCTTTCCATAAACAAAACAAATTCGCTCATTTTCCAAATGTATAAGATTTTTTTTTCTTAATGCTTGAGAAGGTTTCTCATCATTTTCTTAGTAGTTGTAACGATATTCATTAAAAGAAAACGGAATTATCTGTATAACAAAATTAGTATGTTCATAAACAAACACTAAAATACCACATAATAATGTCACGATCGATATCTCGCTGCGGCTCCATTCTAATCGATCCTTTTACACACCAGTCTACTTATTTAGCATCCTTATCTCTTTTCCCGCTAATCGCTATCCTATCGATGCCTTTACAAGTCTCCCAAAACTCCTCTGGACCCAGAATCGCGTCTACTTCTATCTCCACTTCCACTTTCTTTAATTTCATTATTATCCTCAGTGTCGGCATTTCATTCTCATCCTCCGAAGCGTTGAGTCTTTTATGAATTCCGTGCCCATAATAATTGACTTGCACCAATTAAAGATACCAACTACATCTTCGTAAAAGTTAAGATTCGAAACCCAAACGAAAAAAAAATAGAGAAATCCCAAAAAATCACAAAACGAAGTATCAAAAATACTAAAACAAAAATACGAAGAAGTAAAGAAAAATGAAGCAATTTTTTTAATTATTCTGTACGCGAAAATTTTAAAGAATGAGTTTGAATTTTTAGTCCAAACAATTTCATTGAAAAGTAAAAAACAAAATCAACGAAAAAGTAATGAAAAAATAAGCAGAAAATCTAAAAAAGCAAATAAATAACATTCGAAAGTAATATTGAGAAGAAAAAAAAATAAATAAAGTCGAAGAAAACATGATTTTTATTACAGATGGTAGCGAAACGACCGAGGACCAACAACTCCTGGACTGCGTCGCCGCGGAGTATCCAGCGATGATGGAACCCGGTGTACAAGTTACATATGGTACATTTTACGATCACGCTAGCGGTTACTATTACGAGTATCCGGTGATGGTGTTTGGTCCCGAGGGCGGTGTTCCAAATGGGCTACCGATGCACGATGTACTGACCGCCGTACCATGCGGACCAGTTCCACTCCGTCCAATCAAATGGGTCAATCCTGCTTTCGTTCCAAAATACGTCAATGAACAGTACGGTGTCGTGGATTATCAGGTGAAGTACGGCCGATCCTACGACTCTATACGCAATACCTCGTCTGTATCTTCTTCTTCTTCTTCTTCTTCTTCTTCTTCTACCACTTCTACTTCTACTTCTTCTGCTACTACTACTACTACTTCTTTCTCCACGGCGTCTGTATGCAATCGTTTTTCTTCTCCCACCTTTTCTCATCCAATCTCGTTCCATTTCACTTGGTTATAAAAAAAGTTGGATTCAAATATTCGATGAATTTTAATCATTTAAGTTATTCCTTTCGCGGAAGGCCGTATTTTTTGGGCACATAAGCAGGGCTCTCCATATTTGTTCATAAATTAGGCTTGATTTTGTGAAAAAAAAGGTATAACCAATTATTAATCCCAACTGTAAATAAAAATCCAAAATTTCAGTTTAATTGTGTAAATTATGAAACTTTTGATATTTTTCGGAGAGCTACAAATGTCAACAACCGCACTGTCAAAGGAAGAAGCTGGATTTATTGCATTTGGTTAAAAAAAAAATAGTGAAATATGAGTGAAAATACGTATAAAGTACGCAGTGATCTTGGTAAAAATGTGAGCCAATTTGTAACGGATAAAAACAAGAATAGCGTTGAAAATGTTGTAAAAACTGTCGAAGATATAACATAATCTCTTGAAAATCAGGGCTAAGAAAAATTTCTGCGGATCACATTCTTGCAAATTCTATCGTAGATATTTTTTTTAAACGTCCGGTGACTCTCTGTTTTTATCGTTGCTACGAAATCTTTAGAATTTGATGTAACCATAGGACAGTTTATATCAATCATCTATCATTATTTGATATGTGAATTATTAAATAGAAATTCGAGCAGCAGGTAATCTCCATAAAGTGTCGTATCAAGACACGCGGTAGCGGCTCGACGCCAAGCATTAAAAGAAAAGCTTGCGCGAGCCCTGCCGCACTCTTATATACTCGAATATGACGGTTTTCGGGCTTTTTTTTTAATTATACGATATTCGAAGTTCTAATTATTTTCTAAAAGTTCGGTAACTTGGCTTAATATTTTTCTAGTGGAATGGGATGTATTTTTACGTTTCTGTACAAAAAAATGTGTTAATTTTAAAATATTCGAGTTCGTGAAAGGAATACCTTAATTGATCTTTCATGTGTAAGAAATTGAAGCGATTAACACGTCAGCGGTCGCGCTACTGACACTTAAAACGTTGATCGCGCGATGAAAGATTTTCTCACATGTATAGTTTCAAGTGATTAATTTGATATATATGGACTTGAAAATATTTTTATTTCAACTCTTTTATCATACGGAAGAATAAATTAGAAGAAGATGGAAAAAATTTCGAATGCTTTTGCCATTCGAAATTCTCGAGTTATTATCGTTTTAATAGAAGTGTAAAAAAAAGTCTCATAGCGCGACCGCTGACGGGTTAATTCAATTCTTTTTTATAAGGATACGAAATTTCACTGAGTAATTTTATTTTTAATATGCAAAGCATCTCATGCATTCATTAAACTTTCGTTTACTCATACGCAAATTACTCAGTGAATTTTATACGGGGACATTTATTTATTCATTTGGTGTTTTACACGTGAGAGTTTTATCAATTATTTTATTTACGTATGTAAGAAATTTACTTGCCTTTTTATGCCTAATACACTCGATTTACATCGTTTTTCAATTTCTATACCTTTGATCATTTGTTTGGATTTTCGTTTTAATCTATTTTAGAAATTTGCAAGAATAGTAAATAGCCTTAGAAATAAATAATTATTAATGAAACTATTTGTTAATAAATTAGTTCATTTATTTGCTTATTCATACATTTATTTTTCTATGTATTCTATTTTATCTATTCAATTGCTTATTAATTCATTTAGACATCCAAATTTGTATTAATCGATTAACTCACTTATTCGTACATCAGCATATTTATTTGTTTATATATACAGGCTTGGCTCAAAGTATTAGGCACCCTGTAATATTTGTATCTGAACAAAAAGTTGAATATTTCGGTGAAAAAAATTGTCAGAAAAAAATAGATGACTGCGAAAAAAAATTGCAGATTTTTTTTTAATCAAATTGAAGCTGACGATCTCATTTTAAGGTTTTCTGACCAAAAAATCAGTTTATCACTTTTTAAGGGGTCACCGCTGGATTTTGCGGTGTGAAAAAATCGCAAAAAACAGTCATATTCAAAATTACCTACCGAGCGCAAAAATAATCGAATAAATTAAACAAAAAACGCAGAATAACACTGGATTTGTCCACTTTAAGGTATTCCTTTCGCGGAGGGCCGTATTTTTTGGGCGCATAAGCAGGGCCCTCCACATTTGTTCATAAATTAGGCTGAATTTTGTTTAAAAAAGTTATAACCAATTATTAGTCCGAACTGTAAACATAAATCGAAAATTTCAGCTTAATTGTGTAAATTATGAAACTTTTTGATGTTTTTTGGAGAGCTACAAATGTCAACAACTGCACTGTCAAAGAGAAAAGCTGGACTTATTGTATTTGGTTAAAAAAATAGTGAAATATGAGTGAAAATACGTATAAAGTACGCAGTGACATTGGTAAAAATGTGAGCCAATTTGTAACGGGCAAAAACAAGAATAGCGTTAAAAATATTGTAAAAACTGCCGAAGATAACATAACCTCTTGAACGTCATGACTAGGAAAAATCGTCTGCTGATCACATTCTTTCAAGTTCTATCGTGAATATTTTCTTCAAACGTCCGGTGACTCTCTGTTTTTATCGTTGCTACGGAATCTTTAGAATGTAATTTACCGCAAGACAGTTTATATCAAACATCTATCATTATTTAATATATGAATTATTAAATAGAAATGTGAGCAACAGGTCATCTCCATAAAGTGTCATGTAAATTAAACGATTTTCAAAGTTATAATTCTTTTCTAAAGGTTCGGTAACCTGACTCGATATTTTTCCAGTGGACTGGGATGTGCTTTTACTTTTATGTACAAAAAAATCCGTGAATTGTCAAATATTCGAGTTCGTGAAAGGAATACCTTAAAACCCCGTTTGCTAAATCGGTTTATGATTTGTTTTTAACGAGTTATTCAACTATTTGTCCCGGTACAAACGTCACAGGATGCCCAATATTTTTGGCTAACGCTGCATATTTCTTCATTAGTTTCTCCATTTATTTATGTATTAATTTGTTAATTATAATGCAGACGGCGCAAATCGGGCAATATCCAGCATTGGTAGACGGGAACGATGTTCCGTTGTCAGGACAGACGGAAAATTCAAACGGCAGCGACGAGGCTTATCAGGAAAATGGTACCGGTAGCGCAAGTTTTACGGACAGCGTCGGTGATGAGGAACAACAAACAGGGAACAACACCGAAACGCAAAACGGAACGGCGGAAACTTCGTTGACCGACGATACCGAAGAAATTGCTCAAGCAGCGGTCAATTCCGAGGCTTACCTCGAAACCGCATTAGCACAACAACTCCACGTTACTCACGCACCCCTCGTACCACCGCCACCCCCGTTATACGTTTATCCGGGCCACTATATGTTTGGCCCGTCGTTGGTCAACGTTAACGGTTCGTTCACCATCATTTTTTCTCAGCCATTGAAAGAATTATATTTCGCAAATGATCGTTAACATCATTGGAACGGAGTGACAAAAGGAAAATTAAAAAAGATATTTCGAATGAAAATGAAAATTCTTTTTCGTTTAGGAAACTTTTCTGCATTTTAATATTTTTTGTGGGTCAATGAAATATTTCTAACGTTATTTCAAAAATTGTCTGGCACAAGGAAAACTTTATCATGCAGTTAATTATTTTCAAAGAATATTCAATTATGTTTGAAAATTTTTGTAGTGCTTCACGCAAGATTTATTGCATTGCAGGATAAAAAATCCTGACCAATAACTTTCATGTGCAAATTGTAACTATTGCATTTGAATTTTGTTGTTTTAAACTCTTTTTAAATTGATCATTTTTAATCAATATGATTTTTACACATTCGTTCACGTTCCAGTGTAATACGGTGATTTGTACCACGAATTTTAGCGTAAAATTCATTGTATAATTCTTTTCGTCTGATATTGAAGTTTGCATAGTTAAAATCGAATGAAAATTAATTCTGTTATTCGACAGTTTCCTAATTTATACAAATTTTCAGCAATTTTTTTGACTGTTGATTTTATCGTTGGAATTGTAAAACAAAGAGTTTCGAACAAAGTTTCCTTTATCTTCGTAGCCCATGTTGGTATTTAATTTTTTAACAAAATTCATTTAGAAAAAAAGAATTACGATTTTTTTAAACGGTGCAAATTTCAATACATTTTTTCTCTAATTTTCCCTACCCCTGCCCTTTTTCATTTATTTATATCCGAAAAAAAATAGTTCTTTAAGGCTTTTTTTGGAATACCCAACCCTATTAATGCCCCGCCCCCGATTAATTGCCTGCTAGACAACTTCGCTGGACAAACGCTTACTACAAATTATTATTTACTTTTTATTTTTCAAGTGAACCTCCAGAAAATTGAGGGTTTTTTAAAAACGGAGAAGCATGACGGACCATACAATCACATTAACAAGATTTTTTTTAAACGTTATTTCGGCGTGCAAAAAATACGAGACGAACACTTAACGATTTTGTGTTTTACTTTGTCCGGGATGGAATTTCGCATGATTTTTTTAAAAGCTATAATTCGTATGCGTTATTCGTCCCACTCGGAGATGCGAGTTTGAGAAAATGATTGGAGAATCAATTGCATCAAAATCTTGCTAGGAATTAACGTGATAAAAAAATTGATGCCATGGCAAAGTTGAGGAGACGGTAGAACATAATTTTTCCATTTGATTAATATTTTTTAACGGTCTTTAAAAAACGAAGCACAGGAAAAATATGAGAGTGAAAATACGCGCTCGTCCTTCGCAATATTGTGTAATCGAGGTACAACAAGTCACGAGTACTTGCGTATCGTGGAACGAGGAGTCATGGACGCGTGGTTCGATGTTTTGAACAGCGAACACGCGGAGACGCATTTCACGTGACATTACTATTTGTGATGGAATTCCAAGTCCGCGTTTCAAAGCGATCTCGTTTTTCTACATTAATTACTATTTTCTATTAGTCATTATTCTTTACAAGCTTGAAAACACGCGTTCACAATCTCCGAGGATCGCTCCGGGCGCGAGATCTCATACCGTGTAGCATAAATCTCCCCTGCGCGTCGATGATGCAACATAGATCGAATCGATTATTACGTAATTAGTATCGTCACACAAACGTACGAGGTAAACGTTTATGTGAATGCATAGGGTGTCCGAAAAGTCGCGGTGGATAATTGCAGTGATTGGTAGATCGTGAAATTCTAAAGAGAAAAGTCCTTAAGCATTTTTCTCTCCGACGCACAGTTGACGAGATATTCATTAATTATGACGAATCGGATTTTCCGCTTTCACTAATTACTTGATATCTCATTAACTGTGCGTCAGAGAGAAAAATGGCTAAGGACTTTTCGCCTGGATATTGCGGGATTTACTTACTCTGTGGATTTCTGGTATCACTTTTGGGACACCCTGTATACGATAATTTTTTATCGAGAAAATTGTTAGATGAAATGTCCGGAAAAACGGCTGTTACAAATTTGTACCAAAATGCAAATAACAGCTGACACTTAAGCTCCTTTTCGAGCCCCTTCAAAGTGATTGCTAGTGCATACGCATAAAATGCTAAATCCGAAGATAGCGGAACACAAAAGAAAAAAAAATACGAAAAAAAACAATCGCACGCACACCGTACACACGCAGTCGAGACGGGAGGAATTCGCTTTATCGTTTCTTTTTTTCTCTCTTTCTTTTCAATTTTAAACGTGAGCAGCGTCGATCGGCGGACGTGCCGCGGGAAAGGGCTTTAACCACATTCACGAATGCTGTCCCGTTCATCGGCATCATTGCTGTTTTGTAGCCACGGTTCCACTGCCTCGAACAAGGTAAAAAGCAATGACAAGAAAAAAACACTACAAATACGAATAGAAAAAAAAACGTGACGAACAAAACTTACGAGAGGACGAATATTATTCTTCACATACGAATTCAATTCTAATCGAAAAAAAAATGTAGTGCATAAAAAAATCGCTCACTAATTTGGAATATCTCATTGTTAATATATTTGAAATTGCTGAATTATACATTTAAGAAAAAAGAATACCTCTTATTTGAAGAATATCTCTTACTTCAAAAAATCGATGTCCATACACGCTGAAACCACGAATTCATGGAGAAACAAAAACGAAGAGACGAAACACGCAGCAAAGTGCAATATGCAAATGCGTCTCGACACCATTCACGCATCAATCGTTCAAACGTCACGCTCCTCATCTCTTACCGGCACGTCGAATCTCGGCTGTCACTAATTAATTAAATATCTCTTCAACGGCGCATCGTAGAGAAAATTGATTAAGGACTTTTCTCTTCAGAGTTTCACGATCTATCTAACCCCATCATAATCAGTCGCGACTTTTGGGACATCCTTTCTGCAAAAATGGTCGTTAATATCTCACTTGAGGCTCGTATTCAAGGTGTATGTTTCGTACGAGAATTTTTTTATTCTCTCGGCTTCCGTGCTTTCCTTCGACAATGAAAACAGTAAAATTTATGCAACGATCGTCGATGAAGATGGTTAAAAAACGGGTTTTCTTTTTACCTCTCTCTCTCTCTCTCTCTCTCTCTCTCTCTCTCTCTCTCTCTCTCTCTCTCTCTCTCTCTCTCTCTCTCTCTCTCTCTCTCTCTCTCTCTCTCTCTCTCTCTCTCTCTCTCTCTCTCTCTCTCTCTCTCTCTCTCTCTCTCTCTCTCTCTCTCTCTCTCTCTCTCTCTCTCTCTCTCTCTCTCTCTCTCTCTCTCTCTCTCTCTCTCTCTCTCTCTCTCTCTCTCTCTCTCTCTCTCTCTCCTCTCTCTCTCTCTCTTCCTTCCTTTTTCCCGAGTCAATGGACTCGAGAGAGAAATACAGCGATCGTGATCAATCGTCGCTGCAAATATAGTTAGCAAAAGCTTCAGTCGCTTCTACAGACGTCATTATAAATATACAAAGTGTATACTACTTAACAAATATCACTCGCAGCACATTGTAGTATTTATACGAGCTCCCTCTCTCTCTCAGTCCCTCTTTTTCTCTCTTTCTCGTTACGTTCCGGCATTTAACGCACGATATTCATGCTGTGCGAAGCATTTTCATGATGGCACTTTCAGTCTGGCTGCTAACTCAGAGAAGAAACCAGTTGGAGGGAGGTAAAATCTCAAAGTGGCAAAAATAGTGCGGGGTTGGCAGCCAACGTTGAATTGCTGTACCCTGAAATAGCAAAGTGTCGAAAATAAAGCTGAGCGCAGAACGAACAAAATTGTCCGAATCCTCTCTCTCTCTCTCTCTCTCTCTCTCTCTCTCTCTCTCTCTCTCTCACACACACACACACACACACACACACACACACACACACACACACACACACACACACACACACACTTTCTATCTTGTTGAAAATCCTCCAAGTTTGTTAGATCCCCTCATCTCATCGCTGCTACGCACTTTGACTTCGACAATAAGCTCGAAAACTTCGAAAAATTTTGCTCGCGCGAAAAAAGAAGAGAAACATTTTTTACGTAAAAAAATTATAAGATAAAACAAAATTTGAACGCGAGATACAAGAAGAAATCGTTATTTATTCCGGATGCAAAAGGGGGAGATAGAGAGAGGTACAACTTTCGTTTATTTACTACATATCGCGATTCGAATCCTTCGAATCGGTTCGCGATCTATTAAAGTACAGCCAACGGACTCCACTGACCTTCCTCTTTGCTTAGACTCATTTTTTTTCAGTTGAATTTTTCTTCTCATCACCTCTCAACCCTCGTTTCACATTTGATCCTTCTTTGTTTCTTTTCTGTTCACTTTCATTCTCGTTTTCTTCCTCTTTCATTCTTCTGCCCCTTTTTTCTTGTTTTCTATTTTATTTTTTGTTGCTTACACTTCATTTAAACCTGCTCAGCATTTTTGTTTATTTTTACTTCTCGACTCCTAGCCATTGTTCCGCATTCATTCTTCTTATCTTTTATTTTCTGCTTCTCTTCCTTCTCTTTTTTTCTATGCTTTTATTACTCGGTTTGTCAATTTTTTCCAATTTTTATTCACTCACGCATTTTTATTATTTTCACTTTTTGTTTGTTATTGGGTGTTTTGTAAATTGTAAAAAGCGATTTACTCACGTTTCTCGAATAATATCGGAGCATCGATTTTTTGTTCTCTCATTGAAGGCGTGACGATACAGAGTGGACCGATGATCCGGAACCCCGCTATGAACGGAGCTCCAGTGAACAACGGAGCGTGGTCCAAACGGAAAAAGAAGAAAAGTTTCAGTAGAAGAAAATGGGGACAACCTCTTGGTCCGGTGAGCCTTGCCTTTTTTCCTCATGGTTTCCGCTCATTTTTTAACCTTAGACTCTGAAAAATCTATTTTTCCCAATGAGAAACTCTACAACGGAGTCGAAAACGATCCCAATTTTCTCTCTAGCATAAAATATTCCTCGTATGAGATAATGCGCTAAATTATACACAATTATCCTCGTTTGTTGATTACGAAGAGAACGGTGTATGATGAAGTTGCATTTGGTAAAAATTTAATGATGAAAACTATAAAACGAAAAAAAAAGATTTTGAAAAAATGCAAAAAAAGATTTTTACTCAAATAATTGGCCTCGTTTCAGACTCCGTTGTAGCGGTTTAGGGTTCATTTTTGCAAGAGAACTTTTTCTAATTGTATTCCGACCCTTTTTGCATTTGTATGCAATTTGTATGAAAAAAAATTAGAATTATAATTCGTAATTTCTTAAGTAAATTTGGACCCGAGCACGTTGACAAAATATCCGCAAATATATTCAATAAAAAATACTGACTAACGATATTTATCAGCCGAGAAAAACAATAAAATTGGAGTGTTTTTTTTTTATAAATAAAAAATGTGTCGATTCGAGGAATTACTTTTCGTTCCGTAGGAAAATATGGGCGAGGATGTTCGGCCGGGAGGCATAGACGAGGCGGACGGTACCGGAAATGGATCGATTGATTCATCATGCGGCGAGTTCGTCGTGGGGACGAGTCACGGTCAAGTGCTGAATCCGGAGTGTCAGGAATTCCGGCCTGTGACGGAGTTGCGAATGTCGATTACGGGTAACGAGTCGAGAAGCTCGGACGATGGGGCTGAAAATGGTGAAGAAACGAGGAACTCTTCGGAGTTGTCATCGAGCGTGGAGAACGGAGAGGATGATAAAAAAATTGTTGAAAGATCTTTAACGGTGGAAAAATCAGAATCGAACGTCACTTCGACGACGACGACGACGACGACGACGACGACGACGACGACGTTGCTCGAGGAGAACATGGAAAATGAAAGAGACACGAAAAACAGTAGTACAACGGTTGAGACTGAGGCGCCCCAAGCGTCAGCCATGTTGGAGAACGGTGAAAATCTCGTATCGAGAAAGAACGAAGAGAAAGAAGGTGCGCCAGTTGATTTTGCGGCAGAGGTATTCGCCAACGTTAGTATAATGGCGGAACGAGCGTTAGCTCGACACGGTGTGGTCGAAGGAACGATGATGGAAACGGAAATCGGTTTGGACGCGACGTCCATCGATTTTGAAAAAATCGTAGAAAAACTTGAGTCCCGGGTGGACGATAATTCGCAAGAGCACGAAGATCTACCGAGAAATGGATTGAGACTGGATAGATTGAAGGATAATGAAGAGCCAGTGCCAAATGGAATGGAAGAGGGGCGAATCACGAGTGAGAAAAGCTCTCCGAACGATTTATCGACGGATTCCCTGGAGATGACGGCGTTTTGTACTATGAGCGAAAAGCATCAAACAACGAAAGAAAAACGTGGCTCAAGATCGGTGAGTCCTGGCACGATAAATCGTACGACAACGCCGATAAACGCGAATTCCCAAAGATTACCAAAGAGCTACGAGTCCTTGGTGATCCGAAGCACGAGCGATACCTCGTTCTCGTCGAACTCAAGCGTCGGACAAACGCGCAATCGTAAATACAGCTCGAAAACACCAAAATTTGTGAGAGAGCCTACACCCGGCCCCGATCTCGATGAGCTTCAAACGAGCTGCGTTCAAGTCGTTGAAGAAAGAGTCGCTAACAATGGCCTCGTTAAATCTGACATTGCGACGAGAAATTCTCGTCGTAGCCTGGACAACGATGCCAACGAGCGCGAAGCCATTGCAACTGGCGAAGAAGCCCTCGAAAACGAACTCCAAAGATACAGCCTCTCCACCAACGAAGGCTCTTGTCATTGGGAAAAATCCGGAAATCCTGACGCCTCCAACGACGATTCCGGTATCGAGAGTCAAACGAGATTCTCTTCCTCGGAACATCCGATCACCGATGCCGTAACCGAATGGCTACAACGCGCCAACTCGCCGGAAATGTTTGTAACCGGTGTTGGAACATCGGCAAGCGAACCGGAGGACGACGAACTTGAAAACGATGAGCCGCCAAAAAACTTGCAAGGCAACCCCATGCCTGCACTATCTGCTAATAGCGGCGACGCGAACAACCAACAGTTGTCGCGTTTGGCTAGCTACGGTAAATTCGCGAGTTTCATTTACGCTACCGAAGTAATAACGAGCAAGAGCGATGAAAATGAAAAAGAAGAGAATCATGAAAAAACAACGTTTAATACCAACGAAAATATCGACATTACGAGCAACAACAAATGCTCACTTTCCAGAAGAAAGAAACGCAACGATGGTGCAAGAAAAGTTCCAGCCTTAAAGAACGCTTCTATCAAAGCGTCCAATGAAGCCGCCGATCCGCGTGTAAGCGTCGATGTTGCCGTTGAAGCTGCCAGACAACGATTGGTACAAATCGGCAGCAGCAGCAGCGAGAGTGAAAACGAGAAAATGATTCATGAAGTTTGCGAATTGACCGAGAATGATAGCGTTGCGGGTATGAGGGTTGCCAAAAGCTCTCGGACGAAGAAGAACATGGCGTCGGTTACGACGACTACAAAGAACAGTATGGCGTTGAATAATACATTTTCGGGGAAGGAAATAGTGTCTAATTCGACGAGTAAAGAGAACAAAATGGCGTTTAATGAGCAAAGTACGAAGAACGAAACGGCTTTAGATACGACGAATACGAAGAAGAATACGACGTCGAACGAGGAGGGTACGAAGTATAAAATGGCAGAAAAAATAAAAAGACGTACAAGAAGAAATAATAAAACGAGTAAAACGACTGTGATGTCTAGTCGTGACGTACCGGTTGAGAACGTCGAAATAAAATTAGGAAGAATAGCGGGGGAGGATGAAGCAATAGCCGATGACGAGGTGATTAGGATTCGAACTTTTGAGAAGGGAGAAATTGTTGTTTCGAACGAGGGGAAAATACTTCCGGTCGAGAATTATCAGCCGATTTTGTTGAAAAACATAGATACGAGTGGAAGCGATTGTGGAACGATCGAGGAACCAATTAAATTTCGTAAAATCATGTGCGAAAAGAGTTTGAGAGATGAGAACGATGAGGATAGCGTTTCGGAAAGTGCGAGCAAGAGAAATTCCCTTGGAAGTATCGAAGAACCGGATGTGCTCGAGTGCTGGGAAATCGAGACGGTGGAACCGATCGCGACGCCTAAGAGAATTCAAACTCGTGGTAGATCGTTTGAGGGCGAAGATGCTGCTGAGGATGATAACAATAACAACAACAACCGCAATAGTAACAATAACAAACTCGATGAAACAACGATAGATCCAACTGGCATGGAAATCGTTAGAAAATATTATCGACTCGAAGCAATGACCACGAGCATCGACGATCTCTGTTTAACTGATAATTCCAATAATAACAATCTTAAGAAAAATTCAATTCTTGATAACAACGATCGTATGTTCAGCAGTATTTCCAGCGACGATGTTCCCGTGATCGGCGAAAAAATGAGCAAAATCGTCGAGTCGATGCTCGAAAAATCGGGCCTACCGATCGAAGAAGCCCTCGAAGCTTACGAAAGTTGTTACGGCGGCGATAAACAACAGCAGCGACAACAACAACTGCCACGTTATCTTGGCTTTGACACGAAATTTCGTATCCGTCGTCTCTACGGACAGGATTCTGAGAGAGAAGGTGCTATACCGTGCAAAGCTGCTTGTTGCAATATACAATAAAAACAAATATTGCTACGAAAAAAAAGGAAGAGCAATACATCGAGAAAAAGTTGGAACGAACAAAAAAGCTGAAGAAAAAATATTAATATATTCATTAACGAATCGTCCTCCTCCATCGTACCATTATTTCATTAATTGCCATACTCGAAATATGACCGTAAAATGGAATATCACGAGGTCAATAATAAAATTTGAGAAGGAGAATAACAACAGCGAGAAAAAAGAAGAACGAAAATCAGCGAGTTTTTTTTTTGTCGCGATGGATGTACAAAAACATCCTCAAGGCCGTCCCCTTTCGAAAAGCAACGTGTCGAGAAAACAAACAAAAACATTCAAATTCACCCACAACACACAAATACAACAATCACAAATACACGCGCTCAGCATCTTAATCGTAAATACCGACAAATGGAGTGCTCTCATTATCCAAAAACTCAAGTAAAAACAAACTGAAAATTCTGCCAAAAAAAAACGAAACAATCGAGAAGATTTTAAATAAATTGAGCGAAGGACGACAAACGATCCTTTTGATCGACCATCTCGGTTAAATTGTCTCAAAAAAAAAAAACAGGAAAAAAATCGTCGTTACTCTCGATAGAGTAAAAATGTGTATCTCGAGCTTTTACACAAACATATATATATATACATATATACACGAACACATTGCTATTCATTGTTGTAAATAGCCTTTAAAGAAGAATTGCGTCGAAGGTGAAGGAAAAAAATGAAAACAAAAACCAAAAAAAGAAGAAAAAGGAATGAAAATGAAAAAAATGTGACGTTTTCGAAAAACCGTCAAGAGCCAAAGTGAGGAGACAAACGTCGAGTTTATCACGTTGTTATTGTGATGTTTCTTATTACAATTATTATTATTATGATTAATATTATTATTATTATTGCTATTATTACCATTATTATTATAATTACTGTTATAATTATCATTATCATAGTTGCATAGACAAGTTGAAAGATCGAGTGCGGATCGAGGATTAAAGAAAAAACAAAACAAAACAAAACAAAGAAATCGCAAGACAGAGATTCAGGAACGATAACGTTATGATTATTATGATGGTCGCTAATGGCTGGGTTGAAACGTGATTGAGACATATTTTTTATGTGCCCTTTACTTGAACCGTTTGAGAAAAAGATCGTTGAGAAAAAAAAAGAAAAAGAGAAAAAAAAGACGAAAAAAAAGGTGAGGAGGTGGCTAGAAACGTTAAGAAGTATGCTTTCGAGTCGAACGTCTTAATTGACAAGAAGATAATAATCGTTTTGAACATTATCGTTTTACGGCGCATCGTGTGTTAGTAATTGGCCTTTGCTCAGGAAATATTAAAAAATATGCACTTCCGGTTGAGAATATATTGTTAGAGTGCGCGTGCTGACATATAGATTTATATGGAAATATATATATCGATATATATCGAAAATGTATCGAAATATATCGATATATTTATAATGTAGAAGTATTTTACGTATTGCAGCGGCATTGTTTGAACAAATAATAATAATAATAATAATAATAATTCGAAAAATAACGAGAAGTTGAGAAAAAAGAGAAAATGATGATAATACGAACGTAACAAAAAAGCTCCTACGAATGAATCAACGGTACACGAAATCGAAGTCGTTGAAACGAAATTAATAGAGCGTACACGAGTTAATAATATACAATTAAATGCGAATAAATAAGTAAAAGCAAAAACTCAACTAGATGCATGACGAAATACACGGTCTCCAGAATTTAATGAAATATCAAGTTGAACGTAGAAAGTTAAGTAATCGAGTGGCAAATGTAGTTTTTTTTTTAACAAACCTAAAGAGACCTAAGAGAGAAAAGCAAGACGAATAATCGATTTATCGAAATTGATGAATCGTTCGAATTGTATAACCATTTTTATTTATTTGAGTCCAATACACTAAAGTTTACTACTCGCATGATTCTTATAATCATTATTCGTTTAGTAAAAAAAACATTTTATTGCTCATTCGAACGAGATTTGAGTCAATAAGAATAAATCCATTTTTCTCGACGCGAATAAAAGCAGCGAGGAAAATGCGATAAACTGGCTGATGATTATTTGCAATATGGCGAGCAAGGCCAAGTAGTTTTGAGACGTAAATAAGAAAAATTTCCAAAAAAAAAAAACATCAAGAAACATAACCGTTGCTCGATCGCGTATGGCGCTGATGAAGCTCTGAGGCTTTGTTGTTTTAATAAATCGGAAACAGAAGCGGAACGAATAAATTCCTTTGTAACGTAGAACGAGGAATCAATGAAAAAAAAATATTAATGAAAAGTTACGAGAGTTAAAAAGAAAACGAACAAAAAAAGTCTTTCTGTAGGCGACTGTAGCGTTACGATTTTCGTGTATGCTCACAAAAAAGAAAACACACAAAAAGTAATCAATCATTTCCGTAGTTCATTGCTAAGAATCTTGGGGGAAAAAAGCAAAAAAAATAATAATAAGAATCGCCTCAGGTTGAACGAGACGAGAAATGAAAAGAAAAAAAAATGGCACATCACGTTATCACGAAGTTGTATATCCCATATCGAAATACACGCTATACATACCTCATTGAAAAGTAAATAAAAATACAAAAACGAAACAAAAAAAATTATACATGTAAATAAACAGCCGCGATCAGCTGAACGCTCGGTGCACATGAATTCTAAACGATAAAAAAATCATAAGAAAAACAAAAATAAGCTAATTAGGCGCGAAGAGTGAAGGTTGGCAATAAAAAATCTTAAAGGCTTGAAAAATTCGAAGAACGACGATTATCATAATGAAAATAATACAAAAACAAAGAAAAAACACACACAAAACAGAATATCACGGTTAATATTGTGCGACGAAGAGATCTTACGAGTTAACGAAAATTTCTCATGTGTTCAATCGAAAACAGACAAAACAAAACAAAACAAAATACGATAAAAGTAAAACACGTAATGATTTGCAGCGAATGATAAGGGATGAAACAAATGAAGCGAAAAAAGGATGAAATAAGGACAGAGAAAGAAAACACTACGTTTAAAAAAATATATTATGTACAATATATCGCTATTACTAAATGCGCTTTGCATTAATGTGTGTGCCTTATTCTGTGGCGGCCATTTTCGTAATCCTTTCCAAGCGGCGATCTCTCCTTGTCTCGTTTGTCATATAAGAGAGAAAAAAGTGAGAGAGAGAGAGAGAGAGAGAGAGAGAGAGAGAGAGAGAGAAAGTGATCGAAAGAGAAAATGGAGGCAAAGAAGAATACTAACACATTGCGACCACAGGAAGAAGGATATGATGTATACATTTGAACATTGAGCGGAAAAGACATAAAATACACTGGCGGGGGACTTTTAAATATCTTATTATTTCGTTCATTCGAATTTTATGATTTTTTTTCCTCATTTCGGAATGCAAAGTTCGAAGAACAAGATCGAATATTTTTATTTAAGTTTATGCATATTATAATTGCTGTGTATATACATGTATAATCATATATACTAATAAATAAGAATATTAATAATAATATTTTATTTATTTTAAGTATATATGATTATATATCTATACATATATTTTTTTTTTATTTCAATTCAAAACGATCATTTATGTTCCTACCGTATAATTGAACATTATACCAAACATTGTATTCACCATCACACATTTACACACACGCGTTGTTATACTTGTTAATCAAACGTTTTACCATTTGAAATGGCAAAAGACAGGAAAAAATATGTTATCACGAAGAAAAAAAAATAAAAATTAAACTAATAACAAATAAGATAAATCGAATGACGAAGAAGACGAAGAAAAAATAATGAAACACACACCGATACATCCAACTCGAGTCACGTTACTGTACAATTATACTGTTAGTTGTATTGGTGTAAGAGTAAATGTGTAAGAGTAAATGTACTTCAATTCTGTCGTGTAATTGCTTAAAGAATAAGAATAAAAATAGGCTCGATTTAATATCGTTTCGTTTTTTTTTGTTTTTACTGCTATTCGTACTCTTTAGTTTCCAAGGAACAAAGCAGAATTCGTAAGTACAAATATCGTATTTATTCTCGCATAATTTGAACTTCCCACCAAAATAACTAGAGTCCCGCGAGTACGTACGGTGTGTGTGAAAGGTTCGCGCAATAGCGTTCGAAGAACTAAGCGCCACTGTCTGTGAAATTTTCATTTCCACAAAACGAATCAAACAATAAAAAAAACGACGATCGAGGAAGAATATATGATAACGTAATACATTTAGTCGACTCTCCCATATATCAACTCGACGGAACCAAATCCGTTCCCTTGTGTCAACTTCTCCTCCATCCCTACTCATAACATCGCTGATACAGGGCAAACATCGCACAGAAAGAGAGGGAATGGAAGCAAATCAAGCGGGAAAGTAAATATTTCAAGTGCCGCAGTGGGGGGTGGGGAAGTTAACACATTGGAACGTGATAGATGGGAAAGTCGACTGTGATTAAGGGGATGGGTCAGTTACCTAACTTCACCCCGAATTTTCGAAGTTGAAATTTTTCGATACGGTTTGACTGATTACAAAAAAGCTCTGTCAGCCCACGCAGGACGATGGCAAAAATGGGCTGACGGGGCCTTTTTGTAATCGGTCAAATCGCGTCGAAGAATTTCACTTTCGAAGTTTGCAGCTATCTCTTTCGCACTCACGGCGGCGAGATACCGACTGACCCATACCCTTAAGTGCAGCCAAAATCCGTAAGAAATTGGCGCTGCAGTCGCAAGGGGGGCCGGGAGATAGCGCTACCAGACGGTGAAATCAAAAAGCGGAGCGGGCCTACGTGCGTAAGTAAGGAGATACGGCTCGTGTCGGGCGGACGAACGGCGGAGAGAGGAAAACGCGCGCGTGCATGACAGAGAGGAGAAAAAGTCAGGGATCGTGGATGTTCCAAGGAAAAAAGCTCGTAATACAGAACATTGAAAGAAACATAAATACGACAGTAATTCAAAATCATTTATTATACACACGTAAATAATTTACATATATTTGTATATACTAAAGATTATGAAACGCGATTAACAGTCCGAATTTCAACCAAAAGTCGCGTGCAAATCTCTCAAAAAAAATGTAAGTTCTCAACTTTTATTCCCATTCGTCTGTATTGAAAACTGAAAGAAGAAATTCGAAAGAAAAAGCCAGGGAAACTGACAAAGGCCAAGGAGGGGGGTGACTAGACAAGCGGGATAGTGGTTACCTCGACGGAGTACGCGATCACGTCGTGTGAGTGCGCGCGTGGTTGGTGCGTGTGTCGTATATACAGGTATATATAGTTATAAATATATATCTATGTATGTACGCGGCGATCTAAGGAACTACGGAGCAGGAAAGTAAAAAAAAAAACAAAAACAAGTGTGAAGCGAGGAGCAGCGAGCGGAGAAATTTCCAGTGAAAAAAGTTGCTAGAAATTTGTGGTGTGTGATCCTGTGCGTATGCGTATGTAAAAAGTGGAGGGGGAGCGAGAGAGCGCTCGCCTAGCCAGACGAGGCTAGCCTCGTGCCTTACATATATAGATACAGTGTAATACGAGCGGTATATGGATATATGAATATATAGCTCATACTGCATATATATATGTATATATATGTATAAACGTTTACAGCCCGCGAGGGGAATTTGTGTGCTCGCGCGAGTCGAGCGAGCAAAGCTCTGTGGAGTCCGCGAAATATAAGTCGCGAGTAGAGACGGAAAAGAGCGTGAGCGTGGAGTTGTGCTGCTGCTGCTGCTGCTGCTGCTGTTGGCAAAGTGGAGTAAGAGAAAAAGCGTGTGTTAGTGACGACGAGAGAGAAAGAAAGAGTGAGTGAGAAAAGGGTTCAGGATTAGCGGCGGAGACGACGACGACAACGACAACGACGACGGTTTTGTTGAGGTCGTGCGGCGGCAGCGGCGGCGGTAAAGACGGGGACGACGGAGACGACGACAACGACGAGGACGAGGACGAAGACGAAGACAAGGACAAGGACAAGGACGAGGACGAAGTGCACGGCGGATGTTCGGACCGGGTCGGACCCGTACGGAGTGAAGTGAACGGGAAAAAAAGAATTATTTTCGGGACCGTGAGCGCAAGAAAGATAGCCGTAGATTGAAGATAGAGAGAGAGGCAAGATATAGGGAGTGAGAGAGAGTTTTAGAGCAGTGGTGTTTGGTTGGTTGCGCTCGGTGTCGTTAGCTCTCTCGTCGCGAGGAAGAGACAGTGCCGGGGCTCTTTGGTGGTGAATTTTAATACGGGGGCCCTCCGCGCTTGGCTCCATCGTGACAACGAGGGACGCGAGACCGCGACACACGGAATATAACACGAAGTGAATACGAGAGAGAGAGAAAAAAAAGAGAGACAGGGAGACGGGATTCCGAAAATCCGAGAGAGGAATATAATATAATATAAAAAATTAAAATAGATCAAACAAAAATAAACAAAATAATAGCAAAGAAAAACTACTTTTAAAATAAATTTTAAAATACCAAATAAGACGAGATAGAGAAAACAAAACCAAAACGGAGTTTGGAACTATGTCCGACCGAGAGAGCCTGGACGATCAGCCACAAAGTAAGAGTCGAGTTTTTTTCTCTCTGCCTCTCAAAGCTAGTTTCTACGCTCGTAACTCCATCTTTTTGTTTTTAACTTCTTTTTAATTTCTCTTTCTGTTTTTCTTCTTACGAATAAAATCGAGAGAAAATTTTCTCCAGCTGTGAATGTTGGGAGTATTTTATTTTTTAATTTCTTTTTTTCCGGTTGTCGTCATTGCACAACTGCGCGGGTTTCGTAGGAAAATGTCTGAGCTCCGGTATCCCAACACGCCCTTACAATGTCTTTATTTTTCAGATCTCCCCCACAGTGTCTTTATCGGCAAACGCCGCAGGCCGATTGAAAAGTGTAAAAAAATATAGGGAATATTAGTTTGCGAGGTAAATGGGATGTAAATTTCATGGGGATACGATCAAAATTGCTATTTTTCAACGGCCCCCCAGGATCCAAGATGGCCGACGGCATATCGCACTCGGTACGCGTGTGCGCCCGAGCGAGAGAGAGACAGCGAGATCCCTCTCTTCCTCCCCCTCCCCCTCCCCCTGCTCTTCCATATCTGACTCCCGCGTGCGCGGTGATCCCTTCTCTTCTCTCTCGCCCCTCCATTCTCGCCGATCCTCGCGCCGCCCGTGTTGAATAATCGTAACTTTCGACGTTGCTGTGTGAACTGATGATTTTTTCATTCTTTTTATTATTATTCTTTCCTCTGGGTCTTTCAAGTCTTTTATTATTAAAATTTCGTGACGTGGTCATTTGCGTAACTTACTTATGAATTTTTTTTTGTCGAAAGAAAAAACATTGGCCAACGGGATAATAAGCAAAAGTCCATTTATTATGGAATTATGTCTACACGTTTTTTGGCTGATCGACGCGCCAAGGTTGAATCGGCTAGTAGTCGATGACATGCGCGCGCGCGCGAATCTCTCGACCTCGAGATATAAAGAAAGATGGGAGATTTAAAAAGAAGAGGGAGAAAAAGAGAAAGACAGATTCACGAAAAGGTTTCCTTATCCCGTCGCCAGGGGAGAGTCCTCGAGTGACGTAACTGCGCTTATGCCGGTCTTATTCTTTATTTCTCTCTTATATCTTTCTCTTTTTCTTTTTCTTTTCTCTTTTTCTTGTCCGCCGTCCCGTCGCCGTAACCGCTTCGAACGGCTGGAGCGCACGCGGTTCGCGTGCGCTCTCGCGGACTGGTCGTAACCATCTTGGGCTTATAAACGAAAAAGAGAAAAAAGATAGAGGGTAAAAGAGGAAAAGATAAATACAGGTCTAGAATGAGAAAGGAAAAATATGAAACAAAAACATGGAAAAGACTTAGGGGAAAGAGAGAGAGAGAGAGAGAGAGAGAGAGAGAGAGAGAGAGAGAGAGAAAAGGGAAAGAAATCAAAATAGCTAAAAAAAGAAAAAACGAGGAAGAGATTACAAGAAGTAAAAAAATTGGGAAAGAGGAATGGAAACAATACTAGAAGAAAACGAATAAAAACAAATAGATCTAGAGAAAAGGAAAGAAAAAGTAAATGAGAAAATGAGGGAGAGATAAATTGATTGATTGGGAGAAAAAGAGAGAAAAGGAATAAAAAAGGGAGCCAGACAAACGAACGAAATATTCGTGAAAGGTTCATCCGTTTTGCGTGATTATGCATCCGCCAGATGTACCGTGCAAACTCGTTTTCTCGCGAACCAACCCCTCGCTCCCCCTCCCCTTCATTCCTTCCTTCGTTCCGAACTAGAGAGAAAAAGAGAGCTCGAAAAACTTTTGATCTCGTTTTTTATTCATCAAAAAATAACGTCTGCGACTGTCAAGAGCACCATACGTTTTGCTCCATTCTTCTGCCCGTCCCACTCTTGAAAATGATGAAAGTTGTGTAACGTTGATTAGATTAGCGTAATTTTATACTGCAGCGAAACATGATTGTGCAATCGCCCTCGTGATTAGTTTCATGATTTTTTTTCAGTTCACACGTTTCTGATAGGCCGACATTTTTTCATTTAGCCTCAAAATTCTTGGGTTTTTCGTCGATTTTTATTATTGTCGTTTTTTACAGAGTATGGAAATCCCGGCGGAATGGATGCTGGCGGAGCTGACTTCGATTCCGGTGAGTTGAAAAAAATGTTACGCGATCATGAAGACCATCTAATTTATTCTTGAATTATTGATTTTGGTAATTTAATGTTTTTTTAATGACCAAAAAACTGGAAGATTTCCAATGAAAGTAAATGTCGCAAATAAATTTACGAGTGTAGACAAAACAATTTAAATTACTATGCGAAAGATTGTGAGATCGTTTCATATTTGCTTTATTTTTTATAAATTCTCTACGTTTTTAATTTTTTATAAAATAATTTTTCGCTTTTTTTTAGCATACATGTTCATTTAACATTGTTTTTATAAATTGATCCTTGATTGAGCGTTTTCGAATGAGTGTCTAGTTGAATTTACGCGCGCTCGTGATTTGCTGCGATCTTATTCGTTGGTGCAGCTACGGACTTGCGCTAAATCACGGTCTTATATACGGGTCTTGAAACAACCTCGAATTTCAGTAGTCGAGAACTGCAGACTTAGAAAAACTTTTTTTCTGGTGCGGTCACTAGACGTCGCTGTCATCGGGCAGGGTGCAATATTTGCAATTCTTAAACCTTCGTGCCTTATTCTATTGATTTGTTACATTATTTTGGAATTTCGAGATTTCTAGGTTTTCAAATATCTCAATCGGGAGGTTGTAAGAGAGAAAAGCATTTTAGATGTTGAAAATAATTTCTTGTTTTTAAAATGAAAGATGATATGCGCCGTTTTATTCGTTTTAAAATCGACTTTTTGGCGAATTTATCGAAGCATTCGAGTTTCCAAAAAGAGACGAGTTTAAAGTTCAAAAAGGTACTCAAATTTATTTTTTGTTCTTTTTTATTGTAAATGAAAACTCAAGGTTTACAGAAAAATGAATTTTTTTGATCTTTTGAACGACGAAAATACGGTACACACAAAAATATTGATAATGAAGAAACAATTAGTAAATTGGTCACATAACAAAAATGGCTGTAATCGAATTTCTGTTTGGAATGCCATAAACCTCTTGAAAAAGGTTCTCGCTTTATATATGGATAATTATTATTCGATTTTTGGCGAAATCCCGAAAAATAACGATCGACGTTTGACAATTTATCCATAAATATTCCGTTACGCTTCTTTTGCCGATTATTTAGGGAATTTTAAGGGTAGAACTAAATTAGCTACAGGTTGACCCATAGGTATTTTCTAAGTCTATCAAAACTCTCTTTGAAAAATGCTTGCTTAAACCTTTGTACCTTAATTACCTGTTCAATTATAATCGTTTGTAATTTCGAGGAAATAGTGAAAGGGTCCTCAGGGAATTTTTTTAGTCCAAATTTTTATAAAACTAGTAATCTGACCAGTCTTACGGCAGTTCTGTTTTCAAAACTGTCAAATTTTTTGCCTGCTATTTAATATAGAATACTAAAAAACTATTACAATGTTCCAATATTTATTCCGAAAAATTGTTTTGTTTGCAAAAAAAAGGAATTTCCTTGAGATTATGTATAATTCTCGATCTCGAATTAATCTGAAGCGTTCTGCAACTTTACAGATAATTCGTTTATTCCTGAAAGAGATCCAAGAAAACTCCTTAAATTTACGGAGTACATATCCTCGAATAATCTAGAATTTTTCTATAAATATTTTTTCCTTTTGTAAAAGATTCTGAAATATTTTAGAAATATTCGTAAAATTCTGCAATAGGGTCTCATTTTTTAATTTTCCACTGCAGTCCTTTTTTTTTTTAGAAATTTATTATTTTCGAAAGTACACCTCAATTTAAATAAAGGAAAATAGATATTCAAATTGTTCAAAATGCTCGTTGACTCTGTTTCTCGGTTATTTGACGAGCAAAATTATATGCTAAAGGTACGTGATCAAAGGTACGATTGCCTGTGCATAAATTATACGTAAACATGTACTAAAGAATGTTCGGTTTCCGTGTCGCGGATAGATTTTTGGGGTAAAACGTATTTACAGAGCGATAATACGCAGAGTTTACTTCTCGGGCAACAAGGGCGAACTCTCGTGCGGTTCTCTGATATTTCCGGGGAGTGAGTGTGGGTGGATAGGGCGCGGGACTAGTGTAACGGCGGCAGTTCGGCCGCGCTCCGATAGTCAGCTGTCTGTGACGTCACACGCTCGTCGCGCCGAGCGGTGATCAGAGTGGGGGGAAGTCACGTGGCCGAGCCGGCAATATCACGTGGCGCGGAGGGTTTGCGAAACTTTCGCTGCTGTGTGAAACACCTTTTCTGCTTATCTATATTTACAGGCCTTTAAAGTAGATGAATTGATAAACTTGAATATTTATTTGTTTATTTATTTACCTAATTCCAATATTAATTGTTTTCATTTGTTTTTTTTTGCTATTTCAGTCATTTTCTTCGAATTATTAAATTTTGGTTCGATTATGATCAGTTCGGCAGTAATTTTCTCGAACTTTTTCAATTTCTCGGATTTCTTTGAAATTCCTGCTCGCATGAACTTTTCCGAGAAACAGAGCGATGTTCGCGCGACAGTATCCTTGGGAAAAGAGAGGAAAGTGTAGAGGGGAAAAATGGCGGGGGTCGTGTAGAAAGGATCCAGCGTTTTTTCTCTTTCTCTTTCTTTTTCTTTTTCTTCGTAAGTCACGCATTCCAATGGCGTGACGACGAGCTCCATGAATGACCGGCACGTCATCGGCACGATTTCGTGTTCGACGACACACAACCGCAGCGCCAATCCACGTATGTACGTCAAACGCCATTTATGCTCGTTCTCTCTTCGTTGCTTGCTCGCGTCTCTGTCTCTCTTTCTCTTTCTCACTTTCCTTTGTTCAATCGCTTGCTCGCTCTCTATTGCTCGCCAGTGTTACGAGAAAAGCAACGCACTACGATGCCGAGGAATCGTAACGCAGAAGCAGAGTCACCGTGTGCAGAATATAATACGAGATACTCTTTCTGTTCCGCGTTTATAACCTCTCGCGTCGTGCGTCTCTCGTTTGTCTTCAGTTTAAACGCAAACGCGATGTGTCATCGCGCGCGGTGACGATGTATGTGACTGAGTCTATTCGATCGCTGACATTGTTTCTTTTTCACTCTCTCATCTTTGATCGCTCGAGTTTCTCGTTCAATCACGACTTTCCGCGAAATTTCGATCTTCCATCGTAACTATCACCGGTCAGTTCGTCTCACTTGATATTTCATTTGTTTTCGTACGGTTGTTGTGATTTTTTTTTCTCTCGAACGCCTCGTAACTTCCAGGAAACTCTGCCAAACTCTCTGGTTTTCCCCGAAATTTCCGTTCAATCGCTCAGTAGTGTTTTTTTCTGATTCTAAGTTTTGTGCGCAGTTTCATCGTTTCGCGCTGGCGCCCTAAGTTATGGTCGATCCGGTAGAGGTCGCCTCGTGTTTTTGTCACAAAGACGCTTTTACGAACGGATGGGGCGATACCATGGAAACTATTCAGTATTGGCGACCCGAAGGTGATTTTCTTTTTGTTTATCGTTTTGTTTTTTTTTTACTCTTCCCACATTAGTAAACAGAAAACCGAGCGAATTAAAAACTTGAACGGTTAATATCTCATTACTATTCGCAACCAAAAATTCCGTTTCATCAGAATTTCTGTGCTCGTCGCGATAGCAATGGAAATCAGAAAAAACTTGTACTCGATTCTAAACTTTTTATATCTTTAAAATCAATAATTTTTTTGATATAATATTATAATGACTAGTGAAACAATTACAATTCGTAAAATAAATTCATATTACTATTTTTATTTTATTTTAAAATGTATTTGCCATCATTAGAGACGTATCGATTAAATACTGAGAGAGATCGAGCAAAAAAAGAGAAGTAAATGTGTCTGACCGTGCGGACATCACTACTTATGCGTCAGGCAATCCGGTCAGAGTCGGATTCTTCAACTCCACGATTTCTCGATCGATCTCGTTTCTAACTTCTTCATTGAGCGATATTCACGATAGGATATCACCGGATGCTGCATACATTTGCGAAACTATGTTTTTTAAAAACGTATATATATAGGTATATGTTTTTAAAGCTTACATAATTTATTATTTATTTTTTTCAAATTCAACACATTTTTTGTATTATATATGCGAGCGATTTGAAAAAAAAGAAAAGCCCGAAAAGCTTCATATTCGAGTATATAAGAGTGTGGCCGGGCTCGCACTGGCTTTTTTTTAATACTTGGCGTCGAGCTGCTACCGCGGCTCTTGATAGGGTGCGTTTTTTCGACGAATATTGGGATTTGATTCACACAGGAGGAGCGAAAATTGAATCTAAATTATTAAAAAAATATTTACGGAGGGTCTATATTTACACAATTTGTTTTTTTTTCTTTCGAATTTACATGATGATAGTATTTTACAGGATAGAAAATATCGCGGTATAGTTGATTGAAAGTTACCATCGTTGGAGGAGCAAGAGGCACTGTACGAAATCTTTATTAAAAAAGAAAATTGATCGATTTTAAATTTCGCCTCGTTCCCATTTAGAGGATACTAAACTGTTAGGGGTAATTTTCAAAAACATGGTAATACGTAATTATATATAGTATTGAAATTTACGTCGGTGGAATGTAACGATAAATATATTTTTCATTTATAATTTAAGAAATTTTTAACATCGTTCCAATTTTGTCGCACATTTAACTATAAAGTAACAAAAAATATTTTCAAATTATCATAACCAAACACTGCATATAAATTTTAAGTTCTGCTAAAAAAAAAATAAGAAATTTAGTTGCATTCGAACGATCCAAACTTAAGGTGGTTCCCCTGCCACAACTTCAACCAAAAGTTACATACCGTGTGTACGTTACATGTGTGCAAAGGGTTGATAATTCGTAGTAAATAAATTTAAAAAACACACAATATTGACTCGGTATCAATAGATAATACGACAGATATCATCTACTGTCGTAAAATTTATTCTATAAGTGTTTTTGATCTGACATTGCGAGTAAACTTTTTGCCGGAACTGTCCGGGCTATGCTCCAATACACAAAAAAGGTTACATCTCTCGCGCTCCCGCTCGTTTGTTTGTAGAATATGTCGTATAAGGCCAAAACCGTAGAACTTCTTGAGGTTATATCTTTTAAACTAGATGGTAAATCATCTTGATATTTTTTCACAATATTCGTGACATCCTGCTCTTGCTCCTCCTCGTTTTTCATCAACGTCTTGATTTTAGTTCTGACGGTAGAATTAATAACGTACTGTTTGCCCATGCATGGCCCATACGTTACGTGTAATTGAGCCAACTTCAAGTATAAATATCTCGGGTTCGGGATGGTAAAACTTGTTAAAATTGCACAGATTTTTGAATAACATATTAAACAACACGTACTCCAAATTTCAACCATTTCTTAATTCAACGATCCTGTGGGGAACTACCTTAAATATGATTCATCATGTACGATGTTGGAGTTTGGATCATTGTAATTTATGGATTGTTATTTTTCAATTTTGTTCTCTATTTTCGGTACGGTCCAAAAATTGAACAGATTTTATTTGAAACCGAAAAGTCAAATCTTTAAAACTAAACAAAAGTGCAAACTTTCTTGTTTTTAATGTATGAATTAAAGAAAAACTTTCGTTGCTTTCTATCCAGGCAATGTTCAATACCATTATATCGACTGTCAAATAGCATTATCCTTAGTTGCTACGTGGTACCGTTTTAGTGACAATACATTTACATGTCGATTGATGCCACGCTACTTGATTGCTCGCGCGATGAGAGATTTTCTCACGTGTATAAATTTCCAGTGCTTAATTTGTTAAATAGGAACTTAAAAAGGATTTAGCCACAGTAATTTTTACTTTTAAATATTTTTATTCCTTAAAAACCATAAATACAACGACGATTGATACTGAAAAAAAAATAAATTTAAACTTGATCCAAAAGTGTTAACCCTTTCATCATACAAAAGAATAAATTCGAAAGAAATCGAGAAAATTTTACATGTTTATATCATTTGAAATTTTAGAGTAATCACACCCAGAAAAAAGTTTTATTTAGATCTGCTAGGATCGTTTATTCGAATTTTTTTAATTTGAATTAACAAAATTTCTATTCGCTTCAGCTAGAGAGCTGTATTTAAATTAACGGGACAGACCTAGTTGGAACGTCAAAAAAAAGGCCTTTTTTCCGATTTTTTTTTGGTCAAACGATAAAATAATTCACAACAAAAGTTCTTCCGTTTAAAAGATACATATGTAATGTATATGTTGCAATTTTTTCAACGCAATACATATCGAAATAAGCTGGTGACCGTCAATTGCCGAGGACGCTGCAAAAAAAAACACGGTTTGCGGTGATCAAGCTCACGCTGCAACGGCTCATCTGAAACAAAAAAAACGGAGGGGATTTTTAGTTAATGATATAATGCTCCAGTTGAACGAAGGGTTTTGAAAAATTTCCATTTTTCACAAAATGGCGGCCGTTAAAAGTCAAAAGTGTTTTTTTGACCAAAATATCAGTTCCATTTTTTGCTATTAAAAATAAAAATAATTATCCAAAAAAAAAATCCTTCGTTCATATGGAGGACTACCATGTATAGAAGAAGTGATATAAATTTCAACCCGATCGGTAAAGCCGTTCTCGAGCTACAGTGATCACCGACTTCAAAAACATGGTTTCGAGAAAAACGCATTTAAAGTTTTGAGTACGGTTTGCATGGCTCAGACACGACGTGCTACAAAGTCTTGTATTTCGGCGAATAATGGTCCGATTTACATTTACCTGGGCGGAAAATATTCGTAAGAGATTCTACTTTTTGAAAATGAAATAAAAAAAAATCGATTTTTGGAAAATTCTAACTAGGTCTGTCCCGTTAAATAGATAATTATATTTGGGTCCGTTTATTGGAGTATCCACGTTAAAGCTTTTCGCTTTGGTCACCACGTGGCGCGTAGCGTCGAGGCGTTTTTCACACACGAATTGCGCTCTGGATGTGCATAAATTGCGGGAACCAAAGTAGATTTTACATACTGACTGACAATGTCTAAGAAGTCGTACATGAATTTTTGTACTTACCCAGGGTCGCAGACCCATGAAAATATTATTTAATAATGTTATAAATATTGTAAATAATAATATAAATATTATTTTTATTTCAACTTCATATTCGTTTAATTTTTTTTAAGATAAAAATAGTGCGATAAAAAAAAATAATTTTTGAAAGTTAAATGGACTTCTATTTGACCGTGAGACAAAGGAAACAAAATTCATTTAATTTAACTAGATCCTAGTTGAATCAACTAGAAGTTTTTTCTGACATGAGTGCACCGTTTCGATAAAAGTGTGAGAAAAAGTCTCTTAGCACGACCACTGACGCGTTAACTTTACATGCTAGTGAAAGGTGGTGAATGGTACGATAATGACAGTCGCTGTCTTGACAGCAACTATCGTCGAAACTGTCATCAAGTAAATAAAACATTGAAATTTTCCTTTTACACGGAAAATTAGTTGTCCAAGGCGCCGTAACGGGGCGCACTAGACGCGTCGACGCAGCTGAGACGTCGTCCGTGGCGCTACTGCAGCCGCCGCTACTAAATCTCGCTATATATCGGATATCTATAGTTGTACGTACGTATGTTGTATGGATGTACGTACTATCTCCATACATATGTATGTGTGTGTGAAAAAGACAGTCTGGGGCGCATCGAGAGAGGCTAAGTTGGTGAGACTCGAGAAGAGAGATACGTACGAAAATGCAGTTTGCATTGTGGCAGGTCGCGTTACGGTCGCGAATCTTCCCCGTCCTCATCGAGCAAACAATTCGCATTTAAAATCAATTCGAATTCTCGTTTAGATCGTTCGTTTCGTTCGTTCAACTTGCGATAAGGTTTTATCGTTCAACGACTACCGGAAATCAAGAGAATCGCTAATTTTCATTTATTTGACGAACCTCTCGGGCTCCCGTCACGGCCAAGATTCTCATTGAATACGCTGCCGACACAGTTTTGACTGCTGCAACGCCGGAAATGAAACGTCGAAATGGGAGCTTTTTGGATCCCGGAAATTGATGAATCAACGCGACGTTTTTTGTGAGACATTGAGTTATTGGCTTTGAGGCCGAATTGATGATGGCAATCAAGCCTTGGCTTTCAAATGTTTCTAAAACTATTTCGAAAAAATATTTGCCTAAAATGCTCGAAAATTCGAGGGACTGAAAATCGTAAAATTAGGCTTGAAAATGGGAATTTTCAGTTACAGAAGCGCCCTAAAATATCATTGGAACAAAACATCAAAATATAATTACATCAAATTCTTAATAAATCGAGTTTCATGTAATATTATTGTGTAATAGAAGATAATATGAAATACTTTTTATGTGACGTCTTTACTCGTGTGCAGAAAGAAACTGGAACGCGATATCATTAATTCGAGACTTGGTAATGTGACACGGGAAGTGTAAATAAAAATGTTCCGAAAAACGAGCAAAGGTGCCACACGAGGATGTGTCGTACGTACGACGAGTTTATTTCGTCCGGAAAATTTAAAATATGTATTTTCGTAGTTTTAAAATTTTAGTGAGACATGACATTTCAACGTTAAAAGAAAAAAGAATTGCGAAATGCGGGAAATATTGAATTTTCACTTCGACGAGGATTTTTGGTCATCGAGGTGCGAAGATAAAAGCGACGATTCGCTGAAATCCAAGAGTCCTGGATTTGAAAAAGACGAGGGTGAACATGAGCTCAAGCTCGAGATTTTCGACGATAGAATTTCACGATCTTCGTCAAAATCTTTGCTTTATTCAACGTTCTCGATGAGGAGAGCAAAAAAATATGAAAGGGCGTCGACGAAACTCGACTCGAAGAATATTAACGATATCGATTCTTGCTGATAGCGGGAAATTTTGGGTTCACGAGAAAGCAGAAAAAGAAGAAAATTCAAAAAAATCGACCCCGAAATCAAGGAATAATGCCCGAGTGGCCATTTTTTTTCTTGGAGCCTTGAGACCAAAACATATGAGTTCTTTCCAACGTGAGAGAGAAGACTGCAAAATGTCGTGAAGTACGCCTGCTTCGAGAGCTCGAAATCTAAGAATAGAAGTGACAAAAAAAGATCGTGCGAGGAAAAAATTGTTTTTTTTATTATTTTCCCTGAGAATCTTCTCTCATCAAAAATCCGTTGAATTGAAACTTCAAACGAAAAATATAATTTATATTTATGATCGGTTAATTTTGAAGTTCCGGGTTGCCATCTTTGAAAATCGTGAAGAACCAATTCTCTTGCTAACTACCATTTTTTGGCCCGGTTGGCCATCAAGAAAATGCGATAAAAACACTCGTTTATGCCTTTCTTTAAAAACCTCTTTCAATATCGTCAGACAAATAATCGCGGATCACCGCGAGGATAATGTACAGATATACGGATAATCGAAGCATCGACAGGATGTTCAAAAGCCGCATATTTCAGGGTGACCTTAGCCCGGTCCCAATCTCTGGAAACCTTCAACAATCATCCAGTACGTTGACTAAATACATTTTTGTTATATATTTACACAATATATATCGACGATGTTGAAACCCTCTCGAGGGAAGCCATCCTAAAACCAATGTGGAACACTGGAAAAAAAACTACATTTTTACAATTTATTTGTCTCTCGTATACACACTCTTACATATATTTTACATTTTACTAATTATCAGAAATGAAAATAACAATCAATAAAACAAAATCGTTATCGAAGCTGCTTTATTTTTTTCAAAAACAAGCCTTTTTAAATATATTTTTCTCGAAGATAAAAGAAATTCTCTGAGTGTCATTTTTGACATTGTCAAATTTCACAGGCAGGAAATAGGTCGTTAAAAAGTAATTCGAGGTCTGAAACTCTCAAAACGCTTAATTGACAGCAAATAAATATTTCATTAAACATTTAAAAACGAAAGAAAAAAAACAAAAAAACAGGCTGAATTGTTGTCTTCGAAGAGTTTTTATTAACTAATTAATGCAAAAGTAAATTTATTTTATTTATTTAATTCCACTTGACCTCCAAGAAAATTTGTTTCGTATATTTGTAAAATTAAGGAATTGCGAGAAATTGAAATATAAGTACAAAAAAAAATAGATACTTTATTCAAATACAATAATTTTGAAAGTTGCATCGTTGAAATACTGCGAAAGTTATTTAAATTATTTTTTAAGTCTCTTATTTTCAAAACTGTCGGCATTTTGTTTTGATGATTTTCTCAATGGATTCATAAAACAGACCGTAACAAATTTAATCACGTTGGGTAGGGTAATTATTCATCAACATTTAGCGTAATATCAAAGAGAAGATTTTTCATTGCTTTTGATGGATGCGAGCTTCAATTTGATATATGTAAACATTCGTACACAACATTATTTACTAAGTACAAACATTTGCTAGTTACATTTGTATAATCATGTCTTTGATTAATATCAATGTGTAAATTTGAACCCCTTCTCTGTTATGTGTTTAAGGGTTAATGTCTAAATTAACCCTTAAAAGGTGCTCTGGTCCGAATTGTGACGATGAAAATCCGTGGAATCCTACTCGCTTTTCCGTCTTTAAAAGGTCATCTATCAGTTACTCGCGTTGTGCGTGAGTGCGAGAGAGACAGTTCAAAAGTTGCTCACTGATGTGATAAAAAGAAAAGTTACGCCTTATTTTCTAACGAAAGAAGAACAACGTGTAACTTTTATTTTTCTAGAAAATTCAATTGCGTCGAGGAAAAGTGTTCAGCAAAATTTTAGCCGATTGCACGACTGATAGATCGCCTTAAACCTGGACATTTCCTATGAAATATAAAACCATTGAAAACAATACTAATGTTTTTAAAGTAGAGAGTCAGAGCTTCGATTTGAAAAAAATTGTTTATAGGATAATGAGCCGTGGAAAACTGTCCTCAGAAGTTTTATTTTGGAACAAATCATCTGTCAAGGGATAAACGAACGTATACACATTTGTAATATTTATAAAAACATTAATTCGTCTCTGTACCGAGAGTATATCGGAGCCTTGAGGTATCTGGAACAGCGAAGGATAAAAGGGTTTCCCTGGAATTGAGAATGGCACGTAGTTGATATTAGGCTAGGGCAGGGTGTAGGCAAGGCTCGGAGAGAATGAGAGAAGAAGGGAAGGAAAGGAAAGGAAAGGAAGAGAGGGGGAGAGAATTAGAAACTCATGAAGGGATAAAAGGGGAAAATAGGAGCGAGAAACGGGGTTGGTGGGAGTCGAACGAAAAACTAGGTGCCCAGGATGTAGTGGGGTAAGTTGAGAACGATTGTAGAGGGGTTTTAGAACTCGTAGGGATGGGAAAAGGGAGGGGAGGGGTGAGGAATGCGCGAGAGAGAGAAAGAGAGAGGGAGAGTAGAGCGAGGGTATCAGAGTGAACGGGTCGTTGACCCTTGTCGCAGCTGTTATTGATCGACGAACAGGAGGACTCTACCCCCAACATGGCTCTTGCCTCAGCCCTTATGCCCAATTGGCCTGGCCTACCTCAAAGGATCCCTTTTCCTTGTATTTTCTCCCATTTCATCATTTTCATCATTATCACACTGATACTCTTTCCAAACTTCGTCTTGTTTTTTTTTGCTTTTTTTCGGTCTCTTCGTTATTCTCAGAGATTCGTTCTCCACTTTCTTTCAAAGGATCCCTGAAATTTGATCGTTATTAGCTATTATCGTGCCTCAAATACCGGTGACTCCCCCCCCCCCCCCCCCCCCTATGACCAAGTTTCCCAACCACGAACCGGGTCACCCAGTCACAATTTATCCGTTTCGCTTGCGACCCAAATATGGGCGTCGTATTTTTTGTAGGAATAGAAAATATGAATGTTTCTCATTTTTAAGACTTTTTTTACATTTTCACGTAAAAAATAGAGGTTCGGGCTTATGCCTGGTCTATTTTCATGGGGTTTGGTCCCGAAAAGAGAGGAGATGCATTGTTTTTTTTTTTTTTTTTTTTTTCCGAAAATTGTTAATCTGTTTTTTTGTGAAAAATTTCTCGTTCGTTATTTGAGATCTCTACATTTAACATCGATTATGTTTGATGTAATCGTTGGTGAATTCTCGATTTCAAATAATTACGGAATTTTTTTTGCTATTGCTTTGTTAATATTGTAACTAATTGTGTTTTTCTTTTTTCGCTCGACTCTCAGGTCAGCAAGGCCAACAGGGAGAGCAGGAATTGGCGACGAAAATGCTGCAAATTCAGAGCAAGCGATTCTACCTCGATGTAAAACAGAACAGGAGGGGAAGATTTATCAAAGTAGCCGAGGTAAGATTAATAGGGGCTTTTCAAAATATTTTTATCCGGAAAAACCACTTATTGTGTTTGATGTGAATTCTTTGCATTATTGTTATTTAAATATAATGAATAGCAATTTATTTTTAAACTGCTAATTTTTGCATTTCTTAAAGGCTTTTAAATAATCGTTTCATTATTTTGAAACATAGATCGGAGCAGATGGCAGAAGAAGTCAAATATTCCTGGCTCTCAGTACAGCGTCAGAATTTCGTGATCACCTCTCATCATTTAGCGATTATTATGCATCTCTCGGTAAGATATTAAATAATTAAGAAAAATAATAGAAATCCTAAAAATAACAATATTATAAATAATTAGTATTAAAAAGATAATAATAAGATGCCTCTATATTAATGCATTGTAAACTTATTCGTAAATTAATTGAAAATTCAATTTTCCACCTTTCGATCAATCATATAAAAATGACATTGGTCTAATAATTTTAATTAAATAGGCTCAAGACAATTTCGAAAATGTTTAAATTATCAAAAAAAATTCTACTCTCATTTGATTCCATAGAAATGCATTTTGGCTCAATTCAATCTTTGAAATTCTTTAAAATTAAATTTATAAATATCATCAAATAGAGCTCTAATTTCAAATGACTCAAATTTGTCCATCCTTATTTAACTACATAAAGTGTATTATTACCCAATTCTGCAAGTGCATAAAGATGAATTATTTCCCTTGTCAAATAATTCCGTAAAAATGTAGTTTAACCAATAATTCTCAGTCAACGGATCCAAGTAATTCGTCAAATTTTCGAATAAAGTTAATTATGCTTCTTCCTATTCCTATTCGATTGCGCATAAATACGCATTGACTTTACTCAACCTCTTCACTGACAAGTTCGCCATATGGCGGGCAGTTAACATAAGATTCAAATCACTTTTGCAGTGGAGGGGTTTACAATTTGTTAAAAATTAAATTCTTATCCAATTCAACGATTGTGGAAGAAAATAAAATACTATAAATTAATATGATTTAATAGGTCCACCTAATTCGGAGAATTTGCCGGACGATGGAAAGCTCAAATCAGAAATGATGGTTAAGGACAACAGACGATATTATCTCGATCTTAAGGAAAATTCCCGTGGCCGTTTCCTGCGGGTGAGTCACCCTGTATGTACCGAACATCAAGTATCACATTATTTATAATAAATATCGTGCACCAAAGTCCCTTAAATTCAGCCCAATTTTCTCTCGTTGCCGTGGGTGTGTGTGTTTTTCTTAATTATGAAAAATAATTATTTGCATAAAAGAAAAAAGAAAAATGAAATATTAATAACTTCAATTTGTTGGAATAAATTCACAGGTTTCGCAAACGATAACGCGGGGAGGTCCAAGGACGCAGATCGCGATACCGGCACAGGGAATGATAGAATTTCGAGACGCTTTGACGGATCTCCTCGAAGAATTCGGTACCGACGACGGTGGCTTCAAGGGCGATTTGCCCGAGGGTCGTTACATGCGCGTCGATAACAAAAATTATTATTTCGATATTGGTCAAAACAATCGTGGCATCTATATGAGAATTTCCGAGGTACAATTTAAACATTTATTTATTCTTGTTTTTTTATTTCAAAGTCGATTTCAATCGCAAAAGATTTTTTCTTGAATGTTTTAAAAACTCTACAATATTTCGTGTTTTTTTCCTTTGAGATCTCTTATGATTTATAATTTTGAATTCTGGCCACACAAAAGTTTTGATCGAAAAAATATATATACATTAATTTAATTAGGTACAATCAGGCATAATTCTTTAAATTAAAGTAAGTAAAATTGAAAGTAAAAGTCTGAAAATATGAGCTTTAATTTCAAAAAACTTATTGTTCCCAAGTTTGAATTAAACAAATAAAAAAATGGAATTGATATAAAAATAAATAAATTTGAAAATTGATCGCAGAATATTTTTCGGAAATTACGAATATGAAAATGTTTTTTTTGTTACTTCAAAAAGCGACGATGTAATGCAAATACATTGGAGTATTTATCAGAAAATTATCGAGCATACTCGAATTTTTTATGGAATCGAAAAAAAAAACGTTCTTCCGGATTTCTCCCGGTATTTTTGCTAATACTTAACCGGTTGGGATTACAGGTGAAGACAAACTTTAGAACAGCGATAACAATACCGGAAAAGTCATGGGCAAGATTCCGGGACATATTCGCGGACTATTGCGACAAGATGAAAGAGGGCGGTGGTGGAGTCGGGATGTCGGGTGTCGGTGGTGGTGGAAGTACGATGAACGAGGGAAAAGGAGGTTCGTCGGTGGTGACGCAGGTAGCATCACCAACTTCGCAGCAACAGCAGCAGCCTAATCCCAATCCGAATCTAGAATCGACCTTACTCAAGTGAAAAAGGCTTTAACTTAACTCGAACATTGGATTTATAACCGTAAAACGTTTTCAATTCGTAATGCGAACTAAGGGAACTTGTCGGAGTCCGTGTCGTCGTAAATCGCAACATTTTCATCGTAATCATCGTCATAATAATCCTCGATTCCGAGGAGCTCGTCATCATGATACTTTTCGTATTTCGCGTAATCGACATTTGTCGCCTCGTCTTCGTCCTAAATTTCACTCGTTGTTCATCACAAACGAAAAAAACAACTGTAACAAGAATCGCCATGATCTTGTTGTATTCTCGATACGAAAAATTCGTCGTGTTCTTAGGTTTCTCAATTACGAATGTCACTTCAACACCAATGTCTCAACGATTACCCATTATTATGGCAAAACAATACGTACCGAACTATTATTACGTAATTACCAACCTTGTTGTTTCGTTATTTCACCGAGGGATTTTAGTATCGAGATGACAAGATGATGAACCTATCGAGAGGGGCGGGGACGCGGTTCAAACTTTCTCCGGCTATACACCCTCCACCGAAATTAACAACAAAATTATTATTATTATTCTTTCAATAGGCAAGTCAAGTGATCGAGTTAAGAGACGAACAAGGAGAGATTAATATTGCAAAACAACAAAAGCGAAAATGAAAAGAAAAAAATGACCGTACGATTTTTCTTTTTTCTTTTTTTTTTTTTTTTCATTTTCCTTTTTTTCGGGATCAATTTTTCTCAGAATCCGTGTTTTTTGTCCCGTTTATTTTGCATCGTCGAGCGTCTAAAACACGATAAAATTATTCAAATATTTGTTTATTCTAACAAAAATTATTCCCCGTTTTTGAATAATCTGCTTTTTTTGCCCTTTTTCTTCTTTACTTTTCTTTCGAAATCTCACAAAAACGGAGTCGCGTTTATTTCTCGCGAGTAAATGGACTGTAGTAAAAAAAGAAGGGTCACGCTACAATTGAATTTGATCGTTCAGATTTTATGAATAATAAAAAGAAAAAAATGAAGATAGTTGTTATATTAACGATTATGTCGCGTGTAAAAATGCTGCTCGTGTTGAAAGTCATGATTTTCTTTTCGATCTTACACGCATACACACAAATAAACGGGCCGGTTAAGGAAAATCTTGAAATGTAATCGAAAGCGATGAAAAACTGGCGAAACGGATGGGCGGGAGAGGGGGGAAGAAAATATTCTTTAAATTTGAGATTTTTAAAAAATCGTTCCATCAATTCGAGTATCTCGATTAGTAAAGAGAGATGATAAAAGGAATAATATCAATCTTGTCGAGTCAATATTAAATTCGTTCTCACCCTGGAAAATCGCGACACAAAAATCGCTCGTAAACGACGTCTATCGAAAAAAAAAACGAAAAAGATAAAAAAAAGGGATAAGGAGAAAAAAACGGAAAAAATTAAATCATAATAATAATAATAATAATAATGAAATAATATATAAATCATAGGAGATGAAAACGCTAGCCGGATACAAAAATCTATATAATATGTACATTATATAAACGACGTTAATTATGTGTTGAATTTTTGCGTTTTTTTCGTGAGAAGAAAACGTACGAGGTGCCCCGATCATCCCTGCATTCAAAAAGAAACAAAATAAAAACAAGAAACAAATTAAAATAAAGACACAACACTTTTATACGGAACATCGTAACGGTGGAGTGGACAAAAAAAAATGGAAATTAGATAAAGCAAACAAGAAATACGAAATCGTGAGAAAAATTGAAAGATGAAAAATTCCCAAATGACGAGAAATATTAAAATGAGAATTTGGAAAATATTGATACAAGATCGTGTCGACACGTACCTTAAAAAAAAAAAAAAAAACGAACAAAATTTTAAAACGAAACAAAAATTAAAACACAAAAAAATCTACGATCGAGCGACGACCGATTTAAAAAAAAAAAACAATTGCATATTAGGTATGTAATATATGAATGCATATTAGGTATTTATATAGAATCTATATAACTGTATAATTGTAACGAAATGCCAATGTCCGTGGACCCAACCGATTGTGCCCAAAATCGCAACGTTTTTTATTTCCACGATGTTTTTTTTGTTATTTTTGAAAATTTATTCGAATTATTATTATCTCTTTCTCGATTTTTCGTTTTCCAATCTTCTCGTACTTGATCACGTCGGAGCACGTTAAAAAAACAGTCAAGACGTCGCGATTATTTCACCCAATCGGTTTGGTCCTCTCCCGGGCGCAGGAAGCAAGGTGGGGGAAAAAAGGAAAATAGTAACGGGGCAAAAGAAAGATGCGAGTTATGTTCGTGACGAAGAAAAAAAAGGAAAAGAAATGAATAAAACGAGCAAGCAAAACATGAGAAAAAACGGTATAGAAACAACGGAATGACGAACGCAGAATCGAGAATAAAAAAGAAGCATATAAGACCAAGTAGAAGATGGTTCAAAAAACACACACAGGTGTTCGAGGTTATTTTGCGAAAACGAGAATCTTAAATACGCTTTTTTATTCTGCAACGCTGTGTTAATATCAACAAATATATGTGACGAGACGGAAAAGCGACGAAAGGAAGAAACGAAAAACTTGTAAATTCGTTCTATTTACGTTCTTTCTATTAAAAAAAAGAAGAAAAAACAAATAATAATAATAATGATAAAATAATTTAAAAAAGAAGAAAATAAAGATGAAGACGACAGGACGAGAAGAAAATTCTCGAAATTTCGCACTGGTGCGAAATAATCGATTATAGTAGAGAAAAAAAAAAGAAGAAAACAAGTGGGTTGAGTTTGAAGCGATTATATTATATGCATAAAAGAAAAAACAGACAAAGTGTTATTTAAACGGGGCGTGAAGCGCAGCCCCGAAAAAAGGAAGAAATCGTAAAAAAAAAGTAACAAAATGAATACGAAATGAAATATTATTTATATTTTTAGCGATTCTCAATTATAATCTATTCTAATTAGATACTCGATTGTTTCGCGATTCTCCCTTTTCTTTCTAAAAAAAAAAATTAATCAACACAATTTCGGCTGGTCTGAATTTACCTTAGAATGTAGGATTCGACGATTGTAAAACGCAATATAAAAATCACACGATACCGGGGGTTACGAATGGAGAACGCTCTTTGTAGATTTTGTTTTTCCCCACGAATTCGACTCGACTCTCTCGAGTCCTTTGTTTTGAGAAGAGAATGAAAAAATAAAAGATTTTTTTCATATACGTTTGAGGAAAGAAGCATTTTTTTTTTCGAGATCATGCAAATTTGTGTTTTCGATCTTTAGCGACGAGAATTGGTCACTCGAGAGGGTCGAAAGAGCAGCGAGGGAACCTCGAGATTTGTGTAATAGGCGATAAAAAAAACAAACAAAAAAAAACAAAAAAAATGTTATCGGACGTTCGAATGGAAACGAAAAGGCATAGAAAAAAATTGTTCACTGGCGCAGATGGTATGACACATTGTGATCTATTAAAAAGATAAAAAAAAAGAAAAAAATTACAAAATAACAAAGCATCAACAGGTAGTAAATATTTAAGGATATATTAAATATTAAACTCGACAGAAACATACACAGGACACACACACACACACACGCGCGCGCGTACACACCTACACATAAATGTATGAGAAATTTCGGAATTTCTCGATAAGTTTTCACTCGCGAGAGACACAAGTAAGCATAATACAACTAAAAAATGAGAACAAAAATGACATGAAAAAAGAAATACACATACACACGAAGAATTCTTCGAGCGTACATTAAACTGTACGCTTTTGAGCTCGAGCTAAATAAAAACCGTATAGACGACTACGAACGTACCTTAAATGAAAAGACACGGAAATCGAGAAAGATTATGGACAAGAAAGAGAGAGAGAGAGAGAAAAAGAGGGGGGTGGGGCGAGAAAGAGGGAGAAAAAAGAAGGAATATACGACAAAATAGCAAAAGAACGAGCAAAAGAAGAAGCGAAAACAAATGAGCCTGAGATCTTATATGAAGAAAAATAATATGACGAAGAAAATCGAGAGAAAAACGAGAACAACACGACGCTCCTGCCACGCAGCGAGTTCTTGTAGACAGACAGCTTTAAGATAATTACGAAAAGAGAGGAGGAAAAGGAAGAAAAAGAAATAACAAAAAAAAATGAATAATTATTGATTAATAACGATAAACTTTCTATATGTTGAATCGTGTCTAGTGAGAGGAAAATACTAAAAAAATAATACTATTGAATTAACGATTAATACTATTGCCACATACATACAGTGAGAGAAAGAGAGAGAGAATGCGTGTGTGTTTGCGAGAATGTGTGAAAGGAGAGAGAGAGAGAGAGAGAGAGAGAGAGAGAGAGAGAGAGAGAGAGAGAGAGAGAGAGAGAGAGAGAGAGAGAGAAACAAAAATACAGACGAGACACCATTACGAATTAACGTAATTTGTATATGACTATTAATTGTCTCAATTCGAACACACTGTTTTTCTTTATTTTTATTTTTCTATTTTTTTTTCTCCTTCATCTTAGCGAGATAAAAAGTGAGAGCGAGAGCGAGAGAAACGAAAAGATTGTTAGAAAGAAATTAGTTCGGTGTTTTTTGTTTGCTGTTTTACAATAACGTTGTACGGTTGGTAATCAGCGCATCTTCGATTAACTGATCTAATGTCAAGTAAAAACAACAAAAAACCCTAATATAAAAAAAAACATGTAGTTGGTTAGAAACGATTACAATCGTTGTCGTTACTACTGTTGTCCTAAAAGAGAAAAAACAAACAAAAATATTCTGCCTTTTTCCCTACTAGCAAATTGCGAGCATCGCCCGAACGTATTTTTTCCCTTTTTTGTTGTTTCAATCTCGTCGTCAAATCAATTATGTTGATTTTCAATGAGAGACTCGGTGCTGGGCTCGAATCGACGAACTTTGAGGTTGAAGGTGTACACCACACGTGGTCAACACATGAACCACAGATGTGGTTCAGAAATTGAAAAAAAAAAGAAATGGAAAAAGGCGAAAAAAAATCCGAACGAGTGTCAAATGCACTTAAGATTTTCCCCTTTCTCTCTCTCTCTAACTTTTTTCTCTCTCTCTCTTTTTTTTCAAGAGCATATGTCTACGTTTGTTTTTCTCGAAGCTCACTGTTTGCTCTGCCCCAAAATGAACGATAAAACAAAAAGAAACAAAAAATACAATGCAGAAAACAAATTCTTCAATGCAACATCAATTATATTGATTACAATTACGATTATATTGTCACTACTATTATTACTATTACTACTACTACTACTACTACTACTATTATTATTATTATTATTATTATTATTATTATTATTATTATTCGTAGCATATTTTATTACCAGTGAATTGCCAGTTGTGTCTCCCTTTTCCTAAACAATGAACCAGCCTCGAGAGGGCTAATTTATATTTTTTAGTTTAGTGTATTTTTTCTCTTTATTTTTTTTTATTTGTTGTTGCATCGTTTTTCGCACGATGTTGTTTTCTCTTATTTCCAACTACTGCGATGAGTGTTATTTTTCTTTTTTTTTTTTTTTTAATATAATTATATTAGGATTGCGATTGTTTAATAATTTGCCTCGTACTCACGTCCTTCTTTTCCTGAAATATACATATATACATATAAATTGAAATATTGAAACGATTTTGATATCAAAATCGTATTTATGTATTTATAATATATATGTATTTTCTTTTCGGTTATTTGTGAGAAAAACTAAAAGAGAGGGAGAAAAAAGCAAGAGAGAAAAAATATAAAACGTTCCTCTACACATTTTGTCCCTTCCTATCCATGTATCGACCTCTGCTCGAGATCAGCCCACTCGGGCCTGGCTCAAAAATCGCCTAGGCTGTTTATTCAATAAAAAGAAAACGGAAACAAATGAGTATTTCCAATTTTATTGAATTTTTTGCCCGCGCAAAAGAAGCACTGTGTAATGAAACGGCGTGTGTGTTTCAAAACGAAAAAAAAGAGACAAAAATCCAAAAAAATCACCCTATCACATCGTTAATTTTTTTAATGTCCACTTTATATGATCTAAACTGAAAAACAAAAAGAAATCTTCCGTCCGTCATCGATAAATAATGAATTTCGTTGGTTGTTTTTTTCTTTACTCTTTTATCATTATTTTTAAAATTCTTTTTTTCAGTTTCTCTATTATTTATTTCTCTATTTTCACTTAGGTATCTAATTTTCATATCTTTTTGTGTTTTTTTTCTTTTGTTCCGGCAGGTCTGCCGATCGATGAGCAAAAATCGTCGCGATAATAAACGACGACAGCAGGGCAATAATCGTCGACAGCGTGATAATCGAAATCGACGAAAAACACTGGACCGAAATGTCAAAAATCTTTCGTCCAATGTCAGCGTGAAAAATTCATTAAATCCAGCGAAAACGAACTCTGCACCTTCCGTCCTTCTAACAATCTCGTCCCAGAATTCACCCGAACAATTTCCACTCTCGGATTCCCCTCCCCTTTAGTGAGTCTACAATTTTTCTTCTAAAATATTCACGTATAACCAAAAAATCGCACGAATTTACGATTCACGTTGTTCGATGCGATCGTTTTTTCTTTTATTATGAAATTCCTACGCCACTTAAAATGTTTAGTTGCATTTGTGGTGATCTTTTTCTGAACGAATAAAAATCAATTGAGACAAAAAAAAATTGTGAAAATGAAATGAATTCAAATGAAATGAGTTCGAATTCGAAATAACTGTTAATTTCAATTAAACAAAACCAAGTAAATCATGTTCTGAAAAAAATGAATAAATTCCTTCGCGATTAAATTTAATGAAATAAGAAAAAAAGGAATTCAAATCTCAAAATATTTTATTCGAATCAATTTTTGTTCTGTTTAATCTCGAATGAAACATCGAAATAAAATTGTTTTCGCAGATGTAGATCGGTCGTTGGGATTCCCGAGTGTAATTCACGAGACGATTTTGTCCACGTGTTTGCCTGATTATGAGCGTTTAATCGTTAATTGCCGTGCTTTGATCTCATTATTACTGACATGAATAAAATATCAACGAACATGCGAACTCATATGGACACGTACACACGAGATACACGAATACAAAGGAGCACCTAGAAACTTGTATATTATGAGTTCCCAGTGAATCGAATATTGAGAAAATTATTATTATCGACTGTTACGATACTTTTAGTTTTTATGTTTTGACAGAGATGAGCGAGAAGGAAAAAAACACAAACGCATTAATTGTTCGTTATATATCCTTGAATTGATCATATATTTTTTCCACCCCTCTCGTTTCCGCGTTTACGAACTTGTAAGGTTACGGTAATTAGATAATTTAGCCAGTTATCGAAGGAACAAAATTAAAAATAATAATAATAATAATAATAATAAATTCGCAGAGATATATTTAATACGCCGGACGAGACGATACGATTGCGAACTGTTTTTCGCACGTCCTCGCCCTCCCGATAAAATAAAAAAAAATTGAGAAAATAAAACAGAACGAAAATAAATAAGAGATAACTATTACCTCTTTGTGAATGCGATCGACCCATTTCTGCTGTGCAGTTTAGCTAGTTAGCTAAAGTATTCTTAATTAGATGCGTCGTTAGTTTCGTGTACCATTTTCTTTCTTCCCCTACGATTTTCACGTACTCTCGGATCAATCGAACGACCATTTCGCCGTGCGGTTTTGCATATTATGAAAAAGCAAAAAAAAAAGAACAGAAAAACATGCACTAATCGTTGGCTCTTGCACGTGTTTCCGGAAGTAGCAATTTCTCACTCAACCTTTTGCTTTATGAGACTCTAAAAACACTTAGTATCGCATGTTTTGTGTTGATTTTTCATTGGCTTTTTTCCTAGATGTACAGGGTGTCGAAAAAGTCGCGATGGATTTCGATGCGATTTGATAAATCGTGAAAATCTAGTGAGAAAAGTTATCGAGCAGTTATTTTTACGATCGATTATTGATGCGATATTTATTAATTAGTGTTAGTCATTCAAAGCGATCATGTTCGACGCTTTTTCCTGTTGCGCACTCGATTGGCTACCACTAATTCGTCGCTATTTCATCAACCACGCATCGCAGGAAAAAAAATTGCTAGACTTTTTTCTTTAAAATTTCACGTTTTGTTTATCGTATAAATTTTAACGGAGAATTTCGAGACAGCCTGTATATCAATTCTTTACGAAAATAAATGTCATTAAATTTGAATCAAATAACGACCTTTCAAATGATTTTTCTCCTTTCTTTTGTAAAACTTATAAAAATAAAGGCAAAGGAAGCTACTTCCATTCAACGTTTCGCGTTTATATCTTTGCGAGTTTCGAATGAAGAGAGGACAAAAAATTCTATCAAAAACAAAATTAGTATCGTCGGGAAAGAATGTCAATCAAAATAGGAAAATGTATAATGACGATTTTCGGTTACAAAAGAACGCGGGCATATTATTCATACGAATTGTAAAAAAAAAAATATTTAAAAAAAAGTATAGCACATCACTGCCATATTACGATAATTGTCCAATTAATGAAATTTTCGTGTACTCGTTTTAGTGTCCGGAAAAAGCAAGGGTGCCGTGCGATTCATAAAAATAAAAAAGAAAAACAAAAACAAATGAATGAGTAATTAAAAGCAAGGCGTATTAAAAAAATGAATAAAATGGTGAAATATTTAACGGATATTCGTAGCACGTTAACAAAACAGAAAATAAATTAAAACGAACACGCTCCATTTCTTCTTCGAAAGCACGGTTGAAAAAAAAACGAAGAGATCAAAATAAATGAATTATGGTGATGGTAGCTGCAGGCCTGAACTGTTGTTAAATAAAGGAAAAGAAAAAAAAAATAATGATGAGAAATGTTTTAGCGATTATGTACGCGTGTGATTATTAATTCCTATCGTCGCACATTATTTCAAGCGGCAGAGCGTTGCTGCATTAAAAATGTAATATGAAAGATTGAGTGAATAATAATAATAATAACAATAACAAAATAAAATAATACAGGTGATTTTTAGGAATAGCTTTTTGAAATTATTCTCTCTTTTTATTTCTCTAAATCATAAACTTTATTCGATGTCCACGATCATGGGACTAACGCTACGTGATTTTTCAAAAATATCTGGATCTTCAAACATTTTGGATTTTTCTATTTTTGAATTTTCTGTTAAACGATTCGTAAATAAATTTAACCAGCCTGGAAAATGAGTCATAAGAATAAACGTTTCCTCCGGATTAATATCATGTGTTTTTATCAAGGATTCGATCGTGTAGTCTCGCGAACAATTCGAATGATACTCCGGCGCAATTCTTAATAATATTACCAAAGCTTGAGCCCTAAGAGGATAAAGATCCAATACATTTTCGTGCTTCTCTTGACATACCGAGTCCAAAGACTCGAGATAATTTTTTATGTAATCCAAAACTCGCTGAGAATATTTTAAATATACAAACAATTCTTTCAGCACGCTGCAACTTATATGGAAAATGGTCGGTGAATCAACACACTTTTTTAACAATTCGTCCATGCTCCTGGAACTCTTCGATCGAAGATGCGGCGAGGAGCTATTCTTAAGATTTTCCAGCAAGTTTTCAGCAATTGGCACTTCGATTAGCTTGACCCTTTGAGCGATATACAAATTTTCAATTGTTTTTGCACTCAATGCAAGCTCATCTTTGCTCTCAAAAATTTCGATGAATAACGATTCGCTATCCGCCGTTGGTTCCAACTCACAAATTCTCTCCAAAATCCTTTCAAAATCAGGAACCAAAGCTTTTCTTCTTGGGATTAGACACATCAGCGCTTTTGCCAAATCTACCAGAATTTCTATGTTTCCATCTTCTGCGTATAAAAGTTCATTTGTCAAATATATTTTCAACATTCTCTCTGTGAAATCCAGGACTCTCTCGCCTTTGTAAAATGTTCGCGAACAATTTAACAACGAGCATGGTCGAACCCATTCTCGTAAAACTTCCTGAAACAATTGTAAATGAGGGATAGATCCTTTCAAAGTTAAATTATATTCTTACTTCAAGAGTTGCTCATTTTTATTTTTATTCGCTAGCTAAAAATCTGTAAATATTAATTTGGTAATATTTTTCGAGTACGTATTAAAAATATAGTCATGACGAACATTTAACATATTTGAAAAAAATAAGAAGTCATTGATATTGCAATATTCAAGTTCAAAATTACTAACTGATTATTAAATTGCAGAAGTTTTCTAAAAAATAGACAAAGTTGTTAAGTTCGAACTTAATAATATGGTTGATGAGTAAATTGCGAGAAAGGATCAAGATATTAATAAAAAGGAAAAATATTTTTGTAAAATATGGAGCGTTTGGTAAAACTATAAACTGGTGAAGAAAGCGCAACTCCTATTTTAAAAAAAATGAAAATAAAAAGAATAATTTGACTCACAATCAGTTGAATTCTGACCGAGTATCTTTGATAAGCCTCGGGGGAGACTTTATGACTAATGAGATCAGTAAAAGATCTCGTAAGCACTGCCAGTATGGATCGATTGAGCGGTGGAAATTTTTCTTCAGCGAGAAATTGTTCGATCTTTTCAGGATCTTCAACTTCCTTCATAACCTCACTATGACTTTGGATGATAGCCCTCAAAATTTGCACGTCCATAGTGTATCGAGAAAAAAATAATAATTTCCGATGTCAACACATTTAAACGATTACTTGTAATTCTTAATAATTTCACTAAAAGATTTGCTTTGGCATTAGCGATCTACGATACATGCATATTTATGGTCGATTTCAACAGAAAGGTTAGGGAAGGGAATAATAAATGTCACATGGTTCGAAAAGCGCTGAAGTTATCAATGAAGCTTAATTTTTATACTTTTCTAAAAAGAATTGTATGGAAGAGAAATAAAAACAAAACAACTCGATAGAAAAATAGCGAATTAATTGGAGGATTTTTCATCTTTTATCTTATGGTAAATAATAGCACCCGTCTGAAAATAGAATATTTATAGTTTTGAAGAATTCGAACCTCTCGCTCGCAGATGGCGCTTCAGAACAACTGCAGTGCCATGTTTACGAATGAATCCTGCTTCTGGAGTGACTTTTGAATTATCGTCGTTTCGATTTATTTCTTAAATATTCATGTAGTCTTCGCAATTGTCAGTTTGACAGCAACAATTTATTTCAAAATTATAATTGATTATTTAATAGCAGTTTAGAGTTTGATCAATTATTTAAATCATGTTGAATAGGACTTTTATTTACATCCAAAGCGACTCAGAGTGCGATCTAACAAGGAAAGGTACTTTGGTGTCCCCCTCCGATTTTGATAATTTTTATATATGTTATAGTCCATCGAAAATTAAGAGACACGTAATTTTTTTTATCGGCTTAAAGTTATTTTTAAGGGGTGAAATCGACCCCCAAAGTTGAGCATGTTTTGCATCTGGTAGAGTGTTTCATATAGAAGCACTTAACCGATCGTAACGAAACCAATTGCAAAACGTTTTTCACGTCAAATAACCTGTATATAATGTTCAACTTCTTATGCACCCCTATTACATGGGGATGATTCACCCCCGAATATCCAGAATTCTTTTGTATAAAAAAAACTTGCAATCCGATTTCAATAAAACAAACGCCATTTTGCAGAGCAAAAAAAATAAAATTGACGTATTTTTGGGTTTTTCTCAGATTAAAAAAATTAAGGGGGTAAAACACCCTTAAAATGTCAAATTTCATTTTGAGCACTGTCCCCTTCCGATTTCAATATTTTTTTTATAAAATGTAGCTTATCGAAAAATAAGACCACCTATTATTTTTATTGGCTCAAAATTATTTTTAAGGCGTGAAATCAACCCCCAAAGTTGGGCATGTTTTGCATCTGGTAGAGTGTTTCATATAGAAGCACTCAACCGATCGTAACGAAACCAATTGCAAAACGTTTTTCACGTCAAATAACCTGTATATAATGTTCAACTTCTTATGCACCCTTACTTACTGCAGGGGGCTGAACCACCCCCTGACATTCATAATTTTTTGTATAAAAGAAAAATTGTCATTCGATTTCAATGGAAAAACCAACATTTTGAAAAGCAAAAAAAAATTATAGTGAATGTGTCTAGATTTTTCGAATAAAAAAAATTAAGGGGGTAAAACACCCCTAAAATCTCAAATGTCATTTTGCGCACTTAAATGATAAAATTCAATTCAATTGGTCTCATTATCATTGCGTATCGACTTATATGCTAAATAATATTTATTTCGCATGTACATCCGCTGCCCTTCTGACATGCTTCACGTTTATAAAGAAGTGTTGGTATCCGTTCTATTTATATAAGTTTCTATTTTGAACGATTTACGAAAATAAAAAAAAAACTCAAATATCAAAAGAGTCGCATCAGCAATTCACCGCCCAGAATGTAAACAAAGCTGGCTCATGCCTTGCCATATTCTTATTCATATCAAGAACCGCTATAGTGGCTCGACCCCAAGTATTCTTGAAAAAGCCAGTTCGCTCAGGCTAATGTTTGAGGTATATCCGAAAACCAAATAAAAATGCTGTTTTCGTGGTGATGTCAGATCAAACCGCCCACTCAAGATGAAAAAGGTAAAACTGACTTTATATTATTCCAGAAGTTAAGTTGCTGTTCGACTGTTGATCAGTCATTATCGTGTCCGCTATCGTGAATACCGTATTGTTATTAACATGTCCATCAATCCAATGAACGTAATAAGACTGTTGTTTCTTACATTCGAGGTAATGAACATTCCTGACAGTCCTGTTAACAATAATGAAGTGGAATTGAAAGAGAGTTTCGCGGAAATTCTGAAGGCCTCTATGGCAGAGTTCAATCAGTTAGAAATCGTCGAAGATACGACATTAGATTTTCAAGAACCGTTTAGAGATGTCATAGTAGAACCTGTCGAAGATAATGACATCGAATGGGGTCTTGGAGAATCTCCATTAAGCCCTGAAACGTGTACTGACGATGAAGAAGATTTGAGCTACGACTACAAACAAAGAGCTGTTGAGTACTGGAGAAGTGCAAAAACGAAACAAAATAGGAAAATAGAAACAGTCCAAAACCGATTTAAACTCGTTAAATCTGTGCGCCAATTAAGGCGCTGGGCTCAACAAATTAATAAAGGCGGAACTTACAAGGAAAAATTGTCGCGCATTTCTGAATATACAATCGATAATTTAAAAAGCGCCATAGAAGCAGGTCTCATTGTACACGATATCGATCTTCGGAGATGGGCATTACAAGCCCAAAAATTGATTGGGCATGAGAATTTGCGTTTCAGGGCTTCGCCAACATGGATAAAAAAGTTTAAAAAAGTTCATCGAATAACAAGTAGAAAAATAAATAAATTCGTGACAAGAAAGACTCTCGAATCAAAGGACATATTACAAAACGATGCTAATAAATTTGTCTCCGCAGTTCAATTGAAAATTGAGGAATATGGCTTGGAAAATATTTATAATTCTGATCAAAGTGGTTTCCAATTAGAAGTCCATTCAGGGCGAACGTTAACAGAAGAAGGTACAAAACAAGTAGAATGCCTTGTACAATCCGTTTCAGCGACAACCCATAGCTACACCATCCAGCCGACAATATCAGCAGCAGGAAAATTGTTGTCACCTCTTCTGATAATTTTAAAAGAGCCATCCGGGCGGTTGGGGCCAATCGTAGAACGAACCATTTTTCGACCTCCCAATGTTTTTATAAGTGTTTCAAAATCTGGCAAGGCTACATCAGGTACGTTGGTATGTAATATTCAAATATAAAAAATAGATGTGCTATTAATTTTTACATATTGATTTATATAACATTTCAAAGTATGGCTTCAAGAAGTGTTCTTCCCAAATGTCGGTGAGAAAAGTGTGCTTTTAATAGACTCATGGAGTGGACATTGCCCTAGTGTTGTCACGGAAGTTACACCACATAACAAAGAAATTGTTACAATGATCATACCGAAAGGAACAACAGGGAATATCCAGCCACTTGATGTCTTCGGATTTAGAATTTGGAAAAATTATGTCAGACATTTTTCAGACAGTGTCATGTTACTTGATTATGATTTAAGTCTACATTTACGAAATAATATAATCAAGCTGCAATCTCTAGTACATAATCAATTATCATCTCCGAGGTACGAAAATTTATTTCGATATGCCTGGTTCAAAAGTGGGTACATAGAAGAACGACCTGAGCATTTCGAAAATCCCGTTGAATTCGCTTTTGGTATGTCATCTCAAACACAATGTGAAATTGAAGGCTGCACAAATGTGGCTGTAGTAAGATGTTCATGGTGTAAAAAGTCACTTTGTTTCAAACATTTCTTCGAAGAACATCATTACTGTTCAAAATATAATCATTAAGTTCAGGAATGATAATTGAAACGAAAATTTGAATTGGAATCTATTTTTACTACATGAAAGATTTTAGCGCCTATGTATAACCTATATATATATATTTGTGTACAGACCATGTGTATACAAAAATAAAAAATCGTGAAGCTCACGACCACCGAAGATGTAGGAGTACTCAATTTTTCATATAATTAAAAAGCCGATGTACATGCGAAATAAATATTATTTAGCATATAAGTCGATACGCAATGATAATGAGACCAATTGAATTGAATTTTATCATTTAAGTGCGTAAAATGAAATTTGAGATTTTAGGGGTGTTTTACCCGCTTAATTTTTTTTATTGGAAAAATCTAGACACATTCACTATAATTTTTTTTTGCTTTTCAAAATGTTGGTTTTTCCATTGAAATCGAATGACAATTTTTCTTTTATACAAAAAATTATGAATGTCAGGGGGTGGTTCAGCCCCCTGCAGTAAGTAAGGGTGCATAAGAAGTTGAACATTATATACAGGTTATTTGACGTGAAAAACGTTTTGCAATTGGTTTCGTTACGATCGGTTGAGTGCTTCTATATGAAACACTCTACCAGATGCAAAACATGCCCAACTTTGGGGGTTGATTTCACGCCTTAAAAATAATTTTGAGCCAATAAAAATAATAGGTGGTCTTATTTTTCGATAAGCTACATTTTATAAAAAAAATATTGAAATCGGAAGGGGACAGTGCTCAAAATGAAATTTGACATTTTAAGGGTGTTTTACCCCCTTAATTTTTTTAATCTGAGAAAAACCCAAAAATACGTCAATTTTATTTTTTTTGCTCTGCAAAATGGCGTTTGTTTTATTGAAATCGGATTGCAAGTTTTTTTTATACAAAAGAATTCTGGATATTCGGGGGTGAATCATCCCCATGTAATAGGGGTGCATAAGAAGTTGAACATTATATACAGGTTATTTGACGTGAAAAACGTTTTGCAATTGGTTTCGTTACGATCGGTTAAGTGCTTCTATATGAAACACTCTACCAGATGCAAAACATGCTCAACTTTGGGGGTCGATTTCACCCCTTAAAAATAACTTTAAGCCGATAAAAAAAATTACGTGTCTCTTAATTTTCGATGGACTATAACATATATAAAAATTATCAAAATCGGAGGGGGACACCAAAGTACCTTTCCTTGTAAGTTTCGTATCGTACGACGAAAATACGCTGAATTAACGAATAAACATACCATATTGCGTGTACTTACTGTTTTCGTCGTAATCTACTTTATAATATAAACTTATTCATTTAATAAAAAAATTAAAATATCGTACCTGATGTTACTGCTACTTGTAAGTTTGACGGAGGTGTGTCGTCGATTTTCTGCGATTTCTCCAGCCAGAGCAAGTCAAGGTTATACGAAGGACATCATCACAGCTTTGCACATTATATGCCATTCTTTCGTATGTACAAAACGCTTAACGCTTAGACGAGCATCGGGGTGAGTACTTTTTTGAATTGTATATTAATCAGATTTTTGATATTGAATAGTGAAATTATTAAAATTTATTATTTTTATTAAGTTTTAATTCGTTGTGGTGATAAAAAATAGCGCAATAATGTACATGTTTATCAGATCGACGATTCGTCGTGAATGTACATTTTTCATAAAATCGGCGGGGCTAACGTGACATAACGAAGATCGATACAACCACATCAGATCATTATCGTATGAAAACTGATGTCAAAGTAACTATTCAACGATCATAATGCATGTCATTGGTTGCAATAACAATGAAAAATAAAAAATTATCCTGATTCTATATTAAATTATAATTACAATAATATTTTACCTCGAGAATAAAAAGTTTTTCTGCGCTTCATTTTGCGTCGATTTTGTTGATAATATAAGTAAAAAATATTTTCGAGAATAAATATAACGGTCGAGGCGACCATACCGATAGAGAGAATTGCGAAAAGCAACGAAATTTGACCGAAAGTTATGGATTTTACGATGGTTGGATTTGTTTCGATTGTATTTGTCGCCATCCAACGATCTTTCAGACCATCCGTTAGTCCAAATTCGTTCAATTTTAATATGCTAAAAAAAATTTAATTAAAACGTTTATTATATCAAAATAATGACTAATCTTATTACTGTAGAATAAAATAATCGTCAATTAAATAATTAAATAACCGAACTCACTTAAGTATATCCAAAATAAATCTATAAACCCACAATAAAATGTATTTATGAAATAAATCAATTTCGATCCATAAAATAACCGAAAGACGTTGTAATATTAAATAATGCAGTATAAATTGGTTAACAGCAAATCAATTTATATTAATTAATCAGTTATCAAATATTTATATTTTTAACCCTAAAACCCCACAATCTATTTTCAACGTAAACCCTACACTGGGGTAAATAATTACCCCAATTTTCTCTTTAGCATAAAATGTTCCTCGTATGCGATAATAAGGTTTAATTATATACAGTTCTCTTCGTTTTTTGATAACGAAGAGAATGGTGCATAATAAAGTCGCATTCGGTAACTATTTAATTGTGAAAACTCTATAAAAAGGAATAGTTTAACAAAATTGGTTCGGGAAAGAAATTTGACATTTTCGTGGGGTAACTAATTACCCCGTTGTGGGGTTCTAGGGTTAATTATGTATTTAAATTAATAAAGTATTTTACAACTTATTATATTTGTCTTGCTAAATAGTGATTAACTTGAATAAAATAATAAAATAATTTTTTTTTATAGTTCCTGCGTACACTGAAAATCCAATTTTGTTGAAATATTAAAATATTTTGTTGAACGTATTCAACCAAATTACTTCATCCCGGCAACAGAATTTTGAATGTTTCAACAAAACTTCGTTATACCGAAACGAAACTTTGTTGAAACAATACAAATTTTGTTGCCTGAACGAAATATTTTTGTTGGACTTATCCAACAAAATATTTTACTGTTTCAACAGAATTGGGTTTTACGCGGGTTTACCTCGCGGGTTCTTACGAGCCCATCCCATCACTTTAAGGATGTATGCCCAAAATATACAATTTAAGTTTGACCTTCAAATTTGAAATATGTTGTAGAGTGAACGATGCTGCGTCGATTAGAAAAAAAATAATTAGACTTCACCGTATAGTTATTACGTAAATTAATTGTTTCAGTCCCATTAAAACGCGTGTTAATCGTAGCGGAAGTAGCCTAATTTGAAAGAAAATAAGAAAATAAAGCCCGTAATATATAAGTGTACAGAATAAAAAAAATATTATTAGAAACTTTATTTTTTTACTATTTAAAGAAAAAAAAACCCGATGTCACTGTCGTATTTGTTCAAAAATCTCAAAAAAAGTAGAGTCGTTTGGGTCATGTGCGAAAATTGCTACTACAGCCGCCATGTTAAATGTGCGAAACATGGAAATATGGCAACGTTGCACGCGCGGGCAGTACGAACCGAGTGTACAGTAGTAGTGAGAGAAAATAAATACAAGCGTGATCTAATCATGAAATGTCAATGCAAATATATAATGCAAGATAAACATGAGCTATATAAATAAATTAACCAAAATATTTTCTTTATGAATTTAGATCAATCAATACCAGGAAGGGAAAAGAAAGTATAAAAAATGCATGATTCTGGAAACGAAACATATTTATTTATATAAAATAAAAATTAATTAGTGCATATCAATAATGTTTAAATATTGAAATTAAATATCATAATTTGCATATTCGTAAACGTCGAAATCAACGGAATCACGTTCCTCGACTTCTTCACAGTTATATTTTCATTTTTTTCAGTATCGCTGTTTAATTCGCAAAAAGTTTTCTCGTTGTTGTTCAAATCTTCATTTTTCGTGAAACGTTTGAGCTCTTGAATAATTTGTTCAATTACTCTACTATTTTTTGTGATTCTCGGCCTTCCATCTACGCTTTCGCAATTAAACAATGTATTAGGTTAGGAAACTAGCTGTCAAACGACCCACTTTCCAGCACTGTTGCCAAATTTTCTCGATATATAAACTGAATTTTTTGATTGGTTGATAGAACGGACATTAGCTCCAGTAAAAAATAGTCAAATGAAGAACTAATTTTTCTTAAAGTTATTAACTGTAACTTTCATCGGGTTGATTTGTTATGTATAATTAGTATTAATTAATAAAAAATATATTTATGATTGATATCTTATATAATGATCTGTTTGAAAAAACAAATAGATGTACTGCGGATTTGACTGGGCATACATCCTTAACCCTCCGTCACACGCGCTAGAATTGCAACGCCGTTACCCGTTACACGCGTCGTGGGGAATCATCGCCGCAATGCTTTTGCGCCTTATTACAGTGTTGCCATGTCGTTTTTACGCGCATGCGCACGCCGTTAGTGCTCAAGTGCTCAGTAGGAGATATGGCAATGTCGAATATAATATGTATATAATATATAATATAATATCTATATAATATATGTATATAATATGAATATAATAATAAGAAATCATATGGACGACTCTACACGCGGTAGCGGGGAAACGCCGCATTTCTTTGCGCTTAGTCGTATTAAATATTATTTGTAAAATATAAATTGAAAATTATCGTATTATTTTCTGTTTTATTGCGTTCTGCTAATAATAATACAGGAGTAACTAAATTCTCACAAGTGTATCACTCACCATTTTTTGTTTATTAATGAAAAAGCAAAAAATTCGGCGTTTCGCTCGTAGCGCGTGTGACTGAGTAAGGGTTAACCCTACTTCACTCATTTCCAATTTCCTAATCTCCATGTTCCTGAGAGTGTTACCCACAGCCACTCTTTCTTAATGCACTACGGTATCGCATTTGCACGAGGGCCAAGGGAAACTGTGGAAAACCCGGCCGATACAGGCGACTATATTTTTACCGAGTTTCAATTGATTAACACCATCAGAAACTCAGAAAAACTGATTCCCGCTCAGCGATTGATGCACGAGCAGGTGCGTGGCTAAGCGGTCACCCAACCAAGTACTGATCTCGACCGAGGTTGTTTAACTTTGGTGATTGCCGGAGCCACACACCGACCGCTCACCCATCGCTTTCGGTAATAATAAAATAATAATTAATTCGAATAGTCGAATCTAATAATTATCAAATTAATGAAATGATGGTTGATTCTATTTTTAAAAAATATATAAATTGACTTCAACGATTGAACAAAGAATCCATAATTAATTTACCCGATATCGAGTGCTCTCTTGTATTTGAACGTTTTCGATACTCCTGCAGTTATCCACGTAGAATAATAAGCTATTCCACTAGCTACGAGATTGCACTGAAATCTTCCAAACGCACGTTGTCTGTCCTCCGAATCGAATATAGCATATTTCATTTTTGCCCAGCAGGCCTTCTCATACAAATGTTGCGGTGATTTAACATAAAACATACGACTCTCGTATCGCTCATCGTAGCCTCCTAAGCCTTTTATTGTCTTCTGCAAGATTCGAATTATATAGAAGATTCAATATTAAATCAAACACTTATTTAAACCTTTTTTTTAGGAACCCTTTTATACAATTATTTTGAATGAAATTCTTCTATTTATTAATTTACCGTTTTTAAGGAAGTTCACGCGAATCTAATGATAATCGAAAATTTCAACTTTGAGGGTTGAAATTTGGAAATATTATAGAAAAATATACCGTACATCTATCACTGGAATTATTTTTGAATCCACCGTCTAGTTGTCAAGAAAACAATTTATGAAAATCATATTTTTTGAATCCATATACATAGGCTCTTATGTGATTTTCATAAATTGTTTTCTTGACAACTACACGGTGGATCCAAAAATAATTTCGGTGATAGACGCGTGAATTTCATTAACTGGTTTTTGTGTGACATTTTTATTGGTATACATTTAATTTCTTTGCTGACCTTAAATTTCTCGAAGATAATTGACCCATTGAATACAGCAATATTGTAAGATGTATCATTGAACATCGAACCAAGATCTTCAAACGGTGGATGTACTTTTTGATTGGTTGTCCATGATATAAGATGTGAACTGACAGTTATGAGTAATAACCATGCAAACATTTTCTTCGAAAAGCCAAGAATCTTCGTACGACGATAAAGACTGTCGGGTATGAAGCCCTGGCAACAAAACGTGCCAAATGTGTAGAACAAATGATCGTGCAAATTGTGATATGAATGTTTGTCCCCGGATACGGTCATCGAGGTTCTTTGGATCACGTAACCAAAAACGCTCAAGAGTATGAGCAACACGAGGAGCGAGCACCATACTTTTCGTGAGAACATGTGAATTATCCATGCACTGTTGGGTCTTGATTCAGGCCTGATGTAAAGTCTGTAACTGCGAAACATGTTTTTTTGTTTTTATCGAAAAGCTTTTTCTTTCGAATTCAAAAAACACCAGCTTCGAAACGTAGGGAAAGTTAGTTAGAATAACGAAAACTTTGGAAAAGCGTTAAAAGACGAATCAAAGGTTATGTTGATTTTCTGTTGATAATTAAATCAGCAATCACGCCACCGATCACGTTCATTTTAGGCTCAATCTAAGGGGAATTTCTCAATCAGTCTCCAGTTCAATTTTCAAAACACCAAACGACCTTCTGAGCTTCGTGATTAAACAAAATGACATGCCATTTTTACCCCCCACCACCACGAATCGCTTTATTCAGAGAAAGTATAGACTCGGCGAGCCTCGGGCTAGCAGACGACAGAGCTGTCAATGTACTTGTCCCGAAACTCTACCGAGTCTCTTGATAATCATTTGAAGAATATCGTGAAAGATCCTTATATGCAATGTTTCGGATATTTCAATATTTACATCAACGTAATTTTTGAAACATTGCAACTCGATAAACGATAAATCCAAAAAATGTCTTTACTGAAGATTTGTTTATTTTCTTTTCTTGAAACTTTTTGTTTATCTCGAATATTTTTTATTCTAGACTCGTCCTTTTCAGTTTAAAAGACACTGGTTTCGAAACAAAGCATAATTTGGACGAACCGCAGTTTTTTGACATTTTTCGTGAAATTTATATCATTGAAATTATTGCTTCAAGGATCGTTTTATCCAATCATACACATTTATTTATAATTGCTCAAATAGTATAATTGAAATATTTGGTACTTGGCTTCAACAGGATCTTTTGATGAAAATTTGAAAAAAAAATCGAACGTATTGAAGATATTTTATACTTTTTTCTTTTCGAACCTGTTGTACCATACGGGAGTGGTGTACGCCATAGCTTTGGACTCTAAGACGTAGAATCCGCTCCGGGGAATAATTTGTATTTCATCGCGAGTGAGCATGCCCAATAGTCCGTTGTAACTGCCATTTGGCAGTAAAACACCAAAATGAGTATCTGTGGTTCTCACAGTTACCATCCTTTGCAACAACAATAAAAAACAAATGAAAATGAAAGATTTTGTGAAAAAAAAAAAATTCCAGGGCTTCTACTTACGTAAAATTTAAATATTCCGAGAGTATGTTCCACAGTTCGCCGCAAACGCCGGTGATCTTTGTGTTATGGTCGTAAAAATGTATAATATTTGGTTCCTATTTGAAAAAAACCCTTGATTTTTTTTTTCAATCCTCCATGTTTTCAAACAACAGTTATTTTAGTATTTTTTTATTATTCCTGCGTATACCCTCGCGGGTTTTAACCAGATCATCCCATCACTTTTTAACCCCACTTCGCTAATTTCCAATTTTTCTAATTTCCATGTTCCTGAGAGAGACCCCCCCCCCAAGAGGGTTGCCCACAGCCACTCTTTCCTAATGCACTACTGTATCGTATTTGCATGAGGACCAAGGGAAATTGTGGAAAACCCTGCCGATACAGGCGACTATATTTTTACTGAGTTTCAATTGATTAGCACCAACATAAATTCAGAAAAACTGCCTCCCGCTCAGTGATTGATGCGCAAGCCGATGCATGGCTAAGCGGTAACCCAACCAAGTATTGGCCTCGTCCGAGGCTGCTTAACTTTGGTGATCGCTGGAGCCACACACCGACTGTGCACCCATCGCTGTCGATAAATACATTTTTTATATATTAAAAATACTTTGTTCATATATTAAAAGTATATTTTTTTTTGTATTAAAAATAAATCTTTTTTACATTAAAAATATTTTTTTTACATACTTGTGTAAGTATTTTCTATACATACATAAGTGTAGAAAATTCTCTTGTCTCCAAGTGCATTCTGCACAAGATTCAGCCTGAGGAATATGCTCCAAAAAATTTGCTCAAACATTTCATTCATATATTTATATATATGAAACGTATTTTTTATATACGCGAAATTATATAATGCAAAATATATTTCAAATAAAATTTTTTTCTATGGAGGAAAATCATTGAAATTGAGAAATTCATGAATTGCAATTGAATGACACTGCACTTACCTCGTAGTAAGCGACCTTAAGTACTTCTTTTTGAAAATTGTGAGTCTCCAATTCTCGAATTTTTCTCAAATAATGTTGGCGCTCTGCATAAAATGTCGAGATGTTTTCAATCGGAATAAAACTCTTATTACTTCTACTCCATATCAAACTTCCGGCCGAATAACCATAGGCGAAAAGATTTTTTGCCACCAGTGTTATGAGTATGAGAATATTGAAAAAACGACGAGTCATCCTTAGTTTTATTTTATTTATGAAATCAATCTGTGGTTCAATGAAGATACTGAATAACTCAGAACGAGTGATGAGTCAAAGTGTATTCGAACACAACAAAATTTATTTTCATTGATGCAATTTCAAATGCTGCAATCTTTTTTATTCAACCTGTAATTTGGCTGACACGCCATTCACAATCGATCCGTCGTGCTCCATTAGTGTCTCATTCTCAGAGACTTCGGACAGTTTTATATAAGTTTATAAAGATCGATCGAGGGAAAAATATTATTTTGTTTCTTTTTTATTTATTGCACAGGTCTGCACTGAAAAGAAATCGTCGCCAATAATAATTTCTTTTCGTGGAACGAAAAAGATTTTAGAGTAATAAGTTCATACTATTATGGATCGATCATCATAATTGTTATTTTAATTACTAAATTATATTATTTATTAATAATAATATCAATTTTATACCAACAGCGATGGGTGCCTAATCGGTATACAGTTTCGACGATCACCTAAGTTAAGCACATAGAAAAAAGGATTCGTAGATTTAAAAGGAACTAAATTAAATCAAGATAACGGGGATATTAAGATGACGGATGGTAAATCAAATATGACATTTAATTTACGAATTGAATTAATTTGAATGTGTCAAAAAAATATTTTCACATCCAAATACAGTTGACCTTACCGATTTGAGTTAATGACGTATTAAGTGTATCCAATCACAAGGAAGTTCAAACCTACTACATATATGCATCACCAAAAAAATTACTGAATCAAATAAACCACTTATCTAGTTGATTCAACTAAGATCTGGTTAATACGAATTGTGCGTGGCTTACTGCTTACAATAATTATATTTACATTTATAAAAATTTTTGTCTATTCAAATAATTTATTTGCGAGAACTATATTTGGATAAAAAACTTTTCGATCTACATTTAATTTTTATTTTACTTTACAAATAGACAATTGAATCTCAGATGAACGAAAATAGCTCATTCAAAAAATTTTCAACATATAATATCGCGGATAGACAAATTAATCCGTTAATAACCACACTAGTGCAAATTTGCACCACCGAAATCGTATTTTTGAAAATTTTTGTTTTCATTGTGACGTATTTTCACTATTTAAATATTATTTTTTGCATTTGCGATCATAATCATTAAATTCCTAGAGGTTTTTACTCCAAGAAACGCGGGTTATCAAATAATTTTCGATTATTTATGCGGGAGTTTGACAATGGTAGGTAAAAATATTCAGTATCGACTTCTTAGACAGAAGGAGTCAGTGTACAAAAGTCGGATTGGTTTTTGTAATTAATATCCGTCCGGAGCGCGTTTTGTACGCGAGAAAGGCCTCAACGCTTTACACCGCACTGTGGTCGGACCGAAATTTTTTCACACCCGAAATTCAGTTATAGCAACCAAATATTGAGTATCGACTGCTCACTAAACGTGCAGAGTGAACAAAAGGTGCCCAAATCTGGTTTTGATATCAACAAAATATTTTAGTGGCACCGCGAGAACTTTATCAAAAATTAACTCTATCAGGCAAATTTCTACCTGACCAAACTCTACCAAGGAAATTTCAACCAAGAGAGAGACTATCATTCCTCAACTCTCCTAAAATTGTTCTCTACTATAGGCATTCTCTACCGTAGACATCTCTATCAAACCCATCTCTACCACAAACTACTCTACCGACAAAAACTCCCCCAGGGAAATCTCCACCATGGTCAATCTCTACCGGAAAGACATCTCTACCAAGGGCAATCTCTACCATTGATGAAGATTCATCTTTTCTGTCGGTATATAAAACTTGAAAAGCTTTCTGTAAACCCCACAGATGACGGCACCAATAAGTGTGATTAGTGTATTTTTCAATTCAATATTTTAAAAAAGTGTGATATTCTTTTTGGCATTTAAGAAAAATTTATTAATATTAGTGACAGGTTTATTCATTATCATATTACGGTGTTTATAATATGATCCTTGTAACAAAAAATAATCAAAATTGATATTAAATATGAAAAAATGATATCAAAGTCTTTTGACACATGACACAAGACTTTGATATCATTTTTTCATATTTAATATCAATTTTTATTATTTTCTGTTACAAGGGTCATATTATAAACACCATAATATAATTATGAATACACCTGTCACTAATATTAATAAACTTTTCTTACATGCCAAAAAAAATATCACACTTTTTTACGATATTGAATTGAAAAATACACTAATCACACTTATTGGTACCGTCATCTGTTTTTCTATACCGACAGTGAAGATGAATGTTCATCAATGATAGAGATTGCTCTTGGTAGAGATGTCTTTCCGGTAGAGATTGACAATAGTGGAGATTTCCCTGGGAGAGTTTTTGTCTGTAGAGTCGGATGTGGTAGAGATGGGTTTGATAGAGATGTTTACGGTAGAGATTGTTTATTGGTAGAGAATGCCTATGGTAGAGAACAATTTTGGGAGAGTTGAGGAATGATAGAGTCTCTCTCTCTCCCTCCCTCCCTCCCTCCCTCCCTCCCTCCCTCTCTCCCTCTCTCCCTCCCTCCCTCCCTCTCTCCCTCTCTCCCTCTCCCTCTCCCTCCCTCCCTCCCTCCCTCCCTCCCTCCCTCCCTCCCTCCCTCCCTCCCTCCCTCTCTCTCTCTCTCTCTCCCCCCTCTCTCTCCCTCTCCCCCCTCTCTCTCCCTCTCTCCCCCTCTCTCTCCCTCTCTCTCCCTCTCTCTCCCTCTCTCTCCCTCTCTCTCCCTCTCTCTCCCTCTCTCTCCCTCTCTCTCCCTCTCTCTCCCTCTCTCTCCCTCTCTCTCCCTCTCTCTCCCTCTCTCCCTCTCCTCCCTCCCTCTCTCCCTCTCTCTCTCTCTCTCTCTCTCTCTCTCTCTCTCTCTCTCTCTCTCTCTCTCTCTCTCTCTCTCTCTCTCTCTCTCTCTCTCTCTCTCTCTCTCTCTCTCTCTCTCTCTCTCTCTCTCTCTCTTGGTTGAAATTTCCTTAGTAGAGTTTTGTCAGGTAGAGATTAACGTGATAGAGTTAATTTTTGATAGAGTTGTCGCGGTGCCATTTTAGTCAATTTAAAACACCGTGATATTTATACAATATTACATTGGTTAAATACAAAGTAGCATGGCGTAATCAGTCCAACTCACGCATTTGGTCAATTTAAGTCGTGACATACTCATAGTTGTAATATTTTCCGTAAAATCAATATAAAATATGGTTTCAGTTAACAAAGCACTTCGGCTGAATAAATGAAAATATTTACTTAATATATTATATTTGCCATTGCCCAGGGTTCTCCCATTTTTAGCTTGCCCCCCCCCCATTTTTTCCAAAGACACCCCCCCGTGCGGCTGCAGCCGACTTATCCCCAACTGTATCGCATTTGCCGAGGGCGAAGGGAAACTGCAGAAAACCTTGCTGATACAGCCGGTACCTACCTAATTTCCCCGGGTAGCCATGCGAGCATGCTCGAGCACAGCTACCAGAGGCGCTTAAGAAAAGTACCTCCTCAGCTGTAATGCAATGAGCTAGTCAGTACACGGCTAGGGAGCCACCATCCGCACGATTAAAACCGTTCACGGGAGGCATCCGGAGCCGTAACACCGACCGCTCAGGCATCACAGCGAGGTCTGGACATGATTTTTATAAAGGTGCAGTCCAAACCACCCGGGATTACAGTGGAAACACGTGAAAAAAATCTCAATTTTTCATTGGTGTTTTTGGTCGGGATTCGAGCCCGAGCCCTTATCCACTATACCAACCGTTCTCCCTATTTACTTAACATTATTCAGATTTAGTTTGATCTGACAAACATCAAGTATGAAAAATGTTTTATCTGTGTTCGAACGTGCCCGATTGATTTTACTAAATCCTTTATTCTGTGCAACGCAATATATACATTTCAATTCAATAAAATATATCGGTTACATCGGTTGCCACCTGCATAGTATATTGTAAATAAATATTTGATTGTCTGAATTGAAATGTAGTTATATTGAATAAATATTAGGTAATTCGTGACGAAAAAACAATAAAGTTAAAAAAACTAGACCGCTTTTATTAAATCAAACACCGTGTCTTAAATTCAAACTAATTTTGATCAATTTTAAAAAATTTTCGATGATCGCAGATGGTGAGTTGAATTTACAAATCTTTTTTTTCTGGGCAGCCTCGGCAGGGGTCAATACTTAATTAGGAAACCTCTTAGCGATGCACCGACTCACGCATCAATCACTGAGCGGGAGATTATTTTTTTTCTGAATTTCTAATGATACAAACTAACGGAAATTTAGTAAAAATATAGCCATCTGTGTCGAACCGATTTTTCGCAGTTTCCCTTGACCCTTGTGCAAATGCGATACAGTAATGGATTAGGAAAAAGTGGCTGTGGGCAACACTCTTGGGGGGGGGGGGGGGGTCTCTCAAAAAGATGGGAGTTAGTGAAGTCGTGGAAAAAGTTGAAGTTATGGGATAGGCTCGTAAAAACCCGCAGGGATATACCAAGAAACATGAAGAATAGAATAGTAGCAATTTTATAACGAGCGATTATTATGCTAATAACGTTTTTTTATTAGTAGATTATCCAACCAACTAAAACTCATGCGGCAAGTTCTTTTATCTTCTTTCAATGTCTTTCTAAAATTTTCGTGGTTTTTTTTATCTTCCAAAAAAGGATAGGGTTATAATTTGCACCGAGTTTCAACGATACTTTAAAATACGTCACTTTCTTTTACCTTCGATAGCTGCTTTGTACGCGATTATGAAGTATCGGTTGAGCAAAAGTTGGTCGTTTCATACTCGACATTTATTTAGCTACCAATTTGATGGTTCTTTATTTTGTTATTGTAAAAATTATATTTTCGCCGATGCAAACGATTATCGAGCTGATCATACCTAAACACAGTACACCAAAAATCACCGAAACATGATCCATGCCGATCGATAAACCCGTCGCTTGTCTGACAATCGGTTTTTTTCTCGTTGATGACATGTAACGTTTTTTTATTCCGTTCAATAATCCAAATTCCCGAAATCTTATAAGCCTGAAAAAAATCCACTCGTAATAAAAAGAAAACGTGATAATTTAACGTGAATTTTAAATTTCAATTTAATCGAATAAAAAACAGTCCATTCGGATTTGTACGCTGCAGCGTTGTTTTGTGAAAAACAATCGCTGGAATATTATTATGATTTTTTTATGTATTGAATTCTATTTGATTTTGTTTACTGTATTCGATTTATTCAATTCATTCCGTTATAGCTTTCCGTTTTATTTATGTTTGTCGTTTCTTTCTGTACACATAAAATAATGTTGATTAATCAAAATGTAAATCACCAAAAATTAATAGTTTTTCTGAGTTGAAACCCACGACTGAATCCGGAGGCAATTGCGGTTGAAAAATATGCGCGACCTACAGGCTCGACGTCACATTCCATCTCTCCTCTTACAGAGACGTCTTCGTCAGTGTCTAAAAACACATATTTGTCCGGGTGTTTGCAAACATAGGAGTAAAGGTCATTGACATGTTCGACGACTTTGAAACGTCGAGATTTTCTTACTCGTTTGAAAATCTTGGGCACGTACTGGCTCTGAAAAGTCGGAATAGTTTCAATGAAAAGTGACCTTTTCCAATTACAATACGAAAAAAAATACTGAATTCTGGAATTCTAGTCCAGAAAGAAAAAAAATATTCTCTGTTGAGAAGTTGGCGATGTCTGGAAAGAAAAAATACTGAATTTTTTTTTCAAGTGTTCCGAACGTGAGAATAATGGGAAAAAATGCTAAAGAAACAAAGTACATCCGTAATTTGATGTTGTTCGATTCAAAAAGTACGACTAAAACGGTATGAACTAAAAATGCTAAATAACTTTTTTCCCCCTTTTTTATGTAAAAGTTTAATTGACGTACGTGAACGATGCGGTAAGTGATGCTACGATTTAAAATGACCATATTATATGTCGTTTCGTCCATGAGGCTTTTAATGTCGTTAAAAGGCGCTGCAAATGATTCTTGGGCCATACTAAATATCAAACGTGAATTATAAGCAACGAGGGTGAGATAAGCAAAAAGTACAATTATCAAATTCAATAAATTCGATCCGCTTCCAGCATTTTCGGATGTACTGCCTAAAACAATTTTGTTAGAACCAAAAATTTCGAATCAATATTTTTTATTTGTGTTTGAGGATATAGAATCTCGTTAAATTTAACTTACCTGATTGATTACATAGCGTGGCAAAATTGTAAAATAAATGATTTACAAGGTTTTCAGATTCCAATTTTTTTCCTTGATAATGTATCAAAATTCTTTGTGTCACGATAGTCGCGAAACTCAAAGTCACTAAAAATGCAAGTATCGCAGTCCATACGTCATGCGAAAATGTATTGAATATCCAAGTAGGATTCCGTTTCCAATGTCCCCGCGAATAAATTCTTCCACTGATTACAAAAAAAAAAATCGATAATCAGATATTAGAATATTTAATTTAATTCAACTCAAGTCGAAAGATTTGAAATTCATCATTGAGTTAATCATTTCTAAAAGATCTTGAAAATGACTGAATTTTTAAATATTTTTTGCGAATTTCTAAGTACCGAAATTTTGATTAAAAAAATATTTTCGGTGTAAATGTACATCAGCCATAAATTGAATATTTTAAAAGTTAACATTAATTTATTTCGAATATTTTCTTTTAAGCGAATTCTTTGATTACATCTTAATTGAAGCAATTTTTTTTCATAATCGTCGTTTCAATCAAGCTAAAATAATTGAAGGGCTTGCATACACCTAAGGGTGCCAAAAATAAGTTCATTTTGCATAGTTATTTTACTCCGATTTTTTTTTCTATTTAAATAACTTTTTGTTAATTTGGAAAGATCAATTGTTGTCTACGAAATTCGAGTATTTCATTGAAAATAATTAAATACAATAGTGGAACCGCGGTTGTCGTTTTTATAAAAAAGTTTTCGCAAAATGCCAGCTGTAGTAACCAGGATAGTGACTGTACGTTTTAACTCGAAAATAAAACATATTTTTACTTCTTAAGGTTGACAAAAAAACCACTCTCTGTAATAAACGATTTTTTTTGTTGCATTCTTCGTAAAACGAATGAGGTTTGAATTTAAAAAATCGGGATTGCGCGTGTAAGAATGTTGTTTTTTATTGAAAAAATACTGTGATGTTTACGAAGAAAATTCTACGAAAAAGACTACATAATCTTCTGAACAAAATTAGTTCCAAATCGGTCATTTAGTTTTTGAGATATGATGGTTAGCGTTACCGAAAGCACTATTTTCAGAAAAACGCATTTACAGATTCAAGCACCTTTCAAATTTAAATCGATTTTTTGTTTCATACTTGCAAGATGTCAGTGATTCCTGGAAAGTTTTAATAAATTATATGTGCAAAGGAGAAGTATCGAGTAAAAACGTTTTTGAAAAGTCAACTTTTTTTCACCTCTCTAGGTATATGTAAGCCTTTAAGGCGAGCAACCACTTTAGATGCTTCAAAAAATCAATTTTTTATTTATTTCATAAATCGTTAGCAAAATATCTTAAGAATACACTCTGAAAATTTTAAAACGATATTCGGATTCCTTCTAACGGTATGTATATAAATGATAAAGACGCTCCACTCGACTCCCAAGCGCGCTCAAACTTTAAACGTGTTTTACTCGAAACGACATTTTTTCAATTTCCGGGAATCATAACTCAAAAACTAATTGATGGATCATCTTCAAATTTGGAACATGTTTATATAATATAATTTATTAAAACATGAGCCTAAAGTTGGAAAGATTAGATTGTTTAAAACATATTTATTATTGCAAAATGCCGGGGAAAAAATGCTAAAAATCGATCATTTTTTTCAAACACGTTCCAAGCTTCAATTCTCGATTTTTTTTTCAAAATTTAGGTTCATGTTCTTAAAAAACATCTCAAGAATGTATAGAAATTTGTTGGACTATTTCAGATGCGAATTGCGAGCTGTACAATTCCCGCAAATCAACAACGACGATGAGGACACGCCAAGGGACACAGCGGATTACACCTTAATTAATGCATGAAATAACTTGAAAAAATTACCAGAGATGTATGAAAATATGAATAAATTCTTGTCAGAGTTGCGGAAATTTCCGTTTTTTTTTCACAATAAAAAAAACATCCAAAATATCATCTAATTTTCGATCTCCTAAAGTGGTTGCTCCCCTTAATTATCTTCCGTTTCCGTTTTTTCTTTACATGTAAAAATATGGACACAATGAATAGATAGATTGAAATTCTACAACGAAGTTAAGTGGAACTTGCCTATGCATCCAGAAACCTGCGCTAAATTCGATAGCCCCGAAACGTCGGACAAACATTTCTGTACAGGGCACAACGTCCGTTTCATTGAGCCAAGCTTTTTCAAGTATTCCAGTGTAAGTACAGTTCTCGATTTCCTGTCCAACAAATGGATCTGTGTGCTTGTTCAGTATCATGCTGTGCAAAAATTTCGTTACGTCATTTCTCGTTTGGTATTCGAAGTCAAGATTAATCTGTATTAATTAACTATCATATATGGCATTGTGGCTGGTGGTTAATCACTGAAAGGAGTTTCGGCTACAGCCCGGTCTATTCTGTCAACGATACACATTGCACATAGTGATCTTATGCTTTATTTTCCGTTTCGGCTCTGGTCTGAGTCCTCTTCAAAATCGTTTATTGTTCTATAAAAATGTTTACAATTGGGGTGATCAATCATAAACGCACAACCAAATTATACTAAGAATAATGTTTAAAGTAAAATCCTAAGTTTAATGATTAATAATAATAAGTTCCTAATTAATGATTTAATACAATTGTGCATGACTCGTTGAAGCAGATTTATGGAAATTTGTTCTCACTAATTGTTACGTATGATCTAACATTTATTAAATATTAACACATTATTTGTAAAAATTTTTATAAAATACTAAACTGTTTTGAAAAGAGCTCAGACCAGAGCCGAAACGTAAAGTCAAGCATAACATCTCGCTATGAGCAACGTGTATCGTTGACAGAATAGGCCGGACCGTAGCCGAAACTCCTTCCAGTACATTAATTAATTACTGACATACACTGCAACCTCGATTCTCGCAACCTCGATTAATCCAATGGCCAGTACTATGCGACCCGTGTCGGTCGGTCTGCGCTTGGTACGGAAAAGCGCCCGGTCCAATCCGATCCTTCGTCAGGTGCGCAGAGGCGGGAAAAAAACGTGTGCGTACTTTTTATCCTTGCAAGTGTGTTGCGGAGCCGGCCCCGCCACTGTTCGATGAATCGAGGCCGTAGTGTATATTTTCAGGAATGACCAAATGAGTTTGAATTTCGTTTGAAATTTTCAAAATATTATTTCAAATATTATTTCAATATATCTCATATAATTATATAATTAATATAATAATATTATATTAATATAATAATATAATTATATATTATATTAATTAATAATAATATTTAATAATAATTAATTAATATAATTATATAATTATATAATCAATATAATAATTATTTCAATATATTTCAATATAAAATATATATCAAATATTATAAAAATATTATTAAAAAAAAATATATATATAAAAAAAATGTGGTAATAGTTTGAAATTTTCAAAATATCGAAAAATGTTAATTGTTTCGAATGCAAAGAGTTTTCTATCGCTCATTTGAGGGCAACAGATTGGTGTCACGCAATCGAAGAAATTAAAAAAAATCAATCAAATGATAAATTAACGACCTTTACAAAATAACTTTATAATAATTATCGAATTTTTCGAACAAAAATTTTACAGTTTGAAGATTTCTTTTCATAATAATTCTAGTAAAAGACCGATAGCGATGGGAGCACAATCAGGCTCCGGCGAACTCCCAAGTTATGTAGCCTCGGACGAGGACAATACTGGATTGGGTGACCGTTTAGCAATGCACTGTCTCGCGCATTAATCGCTGAGCGGGAGACAGTTTTTATGAGTTTCTGATGGTGGAAACCAACTGAAACTCAGTAAATATGGAGCCGCCTATATCGGCCGGGTTTTCCACAGTTTCCCTTTGCCCTCGTACAATTGCAATACAGTAGTGCATTAGGAAAGAGTGGCTGTGGGCAACACTCTTGGTGCGGGGGCTTACAAGGAGATGGAAGCTAGTGAAGTGGGGGAAAAGTGGGGTTAAAGTAATAAGATATGTTCGTTGACATAAGGGTTCGTTGACGTAAGGGTGTACGCAGGAATGTGAAAAATAAAGAATTACAAATCATTTTAGTACAAGAAATTGAAGCAAAGACGTACGTGAAATTCAAAAAGCTGCATATAGATGTCCACATATCCCCGCAAATGCCTCTAACCTTCGTGTCGTTATCGTAGTATTCAAAAATACCGAGTTTCTGAATAAAATAAGGTAAATAATTGAAAAATCGTATAATTTACGAAATGATTTTTTACACCGAAAACTCAATTTTGTTGGAATATCAAAATATTTTGTGGGACGTATTCAACAAAATTATTTTGTCCAGGCAAAAAAATTTTGAATGTTTCAACAAAACTTCGTTAAACTGAAATGAAACTTTGTTGAAACAATAAAAATTTTGTTGCCTGGACAAAATATTTTTGTTGGACGTATCCAACAAAATATTTTACTGTTTCAACAAAATTGGGTTTTTAGTGTACGATGTAAGTAAACAGTCTGCTTTTTTTTCGTGATATTGTTCAATTCACCTCATAATAGGAGATTCTCAAGGGTTGACCGTTAAAATTTTGTAATTCTGGTCGTTCCGTCTCCACTACAGCATTTTGTATTTCCGTCTCTCGCGTGGATACATTAGGAATAGCTTCGAAATTTTTCGAGCGTTTATTCCATTTTAGATTTGTCTGAGACGTGACGAATTTTATGTAAGCCACTGTGGTAATGGAGATTACAAAAAAATTCATTTTCACTATTATTTATAAAATAACAAATTTAAATTTGCATTTAATGTTCGTTACTTTTATTCATACGTCGATGTGATTAAAAATTTCATGTAATGGAAATGTCCTGACGAGTTGAAAAAATCGCAAAGACGTACTGAAATTCTTTCAGTTTCGTTTCGTTGTCTCGCTACGAGGCAATAAATATTAGATAGTCTCGTTCATTCACAACAAGCTCTCATTTTGCGATATTTATACATGCGATCACGTTTTTTTTCACGTAACTAGCATCGGTGTAACTATCGGGTTTAAATCGTCACGTTAATGATGAAAAATTAATTTTTTTTACGTGTCTTAAACATTGTTTGCGTGACAAAATTGCTGTATTTGATCCCCTTTTTTGAAGTATGCAATGAAATGAAATTAATCGTGTTTAAATGATTAATTCAAAAAAGAAGATGACGCAAATAAATTGGAATCAAATTTAATAAATCAAATATTTTTGTGTCCAAAAATAATGTTCAACTTTTACAAATAAAGTTTAAGGCCTTACATACGTCCAGAATTTTCAAAAAATCGATTTTTTTTTTACAGATTATTATTCTCTATAGTTTTAGGCGTATTTCTGTGTAAGTCGATTGTATAAATTTCCCATAGATCGAAAGTTATTATAGAAAACGTGACTGCCCAACGAGAGTCTCATGCGCGCAGGTAGATGTCCCTTGTTTGAGGCAGCTGGCCTTTACCCTCGGAGCCTTTTAGCGTATCGGTTCTTTTGTTATCCTACGGTATGTATAGGAATGTTTATAAAACATTATGAGAATATATTCAGATTTCTGAAATTGAAGGTTAGTTCTCTTTGATCGTTCGAAGCGAGCAGTTGTGTGTCGTATTTGTGATTTTCGAAAATGTTGAAACGGCGCAGTCTAGATCGTAAAGGCAGTAAAAGTGAACGATGTTCACGTCCTAAAAAGAAGAAGCCTCCTCAAAGGCCAGATAAAATGGAGAGTGAAACAAAATACACTAGTTCTGCTGCAAAAAAATTATCAGGACAATTACATGAGGTTTCATTCGACTCAACCTTCTCATAAAGAGGCCAGAACAACTCGTCGATTGGAAAAAAATAAACAACAACAATTGTTTACTGATAAGGAAGGCATACAATATGAAGCTGGAATGGGAGATTAAACGTAAGTTAAAAAAATAAATTAAAAAATTCATAAAGTTCTTGCTTTAGCTGCGCGCGACCTCGAGCGAAACGCACTTGAAACTTTAAATGCATTTTTCTCAAAACTACTTTTTCTGGCACGGTCTGCGTGATAACTCATACAGTTTTTAATGATTTTTGATGCTTTTTTTTTAAATATTCGAAATTGTTTTCTCTATAGTCTGTCAAGTCGGATTTTTGATGTTGTGATTAAAAAATTTTATAAACATAATTAAAGTGTGACATTTATGACACAAAATGCACACTTTTTTTTAAACTGCCGTAAATTGCCAAAATTTTTCGAATTTCAAAAATCCGGCTGGACAGACTATAACTACAACTTTATTTTACAAGAATTTTTTTACGTTTTGCAGATCCATCAGCATTTCAAGAAGAAATGATGCAGACCGTGGAGCAACTTTTTTTTCATAGTGCTTCGGGAAACGTGATTTTTTATGTTGTAATTTTTGAAAAAAAAAATGAAATAAATTTTTTTATAAAGTTTAAATACTAATAAACAATGTGTAAAAATTATTTTTATTAATTTCTATTGCTATCTCTTCTAAAAACAGTTTTTTTTTAGCGCATTTTAGGCGCTGCTGGACGTATGTAATGCCTTAAAGCATTAATTTAATTGATGTCCAAAAATATTGTATTTTTTTATGTTACAAATATTTCAAACATATTTATCGAATGCATTAAATTATAAATCGATATATTAAAATATAGATTTCATTTAAGGGGCCAGTCCACTTTGAAAATTTCAAAAAATTTATTTTTTTTACTGTTTTCGAAAGTACATACATTCAGAAATATTGTGTCAAAATTTTATGAAAATCCGAGCTCTAAGTATTTTTTTTTTACCTGAACGTCAGGACCTCATTTCGTCTACCTGAGCGTATAGCGCGCTCAAACGCGTTTTTCTCGAAACAACGCTTTCAAAATCTAGCTCCATCGTATCTCTAAAACTAATAAACCGATTCTCTTGTAATTCGAACCACATATTGTAAACATGATTCGCAACAAGATGAACCTCGATGGTTTTAAAATTTTGATTTTTACTCTTTTTTTTTGTGAAAAACTGCGAAAAAAACGCATTTTTTTACTTTTTTCGTTTTTCATCTGCCATTTTTTTATTTTTTGATAAAACTTTATATCCGAGGATCATTTTGTAGCTGGGGTCATACTGAATCTAATGGACTTTGATTTTTTTGTTTCAGATAAGCCGTTGCCGAGTTGTGATGGAGCTACCTACACCTATTTTTAAGGCGTTACGTTAAACTATAGTTTTTGTACTTAAAATTGAATAAAAATGGATTAAATTTTTTTTTTTAATATATTTCAAGACTTTATTTATCAAGCCCAACAACTTTTATTTTCATATTTTTTATAATATCCTCAAAAAAAAATCGCGAAAATAGCCTTTCTTTTGTGGCTCCAAAGTGGACTGGCCCCTTAATTCAGCTCGCATGTCTTTCTCGTTTTTACTACATTTAAAAGTGACAGTCGCGATGTTCGCCTTGAAACAGTAAATTGCTAATGGCGCTGAAGACTATCTCACATTTGAATCATTTTCTCTATCGCACGAAATACATCAATTCTATAGTCATATAAATAATGACTGGATCAACATTTTTTATCGTCGACTGCGCGGTTGATCGATTTGATGAATTATCATAAATTTAACAGAAATAAGGTAACAGAGCAGTAATTTGTATTTTTTTCCGAGGAATATAAAGTTTTTTACGCCAAATTCGGTATTGATTCTAATAGTAGACATAGACATTTTCCATAACAAATAAAACAATCGATGCCAATGTGTCTATGCAGAGCAGCCCAAAAATCACTGAAATTTTATGAAAAATATTCAACTTTAAGCTTGACTTTAGAATTTTATTCCAAATTCATTTCAATCCAGATATCAGTTCGAACCCCTTGAATTTCGAAATGCTAGAAATCGTTTTTTTCTCGTTATTTTAGGCTTAAATCACTTGTTTTCGGAATATATTTATATCGGGTGTCTCGAGAGTCGTATAATATAATTATGAAATCAAATGGATTGGGAAATTCTGAAGAGAACAGTTCTTTGCAATTTTCCTTTAGGACGAATCGTTGCTTAGATTTCAATTGATTAATGACAGCCAACCGGAACGCTAGGATGGAGAATTGTGGGGGCGAAAACCATCGAGTTCTTATTTCCCACCAAGCTTATGCCGCACGATTTAGGCATGCTGAACGTTTACTTAACTCTAGGTTGCCCTTTCGCTATAATCAACGCCTTTTGATTTGAATATAGCGTATTTCTTCTTTTACGAACAATCTTGATTATGCAGGGTAATTATTGATTTTACATACGAAACTCGATACTTGTATCGGTCGGTGATCATGAATACACTAAAATTTTTTTGCAAATTGGTAAATAACGAAAATAAAGAACATTCGAAGTAATAAAAAAAAATGGAAATATTTATTAAAATACACGATATAAAATTGTGTGAATTGAGAAAATTAATAAAAGCGCCTAATCAATGTTGTCCTATTAGTTTAGTAAATTCCTGTAATCAATTGCTCGTTCAAAGAATTAAGGGGCGATATTTTTAAAAGTTCGACCTATCTGGTGAAAGGCTGATACTTTATACGCAATAATGTCGTATAATTTTACAGTCATTGAATTTTTGAAAAATTGAAATGGATACTGTGCGTCTTGATGCGATATCCACAGTTGAGGATTCGAGCTAATGGTGGAGAGACGGGCAAATATTTTCTTTGAAAAGCCGAGCATCTTTATACGACGATTAAGACTACTGGATACACGACTATTGGTGAAACGATCACAGCTGTTCGTTATAAACAACAATTAATGAAACTGAACCAGGAGTTGAAAAAAAACGGCCTGAATACGTTAAATATCATAAAAAACTAATTTTGCTCCATGAGAATGCTCAGCCACATGTAGCAGAAACCGTAAAAAAGTATATAAAGGACACTAACTAGGAAGTCTTATCTCATCCGTCGTATTCACCGGACATAGCACTGTCTGATTATCATTTGTTTCGAGCGATTCAGAATGATTTGTCATCACAGCATTTCAAGTCTTTTGAAGATGTCAAAAAATGGATCGATGAATGGATCGCCTCAAAAAGCAACGATTTCTATTGGCGTAGAATCCATTTGTTGCGTGAAAGATGGGAAATGGTCGTCGCTTCTGAAGAACAATACTTCGAATAAAATAGAATATACCGTAAACTATAAATAATTTTTCTTTTTTATTGAAAAACAGCGGGAATTAAGTTTAACACCAAATAATCGATTTACTTGTATCAAAGAATTTTTTTTTTACAGTGTAGATGTCCAGTTCGGATCAGTAACCAGGCCCCCATGCGGCCGTATCGAACTTTCCTCTGTATAGCGCATCTACCTCGATCCCTTGGGCACAGGGAAACTGCGGAAAATCTGTGCCACTGCAGCACAAGTTTTAGGTTCGCTTCTCCGTGCTACAGCTACGTGTAAGCCTCGTAACATAAAAAAAGTCCGTAAACCGTCATATTCGAGTATATAAGAATGCAGCAGGGCTCACGTTGGCTTTTTTTTTTAATACTTAGCATCGAGCCGCTACCGCGGCTCTTGATGTGGAGCTAGTCACGGCTATATTTTTATTCTCTCGAAGAGGATACGGGACCAGTATTACATCCCATCCTCAACTCACTATATACAGTACCGACAAAATCGGATGATCATCACAGCACCGCGTGTACAGCGTCAAGACTAAATAATCAATAGAGTATATAATCGGACACATAAAGATGTGGACCCAAGTTATTATTCCTAGGGAGAGCAGGTTTTATAGCCTCACTCCGAGCGGGGCTGATCAGCTATCTTTGAATATATATATACATAGCATGCAGCGAGAATTCACGATCAAGGCAAATATGCAAGCGTATTACATAGCATACGCCCGCTGCCCACTGAGATAGAGTACCAGGTAGCAGCCATGCGTGGTTATCTCTGAGATGAGGCAATACACAGCAGACTCACCGCAGCCACATCTCCACTATCGCAAATTTTCAAAAATCCCTGTTGACGGTGTCGGAGTTATTATGGCCAGCGTTGGAGCAAAGCGTCGTTAACGACGTTTTCGTTACAATTTGAGTCTATCCCATAGCCTACGATCAATGCAAAAGTTCAAAGGTGATTTGACGCTTTCCAAATTCTACAGGATCAGGAAAGTATATAAACGGGAACCCAGAGCCAGGGAAGCAGTCGTCGTCGGAACCCAGATCAGTCGGAGACTCTGCTCGACTGAGTCCTCAACAAAGTACTATACTCTGAATCTACTCATCGCCAAGTCTCGTAATCAAACTCAAAGTAAAAGGTTCCAACTGTATTAAATCAGGAATTGATCAGCATACTATTGAATGTAGTAGTAATAGAAGAGCTATATAATCCTCTTAGTTATGGTATAATCAAGCTTATGGCGGACCGTAGATCCTCATCTTCGTGAGAATAATTGTAATATCGATCCACATACGACGACGTTTTGTCCCTGGAATTGTAAAGCAAAAATAAGGAGAAAATCCAAATAAAAGGATCGATTAAACATTAAACTGCAGTGAGTAATCTTCTATTACCAAACCTACTACTAACCCCCTGCATGTTAAGAGACATAACGACTTGACGGTCACTCATCTCCACATTCCTTCCCATATCGAAGACGAGGCTTCCGTCCCAGAGTAAAGGGCTTAACCCATTAACGCCGAGGTGATCAGAATTTTTACTAACTTTTCAACGTGTTTATTTATTATGTTATCGGACCAAAAAAATAATGCAATACCTCTATTCCTACGCGGAATTCGATGCTCTTTCAGAATCTGAGCTCAAAATTTCGATTAGACACCGAGAAAAAAAAATATGGCCGATTTAAACGTGAAAAACGTGAAAATTTTCGAAAAAAAATTTTTTTCGCATTTTTTTTCACAATGATACCGCAAAGCTATCAACTTTTTACAATGATCAGAGGTGATCATGGCACTCGAACATTAAGAGGAATTTTTTTCAGAAAAATTCATCGACGCGTTTTTTCAAAATGGCGGCGAGAATGAAAAAATTTTATAAAAATCTTAATCTATCGGTTTCTTCAAAACTATAAACTTGAGAAAAAAAATTCTAAGAACAAAAATGGCTTAAAATTAGTCGAAGAATACTCTTAAATTTTTTCAGAATTTTTGAAAACAATTTTTAATTTTCGAAAATTTAAAAAAATCCAATTTTTCAAAAATACCTGAAAAATTTTTGGAAAAATTTGAGAGTGTTCCTTGACTAATTTTAAGACTTTTTTGTTGTTAAAAATTCTTTCGTAAAGTCTATAGGTTTAGAGAAAAAAAATTTTCTTGAATGGTACATAAAATTTTGTTTCTATCTACCACTACAAAATTCACGAACAAACTCGTATATCCTTTCACTTGTGCATGGACACATATGTTGTATACAATTTTTACATGAATTATAGGTAAAGCATATAAAAAAAATATTAGTTTTCACTTTTTCAATACATTTGTTATGTCACGAAAACGTTCAAAATCTTCTGCTTCATTGCATGCAGAGTATGAATCAGATTATTCGGATAGTGATTCCGACGAAAACATTTTGATTCCGAATGCAGACAATTCAGGCTCCGATGATTCTGATTCCGATTGTGATTCGATATCTGATTCAGATTCTGAACATGAATTCACAATACCAAATATTACTTATAAAAAAGCTTGTGCTACTTATTCTGAAAACTTAGATAAACTTGAAAAAAATCACGAATTCATTTGGATCGATGGCGAGAAATCATATCCAAATACTTGTGAAGAAACAATATTATTATCTGAAGCTACAAAAAAGAATATACAGGCGTGCGAGCCTTTCCAATTGTTTGAAACCTTTTTTTCCGCCGAAATGAAACAATATATAATTGATGCGTCTAAAGAGAATAATTATGATCTGAAATTACAAGATCTTGACACTTTTATAGGTATAGTTATTTTCAGTTCATTCGATAAAAGAAAGTCTCAGAGAGATTATTGGTCATCTGATCCATTCTTATCTAGTGAAATTGTTTCTTCTGCAATGACTCGCGATAAGTTTGAAGAAATCAAGTCTAAAATAAAATATTCAAAAGCTGAAGACAAGGATCCAAACGATAGAGGGTGGCGGGTTCGTTCGATGTTGAAACTTTTCCAAAATAACCTCCTAAAGTTCGGAATATGGAAAACTTCTATATCTATTGATGAAATGATGGCCAAGTCTTATGCAAAAACTGTTTTGAAACAATTTATTCGAGGGAAACCAATAAGGTTTGGTTTGAAATTTTGGGGTTTATGCACTTCAGACGGCTATCTACTAAATTTAGATCTATATTGCGGTAAAAATTCCCAAACCGGAAACAAATTAGTAAAATGTGCTTTAGGTACTCGTGTAGTATTGCATTTATTAGAGCCTTTTTTTCGGCTAATAAATTATAATAAAATCCCTGCATTTCATTTGTACTTTGATAATTTTTTTACAAATATGGATTTAATTTTACACTTGCAAAAATTACGTTTGAAATGCACTGGCACTATCAGAGACAATCGAGTCAAAGAAAAGAATATACTTGAAAAGAAAGCTCCACGAGGTACTTATATTGTAAAACATGATTGAAATAGTGGCATAAATTTCATCACTATTATGGATTCGAAGCCCGTTTCAATAGCTTCAACTGCTGCAGGTGTAAGTCCACTATCAACTTCGAGAAGATATAGTTCAGAGACTCGATCCAAAACTGATATACCTTTTCCGCAAGCTTTTCATTTGTACAACAAATTTATGGGTGGTGTTGATGTGTATGATGGACACTGCAATAATGTACTTCCAAGTATACGTTCCAAAAAATGGACATGGGTCGTTTTTATAAGATTTATACAGGCATCCATTACAAATGCCCACGTAATTTTCAATGCTACACGTGATGGAAAGAAAAAAAGTGGAATAAAAGAGTTAACTACTTCAATTGCTAAATATTATATTCAAAAAGGTCAAACAAGTAAAACACTTCATACACGATCTAATAGGGACAAATTAAAAAATTGTTCAAATGAAAAATGTCCAATAAGAACAAGGATCTATTGTGAAAAATGCAATCTATATGTATGCAATAATTGTTGGGCAAAAAAGCACTGATAAAAGAAATGTTAAAATGAAAGACAAGAAGACTCACGAAAAAAAAGCACCCCGAAACGTGAGAGGCAAGGGGACTCACGAAAAAAAGCACCCCGAAACGTGAGAGGCAAGGGGACTCACGAAAAAAAGCACCCCGAAACGTGAGAGGCAAGGGGACTCACGAAAAAAAGCACCCCGAAACGTGAAAGGCAAGGGGACTCACGAAAAAAAGCACCCCGAAACGTGAGAGGCAAGGGGACTCACGAAAAAAAGCACCCCGAAACGTGAGAGGCAAGGGCACTCACGAAAAAAAGCACCCCGAAACGTGAGAGGCAAGGGGACTCACGAAAAAAAGCACCCCGAAACGTGAGAGGCAAGGGGACTCACGAAAAAAAGCACCCCGAAACGTGAGACGCAAGGGGACTCACGAAAAAAAAGCACCCCGAAACGTGAGAGGCAAGGGGACTCACGAAAAAAAGCACCCCGAAACGTGAGAGGCAAGGGGACTCACGAAAAAAAAGCACCCCGAAACGTGAGAGGCAAGGGGACTCACGAAGAAAGCACCCCGAAACGTGAGAGGCAAGGGGACTCACGAAAAAAAAGCACCCCGAAACGTGAGAGGCAAGGGGACTCACGAAAAAAAACACCCCGAAACGTGAGAGGCAAGGGGACTCACGAAAAAAAAGCACCCCGAAACGTGAGAGGCAAGGGGACTCACGAAAAAAAAGCACCCCGAAACGTGAGAGGCAAGGGGACTCACGAAAAAAAGCACCCCGAAACGTGAGAGGCAAGGGGACTCACGAAAAAAAGCACCCCGAAACGTGAGAGGCAAGGGGACTCACGAAAAAAAAGCACCCCAAAGGAGACAAAGTTCTACCACGTCCACGCCGTTGTCTCTGGGTAATGCTAAGAGTAGAAAAAAACAATGTATATGCACAGAATCAGAAAAGAAGTAGTCAAGGAACACTTGAAGGAAATTTTTCCAAAAATTTTTCAGGTATTTTTGAAAAATTGGATTTTTTGAAATTTTCGAAAATTAAAAATTGTTTTCAAAAATTCTGAAAAAATTTAAGAGTATTCTTCGACTAATTTTAAGCCATTTTTGTTCTTAGAAATTTTTTTCTCAAGTTTATAGTTTTGAAGAAACCGATAGATTAAGATTTTTATAAAATTTTTTCATTCTCGCCGCCATTTTGAAAAAACGCGTCGATGAATTTTTCTGAAAAAAATTCCTCTTAATGTTCGAGTGCCATGATTACCTCTGATCATTGTAAAAAGTTGATAGCTTTGCGGTATCATTGTGAAAAAAAATGCGAAAAAATTTTTTTTTCGAAAATTTTCACGTTTTTCACGTTTAAATCGGCCATATTTTTTTTCTCGGTGTCTAATCGAAATTTTGAGCTCAGATTCTGAAAGAGCATCGAATTCCGCGTAGGAATAGAGGTATTGCATTATTTTTTTGGTCCGATAACATAATAAATAAACACGTTGAAAAGTTAGTAAAAATTCTGATCACCTCGGCGTTAATGGGTTAATTGCCTTGACTCAAAAGAGAAGTCAAATACCGTGATACGTCAACTCTAACTCCGATCAGCTTACGGGGACGTAATACCAGGAACCGAGTACATTATTATTATATTGTTCAATGAACTATAATTCATGTCGCAAGTTCTTCCACTTTGAGTGACTTTTTAAAGTATTCGTGTTTTTTTTTATTTTTGGAAAAAAGGATAAGACAATAATTTTCACAATGTCAACGATTTTTTGAAACACGTAGCTTTATTTTACTTTCTACATCTGCCTTGTACACGATTTTGAAGTACCAATTTAGCAACGATTGCTTGCTCAAAATTCGTAATTCTTTTAATCGCCAATTTAACGGTTTTTCGTCTTTTTATCCTGAAAATGATGTTTTCGACGATGCATATGATTATTGAGCCGATTATACCTAAACCGAGTATACCAAAGATCAGCGAAACACGATTCATGTCGATCGTTGAACTTTGCGCGTGTCGAACCATCAAATTTTTTCTCGTCGGTGACATGTAACGCTTTTTCATTACATCTAACAATCCAAATTCCCGAAATTTTGAGAGCCTGCAAAAATTAGCTCTCAATAAACGAAAAAAGTCAAAATTTTACCGTATTTTTTTGTGAAATAACAATCGATAGAATATGATTCTGATTCTTTCTAAATTCAATTAGATTTTGATTATTTTCTTTTTTTTTTATTCAATTCGTTTCATTTATTTCGTTAGGTTTTTACATTTTATGTGTTTTCTTGACTTTTTTTTCTATACATATAAAATAATATGGATTTATTGAAATTTAAATTACCAAAAATTAATCGTTCTGCTGGGTTGAAACCCATGGCTGAATCCGGAAGCAATTGGTGTTGAATAATACGCTTGACCTACAGGTTGGACGTCACATTCCATGTTTCCTCTTACAGCAACCACATCGTCAGTGTCTAAAAACACGTATTTGTTTGGGTAGTTACAAACATAGGTGTAAAGGTGATTGGCATGTTGGACGACTTTGAAACGCGAAGATTTCCGGACTCGTTCAAAAACCTCCTTTCCGAACTCGCTCTGAAAAATTGCAATAATTTAACGAAAAGTGACCTTATCAAATCGTATCACGCAAAAAAAACTGTATTCGAAAATTGCAGTCCAGAACGAAAAAATATACATCCATATTGAGAAGTTTAGAAAGTTTGAAAAAAAAGCACTGAAACAAATTCCATTAAATGCTCAGTACTTAAAAAAAAAGAAAAAAAAGCTGAAGAAAAAATACGCCTTTTACAAATAAGTAACAAATATTTTTTTGTTCATCAAGTTAGAAATGTTATGAATATCCATAATTCAATTGTCATTAAAACAGTTTCGACCGGACGAAAATTAATATTTAAACACTTAGGACGATACAAACAGTACTACTAAAACTGTGCAAACCGACAGCGATAGGTGCGCGGTCGGTATGTGGCTCCGGTGATCTCCAAAGTTAAGCAGCGTCGGGCGAGGCTAATATTTGGTTGGGTGACCGCTTAACCATGTACCGGCTCGCGCATCAATCACTGAGCGGAAGGCAGTTTTTCTGAGTTTCTGATGGTGCTAATCAATTGAAACTCAGTAAAAATATAGCCGCCTGTATCGACGGGGTTTTCCACAGTTTCCCTTGGCCCTCGTGCAAATGCGATACAGTAGTGCATTAGGAAAGAGTTTGGGGGGTTTCTTAGGAATATGGAAATTAGTGAAGCGGGGTTAAAGTGATGGGGGATGAGCTCGTAAAAACCCACAAAGATATATGCAGGAACAATAAAAAAAAAATACTAAAACTGTACAAAATAAAAAAGTTGACTAATTTTTATTTTCTTTTATTTATATCAATGCAGAAATTTAATTTACATACTTGGACGATGCGGTGAGCAGTGCTACCGTTCAAGACGACAATACGATATTTCGTTTTGTCCATGAGGGTTACAATGTCGTTGAAAGGTGCCCCAAAAGATTCTTGGGCCATACTAAATATCAGACGTGAATTGTAAGCAACGAGAGTGAGATAAGCAAAAAGTACAATTATCACATTTAATAAATTCGATCCACTTCCAGCTTTTTTGGACGAACTGCCTAGAACAATTTTTTTAGGGTCAAAAAATTTAATCAACATTTTTTTTATTTATGTTTGAAATTATTAAATCCTATAAAATTTAACTTACCTGGTTGATTACATAGCGTTGCAAAATTGTAAAATAAATTATTTAAAATGCTTTCGGCTTCCAAATTTTTTCCTCGATGACGTATCAATATTTTTTGTGTCACGATATTCGCGAGACTTAAAGTCATTAAAAATGCAAGAATCGTAATCCATACGTTTTGCGTGAATATATTGAACATCCAAGCAGGATTCTGTTTCCATTCTCCCCGTGAATAAATTCTTACACTGATTTCATAAAGAAAATAATCAGTAATTAGACATTAGTACAAAATTTGAAGCTTTTCATTGACTTGATCAATTTGTATCAACTATCTATTTTGAATAACTGTTAGATGTCATTATTATTAAAACCAATGAAAAAAATCTTGACAATGGCTGATTTTTTTTCAGATTTTTTGTGAATCTCTAGGTACTCTTTTATTTTGATCAAATAAATTTTTTGACTATGAATGTAAACGATTCATAAATTAAATATTGACAAAGTTGTAACGTTAATTTATATCGAATTCTTTCTATGGAGCAAACCCATTGAACTAACTTAATTCAAACTAAACACTAAATAGATTCACAAAGAATTCTTCATCGAAGCAAAATGGTACCTGCCTATACATCCAAAAAACCGTGCTGTATTCGACAGCCCCAAAACGTGGTAAAAACATGCCCAAATGCGGCACAACATCCGTTTCATTGAGCCAAGCTTTTTTGAGAATTCCAGTGTAAGTACCGTCTTTGCGGGACTCACCAACAAACGGCACTGTGTTCTTGCTTAAAACCATGCTGCGCAAAAATTTCGATTCGTCTTGTCTCGTTTTGTATTTAAAGCAAAAATTAATTTGCATTAACCATAAAAATATATCTGCATGAATATCCAAGTAAAGTTATATTCAATTTCGAAAAATTGAATTATTCAAAAAATTTTGTATCAATAATTTTATGATTCGATCGATGATGTCGATATTTACAATGATTCATGTTACATATTTAAAGAAATTTTAAAAAATATATCAAAAGATCTTTCGATTGTTAAATTTTAATCATTAATTAACTTTAATCAACAATTAATCATCTTTACAAAATAACTTTATAATAATTATTGAATTTTTTGAAAAAAAAAATTAACACTAACAATTTTTCGTCATAATAATTCGAGTAAAGGAATTAAATCAAAGACGCACGTGAAATTCAAAAAGATGCATATGGTTGTCCAGATTTCACCACAAATACCTCTAGCCTTTGTGTCGTTATCGTAGTATTCGAAAATACCGAGTTCCTGAAAAAAGTAACATAATTAATTTGAACATCGCATAATTTGAGAAATTCATTTTACGATGTAGGTGAACAGTCATGTCTTTTTTACTGATACTGTTTAATTCACCTCATAATAAGAAATTTTCAAGGGTTGACCGTTAAAATTTCGTAAATCTGGTTGTTCACTTTTCAACATGACTTTTTGTATTTCCCCCTCTTGTGTCAATACATTAGAAATAGTTTCAAAATTTTTCAAACGTTTATTCCATCTTAAACTTGTCTGAGACGTGGCAAATTTCATGTGAGCCACTGTGATAATGGAGAGTACAAAAAAATCCATTTGCACTACTATTTCAATAATAATGTTTAATTTGAATGCAATGTTTGTTTTTTTTTCTATTCATACGTCGGTGTAAATAAACATTTCTTTACATGACTAATTTTGTGGCGAATTTAAAAAATGACAAAAACGTACTGAAACCTTCTTTCATTGACTTGTGCATATTGCTAGGGAGATAATAGTAAATGAATCAAGACAACGATAAATACACAAACTTATCTGATACAAGCTCCCACTTTGTAATATTTATATAATCGTTAGTGATTTATTTTCCGCGTAACAAGGATCGATCTAACTATCGGGTTTAAAACATCATGGTAATGATGAAAAAGGAGGCTGACGTCAATGATTTACAATCAAATTTATTGAGTTAAATATTTTTTTGACCGAAAACCATGTCCAATTTTTACCTTCAGAATCCAAATTTTGTTCTAAAACGATATTTTGATCTTTCTGTATTATCGCATTGTTTTTATTTATTTTTCTTCCCCAACACATTTCGCATCCATTTTACATTTATTCAAGACATGCTTTATGAACGCATTAAAAAATGTGAACTTCATGCAGCTTGCATGGCTCTCTATTGCGTTCAAAGATGATGGTCGCGTGGTTCGCCTTTTAACAGTAAATCGCTAATGGCACTGCAGATAATCGTATTTGAATCATTCCCTCTATCGCACGAAATATATCAATTCGGTAGTCACGTAAATAATGACCTTGAATGTACATTTTTTCCCGTCAACAGGCACATAGTCATTCAATTTTGTAAATTAGCACAAATTTAGGAAGCAACAAGTAATACAGAGCAGTCATTTTTATTTTTTTATATTAGTCAAATGTGATGCATTATTAAGAAAAAGTTAGAGGGGCAGTAGCACAGTGATAACGTGCGCGGCTCACGACCAGTGAGTCGGAGTTCGATTCCTGGCGACACCAATGGAATTTTTCTATGTTAGTCCAGGAAACAGGGACTTTTGCAAAACAAAAAATCCTGATAATGGATTTTTCAATTGGAATATGTTGGTGAGTGGACCCAAGTATAAATCCAAGTTTTCGTCTCGGGGGGGGGGGGGGGGGGGTGAGCGTTAGCTGCCATCTTGAAAATCGCGTTTTTGCCAATATCTCGTGAACGGTGTATCGTACGATAAAAATGATAAGAACCATTTTTGTAGAAAATAATATTTCCCATAACTTTTATTAAAAACTTTTTTCTCTATAGTTAATATTTTTCGAGATATAGTCAGTTAAACAATTCCAATTGTTGTTTTTGTTAAATAACTTGATAATCGTTGGAGATATGAAAAAATAGTAATAATCAAACTTGTAGAGCATAAAATTATCTACAATATTTATTGAAAACTTTTTTCCGTAAAATAAATAGTTAATGAGATATAGCGTGCTGAGTTCTAAACTGGCACGCATATCACAGGAAATGGAGACGCAAAAGGTCTCGAAAAAATGTATATCGCAACCCGCCTAGAAATTATAGTAGGGACCTTTTCGGGTCGTTATCAGGCTGCCTCATTACCGTATAAAGGCGCTTATAAGGCGACCTGACAGCGCCCTGATACGAAATGTAACGGTGTGGCACATAATGCCCTGATGCAGGCTGACTAATTGGGCCCTGATCAGGCTGCGTGACAAGGCTCTGATCGGACTGCTAAACACAGACCTGATTGAGCTGCCTGCACTGCAAAAACAAACGCGTTGTTTCAACGCGTTTTAGGCGTGTAAATGTTGAATCCGATTTCTACACGCTTCTTGCCGTGTTACTGTGCAATATTACACGTGTTCGACGTTGAAGCTCAAATATACATAGTTCCAGCCGTGTTGCTGTTCAATTGACACGCTTCACGCGTATTGTTGATATATGTTTGTAAAAAGGCCAAAAATCCGTTGGAAAAAAAATATTTTTCAAATATTTATTCCATTTCTGCTACATGTGATCGTTTCAGATCATTTCGTATGCTCCTCAGATTAATTGTATTGAAGAAAAATTCCTACCTATATCCGGGGATTTAAACTGCTCTACCTACCTATCTTCATGTTCTAACGCACGCACGCTACCTATTACACTACCACGACCTTTTGACTTTTTCGACCAAAAAGAATTTATATCATGCCTACTTTGTTGCTGGCTCGGTGGACTACCCATACCATAATCATATTTGGTATTCCCTGCTGCGTTTGGTGTAAACATGAACACTGCGCGCCAGTCTAACGATGTGGCGGAATAAAAAAGACTGTGCCATTATAATGTTTCCTCTTAATACATACATACACGTTTATATACGTATTTTTTTAGGTTAGGACTTTCATCATTACTTTTCACATTATATATTAATACTTTTTCACTATGTTCTTATCGCTCTTAAAGGTTCATTTCATTGAATTTTTTGATATTTTGTTTTCGTATGAGTATATTGAACACATCACTTAGTACACATCACACGCAATATAACTACGTGGTGATTTGTTAGATTAGATTCTTTCTTCAGGAACTATTCATAATTATAACAGGTACATGCAATTCAACGCTATATCCTTACTCGAATAGTGTAAATAAATTAAATCTTCTCAATAAAACCGGGAGCAGATTCATGCGCGAATTTAGAACTTTTGAGATTAGAGACACACGTTTCGATGTTGCAGCAATGGTACGGAATTCATAAGACAGGCCTTACCGGGACGTTATAGGGTAAATCTTAGGGAGGCGCTATTACAGTGAGCCGTACTAAGGCCCCATAGGGCAAACCTCAGTTGGGCATTATTAGAGTACGCCATACCAAGGCCTGATTGGGGCATGTGTCAGTAGGGCCTCACCAAATCACACCTGATTAGGCCCGTTTTAGACTAGCCTGATTTGTTAGTTACTATGGAAGGCCTGATTACGACCGGATCAGGAGTCCCATACTAGCGCTGCCCATTTTGCAACCTGATCACGCCCTGATCCCGAACAGGCAAACCCTGACAAATTTCTGGGCGGGAACAGGCTGCGTTCCTTTATACATTCTAACATTACATATAATAAGCGTACAAGATTTTTAGCATTATCGTGGATAAATTAATTTACATGTTATACGGTGCTTACAGGTAGACATGCCAATAAAGAGACGCGACAGTCTTGGTGGTAGGTATTGAAGAAAGATTGAACAAACATTAATGCGGTCTATGAAAACATCTGGAGGTCTTACTCAATGTGTGGAATTACTGACAGTACGCTCAGCCGATGGACATTGGGAATGGTCTATATGCAAAATATCTGTGAACAAATGGAAAACTTCTTCGGCATATTTAGTGCTGTTTCAGAACAGCATGTTGACATGCGAAGCTCCCGAATTACACGTGATAACAGTGACGTCGAGAAAGTGAGTAAGTGGTTTGCTGAACATCCTCCGTTCATCGAGAGCACAGAGGTATGGTCCATCAGTACGGGAATTGTTGAAGATGCATCTATCAACTGCCATCAGTGTCCAGAAATTGGCACCGAGTTCGTAAGTCAAATGGCCGGGAAAGATTTTAACTCTTTCCATTTTAAGAGAAGCAACAAAGTGCTTCCTTTAGCAGCTATCTCCAGCAGCGTCAAAGTGGATTCAGCGCCGATTCCTATTGACCCATTACTTCTGTTCCAAAGAATGTACATTTCAAAAGAATCGCCAGAAGATTTAGAAAATCATTTGACGTACGGGCTTGCGCTCTACCCTCTATCATTATTCACGGAAGAAGGAATGCGGCATGGTACGAAACCTACGTTATACAGTGGTTTCCGGTCACTACCAGCCAATACAAGCCTAGGCCCCAATAGAATGGTAGTTGTGGACGCAGGTTTTCTGTTGCATTCCACGACATTTGTCTCAAGTATACGTACAACCATACGTACAGAATCATTTCGGCCTTAATAACATGGTAGTTTTTGATGGATATCCTGAAGATATAAGTCTCTTGAGTACAAAGTCCGCCGAACGCCTTCGCCGGTTGAAAAAGGACTCTTCTGCGAATATTATCATCACCGAGACAATGATTGCAACAACTTATCAAGAAAAGTTCTTAGCCAATGACAACAACAAATCTCGCATGATAGCAATGTTTTCAAAGGAATTCGTAAAATCTGGAATTCGCGTGGAACAAGTTGTGGAAGATGCTGACACACCGATAGTACAAACTGCGGCAGGGTGTCAAGTCGTCACGGGCCTACTGTCTACTGTGTCAACTGGATCGCGCAACTCGACATTGTGTAACTCTCCAACCGTAGCAAGTCTACCCTGTGTGGAAAGTCCCCAACCGTGTAAACTGGATCTAGCGCGAGTTCTAATCCGTAGTATTTTGATATTTCCCCGACGCTCGCGTATCCCCACTTTCACCGCCTTTCTTAGGTACACGCCGGGCAAGTGGGGACTTGCCCGGCGTGTACCTAAGAAAAGCGGTGAAAATGGGGATACGCGAGCGTCGGGGAAATATCAAAATACTACGGATTAGAACTCGCGCTAGATCCAGTTTACACGGTTGGGGACTTTCCACACATGGTAGACTTGCTACGGTTGGAGAGTTACACAATGGCGAGTTGCGCGATCCAGTTGACACAGTAGACAGTAGGCCCGTGATGACTTGACACCCTGCCACAAACTGCTATGGAGTTTTCTTCGAATTTCAATGCAGTCGTTATCGTAGGTGAGGACGTTGATTTACTCATTTTGTTGACCGCATTGGCGCATAAAGAAAAAAATATTTATTTTCGCAAGCCGGGAAACGAACGCACTCCAGAATCACTGCCCACATTGTCTGAAGTCTGAGTATGGTGAGAATGTTAGAGAAAACATATTGTTCCTCTATGCATTCAGTGGTGTGACACAACGTCAGCTCCGTATAAAATTGGCAAGAGTAAAGTTCTGACAACATTAAAGAACCACAATGAATTTCTGACAGCTGTGGCATTGTTCAAAGACAAAACGAGCGATCCAAATATGATTGCTCAAGCGCTTTTTCATTGTTCTATACGGAGGTAACAAAACCGAACCGTCCATCGACTCCTTTTGATATAAATGGTTTGGAAAATTAGCTCGTAACACAAAGCTCAACTTGACGCTTCTACTACTAATGCAGGATACAGCATGATATCATTCTTTCCGAATTTACCATCAGGTTCAAAGTTGGCTGGGATTTCACCATAAACCGGAAGAATGGGGTTGGAAGCGGGCTCCAAATCGCTTATCCCCTGTCACAACAAAAAAAGCTCCCGCACCACCAAATTTGCATCATGTTATATCTTGCAAATGCAAGAAGAATGCGAGGCTGTCTGTGGATGCCGAAAGAGTGGTTTGAACTGTTCAATTATTTGTTCAAATTGCAGCGGTCAAACGTGTGATAACGCACAACCTGCATTAGACGACATCGATGACGATGAATTGCAAGATGAATTTTTCGAAAATTCTTTTGCTTTGAATGACACGGAGACAGAAGAAAGGAGCTTTCAAAGCTTTCAAAATCATCCTTCTGGTTCAAAACAAATGAAAATTGTATAAGTTCATCCTTGATCTTTCAAATTGATTTATTATTCTTTTTTTATTCTGTTTTCATTTAAATTTATAAAGACGGCTGAATTCGCGAAGAACGTATGTTTAATGTATGAATAAATGTTCATTTCATTTTCAAATAATTTCTCAAAATGTTTTCATTATCCAGACTTTTCTCCTATCTCCCATATTCCTTTTTGACATAATAATTTGTATTGTTAACTTATTATCGTTGTTTTATTTGTTATCAATAACAACTGTCGCGGTCAGCACTATTCGTCATTCTCATGAATTAACTAAGTATCGTTATCTTTTCATAATAAAATTCTTCGATTCAACTATTTTTTACATGCACCAAGCAACATTTTCACTCATCGCCGATTTCGCATACGTGACGGCAACTTTTATTACACTATATCTCATTAACTATTTATTTTACGGAAAAAAGGTTTCAATAAAATTTGTAGAGAATTTCATGCTCTACAAGATTGATTACTACTATTTTTTTGTATCTCCAACCATTATCAAGAAATTTAACAAAAACAACAATTAGAATTGTTTAACTGACTATATCTCAAAAAATATTAAATACAGAGAAAAAAGTTTCAAATAAAAGTTATAGGAAATATAATTTCATACAAAAAAGATCCTTATCATTTTTATCGTATAACACACCGTTCATGAGATATTTGCAAAAACGCGTTTTTCAAGATGGCGGCTAACGCTCACTCCCCCCCCCCCCCCCCCGAGACGAAAACTTGGTTTTACACTTAGGGGCCACCCACTAACATATTCCAATTGAAAAATCCATTATCAGGATTTTTTGTTGAGCGACCTCACTTTTGGTGCTATCTTTCTTGGACTATGTATTTTTTCTGCGCTCTCGTGGATTTCGAAATCCACTTAAAACTGGTTCGAAATCCATTTAAAAAAAATGTAGATCCATAGATAAGGCCAGTGCCTTGGTTAGCGGTCTCTCGAAAAGGATACGGGACCAGGAACCGGGGACATTATTATTATATTGTTCAATGAACTATAACTTATGTCGCAAGTTCGTTTTTCCGCTTTTAGTGACTTTTTAAAGTATTCGTGGTTTTTTTTTATTTTTGGAAAAAGGATAAGACAATAATTTTCACAGAGTGTCAACGATTTTTTGAAACACATAGTTTTATTTTACTTTCCACACCTGCCTTGTACACGATTTTGAAGTACCAATTTAGTAACGATTGTTTGCTCAAAATTCGACATTTTTTTACCCGCCAATTTAACAGATTGTCGTATTTTTATCCTGAAAATGATATTTTCAGCGATGCATATGATTATCGAGCCAATCATACCTAAACCGAGTACACCAAAAATCATGGAAACACGTTCCATGTCAATCGTTAAACTTTGCGCGTGTCGGACTGTCAATTTTTTCTTCGTCGGTGACATATAACGCTTTTTTATTGCGTTCAACAATCCAAATTCACGAAATTTTAAAAGCCTGCAAAAAATTAGCTTCCAATAAATTCTGAATGGCGTATAAAACACAATTCCCTATTCGATTTTTTATAGTGCAGACATTTTTTTGTGAAATAACAATTTTTTTTTTCATCCATTTTTTTATTATCTTTTTATTGTTCCCACGTATACCCTCTCGGATTTTTACGACCCCATCCCATCACTTTCATCCCACTTTTCTACCACTTCACTAATTTCCTTGTTCCTGTAAGACCCCCCAATAGTGTTGCCCACAGCCACTCTTCCTTAATGCACTACTGTGTCGCATTTGCATGAGGGCCAAGGGAAACTGCCAAAAACTCAGCCGATACAGGTGGCTATATTTTCACTGAGTTTCAATTGATTAGCATCATCAGAAACTCAGAAAAACTGCTTCCTGCTCAGCGATTGATGCGCGAACTGGTGCATGGCTAAGCAGTCACTCAACCAAATATTAGCCTCGCCCGAAATTGCTTAATTTTGGAGATCGCAGGAGCCACACACCGACCGCGCACCCGCTAGCGATTTATTTATTTAATTCATTTAATTTATTTCATTATGTTTTTTACATTTTGAAGTTTTCTTCTATGTATATTAAACAATGTGGATTAATCGAAATATAAATTACCAAAATTTAATTGTTTTGCTGGGTTTAAACGCGTGGCTTAATCCGGAAGCAATTGGTGTTGTCGAATACGTTTGACCTACAGGTTCGACGTCACATTCCATGCTTCCTCTCAAAGCGACCTCGTCATCAGTGTCTAAGAACACATATTTGTCTGGGTAGTTGCAAATATAGGTGTAAAGGTCATTGGCATGGTGGACGACTTTGAAACGCGAAGATTTCCGCACTCGTTCAAAAACGGCCTTTGCAAACTCGTTCTGAAAAGTTGAACTAATTTTAATGAAAAGGTTACATTCCATTCTAAATCGTATAACGCGAGGAAAAATACAGAGTCCGAAAATCTCAGTCTGGAATCAAAAAAAGCATATGGGGTATTTCACGTTACTTTTATATTCTCAAAAATTCATCCTTTTGATTCGTGTGAATTATATAAACATTTATTAAAAACATTTATTATTAAAAAAAACATTTAGTATTATTTTTCTGGGTTAGCAATTTTTTGAATTTTTTACTCTATGGGCAAAGAATACACAGGAAGAAGATACAGGTTTCAGCATCTGTTAATATTGCCATATATCCGAATTTAAAACTAATTAAATGTTTTCATTTTTTCTTATGGACGCGAATTTAAATAATTGGGAAACAGTATGAGTGACATGAGAAATGACTAGTAGTGTTGGTAGTCAATTTCTGACATACTCTTGAAAAAAATTATATAAATTATCAAAAAACAGATTTTCGATGGTTTTGTTCAATACAAATGAATTCTGAATAAGTTTATTTTCTTTTCCATTGTCATTTTCATCAACAACAAGGTCAAATCATAATATTTGTAAGCGTAAGTAAACATTTATAACAAAAAGTTGCAGTTAAAGTACTTTTATTTCATTAAAGCAGTTTATAACAAAAAGTTGCTGTTAAAGTACTTTTATTGAATTTTCATAAGTTCAAGTAGGTGTAGCTTCTACAAAGAATCCATCCACTCTGAACCTGCGCTTAAAAATTTTACAAATTCACCTAGTTTTTGAAAAAAAAAATAGAAATCAAAAGTCGATAATGCCCTTTTTAGAAAACCTTCGGTTTTTTACATAAAAATGGAGAAAGAAAGTAGAAATCTTTTTTTTAAGACTCAGTATATTTTTCATCTGAAAGTACGTAAAACACTGCGTAAAATTGCTATTGGTCATTTCTGTTTTAGGACCCATAGTTTCCAAGTTATCGCAGCCTGAACTTGGATGGGTTCAGCAAAAAGTCAAAAATTCAACCAGCTGTAAAAATCGAAAAAATCGCCAATCGAGAAATCTCGACATACGTGTCCGCTCAATTCTTATATAGAAAAGCATATAAAAAATTCACACGAATCAAAAGGGTGAGTTTTTAAGAATGTAAAAGTGACGTGAAATGCCCCATGTGCATATTGAAAAGTTCGGAAAGTTTATAAAGGAGAAAACCACTGAAAAAAATTCTTTCAAATGTTCAAGACGTAAAGAAAATTCGAAGAAAAAAATCGATGGATAGAAGTGCATCTTTCACATATAAGTACATATTTTAACTCTTAGCAGGAAACTAAAAGTAATACTAAAACTGCTCAACCGACAGCGATGGGTGCGCGGTCGGTGTGTGGCTCCGGCGATCACCAAAGTCAAACAATCTCGGGCGAGGTCAATAATTGGTTTTGTGACCGCTTAGCCGTGCACCAGCTCGCGCATCAATCGCTGAGCGGGAGGTAGTTTTTCTGAGTTTCTGATGGTGCTAATCAATTGAAACTCAGTAAAAATATAGCCGCCTGTATCGGACGGGTTTTCTAGAGTTTCCCTTGGCCCTCGTGCAAATGCGATACAGTAGTGCATTAGGAAAGAGTGGCTGTGGGTAACACTCTTGGGGGGTCTCTTGGGGGGAACATGGAAATTAGTGAAATGGGGTTAAAGTGATGAGATGAGCTCGTGAAAACCCGCGAGGGTATACGCAAGAATAATAAAAAAATACTAAAACTGTTCAAAATAAAAATGGTAAATAATTTTGGTTTTCTTTTGTTTAAATTGCAAGAATTGCAGAAATTGAATTGTCGTACTTGCATGATGCGGTGAGCGGTCGTCCCATTCAAAACGACAATATGATATTTTGTTTTGTCCATGAGACTATTAAGGTCGCTGAAAGGCGCAGCAAAAGATTCTTGCGCCATACTAAATATTAAACGTGAATTGTAAGCAGCGAGTGTGAGATAAGCGAAAAGTACAATTATCACATTCAATATATTCGATCCGCTTCCAGCTCTTTCGGCCGAGCTGCCTGAAACAATTTTTTAGGGACAAAAAATTCGATCAATATTTTTAGTTTACGTTTGAGAACATTATATCTCGTTAAATTTATATTACCTGGTTGATTACATAGCGTTGCAAAATTGTAAAATAAATGATGTGACAGGCTTTCGGCTTCTAAATTTTTTCCTCGATAACCTATCAAAATTCTCTGTGTTACGATATTCGCGAGACTCAGAATCACTAAAAATGCAATAATCGTAGTCCATACTTCTTGTGTAAATATATTGAACATCCAAGCAGGATTCCGTTTCCATTGTGCCCGCGAATAAATTCTTATACTGATTACAAAATAAAATCGGTAATTAGACATTAGTATATTTAATTTAATTCAATTTAAGTCAAAAGATTTGAAGTTTTTCGTTGAATTAATTAATTTTGTGTAACTATCTAATCTGAATAACTTTTTGATGTTATGCACATTGAAAATCGATTTGAAACCATCTTGAATATAGCCGATTTTTTCAGATTTTTTGCGAATCACAAAATACTGAAATTTTGATAAAATAAATCATTTGACTATGGATGAAAAACATTCGTAAAATGAATTTTGTAAAAGTTATAAGGTTCATTTATTTCGAATTTTTTCTTTAGCGCAAACCCATTGATCTTAATCGAAAGAATTTTATTAATTATAATTAAACAAAACTATAGTTTTGATTGAACTAATTTCATTTAATCATCTTTATTTCATTTTTTTAAATTAAAAAACAAAAAATATAACAAATAGATTGAAGAAAAATCCTTCATCGCAGTAAAATGGTACCTGCCTATGCATCCAGAACACCGTGCTGAAATCGACAGCCCTAAAATGTGGGTAAAACATGCCTAAATGAGGCACAACATCCGTTTCATTGAGCCAAACTTTTTTGAGTATTCCAGTGTAACTGCCGTTTTTGGAGTACTCATTAATAAACGGTACTCTGTTCTTGCTCAAAACCATGCTGTACAAAAATTTCGTTTTGTATTTACAGTAAAAATTAATTCATGTTAATTACAAAAATAAAAATTAGAAAGATTTAAAAAATTTTGTATCGATAATTTTAACCCTCTGTCATACGCGCTATGAGTGAAACGCCGCATTTTTTGCTTTTTCATTAATCAACAAAAATTGGTGAATGATACACTTGTAACAATTTAGCTGTTTCTGCATTATTATTATCAGAACACAATAAAACAGAAAATCATACGATATTTTTCAATTTATATTTTATAAATAATATTTAATATGACTAAGTACAAGAAATGCGACGTTTCCCCGCTAGCGCGTGTAGAGTCGTACGAATGATTTTACGTTCGACGTTGCCATATCTCCTACTGAGCACTTGAGCACCAACGACGCGGAAATGTGTATAAGAACGATATGACAACGCTGTAAGGCTCAAAAGCATCGCGGCGGTTCCGCGCGACGCGTGTATCGAAGTTTTTAAAGGAAATTATTGATGTGACATAATTAAGAAGAAAAAGACAATTAATGATCGTTAACTGATCGTTAAATCGAGAAAAAGACAATTAATGATCGTTAACTGATTGATATAATGATCGTTAAAATAACTTTATAATCATCGTCGAACTTTTTGAATAAAATTGTAATACTTTCAAAATTTCTCTCTTCGAAAGAATGTTAGTAAAAGAAAAAAAGTCGAGGACATACGTGAAATTCAAAAAGTTGCATATAGTTGTCCAGATTTCACCACAAATACCTCTAACCTTTGTGTCGTTATCGTAGAATTCAAAAATACCGATTTGCTGAAGAAAATAAAATAAATATTTAAAAAATCTGATAATTTACAAAATGATTTTTTACTACATAGGAAAATAGTTTTTTATTTCAGCGACATTGTTTGATTCACCTCAAAATAAGAGATTTTCAAGGGCTGACCGTTAAAATTTCTTAATTCTGGTCGTTCCTTTTTCAACATGAATTTTCGTACTTCCGCCTCTCCTGTCGATACATTAGAGATAGTTTCGAAATTTTTCAAACGTTTATTCCATCTTAGACTTATCTGAGACGTAGCAAATTTTATATAAGCCACTGTGACAATGGTGAATACAAAAACATTCATTTCCACTACTGTTTATAAAGTAATAATTTCTTACATGAATTTAATGTTTGTTTTTTTTATTCATACGTCGGTATATTTAAAACTTCTTTACATGAGTAATTTCGTGGCGATTCAGAAAATTGCAAAGACGTACTGAAACCCTCTTTCAGTGTCTCGTGCATAGGGAGGGAGATAATAGTAAATGAATCAGGAAAATGATAAATACACAAACTTATCTGATACAAGCTCTCACTTCGTAATATTTATACAATTGTTAGTGATTTAATCTTCACGTAACAAGAATTGATGTACTTATCGGAGTCAAATCGTCACGTTAATGCGATATAAACAATTTTTTTCATCTTCTAAGTATACTGTTCGCGTGATAGAATTTCTGGATTTGATCATCTGTTTAGACGTGGGCAATGGAAGAAAATTAATCGTGTTTGGTAGACTAATTTAAAAAAGAAGGTAACGTCAATAATTGACAGTCAAATTTATTGAATTAAATATTTTTTTAATCGTAAACAATGATCTTGTACCTGTAGAATCCAAACTGTGATCTAAAACGATCTTTTTATCGTTTTACATTAACGCGACATATTTCCAACAAACTTTATAAACACATTAAAAATATCAAATATTTCTTATTCAGCTCATTTTTATTGCGTTTTAAGGTGACCGTTGCGAGGTTCACCTCGTAGCACCAAATCGCTAACGGCATTGTAGACTATCATATTTGAATCATTTCCTCGATCGCACGAAATACGTCATATTTTGATAGTCTTATACATAATGACCCTGCGAATGTATATTTTTTACCGTCGACAGGCACGGTTATTCAATTTAGAAAATTTTCACAAATTTCGTAAGGAAAAAAGTATCGCAGAGCAGTCATTTAAATTTTTTATACAGTGCGACCTCGATATTTTTCCACCTCGTTTTTTTCCCATTCCCCTTTAATTCTTGCTCCCACTCTATTTTGACTCGCCAAGGGGAATAGTGGCTGTGGACACGCTGGTGCGCAGGCGCTGCGCCAACATAACCTCAAACTCTAAGGGTAAAAATAGGTATGCGCATGGTCGCACCATTTCGTACTTCCCCACAACATTTAAGAGGATGGATCAGTCATCTAACCTCACCTCGAATTTTCGAAGTTGAAATTCTTCGATACGGTTTGACCGATTACAAAAAAGCTCTGTCAGCCCACGCAGGACGATGGCAAAAATGGACTGACAGGGCCTTTTTGTAATCGGTCAAACCATGTCGAAGAATTTCACTTTCGAAATTTGCAACTATCTCTCTCGCATTCACGGTGGCGATATACCGACCGACCCAACCCTTAAGTCACACCTCTCAGCTGAACCTCGATTTTTTACCAGTCCTCTCTCCAAGCGGTAGAAAATCGAGGTTGCACTGTATTATTTAAGGTAGTTCCCCCACAGGATCGTTGAATTAAGAAATGGTTGAAATTTGGCATACGTGTTATTTAATACGTTATTCAAAAATCTGTGCAATTTTAACAAGTTTTACCATCCCGAACCCGAGATATTTATACTTGAAGTTGGCTCGATTAACACGTAACATATGGGCCATGCATGGGCAAACAGTACGTTATTAAGGAAGGAACGCAACTACCCACCTAATCATAAAAAAATTTGACCTAAGTAGTACTTAATTTGGCAACGTCGCTTTCGGTTGATATGTGTGCGCGTGTATATGCGTGTTCAAAGCATTACATATGCCGTTGACAGCTCATCAGCTGTGTCAGTGAATTTTCGTTTAATTTAATCGCGAGTTCGTTATGCCAAAAGAAAAAAAGCCGAGATTTTATTGGAAAGGTAAAATAGTTACCGAAAAGGTGTACCGGGCTAGAATTAAGGGGACCGTATGGTCTAGAGCACGAAAATTTCACCTATTTTCACGATTTTTTTTTTGCCATAAAAAATTTAAAAATCGATGTTTTAACTTTTCGGGTTTATTACTACCTTTATTAAGTATACAAAAAAATTTTTTTTTAATTTTAAAAACAGTGTTTATTATCATATAATTGGCATTGAAGACGACCCTCTCGAAAAATCCGACCCGGACGGTGAAGATCGATCCGAGACTTCTACTCATCTGAAACACAAAATTCAAGAAGATTCTTAATCAGAAAGAGTGCAGTTATGGTCGGGACTAGAACAAATCGAAAAAATTAAAAATTGACAAAATGGCGCGCTTTTGAAAAAAAATTCGTAAAATCGGGTTTTTTTTTCACTAGTTTTTTAGTATAAACAATAAGAAATTATTTAAATAAAATTATGATTGTAGTTCCGACGATAGCCATACATGTTGTGAACAACATATCCAAATTTCAAGTGATTCGGTTGAATAGTTTTTTTGTTTTCACCTGCGCAGTGCCGAAAAAAGTCGTTTCGAGATAAATGAGTTTAAAGTTTGAGGTACAGATATTTTCAAAAATTGAGCAAATTTTGAATACTTACAGTTAATCCGCGATTCCGGCACCATATAGGATGCCTTCGGAACGTTCATAATTCAAGATTTCCTCACTCCTTTCATTTCTTCGAGCTGTCCGAGCCTCTTTGGAGTTGTCCGTGCTCCTACGGTTGGCGCTCGATACTCGCAGCTCGTCTCGGTTTTGCGCTAGTTGCTCCGCTTGTGGCCCGATTGTTATGCCCATGGTCTCCATTATTTTCAATAGGGATGCAAATCCTTCATTGAATATGCAAGCGGAAATGTGAGTGGCAATATCAATGATTTTTTTTCCGGCAAACAGATGTTTCGGCGCAAGGTGCCACACGCAAGCATTGAAACTTTCGTTATTGTTCTGCGTATTACTGCCAATACACCTTTCCAATAAAGTCTCTGCTGTCAATTCTTCATAAATTGGTTTTAATATCTCTTGTGCTTCATCGCACAGAGCAGGTGGGTGCTCGTAGGTGTCTAAAGTACCTGCAGCCTCACTTTGACGCCACTTGCACCACGATTCGGAACCTGGAGGACAGTACGAGTGTTGCGGATTTTCATCTGTTGAAATTTTGTGATAATATGCTGCCCATATTTCACTTCTCATCCCTTCAGTCGAATCTGAATTACGTCTAATTGCTAGACCGTAATAAGTTGACAGCTCTTGCAATAATTTATTCGTCAATTGTTGACGCTTCGGTGTTTTATTTATCGATTTCCGCTGTGTCTTTTTTCCCTCTTCTTTTTCTGTCAATTTCTTTGTTGCTTTCTTTATTTGTGCATGTTTTTTTTTCGCATCAACAGCACGTTTGTACAAACGTTTTTTAACATGCAAAACACATACTTTTTTGCAAACTAAAAAATCATCCCCGTAAGGCTTTGTGTCCAATAAGGCTTTGAACGTTTTCGTGTCGCCGTCTCCGATATAGTTCGCGTATTTTACGTTGTACAACTCTTCCGATCTCTTGAACATTTCCACGATGCCGTCTACCTCCATTTTGCCAGCACTTCCGGTATGATTTGCGTCACAGTGATCTTCATGCTCTCGATACCACGCTTCATATTCAATCGTATCCTCTTGGCCTTTCCATTGAGAGCAGGCTTGACATATACTGCATTTGACGACAACATCTAAAATTTTATTACTGTATTTCCCTATTAACGAGGCAATACCGAGAAGCGATGAGAATCCACGTTTCGCCCACGATCCATCACCAGACACAGAAAGTTCATCCGCGGGACGCCCAGCTTTTACATTCAACTCGACTTCTTCTTTCAATGCTCTTTGGAAAACGATTTTCGCGACGGCTTCAGCTGCAATTTTTATATTGTCCACGATGCCGTAATATGTACTCTTACAAATTCCTTGTCCAAGATCCATGAGACCGCAGAAATTTTTCAAGCCTTCAAATCCTACTCCAAGCATTCTCAGGGCGAGAACAAGTCGACGGTTGATTTCAAATGCCTTATCAATTAACGGCGAAGACAAAATAAAAGTTTCTTTACACTCACACTTCACAGAGAGTTTGAATCCTAGACCACGTTGTCCGTTTTTGCTAAAAGTGACCGCACCGTTACAATCTTTACACTTCAACAACTGTTGCAACGTTAAAAATATCATGCTGAATTCGATGATGCAATAATTGAAAGTAGGATTAACGTTTACTTCCAATTCCTCATTGCCTTTTAATTTTTTCGCAGACGTGCTCGTAAAATCAGTAGTATTTTCGATAGTGAATCGATTGCCCTTGAAATATCTTTTGCGACCTACAGAAGATGGTCGTCTAGAAGAGTCACGGCCTTGCTTTCTATCCATATTTTCTGATATTTTATTTCAAAATTTTCGATGTTGGTTCGTCAAAACGTAACGTTGTACTGATCAAGTCAGGGGAAAGCGAAATGACCGTTTCCCTCACAAATGTTCGACAATAGGTATATTTCGGGGAAGGGAAAAGTATATATAGGTATATAGTATGTACTATATACAGGTATATATTTTCGGAGAAGGATTGGGACAGCTGCTGCGCTCCGATTAGGTTACCGGTTAGCGCTAGACCCGTTAGGAGCGCGCGGACCGCTCTCTACCTGCGTTATGGGCTGTAGAAGCTGTAATATTGAGAATTTCCGCATGAAAATTTCACAGTATATTCTTGAGATACTATACTTTCGACATATCGAAAAAAAAAAAAATCGATTTTTTCAAATTTCTAGACCATACGGTCCCCTTAATCAGCATGAAGCAGGCAGAAACGTTCGGAGCACATCATTGCGTGATAACAAAAAGATTTCAAGTGTATATGTATCTCAATTATTTGAAAAGTAATTGAGACTGTGTTAATATTACGAATATTATTTGAGTTAAAAAATATTCTACTTATATGTAAGATAATACGTATGAAAAATGAAATTGTTTTTGAATATGTAATGTATTTATTTATTCTATTCATATTAAATATAATATGTCATGTAAACAAAAAATACAAAATTATAAAAATATGTAACAGTCAGCTGGCACGAACTTTTACATACGTTGAAATTTCAAAATGCGCGCTCATAACCTCGAATATGCGACGTTGCAGCACTTCGAGCAAAGGTCCGAAAGTTTGCTATGAGTAGTTTTTATTGTTCTTATTATTCCTGTCATAAGTCACCTTTCAATATTTTTAAGCCAGATAAATGATTCTAAGTATTTCATGCTTAAACATGCTCTGCTGTTTAAATTTCGTCTTGATCTATCCATCAATTACGGAGATATGAGGAATAATGTAGCGCTAACTCCGTGATTTCTCATAAGAGGCCATGTTGAATTGGCTTGCAAAGAGATAAACAAAATTATAAATATCTCGTGTAAAAACCCACCTCGGACCTTAAAAATTTGTATGAGTTTCTTTTATATTATAATCGAACATTCTGCCAAGTTTGGTATTTGTCAGTCCATCAATTCTATTTCCTGCGTTACTTCCTTAATTCTACCGTCAGAACTAAAATCAAGAAATTGATGAAAAACGACGAGGAGCAAGAGCAGGATATCACGAATATTGTGAAAAAACATGAAGATGATTTACCATCTAGTTTAAAAGATATAACCTCGAGAAGTACTACGATTTTGACCTTATACGACATATTCTACAAACAAACGAGCGCGAGCGCGAGAGATGTAACCTTTTTTGTGTATTGGGGCATAGCCCGCACAGTTCCGGCAAAAAGTTTACTCGCAATGTCAGATCAAAAACACTTATAGAATAAATTTTACGACAGTAGATGATATCTGTCGTATTATCTATTGGTACCGAGTCAATATTGTGTGCTTTTTAAATTTATTTACTACGAATTATCAACCCTTTACACACATATGTAACGCACATACGGTATGTAACTTTTTGTGAAGTTTGTCGCAGGGGAACTACCTTAAATGTGATGTTTTAGTAGAAAAAATATTATATTCTCCGACTTGGAGGGTAATATAGTTTTTTACTTCGTATTTTGTATTGATTACGATAGTAGATATAGGCGACATTTTCGAGAACAAATATAACGACCGAAGCTAATATGCCTATGCAAAGTAACCCAAAGATCATTGAAATTTGTTGAAAGTTCACCGGTAATGGTAAATTCAAATTTGAGTTTGATTTGGTATACTTATCCCAACGTCCTTTTAATTTAGTCAAGAGCCCGAACTCCTTGACTTTCAAAATGCTGGAAATATATATTTTCTTCGTTATTTTAGGCTCCAATCACTTGGTTTCAGAATGTATTCATACCGGTGTCTCGAGAGTCGTATGGGATAATTATGAGATAAAATAGATGGGAAATTTTTAAGGACAAAAGTCCTTAGTAATTTTACTTTAGAAGGAATAGTTGCTTGGATCGCAATTGATAAGTGACAGTCGCGGGGTCTGATCGAACCCGCGTTTTTTTTTTTACTGAATATTTAAAAATTCTCCCGATTGCTATTTTCAATATTTTTGTTACCATTTCATTTAGATTTTGTACGTTAATATAATAGTTTCGTGTCTTGAAATGTTCAATTTATAATCTATATTTTTTGGAGCTAATCGCACTGATAGTGTTAGTACGGCATAGATTTAAAAATAAATCGCATATAATCCCGTGTGAACAGCCCAGAACTTTTATGAAATCTGATCACGGAGGGTTTTAAAAAACATTTCGAAAAATACCATTTCCTTTAAGAGTTATTTTAGTACACAAAGTGCTTGGATAATAAAGACCCATAGTAGTAACTTAAGGTTTACTAATATTCAAGCAACGATTCATTCTATATAGAAAATATTTCTAAACATTTTTTCTCGTTCAAAAATCTTGTCAGTATCTAATCTCAAAAATTTCGAAGCAACTATTGAGACACTCTTTATAATTCGTGACTTACCCAATGTCCAATGTTTTTCGGTATTTAAACGTTTTTGGTACAGCTGCAGAAATCCATGTGGTATAATAGGGTTTTCCAATTGGGACGAGATCACACTTCGTACCGGCGAAAGCATGGTGCACGTCGACTGAGTTGAATATAGCGTATTTCTTCGTTTTCGAACAACCTTCCTCATAGAGTGTAATTATTGATTTCACATACTCGACTCGATTCGTGCGTGGGTTCTTACTCTCGAACATACTAAGATTTTTCTGCAATTTGGAAAATGATGAAAATTAATGAAATTTGAAGTAAAAAAATAAAAAAAATGAAAATATTCATTCAGAGAAACGAAATAGAATTGCGCCATTCGCGAAAATAAATAGAAACGCCTTATCAACGTTGTCCTATCTCTTCTATGTAACTGCCAATCCCAGAACCGCTTTAATTATGTAAATACTATTGGGTTTTAAATTTAATTCCCGCTGTTTTTCAATTAAAAAAAAAAAATATTTATAGTTTACGGTACATTCTATTTTATTCGAAGTATTGTCCTTGAGAAGCTACGACCTTTTCCCATCTTTCATGCAACAAATGGATTCCACGCCGATAGAAATCGTTGCTTTTTGAGGTGATTCATTCATCGATCCATTTTTTGATATCTTCAAAAGACTTGAAATGCTGTGATGGCAAATCGTTCTGAATCGCTCGAAACAAATGATAATCAGACTGTGCTATCTCCGGTGAATACGACGGGTGAGGTAAGACTTCCCAGTTCATGTCCTTTATCAAGAGACTCGGTAGAGTCTCGGGACAAGTACATTGGCAGCTCTGTCGTCTGCTGGCCCGAGGCTCGCCGAGTCTATACTTTCTCTGAATAAAGCGATTCGCGGTGGTGGGGGTAAAATTGGCATGTCATTTTGTCGAATTACGAAGCTCAGGAGCCGTTAGGTATTTTGAAAATTTATACTTTTTTACGGTTACTGCTACATGTGGCCGAGCATTCTCATGGAGCAAAATTAGTTTGTTATGATGTTTGACGTACTCAGGTCGTTTTTTTTCAACTCCTGGTTTAGTTTTATTAATATGTTTATATTTTATTAATATAATGTTTATAGCGAACAGCTGTGATCATTCCACCCGGTTTCAATAACTTGTGGTACACCATACCTTCTTGATCCTACCAAACATACAGCATCACCTTTTGAGCATCAATTTGCGTTTTGGTGTTGATGGACCTGGTTCACCTGGCAGTACCCATGCTTTTTTTCGTTTGGAATTTTCATAATAAAACCATTTCTCATCGTCAGTCACGATTCGATGTAAAAATAACTTCTTTTCGCATCGTTCAAGCAGCAATTCACAAATCGTTTCTCACTTTTCGAGTTGTCTCTCGTTTAATTGATATGGTAACCAATTTCTCGCTTTTTGAACCAGTCCAAGATTATGTAAACGTTTGCTAACAGTCATTTCAGTAACGTTTAATGTATCAAGCAATTCTTTAAGGGTCTGACGTCGGTCTTCATTGAGCAAGACCTCCAATACTTCATCTTCAAATTTTTTCGGCTGTCCTGGACGTTCTTTGCCTTTAAGGTCAAATCGCCACTTTTGAATCGTCTGAACCAATCTCTGCACGTTGTCTCAGATAGAGCATGTTCACCATAAGCTTCCTGAAGCAAGCAACAATTTTTAGCAGCACTTTTTCTTAAATTAAAGCAGAAATGTAAATTTTCCCGCATGTGCTGTTTCGTTGGTTCAAAACCTGACATTTTCGATATTATAAAAAAAATAGTATGTACAAGTGAATTCACTCTCGAATACTGAATATTGCAGGTTATGTCTAATACTTTAGCACAGTATAGTTTTAGTGTTATTTCTATGAAAATAATACTAGTTACCCCATCTCATGTAAAACAGCGGGAAATAAGTTTAAAACCCAATATATGACCAAGTGTAAATAGCATATGACAACGTGTAAATAGTATAAAATTCAGGTGCGAATAGTGGAATTTGATGGTTCAGGCAACGGGGTGCTTTGCGTTTATTAGGCCATAAACAACCTGGGTTTGATCGATCTTAGGTTTGAAATAGTATATGACCAAATGTAAATAGTATATGACCACATGTAAATAATATGAAATTCAGATTCGAATAGTGAAATTTGATGGTTTGGACAACTCCTTGGATTGGACTTAGCGCCCCTTTGCCGTTTTTTAGGTCATAAACACCTTAGATTTGAACTATCCTAAGCTTAAATTATATATGGTTTAAAACCATATATATTATATGGAGGTTTAGGGTGTGAGGACAATATTTTTTATGTTATTTCAACTGTACTGTACTATATTGTCAAGTGTTATTTTTGTTCTGTGTAATTTTGTCGAGTGTTAATTATTTTTGCTTGTTACCCTCATGAAAATAAAAATTTATTACACCAAAAATTAAAAAAAAATAGTTGAAACAAAGAACGAATTCTTAATTTGAAGATGATTTGGAAACAAATAGAATGAGTGGCTGGGGTTCTAATTTTGAAAAAAAAAATGCATCTGTAACTTTAGTTACAATGTTAAAAAAAATAAGTTTTATTAGATCAATATGAAATTGTTAATAAAATCACATTTGCATAAACGATATTTCTCGCGGGGAGTACAGCTAGTTAATTTAATAAATTCCTATGTCAATCGTTCGGACGAAAAATGAAAGGTCTATATGTTTAAAAATTCGACCTTTAATATGTGGTAGACGGCCGATCCCTCGTATGAAATGATATTGTATTTCGTATTAGTCATTAAACTTTCGAAATCTTGAAACGGTTGGTGTACGCTTTGATGCGATATCCACGATATAAGATTCGAGCTGATGGTGGACAGCAGTAACCAGGCGAACATTTTCTTCGAAAAGCCGAGAATCTTTATACGACGATAAAGACTATCGGGTATATCGCCCTGACAACAGAATGTCCCGAATGTGTGGAAAAAATGATCGTTCAAATTATGATTTAAATTTTCATCACCGGACACTCTTATCGAAATTCTTTGGATCGTGTAACCGAGAACACTCAAAAATACGAACATCAAGAGGATCAAACACCAAACTTGACGTGAGAACATGTGAATCATCCACGTACTAGTGAACCTCGCTTCAGGCCTGATGTATAATCTGTACCTGCAAAAATGATTTGATTATCGAAATTCTTTTCTTTGTTTTAACTCAAAAAGCATTAGATTCAAAACGAAGAGAATATTTAGTGAAAACTGCTGAAATTCCTTAAATGTCGAACATAACTCTGGCATTGCTTCTTTTAACAGCTAAAAATAGAATAATTTGAGACCATGGATCTGTTGCGAGGCCGCATCCACAAAAGTGAGAAAGATCAAAGTTGACGGATGGATTAGTGCGAGGGAGACGTAACTGATGCATGCCCTTAAAGGGCCAGTCATAAAATATGTGACGCACTTAAGGGTGTCAGGAAATTCGTGAAAATGTCACAGTTGGCACTATAAAATGTAACAATTTTTATAACACAACAAAAATTGAAGAACTTTTCCCAGTAGCAAGAAATTTCATAACGTTGCTTAAAGTAAAATGTGCAATTTAAGGCAGGCAACCACTTTAGATGTTTCAAAAAATCAATTTTTTTTATTTCATAAATTGTTAGCAAAATATCTTAAGAATACACCCTGAAAATTTCAAACCGATATTCGGATTCCTTTTAACGGTATGTATATAAATGATAAAGATTCTCCTCCGCTCGACTCCCACGCGCGCTCAAACTTTAAACGTGTTTTTCTCGAAACGACATTTTTTCAATTTGCGGGAATCATACCTCAAAAACTAATTGATGGATGATCTTTAAATTTGGAACACGTTTACAAAATATAATTTATTAAAACATGAACCTAAAGTTGGAAAGATTAGATTGTTTAAAACTTATGTATTTTTGTAAAATGCCGGGGGAAAAAATGCTAAAAAGCGATCATTTTTTTCAAACACGTTCCAACATTCAATTCTCGATTTTTTTTCAAAATTTAGGTTCATGTTCTTAAAAACTATCTCAAGAATGTATAAAAATTTGTTGGACTATTTCAGATGCGAATTGCGAGCTGCACAATTCCCGCAAGTCGACAACGACGATGAGGACGCGCCAAGGGACACAGCAGATTACACCTTAATTAATGCATGAAATAACTTGAAAAAATTACCAGAGATGTATGAAAATATGAATAAATTATTGTCAGAGTTGCGGAAATTTCCGTTTTTTTTTTCACAATAAAAAAAATCCAAAAAATCATCTAATTTTCGGTTTCCTAAAGTGGTTGCTCGTCTTAACTTAACAACAAAAAAGTCAACTACATTCTTCAAGTTGACATATACACCTGACAGGATTAAAAAAACCAGTAAATGAACAAATTTTTTATCGGATGAAGGTTTTTCGTAGTTGAAAACATATTTTTAGATACGTTTCCACTGTGATACAGCGTCATGAAGACTCCTTTAAAAAAAAAAATTGAACAAGGTAATGGGTGTACTTTTGCCAAAAAATCAACGAAAACAGAAAATTAAGTCATAGAAAAAAGTCTGTGATACATAATAGATAATTGAGTGTAGAATGACTATGAAAAATTTTCAGCAAATCGGCTGAGCGGTTTTTGATATTTATCTGATATGATTTTTTAAACGGCAGTCTATTCACGAAGCCATGTCACCATTGTGTGCCGCTTTTTTTGCATACAAAAGTGAAAATACTTCTCGAAATTTGTTTTTAGCAACGAAAAACCACTCGTCCCACTGCTCCAATGATTTTTCAAAAGAATTTTTTTTTAAGATTTTTTTACTTCTTCATTTTATCTCAAAGCGAAAAGTTTGGTAATTTTACAAAAAATTGAACATTTTTGGTCAACAGCAAAATATTGAACGAATTTTAGTAGCAGTAAAAGATTAAATAAATTTTAGTAGCAGCAAAAGATTATACAAATTTTAGTAGCAGCAAAAGATTAAACAAATTTTAGTAGCAACAAAAGATTAAACAAATTTTAATAGCAGCGAAAAAGTGAACAATGTCTTCGTACCTTGTGGCCCATAATGGTGTCGTAAAAGAGATAATGTCTGTTTCGGAGTTTATATACGCAGTCATAGCATTAATCTGTATATCGTTTCGTACGAGCATTTCGGAAAGTCGGTTTTTACTATGTACCTGTTCTTCTGGTTTCATATACGTATCATTATCAGGTTTTACGGCCATCAGTCTAAGAAAAATTAGTAGAATACTTCTCGTAAATCGCGCGAAAAAAAACTAGTTTTTTCTTTTTCACTCGCAATTACTCACGTAAAGTTCAAATATTCGGAGAGCATTTTCCAGAGATCGCCACATAGACCGGTAATTGTGTCATTTTTATAAAATATAATATTTGCTGCCTGGTTGAAAAAGAAAAGTAATCAATTTTTTCCCACAAATATTATAATTTCAAAAATTCACGAACTGCAATTGAGTCTAAATTAAACTGACCTGGTAACCCGAGACTTTGATAACTTCTTTTTGAAAATTGTGCGTCTCTAATTCGCGACTTTTTCTCAAATAATTTTCTCGTTCGGCTTGGAACGTTGAGAAATTATCGACCGACACAAAGCTCTCGCTGCTCCGATTCCACACCAAGATATGAGCGGGATAACCGAAAGTTAAAGAATTTCCGGCTGTAATAGCTACGAATAAGATAAATTCGAAAAAACGATGAGCTCGCATTTTTTCAGTATATTTCTTTTCGAAATTGGGTATAACGATTATTTCAGCGAATCCGTTGATTAACTTGTTGGTAATGAATCTCGTTTTAACTACGAAGGGAAAATAATACTGCAGCGTGTGTCAATGAAAAAAAAAGACACGTTACGTGATCGCGCTCGTTTTCAGGCATTTACAATTTGCTTGTAACACGCAATTATAAAATCTGATTTGTTAGAACGCAATTAAGGGGTTATATCTAGTTGTTTGGATTAAAAAATGGAAATGTTTTTTTTCCGCGTTTTCTCAAAGTACATCATCTTAAGAACGTTTTCCCAAAATATTATAAGGATCTGAGCACTAGAACGAATATATTTACGCGCGTTACCTGAGAGTGCGAGTCTCCGAGCGCAGCGATCGACGACTTTAAACGCGATTATCTCGAAATCATATTTTTTAAAAAGTGCTGTTGCGGTGAGCACGATTTCTCGAAAGCAATTTAACCGATCAATTTGAATCTTTCACGAGCTTGTTTCTAATTATAATGGCTTGCCCGTGAACAAAGGAATTTTCATTTGGACCAAAATTTATGTTTTTTGGGGTCAAAAAGCCTAATTTTTGGAACCTCAAAAATCGAACTTCGGAAAAATCGACATTTTTTTTTAAATCAAAATTTCGCTAAACCCTTCGTTCACGAAGAACATATAGTACTATACTAACGAAATCATCTTAGTTTTTTTTTTATTTCAAATGAGCCGTTCCAGATATGCTCACCGCGAGTGATGTTCAAAAAAAGGTGATTTAGGATAACGGCCATATTTCCCCCGGTAGTTAAAATTTTTTCATCAAAAAATTTATATAAGTACCTCAAAATATGTAGTAATTGATACTGTATAGTTTATTTTAATAAAATGATGTTAACATGGCTAAAAAAAATCATGAAAATCCCGGATAGTCCGACTCCTCTCAGGAACCTTTACCGTTGACTATTCTTCATCGGGGCTTCAGTTTCGTTGATTGAATGGCATGGGGACGTAAAAGCCACAAATCACAAAACCTTAAGGGGACCGTATGGTCTAGAGCACGAAAATTTCACCTATTTTCACGATTTTTTTTTTGCCTTAAAAAATTTAAAAATCGATGTTTTAACTTTTCGGGTTTATTACTACCTTTATTAAGTATACAAAAAAAATTTTTTTTAATTTTAAAAACAGTGTTTATTATCATATAATTGGCATTGAAGACGACCCTCTCGAAAAATCCGACCCGGACGGTGAAGATCGATCCGAGACTTCTACTCATCTGAAACACAAAATTCAAGAAGATTCTTAATCAGAAAGAGTGCAGTTATGGTCGGGACTAGAACAAATCGAAAAAATTAAAAATTGACAAAATGGCGCGCTTTTGAAAAAAAATTCGTAAAATCGGGTTTTTTTTTCACTAGTTTTTTAGTATAAACAATAAGAAATTATTTAAATAAAATTATGATTGTAGTTCCGACGATAGCCATACATGTTGTGAACAACATATCCAAATTTCAAGTGATTCGGTTGAATAGTTTTTTTGTTTTCACCTGCGCAGTGCCGAAAAAAGTCGTTTCGAGATAAATGAGTTTAAAGTTTGAGGTACAGATATTTTCAAAAATTGAGCAAATTTTGAATACTTACAGTTAATCCGCGATTCCGGCACCATATAGGATTCCTTCGGAACGTTCATAATTCAAGATTTCCTCACTCCTTTCATTTCTTCGAGCTGTCCGAGCCTCTTTGGAGTTGTCCGTGCTCCTACGGTTGGCGCTCGATACTCGCAGCTCGTCTCGGTTTTGCGCTAGTTGCTCCGCTTGTGGCCCGATTGTTATGCCCATGGTCTCCATTATTTTCAATAAGGATGCAAATCCTTCATTGAATATGCAAGCGGAAATGTGAGTGGCAATATCAATGATTTTTTTTCCGGCAAACAGATGTTTCGGCGCAAGGTGCCACACGCAAGCATTGAAACTTTCGTTATTGTTCTGCGTATTACTGCCAATACACCTTCCCAATAAAGTCTCTGCTGTCAATTCTTCATAAATTGGTTTTAATATCTCTTGTGCTTCATCGCACAGAGCAGGTGGGTGCTCGTAGGTGTCTAAAGTACCTGCAGCCTCACTTTGACGCCACTTGCACCACGATTCGGAACCTGGAGGACAGTACGAGTGTTGCGGATTTTCATCTGTTGAAATTTTGTGATAATATGCTGCCCATATTTCACTTCTCATCCCTTCAGTCGAATCTGAATTACGTCTAATTGCTAGACCGTAATAAGTTGACAGCTCTTGCAATAATTTATTCGTCAATTGTTGACGCTTCGGTGTTTTATTTATCGATTTCCGCTGTGTCTTTTTTCCCTCTTCTTTTTCTGTCAATTTCTTTGTTGCTTTCTTTATTTGTGCATGTTTTTTTTTCGCATCAACAGCACGTTTGTACAAACGTTTTTTAACATGCAAAACACATTCTTTTTTGCAAACTAAAAAATCATCCCCGTAAGGCTTTGTGTCCAATAAGGCTTTGAACGTTTTCGTGTCGCGGACCGCTCTCTACCTGCGTTATGGGCTGTAGAAGCTGTAATATTGAGAATTTCCGCATGAAAATTTCACAGTATATTCTTGAGATACTATACTTACGACATATCGAAAAAAAAAAAATCGATTTTTTCAAATTTCTAGACCATACGGTCCCCTTAATTTTCCCGAGCACAACTAGATATAACCCGTTAAAATCGGATTGAACGATAAATAACAAGGAAAAAGGGATTTTGGATAATTATTTGTAAATGAAAACGCCAAACACTCAATTTACAAAAAACATGAAATGCATATTATATTCGATCGAATATGTATATGTATATATAGATAGATATATACATATATATATGTGTATATATATATATAAAGAACTTACGTGATTAAATCCTCGCTTCTCGCAATAAATTGTTCAATATAAATTAATTAATACCTAAACGTTACGAGTTTTGTCTTCAAACTCGCGCAAACATTCAAACATATATTTGAATATTATTTTATCGGTACGAGTTTCGCAATGCATTCGTCAGTCTCTCAAAAAGTTTATTGTGTTTTTTGTTTGTTGTTTTCTGTTTTTCTCCTTTTTGTTAAGAGTTAAAACATTGGAAATTTTCGTCTCTCGTTCTCTCTTTTTATTATCTAGGATTGGATTTTTCGTGAACAAACGAGAAAATTAATGATTTGAGCAACGTTGAATTCGCGAAATGTGTGGTCAATAAATTCCTCGTTTTGATATAATAATAAAAAAGAAAAAAAAAGAAAAACACGTAAAAAAGTATCTTACACACTCCGCACCTTTATTAAATACATATCCACGGTAATTCGCTGTTTTTTTTCTTTTTTTGTTCCTCTCACCTGCCAAAGGTGAAAATTTAAATTGAAAATCGCAATTTTCACCCTTTGGTAATTGTTTTTTTTTTCTTTTTTGCTTTTTCTTAGATACTAATATTCATTCTATTTCATTCCAGCAAGATGCGAGGTGCTTTTCTCGTTACACGTTAATTCGGGCTTCGTTTCTTTGGAAAATTCGCCCACGAGGACGAAGTAAAATATAAGATTTTTCACCTCGCGTTCAACTGGTCGGTACGGACTATCCTCTATACATGTATACACAAAGTGTACGAAGTTTATTCTCTTTCTCCTCCTCATGATTTATACATATTCGTTCGTTTCCCATCTATGTTTTCCTTTTATTTTTTTTCTCTCTCTTCTTTCTCGTTTTTGGCCTTCGGTCCGCAAAAGATTTTCTTGGATTTTAGCCACTTTTTCTCACGAGGTTTCACCCTCCTCTTCTTCTCAATTTTTTCCATGTTTTTTTTTTCGATATCAGAGGTCGACTTTTTGTTAGCTTTCTTTTGGTACATTAAACTTTAGAAATTTATTCCTTCCGTACTTAATTTTAAACACCGGTTTACTATTTGTTTTAATCTCGTATTGAAACACGTATCAATTATCTTTTAATAGTTATTTTCGTTCGTTTTATTGTTAATATTGTGTTTTTTTTATTTTTATTATTCGTTAACGAGAGTGAGAAAGAGAGAGAGAGAGAGAGAGGGCAAATACAGAAGTAATTATTCCTATAATTCGTAATACTCCAACAACGATTTAATTCGATATCGTTTTTTTTTCATGTTCTGTTTCTAAATGGTTTTTTTGTCGTGATAATTTAGTACGAGACCCTCGTATTTATTCGCATTATTCTGTGTCTTTTATTTGTAAATCAATAGTAGAGGCATTAAAATCGCGAGAGTATTTGCAAAAACCAAAATATTATTGATCCTTCGTCCGCGTTCTAGGAGAGATCGATGTATACAAAATTCGTATAAATAAATAATAAAGAATATGTATTTTCGTAGCTTATTCAGTCAGTCGAAGATTTGTAAAAAGTTTGAGCGATGGAAAAAAGGAAAGAAAAACACATTTCCATCTGTCTCTTATCATTTCGTTCGGTAAAAAATACTTTTTTGTTTTCAACGCACGTGGTTCACGTTTGTAAAAAGTTCAAGTGGTTTTAGTATGTGTGGGTGTGTGAGTGTTAGTTTTTTTCATTGGAAAATGCACGAAATATTGAGGATTTAGACCCTCATTTCGATAATCGAGTTTCGGTTGTGACTTTGCTAGGATCGGGCAATCTGACGACCAGTTGAGCGCCGTTTTGCATCGGTCTTGTGCCGTTAAGTCCATTGTTTATTTTGGGACAATGCTGTTGAGGCATCGCGGGCAAAACTTTTTTTGCTCCGCTCAATTTTGGTGAACAACATTGTTTTTCCTCGAATTCGGTGATGTTCGAATTCCCGTTGTTTTGGTGCAACGATGCGGCTCGCGAGGGCGTTGGATGCTCGCTGTAATTGCAATGTTGATGTCGATGATCGAGACTCGTATTCGAACTCGTATAACATGGATTCGCCGGAATTTTTAGAGGATTATTGTGATCGGCCAAATTACAAATCATCGGCTCGCCGTTTCCCTTAAATGTCGTGTCGTTACGACTCAACGAGTCAGTTTTGAAACTCGGCGTTATGCTCATCTTGTTCGATGACTTTCCATTCGTCGTCGCGTAACCCGACATCGATTCACTACGAAAATCCGTCAGGTAAGTCTGATTCGTGTACCAATTGTGCAGACGATGATGTATCTCTGGAAATTGTGGCCTTCTGTTCGCTACTTCGTGCCAACATTCGATCATCAGACTGTAAATCATCGTCGGACAATCCTCCGGACACGGCAACAATTGCCTCGAACGAATCATGTCGATTACTTCCTGATTGTTGTAGCCGTAATAAGGCTGCCATTAAAACAAAAAAGGAATAAGTTTTAGAAACACGACAGACATTTTTATGAAATTTTTTTTAATAAAATTTTTATAAAATATAAATGATGTTCCGTCAAAGAAAATCCTGGGTCCAAGTTTTCTCCTCCATGAATTCTATTTCGGGTAAATAATAAAAATCACTTTAATCGTTGTTTAACAGAGCGTAAGGAGATTTTTTCTCTCCTTCTGAATTTCTGTTGTTTAGGGAAAAACTTGGAAACACGAAAATGGCAATCTCTCTTGGATGGAAATTCAATTATTTTTTTTTGTTATAATTTTAACTTGACAACTTTAGATGTCAGTATTTAATGAAGTGAAAAATCGGGAGTAAATTACCTGCAAACCGTAACTATAAATTTCCCATAGAACAACACCAAAACTCCAAACATCCGATTCTGTCGTGAATTTTCCATACAATATGGACTCCGGTGGCATCCAACGCACTGGTAAAAGACTCTTTGATTGTACCCTGTAGTAATCGCTGCTATAAATATCACGGGACAGACCAAAGTCGGATATTTTCACTGTAAGATTATCGCCGACAAGACAATTTCGGGCTGCTAAATCACGATGTACGTAATGGTGGCCGGCTAAATATTCCATTCCTGTTAAATAAATCATTTATGGAAATTAGGTCGAAGAAATCGAGCTTTATTTTTGTGAAAAACAAAGTTTTATTTTAAAATTAAAAATTGACGATAACTTTGTAATTAATTAAAACTTTACCCTTTATTATACATTTTTAGAAATACGGTTTAGATTTGCCAAAATTTTTTCTTAAAATTGCCAAAAATGTTTGATATGACAGACCAATTGTCTGTCCTAATAATTCTTTGAAAATTATCTCTATTTTCAAGACTAAGTTGGAAATATATTTTGAAATGTAAAAAAAAGATAAAATTGATCCTATGAATTGTACAGAAAAATGTGAACTGATCTGACGCAATTTTGACTGCGCAAGATTGTAAATAATTTTAAAAATTCGTATAATTACCGGACGCAATTTGTAGGGCAATGTGTAAAAATTCGGGTTGTTCCAAAATTTTGCCAGTACCATTGTTAAGCGTTACATCCGATCTCGGAGAATAACGGATGAGAAATTCGTGCAAATCTCCTTGGGTCATGTATTCGAAAAGCATACACATTGGTTCACCAGTGAGAACAACACCGAGAAGACAAATAATATTTGGATGTCGAAGATCCGTCATTAAATCGACTTCTCTTTTGAAATCGCTCTGAGTTTTCGGGCTCGCATTTTCCTTGAGCGTTTTAACCGCAACGTAAATAGACTCGTCGCATTTGTTACCCGTTTGTAATTCACCTTTGTACACTTTTCCTGCAAAAAAAAAATGACGTTTTCAATTTTATTTTCAAATAATGAATATTTTGTTTAAATTAAAAAATATTGTAGGATAATTAATAAATGGGAAAATTGAAAATTGTCAATTTCTACGTACCAAAAGCTCCTTCTCCAAGTTCTTGAATAAACGCAACGTTGTTAACCGCAAATTGTGGTACTCTGTTGTTCGAAGTTCGACTGCTGCCGCTGCTCAAAGTTCCTGTTCCTGGAGTCGTGTTTCCGGGCCCAGCCAGCAAAGAACTCATTTCCATTGGCTGAGTCGCGCTTTGTCTACCATCGTAAATATTCTTGTCGCATTGTATTCCAGATAACATCTAAAAACAATGAATTTTTAAACTATTTTATTTAAAAAAATGTATAAAATACAGTTAATGTATTCTATATATTTATGCTAAATGAATTATGAGAAAAAAGCGAAATTTAATTATTTTCAGATCATTTATCGTGAATACTAGGAAATTTTATTCTTGGATAAAATTCAATCAATACTCACTTTATTCGATGGCAAATGATTTGATTGCCTGCGTGATTTTCTGCTCCGATAACAACAGCAAAAAAATACGAGAACAATAATGAATCCTCCTGTCAATACGCAACCAACCACTCCGTAGATCCAAAGATTTTCAACTTTAACTGCAAACAAAAAAAACAGATTATAACATTTTTTTCTCCAATTGCGGAACTCCATCTACTATTTTTTGTTGTGAAAGATTTAAAAAAGTGTCTTTTTATGAAAAAAAGTGTCTATTTATGAAAAAAAAACTGGTTTGGCTTATTGAGTTAGCTTGATTTTGCAAGACAAATTTGTAGACAATACCAAAATAAAGGATTCAATTTATTTTTTATTTTCGTGCCATCTTTACTCACCACAAATTGGTATATTGCAATTTTCTTTTTGGACTTTGTTGTTGATGTAAACGTAACACCAGGGTTGACTGGTGGGGTCACCAGGATTGCTGCAATAAGACAGTCGTCCAGCAAGTTCGCGACGATCTTCAGCAGGTAAATACTGACTTGTCCAAAGTAGGCAAGGTTGACCGGAAGAACTCGTTTTTACAACACCCAGGTAAGATGCTCCATTTCCATAACAAAGATCGTCTAGAAAAATGAAATAAAAGATAATTGCGTACAAAGACTTGAATACGAAAAGTAGAAATTAGTGGGAAAAATAAGTTATTCGATTAATTCGAAATAAAGTAAAAACAAAGATTAATTTTAACATTATTTTTCACATACTTTTTCGTACGTTATTGTGGGTGGAAATTCCAAGAGTCAAGCAATCGCTCGCTTCCTTGGAGTCATCGAGGGGCAAATCGGAGCATTCGATCAATGGGACTTGACCAATGAGAGGATGTCGTTTTGCAATCGCATATTCAGTTTGACAGAGCTCGTTCTCAAGCATTTCGCACTCTCGACGACATATCCTTCGTAATTTACGATTAAGCCAAATTTTCTTTGCCGAATTTGGATTCCCGTAGCTCTGGCTAATCATTTTACCAGTTGGTATTTTGCCATCTTTGTCGAGGGTGAATTCCGCTTGAGGTGTGTATTGTGAACTCCTTTTTCGAAGAATTCTATCCGGGTGTGCCATTTCTTCGCTGTTATCTTCGTTCTCAAAGTCCTCCGTGTTTTCCGCTTGGTTCGAATTCAGCAGATTAAACAGTTGCGTACTCGCTGCAGAGTTTTTTGGCTTTTGGTCTTTCGGAAGATCTCGACATACCGGAAACGCTGAATAACACAGCGATGGCTTCGCGTAGGCCTGACAATTCGACGATACTTCTCTGCAATTTAATACATTTTTTAATTTATTATTTCAGTCATGTAACTTTGTCAGAGAACATAATTTTTTTGGTTAAAATGAAATCTTGAATTCTTAAACCTTCTTTTTCTCTTGTTTAATTTTTTCTATTCCGATTGGTTTATCTCTAGAACCAAATAACCACTCCAAACAAACCCAAATGCAAAAAAATTATTCAAATTTATGTTGATCGAATTTATTTGTTAATTTTTGTACAGAAGCTTAACTTTCATAAATGTTGGTTTTTTTTTTCATTCCTTTAACAGATTGTTTTTGATTATTTGATATTGTTACCCACTTTGAAAACTCAATCACTTGAAAAGCCTGCATCAGCTTGGCTTCCAAAGCTTTTTGAGTCATGGGATACGGAACATAAATCGATTTGTTGCCCACAAATTGCTCGCAGATTTTCCCAACGTACAGCTACGAAAACGAATAATAATGTCAATGATTATTGTACCAGTTGACAAATTTTAAGATTTGCGGATGTTCTAAAAAAATACCTCGCAAACTCCTTCCCGTATAATTTTGTGGCCAGGCATTGAGGCTGGCGTCTCAAAAGGCTTGTGCATTTGATCCGTATTGACATTACTAAGGCCACTGCGTGCACCAAAATCTATGTTTGGTTGTGAACTCGTAGAATCTGGACTTTGCGACAACAGCTTGAACGGATTGGTGTTAGCGACAAATGTATTGTGCGGCGTCGGCGCTTCCATTCTTGAAGTGTCCAGTCCACTTTCATCATCGGTACTAAAAATTATTTATTATGAATAAGTAAATAAAGACATAAACAAAAATTATAAATAATTATATACAAATAAAAAATATAAAAATTCAATGAAAAGCAATGATTGAAAACAATGATCACGAATAAAAATGAGAACCAACAGAAATGAAATAAATTAAACGAAAATAACTAAAAAAAACTATAGATAATTGTAATATTTGGGCAACTTATTTTTTGGTAATAAAACAAAAGCTTGCAAAGTGAATTTGGGACTAATTTGTAATGTAATCGACTAAAAGAAATTGGATAATTGTTAAAGTTTTTATACAAAAAATAATTCTTATTTTAATAAAATAAGCACATACCAAAAATTAGTGTTTTGTTATAAATTTTCGTAAAGTATTTACAAGATCGGCGTGGATAACCTTTAACCAATAATATCAATGAACATATTTAAATTTTCATTACAAGTCTACAAAAAAATGAAAAGAATCTTTTTGACGTTCAATAATCCTTGAGATCCCCGAAATTTTCAATTATTTGCAAAAAACAATAGGGTTTTGCGTGAAATATCGAGCGCGTATGTAAAACATAACCTGAAAACTCATTGTCAACAAGGGGGGAAAACTAACCTTCTTCGGAGGTTTCTTATAAAATTTTGTTGGCTCGATCGAGCGTATATAAAAATATGAAAATTCTGTAACAACACTAGGTACGCGAGTAGCTTCATAATTCTTTTTTAACTGTCACAACATCGGGTAAACACAACAACAACGCTCGATCATTTCTTTTTTTGACAGCGTGCTTCGCGGCCATTTACGACGTTTCGAGCGCTTTCAGCGGATGACTATTCAACTAATGTGTCCGGAAATGCACTTTCGGTAGGGTAAAATGATCAATGGGGTTTACCGGAAGTAGAAAATTATTAAATTTGGACAATAAAGATTTGCTTACTCGTCTAATAGATCGGAAAAGTGTGGCATGGCTGGGACGTAATCTTCGTGTTCGACAACATCATCATGATTCCCACTATCTGAAAAAAGAAAACACATACGTATATTTTATGTATATATCCAAATGAAGCATAAGTCGTGAGTTCTTTGTTCTCGTAACAAAATCTATATTATCGAGCACGCGGGTAAGCGATACACATGGGCGCCCTTTAAAGGTGAGCGAACGTTTGAGCTAGCCCAAAAGGGGAGCAAATGAAAGGGTCTGATATTACACCTTGATATACGAGCCCTAGTCTCGATCGAACCGACTATTACATAATAGTCCGTAATGGGCCATGAATCAACTTCTCACTTGTTCACTACACGGCCACTAATGATCCCTAAGCTTGTTTGCCCACAAGTGTTATATGTATATATATTTTATACACACACATATATACCTGTTGTACAAGAACGATTTATGGGATATGTTAGACATATATCACCAAAATCGACGTTTCCAACTGTTGCGAAATTAATAATGTGCAACAACAACGTCCATCTGCTTCGACGTTTAAGGAGGTTGGATCACGAAATCAAAATAATCAGAATTTGATAAAATTTGGTGATAACATTCTTTGGCTCCAAGTGTACAAACACAATTTTTTTCAAAATTTTTTACCACATGGTTATCGAATAATTGAGCGTTGAATCGAAGTTCTTATGCAAGAGATGTATAACTGTATATATGTAAACTCTATGCTTATACACGTGAACTTTAGTGTTCAATTACTCGAGAACTATGTGATAGAAAAATCTAAAAAAAATTGTATTGTCATATATATTTTTAAAGAATACATTTACCAAATTTTACTAAATTCTTATCATTTTGAAATTTTTAATGTTTTTAACATGGTTTAGCATGGCAACATTCTATTATCGCGATCCAACCTTCTTAACGATGCTTTACGCGCAATCCTAGCAAAATTTTTATTCAATCAGAATTTCAGTACTTAGCGACTCGATAAAAATCTAAAAAAAATCGACTTTACCCGACATGTCAACCCATATTGATTTTTATTAATAACCATTTCGAAATTAATTAATAAATTGTTTAAATAAAATATTATTCGACGAACAATCAATAAATCAACGTTTTCGCCTTAGCAATGAAATCGTTCATATATTTCTGCATACTTATGAATTATTCCATATATTATTCAGACTGGGAATGGTTTGGAGGTAGGGCGTAGGTAAGAGACGATTCAAGCTCGTTCTCCCATCTTTTCTCGTCCCTTACTCGAGTTATTCATTCCGTTGGCCCATAAATTTGTACCTGTACACATTTCGCTGTGTATTGCTTCTGTTCATGGGTCATTGCACACACGGAATAATAGGGCAACGTTGCCTTTCGTGCGAAAGAGAATGAGAGAAACCGAAAGAGTGAGAGAGACAGGGGCTGGTAGGAAGAGCAGACGACGTTCTCTCTCGTACTGTAACCGCGTGTTGAGCATATAGCTCGGAGGGGAAGTGGAAAAGATAAGGAAGCTCAAAGTCATTAATTACCACTCTATATAGCGCACATATTGCATTTATATACATAGCTATGGCGGATAAACCTATATATATCGGAATCGCAATGCAATCTAGTATTATACGAACTTACACTGTCTGTTGTTTATACCAGTGGACAAAAGCGTCGCCCATGAGCTATGGTCGGAGAGTCCACACCGGATGTTTAACCTTGCGCGGCTTTGCGTCACACTCCTGCTTATCTGATACATTCGACATCGATTCATTGCACAACTGGTATTTTTTTGTAAATTGCGAGCGCTTTCGAAAATGGTTATTTTTCTTTTTTCTTTTTTTTGGAATCATGTTATTTCGTACGTTTTTAATTATTCCGTTCTTTCAGAGATGACCATCGGTTTAACACAAATAATAATTCAGAAAATGAATATCGCCAGGGTTACAAACGCTAAGAAATATTACTTTTCATTGTTTTCTTTCTTTTTTTTTCCAATTTTGTCACTTTACTGTAGATAAGGACTCGGACAAGAATCGCCAAACGAGGAAGAGAAAGAGGAAGTACGATTCGATTAAAAACCACTAGGCAGGACGTGATAAATAGTACGCTCAAAGTCTTCGAGTTATATTCACGAAAATTTTGGTCAATTTCTCATTGGATAGTACGTCGTGAGAACGAGGAGGGATGGGATTTGGGACACAGGACGATGAGTGTAGAGCGCGACATGATAAACGAGCTTTTCGCTCAAGAGGAAAAGGGGGAGAAAAAGAGAAAGAGATAGAGAGAGGTGTTTTCAGTGAAACTTGGGCCTATACCTTTATTAGAATTTCATGTAATGGCGCTAATGGGGATTAGGCGGTGGTGGGACAGGGATATGAGAAACTTCTACTATACATACGTATATGGGCGTGTGTGTTGTGTATTTCTATAATACATAGAGTTTTCTCCCTACGAACATAAAATAATATTAAGCGAAACGCAGCGGTGTGTTCCCCGCACATCGTGGATTTGAATGGTAAGCCCACATAATCCGGCTGCCCAGAACCGGCATTATTTTTCGTCGCTTCGCACTTCCACCACGAGAGTGAGTACTATAACGTGTTCCTATTTCGTTAAATGCAATCGGGCGTTTTCGAACCCTTCGCTCTCTTCAAATCGGTATGGCGGAAACGATAACTCGTGTTAATTCTGCGCTCATATATTTTTCGCGGCTCTACTTTACTGTATTTATTTTATTACGTTTATTTATTTTTAAGTAATAATAATTATTATGAATACTCCGATATTACAAACTATTTTTTGTTTTCAGTTAACGATTTATTATCACCAAGGAATAGCGATAGTCGTAAATTATATGGGAAAATATTTACAACGCGTATATGTTTTTATTTTGTTGAAACGCGAAGGGTAGCTAAAGTTTGCAACAGTTTTCAAAGTACCCATAAACTTGGGGAATATCCGAATATGGAGAAAATTCAAATGCGTATGTATGTGTGTGTATGTATTGCCTAACCACTACATGAATATATGTACGATTGTTTTATTGCGTATATATAAATGCTTTTGCCACTCTGCGGTGGATGGACCAGAGTGCACCATGCTGTTCCCCGTATGGACCAAATGGCTCGTCGTTAATCCTCTCCCAATTTGTTCAAAACGAGAAAATTTCTCCCTCTTCCGTAAATGCAGACTCAACTGGAGCATCGAGATCACTCGGGAGGCTGCATTTGAATTCGATATTATGTGCACACAAACGAAATGACGAATAATCCTCTTGCTAGCTCCTCGATTATTCGAGATCGGTCAGTTATTTCGAATCAGGTATTTCCGGCTCTCACAATAAATAACCATGAATAGTATAATAATGAGTAACAATAATAATAATCGATAATATATCAAATAAAAGAATAAGTAAATAAGGACATAATTAACTGATCAATATTTTTAATCATTAGTTATTTATTCATTCATTTATCTTTTTGATTTTATTTATTAATGTTAATGTATAATGATAATAAACAAATTGGAGATCAAGGGAATACAAGTAGCCAATATTAATAGTCAGTGACAAATCTGCGAATGGAAAGAAACGGCAGTACAACAACTCTATTCATAATTTCTCTATTCCTAAATAACTCTATGGTAAATATCTTTATTCGAAAACACCTTTATTCATAAATATCTCTATGTTTAAATAATTCTGTGGGTAATAAGCTGTATTCTTAAATAACTTTATTCTCAAATATCTCTATTCAAAAAATATGTGCATTCCGAAAGATGACTATGTTGAAATATCTTTATTCTAAAATATCCATTATTCATAAATGTGATCAAAAATCTCTCTTCAAAAATATCTCTATTCATTGACGTCTACAATCTGAAACATGAATATGAATGTCAATGTCAAGACATGACAGTCAGTACATCTCTCTTCATGTGAAACAATTGACAATTGAAGAGAGATGTCTTGACACAGAGATATTCATGAATAGAGTTGTTTCAGATTGGAGATGTCAATGAATAGAGATATTTTTGAATGGAAATTATTTAACCACATTTATGAATAGAGATGTTTTAGAATAAAGATATTTCAATATAGCGATCTTTCGGAATACACATATTATTTGAATAGAGATATTTGAGAATGAAGTTGTTTAAGAATACAGTTTATTACGCTCAGAAAAAAACATCTAGTTGATTCAACTAGAATCTAGTTAAATCAAATAATTTTTTTTCCTTGTCTCACGGCCAAATAGAGGTCTATGTAACTTTAAGAAATGTTTTTTTTTATCACACACATTATTTTTATATTTTTGATTAATGAAAAATGTAATATGTTTTAAAATCGGACATATTTTTATCTTAATAATTAAATGAATATGAAGTTGAAATAAAAATATTATTTATAATATTTATAATATTATTTATACCCTATTTAATTATAATATTATTTAATAATATTTTGATGGGCCTGCGACCCTGGGTAGATCCAAAAATTCACGTTATACTTCTTTGATATAGTCAGTCAGAATAATAAAACTACTTTGGTTCCCACAATTTATGCACATCCAGAGCGCAATTCGTACGTGAGAAATGCCTCGACACTCTGCGCCATGTAGTGACTGGATTGAGAAGCTTTAACGTGGGCACTCGAATAAACCGGCCCAAATAGTATTATCTTTTTGATGTAAATATATTAGATGTATAACTTAGTTTTTACCGTTCATCGATGAATTTATTGTCTCAAAACCTCCTCATTTCTTTCGAGATGGCATCCGTATGTTGCCTGATAGATGGAGAAAGGTCATCGAAAATAGTGGACAATATTTCGAAGATTAATGTTGTTTTGTATGTTTTATAATATTAAATAAATTTGATAAAAAAAACGGTAAAAATTAAATTACACACCTAACAATTTCCTAGCTGAAGCGAATAGAAATTTTGTTAATTTAACTTTTAAAAAAATCGAATAAACGATCCTAGTAGATCTAAATAGAATTTTTTTCTGGGTGTATCCACGGAGTTATTTAAACATAGAGATATTTATGAATTGAGATGTTTTGGAATAAAGATATTTACTATAGAGTTATTTAATAATAGAGAAATTATGAATAGAGTTGTTGCGCTACCAAAGAAACTTGCTAGTTACGATAGATTTTTTGCGCTCAAATTCTATAGCGAAAATATTGTAATATATGTGTATTGCGAGCGAGTATATTTATATTATTTAAAAAATATTAATATTTTATTTTATTTAAAGCCATTTATGAGAACTTACAGCGTATGGACACGATGTGCGATCACCTTTCAATAAGTCTTGAAATAAAGCTCAAACCTGCTTTTACTTGCTTTTACGTCCTCTTTTTTTTATATGAGATTACTATATAAATTTCGTCACACGTGCCCTTGAACCACTATCAATGTTTCTTTGTAGCGGTAAATAATAATGCAAAATATCACAAAACACATTTATACATTAAGTTCCGAGAATGACATTGACATCTGGTTCCAACGGCTGATGATACTCAGCGTGATGGCCAAGCGCGTTTAGTCCGTGTATGCAAGGGCGCTCACCGCTATACGAAGTAGTGTTGATAGTGGTTCAACGGCACGTGTGACGGAATTTATAGTAATTTTACTTAAGGGCTCATGCCTAGTTGGAACACAAAAAAATGTGCCTTTTTGATTTTTTTTTTTTTCACGAAAACGATGGTTTTATATTAAACAAATAATTACGTATCTTTTAAAGTATAGTTCAAAGAGTATTCCTTAATTTTTTCAAAATAAAATATGTTAAAATATTACAGAATTATGGCAATTCTGGCGGGAGTCCTCCAAAAAAAATGCTTTTGCGGTGAATACAATTTTTCAGCTTTGGCTAAAATGAAAAAAAAAAAAAATGAAAAAGATTTATGCGATATATCAATAGACGCAGTTTTTGAACGAAGGATTTTTCAAAATATCAATTACAAAAAAAATGGCGGACGTTTGAAGTACAATTTGCGATTTTCAATGAAAATAACGCTCGTTTTTTGTCAATAAAATAAAAACGTATGCAAAAAATAAAAAAACCTTCATTCAAGGACTGCGTCTGTTAATATATCAAATAAATCTTTGTCATTTTTTCATCTTAGATAAGTTAAAGCTGAAAAATCGTGATCACCGCAAGAGTATATTTTTTTTGAGGACCTCCACCAAAATGGTTATATCTTTTTTATTTTAATATATTTTATTTCAAAAAAACTATGGAATACTTTTCAAAATATACTTTATAAAATACGTAATTATTTGTTAAATATAAAAGCATCATTTTCATGAAAAATAAAATCGAAAAGTCCCCTTTTTTGGATTCCAACCAGGCATAACCCTTTAAAACTACAAAGTTTAAGTTTTATTTTTAGATTTATGAAAGTATTAAAATCCTCCTTGATCCCATATCGAGATCACGTGCTATAAGTCCCCAAAAATGGCCTAAAACACGTTTTTTTACACTTTGACCTCGATTTTTTCCAAACATCTCACCTGATACACTATTTTAGCGACCGGATTCGTATTTAGCGCGAAAAAGTCAATCGCAAACGCCTACTTACTTTCCGTCCGCAAAAAAAAAGTAAAAAAATGTCGGCTGTAGTATAATTAGTTTATATTTACACGAAACGCAAATCGCGGAACACAGTTCTCGTATTCCATTAGATTCGGCGTAACCCTAGCAAACATCCGCGGATATCGCATATGCTAAATCGTCGATGCCTATCTTTTGGTGTTCTCTTTTGCTCTCTCCCTCTCTCTCATCCGTTAATTCCCCGGGGTAAATCACGTTTTTAACGATAATGCGTGAACCAAGTCTCGATAGGTATTTATTATAGCTACGGGATGAGAGAGTACGAGTGTCAATCTTTCTTTTTTTGCGATGATTTTTTTTATTTTATTTTGTTCTTCTATGAAAAAAATCGATAAATGCTTTAGGCAGTTCAATGTTTTTTTTTTAAGTTCGAACAGTATGGAAACTCTTGCGTTTTTGATAAGTTTGACACAGTTGAAAAAAAATGTAGCAAAAAAGTATGGGAAAAAGGTCAAGCGTGGTGGTTCTTGATCAATTTTTTGTTGTGCTTCCAGGAGAGTTTTTTGATGTGCAGTCAAAGCGAATTAGTTTTTGTTTTTTAACAATACGCGAACTCTCGTGTTATTTGGTAGATTTGATATAATTAAAAAAGAATAAAAAGAAAAGAGAGAATATGCAGCGGAGATATAAAAGGATACAGGGATAGGGAAAAACGAGGCTTGCAACGAACGAACTCGGGAAAACTTTTAATTCGAGAACAACGAGCAAGCTCCGTCAGCATCGTTGGTACGGATCAGAAACTTGGCCCATGTTAATTGGAAACTCGAGAGGAACGGTGACGAGCAAGTGGAGGCTGGAAAGAGAGCGCGTGAAGAGGGGGAGGGGCTGGAGAGAGGGGTGGTTTGGACCGCGGCTTCCCTTGCCGGACGAACTCTCGTTAATCTTTCGGATTACGCATTACTCGCGTCCGGACCGGAAACTTTATCTATCGATTCTTCCCTCCTTCTTTATATTTGATTCTCCCCTCCGACGATATAACGAGTGAAAAATTGAGCGGGGAAGGCAATGAAAAGGGATAAACATGGGTGAGATATAAAAAAAGTATAACCCTCAGAAATATCAAATTTCATGGGAGTCTGGGGGACGCAAAAACGTCCCTCCTGTCCTCGTAAATGTTTGACGTTGATATGTATACCAAAATAAATAAAAAACAAGCATAATCATCAAAACATTTTTATGTTTGAAATATTCACCATATTTTTCACAATTTATATCAATGCCAAATATTGATCGATTTGTTTCGATCGACGAATGAGAATTTTAATAATTCAGCACTCATTTATTTATACAATAAATATATTATATTGAAAAATATAAAAACGAAATGTATTAAGTGTGTAATAAAATATTATTGAATTATTGAAATCCCAATTCACCAATTAAAACCAAATAGGATTAAATCGAACGAATTTGATGCGATCGCTGGATTGAATATTCCCACAAATACGCCACTTTTCTGATTAAGGAATGAAGCTATTTTCGAACCATCTCGAACGTTTGTTAAATACTCCCCCGGGGTTCGTTATAACACGAGGCAGACTTAATGAAACTTTATCAAATTAGATCAGGATGTCTGGAATGATGAAGCTTTCCGAGGATAGTATACGAAGGGTTGAACACAAACACAAGCCCACACACGCACTTGGACGATGTACCCTACAAAACCGCACCCTGGCATATTTTCCAAGTGCCCAATGGCCCTTGATGCACCAAAAGCGTAACACGCGTATATACGCATTCATATTAGCTACGGTAAAAGTGTCTCTACAGAGTGATCCAAAAGTCAGAGGCGAAAATCTCAAAGTAAGTGAATCGTGGGTTTCTGAAGAGAAAAGTTTCTGATCATTTTTATCTCCGATGCATTGTTGGTGAGATATTAATTAATTAGTGATAATTAAACCGGTGCGCTGCGAAAAAAGCGCGAAGTGGGGAAATCCCAGTTTTTTCAATGGCACGTTCGATTGGCTGCCACTAATGAAATAATATCTGGTCGACAATGCATTGGAGTGAAAAATTTATCAGGACTTTCCTTTTCTAAATTTTGTCATCTTTCAGCCCTGTAAACGTCAGGTATGACTTTTAGGCCTCCCTGTATAGTTCAATCCATATTTCAGTATATATACACATAGAAACTAGAATTTTCCCTTCAACACATGCAAGGGCTATATAAATTCCTATTAAAGGGTTGTATTCGCAATGGTCTCCCTTGAATGTGCGTTATACAAGGTCGTGTCTGTTGCAACACGCGAGAGATAACATCCTGACGCGTTTCATTGGCGAATTGCAACGGTAAAATGAAAGAGAAAGGGTGGCGGTGGTTGGTTTAAAAAACGATAGATATTCAGGCCGTGGAAACCTCTCGTCCAGCGATACAGACTAGAACCACTCATGTTCACAAAACATTTGAGGCGGTATCTAACAGTTATTGACCATTAAAAAAAAAACGTACAAAATTATAGACATTTTCATGATCTTTTGATCAAATTTATCAGTAGCGATCGTTGAACAAAAGTCTTTATTTAATAAACAACCAGAAATTTCTTGTATGTTTATTTAATCGCGAAGCTAGATGGCCAATGATGGTACAACGTTAATCCAACATAACCTATCTGGGGGTCGAAGGGTAGCGATGTTTAATAAATACATGACCATTGTAGCAACCCGCAAATTCTCTCTCTCTCTCTCTCTCTCTCTCTCTCTCTCTCTCTCTATCACTCTCTTCCTACCTTTCTCTTTTCTATGTACGTCCGACTGTCTGTCGATTCTCGCACAGTTCATACACACGAACGATTTACAATTTCCCATGAACCACAGTGGTGCACATATCTCCGTCTATCTTTGCGTCCTCTCATGCATCGATGGTTGGCATGTGTGCGCTCGAAACGTGCACAAAACACCCCACAACATGCTGCTTTCTCTCTCTCTGTCTCTCTCGGAGTGTGTATAATCCGAAATGTCGATGGTTTTGAGCCGGTCGCTTTATTCGGGGCATCAAAAGCATCACAGTCAAGTATAATCAGTGAAGTCATTGGCCAACGGGTGCACACGTCTGTTTGTGTATATCAGCTTGGATAAATGCCAATAGCTAGATTTTTACATCAGCTTTAGTGACCAATCACTCTATCTTTTATTCTTTGTGCTTATATACCGAATGTCACAAAAGTTGTCGCAGATATTTTCACAGCGAGTAGACTACGAAATTCTGAGGAAAAAAGTATTTGGTTATTTTTCTTTCCAACGCATCGTTCTTCAGATATTAATTAATTAATGATACAACAATATGGTTTGCTGATAAGGGACATCGAGGAGTGGGGGACACGATTCAGCCGCAAGGGATTGGCTAGTAGGCGTGGCGCGTTCTTTCGCTGCCCTTTTAAGCTTGCTAGCTCACCTCATCAATCAATCTCCGTTTATAATTAATATCCTACGATCTCACCTGAGAACAAAGTGACCAAAGGCTTATTTTCTCTTCAGAATTTGCCGATCTATTACGGGCCTGTATTTAAATACGTAAATAGCGATGATTTTTCGTAAAAATAAGTATGTTTGCTTGTTCTAAACTCGTTAGCAGATTAATCTATATGAATGTATAAAACACAAGCTACACGAGTTGAGAGACCGCACGTTACACATCTACGAAGCGTATCTCTCGCCCGCATAACGGTCGAGACTAGATTCTCTTAACGCGAGTTTCGAAGCTTCCAGAAGAGACGTGGAGCGGTCGTGAAGGTCTTCGCCAACTTCTCTGCATTATGCAAGTTAGATTAGACCGCACGTCGAAGGTTAAGCGGGGATATACGCGGAAGCTTCAGCTAAACCACCATGGCACACCATGTTTCTCTCTAAACACACGTACACGTACAGTTATCTATAGGGCGAGTCAAACACCAAACAAAATTGAACGCTTCAAAACATTTACGTTTCTTGTCGGCTCCAAATTTATGAAAATAAAGAATTAATAAAAATTGAACGTCTAATACATAATCCATCCGTTTATTCGTAATACACACCTATAGGAAAAAGGGTGGGGATTAATATGTAGAATAACCAAATTGTGGAACGGTTAATATTTCCAAATTTTAGTATTCATAACATTCGATTAACGAAAAATAAGAAATTCGAAGTTTATATTTTCGATAGTATATTAAATTCAATGCGTATTTGATGTAATATTTTTTCTTTGATCGCGCATTTATTCGAAAATATATATTCAAACTGTCTATATTTCAAATGCAGGTAATATAGATTGTCCTAATGTAAGAAGTTCATATTTTCTAAATTCGAAATGGAGAGCAATTCTTTTATTGAGAGACCAAAATATATAGTATGAATAATTTGAAAGTGAATTTTTCGAATGACTCAAAATTAGAAGTACTGAATAGCGAATGTTGTGAAGCACGAAGAATGACAAGCAATATTTTACAGCCCAGAGGCTCTCGCTGTTTCGACCGTTCGATTTTCTGGTGTTTCGCTATTTTGACCACATTAATATTTTGTCTTTCGATAAAATATATTTGAAATTGTGAATATTCGTAATATTGCCGATTTTGGTATTAGATGACTCGAATGCGTAATAGTCGAACTTTTGTAAAATCGCTATTCCAGCCTTCGTCATTTGGGCTACTGTTATATTTTGTTTTCGACGTAAATGTACTTCGAACTCTTTAATTTCTCATTTTTTTATTTCCAGCATAAAGGCTATAGTAGAATTAATCTGTCTACATATTACTATTCTTCAATTTAAAAATTCGCAGTTTTAGCCGTTCGAAGTTTTAATCATTCGAAAATCTTACTCCCACCCAGGAAAAATATCTAGTCGATTTAACTAGGATCTAGTTAAATAAAATAATTTTTTTTCCTTGTCTCACGGTCAAATGGAGGTTTATTTAACTTTAAGAAATGAATTTTTTTATTACAATATTTTTATCTTAAAAATTGAACAAATATGAAGTTGAAATAAAAATTATATTATTATTATGATATAATTATTCATTATTAATTATAATATTATTTAATAATATTTTCATGGGTCTGCGATCCTGGGTAGGTACAATATTCACGTTCGTCTTCCTAGATATAGTCAGTCAGAATAATAATACTACTTTGGTTCCCGCAATTTATGGACATCTAGAGCGGAATTCGTATGTGAGAAATGCCTCAACGCTCTGCGCCACGTGGTGGCTGAAGCAAAAAGCTTTAACGTGGATACTCGAATAAACGGACCCAAATAGCATTATCTATTTGATTTAGATACAGCTTTCTAGCTGAAACGAACAAAAATTTTGTTGATTCAAATTTAAAAAATTCGAATAAACGATCCTTGTAGATCTAAATAGAACTTTTTTCTGGGTGCAGAAATATTGTAAACTGAGAGTACGAGATTCAAAAGTCATTTTGTAAAACTGAATGGTCCTGTAGAGTACGTGTTATCTACAAAGATAATGGAGAAAGGCAGGGGCAAAGGAGGGAGTGAGACAGCAGGAAGAATTTCGAATACCACGGTGAGCTACGGGAGACGCGGTCGTGAATAGAGCGAGAGCGATTATCTCTTTGACCGCGGGGGTCTGCATCTTCGAGAGCACTGACAAGAGAGCGAGGAAGAAAGAAGCAGAGAACGAGACAAAGACAGAAAAACAGTGGGGTCGCTAAGATCGAAAGAAAACGTGCGGTAAATATAGAATGTCCGAAAAGTGATGTTCGATCTTCAGAGCACAGTTAGGTCTCGAGATTTTGAGAAGGAAATTCCTGAGTCATTTTTTCCTCCGATGCACCGTTACAGAGATACTAATTAATTGATAACAGTCAATCTAACAGTCAATCTGACCGCGCTCACCACGCCCACTCAACGTGGGCGTGGTGAGCGCGGTGAGCACTTCTTTACGGTGCATCGGATTGGCTACCACAAATGATTTAACGTCTCCTGAAGAGAGCATCAGAGAGAAATATTGCCAAGAACTTTTATCTCCAGAATTCCACGATCTACACACCCTGTAAATGCGAACTTTTATTACACGTTTTACACTCGGTTAAGATTGAAGATTAACATGCACCGCAGGGACTCGTATTGCAGTCTTGTCCAACGTGGGCGGGAGGATATCGTTAGATTTGAAAGGACACGCGACGCACATTCGCTTAATAGAAAACATGGAGAAATGCATGGTGCCTCTTATCTATTTCTCTGTGTTTGTGAGAAAAACAAGACAAAGAAGAGAAAGAGAAGGAACACGGTAGAAAAAATTGAGGGTGAAGAGAGAGAGCGAGAGGAATGAGGGATGATTGCTTTGGGTAAACGAGAAAGTCACCGGCGTTACCGCAGCACGCGAAGGACGTTTATAAAAGAGACTATCTTAAGCAAAGCGTCTTCGATATCGTCCTTTATGCAATATATACATATATATGTATATACGAAGTTTGGTCGTTGCGCTGCGAAACGATATTCGTTGTTGTACGACCGGCTCGTCGAGATAAGAGAGCCGAAAGAGACTTGCGAACTAAGAAGAATATGAGGAAGCTGCTGCTTTGCCTCTCACGGTACTCTTCACAATCTATCTCATTTTCTCTCTCTATCCCTCTCTTTCTTTCTCACTTTGACATCATGGACGATACCACGCAAACAAGAAAAAAGAGAAAATATCTTGGAGCGCGACATCGGCCACGTTGAGACCGTTTAATGAGAGTTTCTCTCGGTTCGTGATCGCGCCTTGGTTCGACCTCTCTGCATAGGATAATCTTCAAAAGAGTAGTACACTCAACACGTATATACTTGTACATATATAAGTATATACATATATATATTCGTTGCCAATGAACCGAAATCAACATTGCCACAAAACACACACTCACGCACCCATAAATACATCGATTAAATTCACGCCGTTAAGGTAAATACTGTACTGCATGCTAGTCAAATGAGTGCTAAAACTTCACGATGTTTTTATACCAAGTTTAATGCACTAATTATACATAGTGAAGGTGAATTTGTAAGATGACATGTCTAATTAACCTAGAAAAACATTAATATCGATGCATTTGCGAAACCATTAACTAATAGTGGCAAATTTCCATTATGTCACATTTCATTGGGACTTTTCAAAGAATAATCTGTATTTTTTAACCGATTTTAATGCACTACGTCGTATTTTGTTCCTCAAGAGATTCTCTACGATTTCACAATGTAGACTTTTTCGAAGTTTATTTGTTTGGAAATTATAGCAATTTGTTTATGAAAGATTTTTTTCGCTAAATAAACAATTGGTTGCAACGGTAGAACGATTAAGTTTAGAAAAAATCTACGTGGTGAATTCATAAAGGATCTCTTGAGGAACAAAATAAGACGTGGTACATTGCAATTGGTTAAAAATTACGGATTATTCTTTGATGAATTCCGATGAAAATGTGCCATCATGGAAATTTGCATTTATCAGTTGATGATTTCGCAAATCTATCGTTTTTAAAATTTTTCTACGTTAATAAGACACGCTGTGATATAAAGCCGCTAGCATTACGTTCAATTGTGTATTAAGCTTGGCATAAAACAATTGTGAAAATTTAGCACTCATTTGACTAGCATGCAGTACAGTATATACCTTAATCCACGTACATACACATCGTTGTGAACAGTGGCGTCGCTAGAGGGGTGCGGTGGGGGCGGTCCGCCCCGGGTGTCACCCTCGAGAGGGTGACACCCGGGGCACAAAGGTGAAAAAATTATTTAGGTGATTTTTTGGAAAAAAATAAATTTTTTTCACTACATATTAATTCTCAGTGCAGTCGACATTTAAATGAAGCAATAACGTCGGGTCACGCCATGAAAGTATTCGGTTGGCGCGCAATTCTAACTAATCTTTCGATATACGGATATATGTTCTCGAACCAAGGATTATATTGTTGTTAACTTTCAAGAAAAATTTCAAATCATAGTTTTCTACTCGTAAAAATTCGTTCTCACTCAAGCAACCTTGATAAGCATGAACCATTTTTCATGAATATACTTTCTATACATTCGTAGCAGATTGGGGTAGAACTAGACTCACACGGCGAAGGTAGTGAGTTCAACTCCACCTTCTATAACTTTTTTTTTTAATGAAACGAAAACCATTCAATAATTATATGCTAATTTTTAATATTTCTTAAAAATTAAAACGAAATTAATTATCATTTAATAGCATTTTCAGTTATTGTTTCGAATCGTACATGCCTATCAGTGCTCCGAACCTAGTAAAAATAACGAGTGGAAATATGCAAATAATGCTTTTCGATAACGTTATGCCCATTATTTTGATCCAATGTGATCATTTATTGTAACACAAAATGCAATAAACATAACTCTGAATTGAAAGCAATTAATTTTGTTTTGTTGGGTTTTCCCTGTTCTTACATTAAGTTACATTGTTTACTGAATACTGAGTACAGCGTGCTCATAACGAAAAGCAGTCGAGAATCCGAGAATCCCCCGAAATTTCTGTGGCGCGCGTTTTACTACTGTTTGTTGGTCAACTAGTGAGAGACGAACGAATTATTTCGTTCGAGCTATCGAATGAGTTGTCAATATTCAGTGCTAACATTTTGAATTTTGAGGGAATTGATTGAGTAATTGCCAATTACCAATTTATTTACTTTCATCAATGTAAATAATCAATGTCAACGACTTTTGGTGACACAAAGGCGAAGTGATAAAAAACAAAAAAAGGTAAGTGTATAAAGAAAGTGAACTACTGTTTTCAAATTTTAAATAAGTAGTGTATAAACGATATTGGCTTTTATGATTACTCTGCTTCTTCTGATTCCTAAGTTATACAAGATTGCAAGTTTCCATGATTTGAAAAGTTGTTCTATATATTAACTCTTAATTTCGTTCCAATTTGTCATTCCGAGGTCTGCATAATTATTTAAGCCTGACTGCCTGAGGATTGTGATTTAGTTTATTTTCTTATGTAATTTGAAAAATTGATTCTATCGACTGAATTCGCGAGCAAAAAAAATAGCTATCGGTAGGCAGGAAGATATTATAGAAACTTCTTAAACTTCCGAAAATTTCGTAATAGTGAATACGTGTTGAAATTTTTTAAGTTGTGTTCAAGGAATTAAACATTCAAAACATTGAAAAAGTTTTATTTTTAATCACTGACATTAATACAAACCTACAGCTGCTGCGCAATAATAACGTTCGTGAAATCTATTCCCTACCATTTTTCCATTCCATTTTTCTCAAGATACTTCAAAAAATCTAACATGCCGCGAGGAGTTCATTCATCGAAGAGAAAGAGTGGGTTTCAGCAAAGAAAAGCAAAACGAGCAAAAATAGATGAGTTTCAAAGTATTTCTGGATCGTTACTAAAATATGTAACAAAAATTGACGATACCAAGACTTCATCAGAAGATGCTGATCGTGAGTTTGCATGTGATGCTGATGACCCAAATAATGTTTCCGATGAGGGTAACACATCTTCGCAGGATACGGAAGAAGAAGAAAAAGAAGGCGATGAAAAAGAAGAAGATGAAAAAAAAGAAGAAAACGATGAAGAAGAAGGTAAAAAAAAAGAAAATGATGAACAAGAAGATGACAAAATGACGGAGTGTGAAGAAGACAAGTCCATGGAAACGAGCATGAACAATGCTATTTCACCTAAAGACGATCTATTAAACACGGCAGTTAGCATGAAAGTAATGAGTGACGTTTCGGACTGGAACATACCTGTCCCAGATAGTCTTCGTATTGAAATGATCAAAAAAGGAAGTAATTATTTTCAAAATAAAGATGGACCTTTTGGCACCATAGTTAGACAAGGTCCAAAGACAAAAGGTTGTATTCGAAACCTTTCAAAAGAATGGTTTTATAAGCAGATGCCTGATGGTGAAAATATTTTACGGTCATGGATGGCTTACTCCCCTCGCACTAACAAATTATATTGTTTTTGTTGTCGCATGTTTGCTACAAGTAGCACAGATGCGATGACATTCGTAACCGGGTTTCAAAAATGGTGGAAGCTAAACCCTAAAGTGATGGAACACGAAGTTGCAAACGAGCATTTAGAAAATCTAGAAAAATGGAAGACTTTGGAAACGAGATTGAGGCTCCATAAAACGATTGACCATGCCACCCTTCAAGCGATGAATTCTGAAAAAAGGAAATGGAGAGCTCTTTTGGCTAGATTATTAGAAATTACGCTATTTTTAGCTAAACAAAACCTGGCATTTCGCGGTCATGATGAAGGTGATACTTCCACGAACAAAGGCAACTTCCTTGAACTGGTTCAGCTGCTATCAAAATATGATGCAGTTTTAAAAGAACACCTCTTGAGCCTGGAACACAGTCCATCTCCAAAAGTGTCATATTTGTCGCCAGAAATACAAAATGAATTCATCAGTGTTCTTTCAAACCACGTGAAATGCACGCTTATCGAGGAAATCAAATCGGCTAGATATTTTGGTATGATGTTTGACAGTACACCAGACATTTCACATACAGATCAAATGTCTCAAGTAATCCGTTTTGTGAAAATTGATAACAGAAAAGTGGAAGTTAGAGAGGTATTTTTGGGATTCTTCCCTTTGAAAGGAAAAAAAGCTGCCGATCTCAGTGATGAGATTCTTCAAAAGCTTGAGAGTGATGGCTTAGACATTATGTTGTGTCGCTCTCAAGGCTACGATAACGCAGCTACTATGAGTGGTGTACACGGCGGGGTCCAAGCTATTATCAAATCAAAAAACAGAAAAGCTGTTTTTTTTGGATGTATTGATCACTCTCTGAATTTGTGCGGTCAACATTCTTTTGCAGAAAACGCATCTTGCGTCACTTTTTTCGGAGCATTAGAAGCAGTTTTTACATTCTTCTCTGCATCCACAAGTCGGTGGCAAATTTTGATCAAATACAGTGGTGCTTCAGTTAAAAGACTGTCAACAACACGTTGGAGTGCTCATTATGCTGCAGTCAAAGTGATTGCAGAACATTTCGACGAGGTTGTGAGAGCGATTGAAGAGTTGTGTGATCGACAAGAAAATTGTGATACTAGAGGTGCTGCACAAAATCTTTTGCCCGCCGTATGCAATTTCACCTTCCTCTGCTATCTCTATTTTTGGAATGATATCCTCAAAGAAGTGAATTGCACACAGTTGTCATTGCAATTGAAAAGTTTAACTCTCGATGAGTTATTAGTAAAAATAGAAACACTTCGTCTTTACATTCACGAAGAGCGGAGCCATGTCGTGAAAAAAGCAATCGATCGTGCTTTGGAAAAAGCGAAAGATCATGAGATACAAACGGAGCGAAGAATTCGGCGGAAAAAGAGAATGGCTGGTGAAGAATTCAGAGACGAAGGACTTACTTTGCAAACTGAGAATCAAAAAGACATGTTACAATGTCTCGATCGATTCCATACAGAAATTCAGACCCGATCAAAAGCCATCCAGGATGTAGCTGCAATGTTTGAAGCTGTAAAAACTAAGACTTTACTGTTAACAACTGGAGAAGAGTTAAAATTCACTGTACAGAAGCTGACTTGTTTTTATGACGAAGTTTCTGGAACTGATCTCCTTCTAGAAATACCGAGATTGAGAAGGCATTTAAAAGCTGCCAATATTGACTTTTCAGAAGCTGAAGATTGGGCTGCTCTAGATTTTTTGAAGTTCATCGTGGAATGGGACTTCATAGAATCACTTCCGAATCTAACGGTAGCATTAAAATTATTTCTAACGATCTGCGTGTCCGTGGCATCTTGTGAAAGAAGCTTTAGTAAATTGAAGCTCATAAAAAATTACTTACGGTCTACAATGACAAACACTCGTCTGAGCAATTTGGCAATGTTAACTATAGAGCACGAAGCAACAAAGAAAATCGACTTCGACCAAGTCATCAATGATTTTGCTTCTATTAAGGCAAGAAAGGGGAAATTTTAATTCGATTCGAAATTGATGTTAATCATCACCATCGTGGTGATTTTAACTTTAAACCACAAATAATTTAATCATTTAATCACAAATTCACGGCTTTCAATGGTATTGAATTGTAATTGTTAAATGTATTAATCCTGACATGATAATAAAAATCCTATTTTGATACATGCATTTAGTGTTTCTTGCTTGTCAAAATTTCTTTAATAAAAAATTTATATCTATCCATCTTAGGGGGGTGACACCTTGTAATTCGCCCCGGGTGACACCCACTCTAGCGACGCCACTGGTTGTGAAACACCGAGTGTTTCAAATCTCGATTTAATTACGCAAAATTTCCTATCAAAAATACGATACAACCAGTTAAACGATCCCAATGATTCGCTGCTTGTGGATTTCGCCCGTTAGGCAGATCAACACAACGAATCGATTTAATCGGATTTATTCACGAATGATAAAATGGCAGCGCGATCATTTTACACGGCCAACAAGTTTCATTTTTTCGTTTTTTCTATTTTTCTGCTTTTTCTATCAATGTTCATCTCTTGGTATAAAATTTTTGTAGTTGATACTTTTACTTCCTCGTATTCAACAATATTCGCAAAGATCTTTATATATGTTGATATTTATATGCATAAGGTAATTGAACATTTTTATTATCATCGTTCACACTGGTTAGTATGGAAATCCAGCACAATCGATGAAGCTATCAGGCCAAACGAGAAGTCGTTTCAGCTTCGATAGGATTTTCATCTCTGTATCAGCATATCGATACATATATGTATATTATATGGGAAAAAAGATCGAATAGTAGCTCGGCTTCACCCATGTTGATCGCTTTTTTCGTACGATCGATTTGTTCCATCGTATCTGATATTACAGCGATGAAAAAAGAGAGAAATTGGCCGAACTAACGACCTCGTTTTATTTTATTCCGTATTTTCGAACAATAACGTAATCCTGTGATCTTTGAATTATTCGACACGTACAATTTTTACGAGCTCGTTTAATTCCCTCACGAAGATATGTGTATATATATTTACATATATATGTGCAGTGGATAGTAAAGTAATATAGTACTCTATGCGGGTCTCAAGAGGCTCGTCTCGTCTCAAGTACCACGATGAAATGAGAAGTAGTGTAACAACGAGAGTCAAGCGAGCCTCTCATGGAGTTTGACCGTCGAGCGTAAACGCGATTGCATATACGGAAAAGCAAAACGTACATGCATATCCTTGAACCTGAGCATATGTATCAATGCTTAGCGTCGCATGGTCTCACATACTTGCAGTCTTGAAACTTTGATGGTAGGGACAGTCGGTATAAGGAAGACTATTTTTCACTTGGATAACGACACGACGTTTCCATCTTCATCTTCCAGAACGTTTCGGGAGCCTGTCGAAACGCTTATTTTAGTGACTTTGTTTTAATCAATTTTGGCTTCTGTTTGAAAATTTGACTTTTTTTTAAATAAAAGTCACTTTTTGAGATAAAAATATGGTGCTTAGGTCGATTCCAATAGCTGGGGAAAAAATGGTCTCTTCCTTGTTGGAATCCGTTGGACTGGAATTTCTGAAAACCTAAAAATCCCGAAATTTTGAGTAGTCATAAATCAACGACAAACTGAGATACATAGATTTAACAGGGGCTTTTTGAGAGAATTTTGGCATCCTTAGAAACCGAAAAAATTCCTAGAAACTCGGAAAAAATCGTAGAAAGAGGTTCATACATCCGCAAATTGTCGGATATCGATCGTAAACTGTGATAATTCGGCAAAAACCGAAGAAAAATCGACTGATTTTTTTTACCTAGAATCTTGATGGAAAAATTGCTGCAAGGAATTTTTTAATACTTTTTCAAAGGTTTTTTTGAAATTATTTTTTTTTTAATTCTTTAAAAAGATCTGTCTTCGGGGGGAAAAGCCGTTTTTTGCCTGTTGTGTGATTTTTTAAAAATGAGAGTACTGTCAATTTTGGAAAAAAACCCTTCGTGCAGACCATCAATGAGACAGAGAGATATATATATAAAACACGGCATGGTAACACGAGAGCGATTGAATTTCATTAGAAATTAACGATTCGCCTTACGCTCACCCTTTCTTCTCTCTCTCTCTATTCTATCTTTCTCTTTCCTTCTCCTTCTCTTTCTCTATCGTTTTATTTCTCTCTCATTTTCATCCATCCTTCCCTCTCCCATGAAGGAGCTACAGTAGAAATTACGTTGTAACTCTTCACGAAACGTCAGTTGACGCCCGATTGAACACAGTAATTGAATACAACCGGAAGTATGCACGTGATAATTACAAGACAGTTAGAAATTTGCACACTGTTATTTACTTTGAATTCCACTCATCGGTTGGATTAATCAAAGGGCAAAGGGTGAGAGAGGCTTCAATGGGGAAAATGTTTCGTTGATTTTGAATGAGAAAAAGTATCATAAATCGAGAGGTCGATGAAAATTCTCGTCAAGTTACTGGTATTATTAAAATACAGTTGAAAAAAAAAATCGATACCCATATTTCAATAAATATAAATGCTAAAAAATAAAAAAAAAGATTGAGTGATTTTCAATTCATTGTATAATGAATTATTGCTTTTTAAATTTAATATTGAAGCTATTTTGAAGTCAATTCGACTCGAATATTGATGGTATATTCGTTTGATGATATTTGCTCAAATTCTAGAGAATTCTTAGAACTAAATTTGTTTATTATTTATATAATACTAGCTGTGCATTTGCGAAAATGTAATTTCTTTTTTATAAGGGTTTGTGGAAAATCTTACATAAGACACAGGGTAGGGTACGCACTACGCCAGTATGTGGGATTCTTACCCACTAAAAACCACACAGCCTGCTCCACTTGAAAAAATTAAATCCTTTGAAATTTTATATTTAAAAAAATTACATAAAAAAGATGAATGTATAGAAAAGATAATTTTTTTAAAAATTTCATGTTCAGAAAAGATAATTTTTTTTAAAATTTCATGTTCATTCAAATAATTTAAAACGGACACACAGCTGTACCCTTGGTTTTGCTAACGTCCGTCCATATCTATTGTGGCTGGTCATATTTTCATCAGTTTTATATTATCTGAGAAAAAAAATTTAATTCCGAATTAAACAATGTAGTGAAAGGTTACACGGCCTATCTCCTTGCCATTCTTTTTCCATTTTAAACATAATCTTTCGATTTTTTTCAAATAAAATACTCCAAAAGAAGATGCTCAACTTTTAAATTACTCATCACTTCACTAAAATAGTTGTAACATTTTTTCTGTCCAAAATTGGAACCCCAGCCACCGCTTATTCTCTTCGTTGTTGAATTGTCTTTAAATTAGTAATTTGTTTTTTTTGTTCATCTATATTTTTTAATTACTGATAAGTTTTTAAAGTTGAACATTGAATTAAAAATTAGAACTTTTTTCACATTTCCTTAAGGGGCTATTAGAGTTTGACACTTTTGAGAAATCGATTTTTTTTTTTCATTTTTCGAAAGTATATACATGTAATATAGTTGTGTAAAAATTTCAAAACGATCGGAGCAGTCTAAGTATATTTTTCAGCGTCCTTTACATGAGTACCTCGGCGCGCGTACCTGAGCGCCAAAAACTTTGAACGCGTTTTTCTCGAAACACCATTTTTTAAATTGGTCTCCACGAGATCTCAAAAACTACTTGACCGATCTTTATGAAATTTAAATCACATATTCTACATATATATTCCTAGAAATTAACGCTCTACGAAGTTAAAATTTTGATTTTATATTATATTTTTAATATCTTTTTTGTACAAAAAACAGTGAAAAAACGTGTTTTTTATTTGTTTTCTGTTTTCATCCGCTATTTTGTTATTTATCGATAAAAATTAATATCCAAGCGTTATTACCTACCTGACGTTATACTTAATCTAACGCACTTTATTTTTTTGGTGTCAGACAAGCCGTTCCTGAGATATGATGGAGACCATTTGCCTCCTACTTTTCGAGGCGCTTTGTTCAAGTGCAGGTTTTGCCCATAAAAATGTAGTAAAATGAATAAAAAAAAAATTTTGCATCTAAATAAAGACTAGATTTATCATCCCCAATAAGTTTTATTTCAATAATTTTAACAGCAAGCCCAGAAAAAATTTCCAAAAATCATGAGTTTTCTTCATGTGAAAGATTCATCGAAATTGGTTCAGTGGTTTTTGATTGAAAAGCGGTCAAACATTTTTTCGCCAACAGATTTATATATATAGAGATTCATCCGAAATTTTGAAGGAAAACTTTTCAATCAAATTTATTCAAAAGTTGGTGAACTAATATTATTTGTCACATTTTTTTCAAATATTGTTTCAACTAAGCATCATTTAGTGTACAATTATTCTTTCATGTTAATGCCAATAAACAACAAGTTCGACATGAATATATTGACAAGCTCGTCTTTGTTGTTGCTTCGCGGAGCCGTTGAAATCGTGAGAAATTCTCTGGGTGAGCAAGACCAAAAGCGATCGAAGAGTTATGGGGTGGCATACCTAGTTTGTGGTGCACTCTCGAGCTACCAGACAGGTTCATGAGGTCGAGGTTTGTCGCATCTCGTGTTCGAAGCTCCCCAGCAGCCAGAATTCTCGGTTTATTAATGTGTCGAAGGTGAAAGAGCAAGAAGAAGAGACTAGCATCGTTTCATAGTTATTACGACCCTCAATCGTTCATGTTCGTAAACAGCTCTTTCCGTGTGATAATCCCCCACAAGCAAAATGTCTGGCAGAAATCGTAAAACCTTATAGAAGCTTTTCCGAAAATGAGACGTGCATTTTAATTGCTTTTTAGCTGTCCAAAAATATTTTTTAAATTAGAAGAATGCTCAATATTCTTATATTTTCGTGGCTATTTATGATTTTATATTTTATGAAAAAAATAATAGTTATAATAAATAAAAATATAATAATAAATATAAAATAAAATGATAATAAACGATAGAAAAAAAAAAATCACGATATTGAAATGAAGTAAAGCGATGCAAAAATGTGCAGATTGCACAAAACAGCAAATCGAGGCAAAAAATCTGCATTAAGGTATGTAAACTTTGTAAAAAAGAAGAACAAAAACAGGCAAACGAGAATATCTAAAAATTCACGAAAGTCAGAAGCTGTAGCGTTCCATATTCAAATATTCGTAGGTTGGTCGAAAGAAAATCGTGTATACATTTTCTCTCTCTTTCTCTCTCTCTCTCTCTCTCTCTCTCTCTTTCGTTCCCTTTGGGGGCATACATAAAAGTTGAAAATCTTTTTGTATCTTTCGCCCTATTCAGAGTATTTATATGCAATCTCAAGTATAGATACTCGGCCCGTCTTGCCTTGGACGTTCAACACTATCTTTTTAATACCTGGAGTCAAGACGCTGCCGCGTCTCTAGATATTTATTCTTTGGTGACTGGTGATAATATATTGCAATACAGTGATATATATGGTCATGATGAATTGCCATGTTCGTTTAAAGTGTCGAGTTCAGGCATTGTTCGTTTCTCTCGGTACACGAAGTCCTGCCTGAGGAGAATTTCTCGCACATTATATGTTTATATGGGGTAAGTTTCGAGTTTCGAGTTTCGAGATAGAGGATAAGATGCATATACGAGCTCGAATATTGTCTAGGCACTTGCTAGGATGCTCGCACGTGCATTCAACAACCCAACATGTATAGAAATGTATTTTAGTGTATATATATATACTTATATAACAACACAATTTGGAAACTACACAAGGTGCAGTAATGCATACGCGCCACCTAGCGTAGGTGGTTATAACTATTCATGTGTCGAGTTTGAGACGCTTTTCCGGGGTCCACAGAGAGAATGCAAAGGGCGCGAATCGTGGGAGACGGAAATTTAGGTGCCCTCCCGTCGCGTACATTTAACTATTATATAGGGTGTCCTCAGCAAAGTTTTACGAGCTCTTATCTCTCAAAGTATTCATTCCGTAACGAGGAATGTTTCAAACAAAAGTTGTTTGGTTTCGAGGGTGCGAAAATATGGGGCTCTTGGGACCTGGGTTGTTAGATCCAAGGTCACATCGAAATCGGAATAAATTTTTCAACAGCGACTGCTGTTTTTTATCGTTTCATTTTAGAGCTCAGCTTGAGAACTCTTCAGAACACTACAGTTAAGTATTTTTTAACGGAGAACTTTTAAAGTTATGGGGCTTCAAAGTTACATCTATTCCATACTTTCGTGCTATCCATGATGAGAAGTACTTTATGTAAAAATACTTAATTGTAGTGTTTTGAAAAGCTCTCAAGGTAAGTTATAAGAATATCTCAGAAAAAATGGGGGTTCACGTTGAAAATTTCATGCTGACCTCCACACGACCTTGGCATTAATACTACGAGTCAAAGTAGGACTCATGTCTTTTTCTTTGCTTCGAATCAAACAACTTTTGTTCAAAACATTTTTTTTTATGGTGCTTTGTTTCGGAGATAATAGCTTGTGAAATTTTGCATTTGGACACCCAGTATATTAATGTGAATATTTAGGTGAGTTAAGCATAGTTTGGGTTAGTTTTGGTTGCATAATAGCTAAAGCAATAATATATACGGTATATATACCGTGGGGGACCGGTTCGCAATTCCTTAGCACTTTGGCCGTTGGCAGTTTGTACGTGGCAACAACTTGCTCGTAAATTGAATTGCGGAGGCCACTGGGCGAGAGCACTGATTCCTCGTGGGAGAGGGCACTGCGGAAACGAAGCTTTTGTCGGGTCTCATGAATTCGAGAAACTCATAGAACCTCGGAGGAGCGAGTCTTCCAACACCTGACGCGATCCTATCAATATTCAAGCTTTCTTTCCTTCCATTCCTTCGATGTCGACGTGAAAAGCCGAATTCAGAAGTTCGAACGAAAAGGTCCTGAGCTAACTTGACTCCCAGGCGTCTTTTCTCATCAGCCAATTCCACTTGGATTCTCTTTTATTTTTTACATACTTTTCTTTTAATTTATGTGTTTTTCTTGTTTTTTCATACGTCCATTTAGATGTAAAACAACGGATAAGATAAAGAGCAAATAAAAATGGGATATAAGTTTAATTAAAACGCCACCTTGCAAGGATATACCAAAGACCCTTAATTGCTCTTTGTCCTTCAAATGTACTTGGAGGAAACCACGTAGGCATGTGATACACAATAGAGTCTCCTCTTCACAAGACCCTCCTTATTTTGTCTCTTCTATATATATATATACACCGTTTCACTTTTCTTTCATCCGCTCAACCGTCTAGAAAATCCTTCCGGATTGCCCTTCGTCAGGACGAATGAGAAAGATAAAGATCTAAATGTTACCGAGCTCTACGGAGTCCCAAGAAATTTGGACTTTTTTCCTTGAAAGTAGCAAGTTGATCGCTCGGCTTGATCCATATCGTTTTCTCTCGTTCCTGTTTGACCTCGATGATAAAAAACGTTTTTTGCGAAAGCCGTCGCGAGCAGTGATACATTTTTGCAGTTGTTTGGTCCGAAAGTTGTTTAACTTCGATGTAATTACTAGAATTCCGATATTTCCCCGTTTTGCCGATCCAAACAATAAAAAATCTAAATCTTACTCACCATAAACCTCGACATCGATGTTCAAAATTCCCGAGCTCTCAACTTGATCCTTCCCGTTGTCAATTCGACAAGTGTACAGGCCTTTGTCACTGGCCTGCAGTCTGTGTATATTCAGACGAGTGCCAGAAAATTTTTTATCTGCTCGATCGTGCCCCTGCAACAAGCATCATATGACGTAATATGAAAATTTTATTACGGTCTTGAATTTGATCGTTACTCAAGTATATTCAGTTTGTCTCTCGGGAAATTACAGTTCAAGTACTTTCCACAATATCAATAACAATTAAACTTTACCAGTTAACGTTACCTGAGCGGGAATCTTCCTGATGGAAATTCTCCCAGATTCACCGACCAGCGGAACTCTGTCCTTGAACCATTGAAATTTCGTTGGTGATGGTTCACCGATTACTTTGCAACGCATGCGAGCCGAGTCACCCTCGTCTTTCGTTAAATTCTCAAGGGAATCCACGAGCTTGAGACCTCCTTCATTCACTTCAAGATGCGTCGTGTCTGCCTCGGTTGTACTGAAACAAGTTAATACCACGTGAGACGCGGTTTAAAAGCCGACATTAAAAAGGGTTTACACTTGTGGTATTTCAAATCTTGCCTCAGAATCTTACAGAGTACATAGACCGTGAAATTCTGAAGAGAAAAGTTTGTGGTCATTTCTTCCCTTGACGCACCGTTACTTATAGATCTTAGGAATCAAAAGGAAGTCAGAAGCGCTGTGTAGGCGAAAATGAATCAATATCAAAATGACGGTGAATCAGAAAGAAAAATAACTAAAGAATATTTGTCTTCGAAATTTCACGATCTATCAGTTCTACAAAATAATAATACAAACATTTAGAAATCCCAAATACAAGCAGCAAAAACAAGTGTAAATCATCAAGTTTTTCAGGAGCGTCATGTCGAAAGGATGTGTAAATACCATATAACATACGCAAACGCAAGGGTTGTACTGTATCGTTCAACTGATTATACATGTATGATTCTCAGAGGTGTATAATACGTATCGGTGCTAGGGTGCATCAACCCCTTGTGCGAGAGAGCCAATCACGATGTTTACTATTCCAAGCAATGTAGTGGACTATCGAGGCTCTTATCTCATCCCCTCAAGTGTTGTATACCACACACCAAGGACATATGTATTTGCTATGAATATACAAAGCGATATGCACATATGCTTATCTGCATATAAGGTATATATGTGTATTTATCTGGATATTGACGCAGCCACGCGGTAAAGTTGACCCATTTACTGGAGTTTCCGCAACTGTTTATGTATATATGCAAACCTGTGAGTATGTGCTTTGAACATGAGAGAGTTCATTAGAACTGGACGTGATCAAGGTAGAATCTCTAAGTAGTAACTCTCTTTCTCTCTTCATTAATAAATAGAGATTTGCATCTCTATGCATAAATCGTAAAATAAAATGATTATTAATATATTTATAATATGATTTATTTACAATTTTTCAATGAGACAGGAGAGAAGGAAAGTTCTAGAGACTAATGGCATTATGTCACTTCCTCATTCGGTATTGCACGTAATCTGACAAGCAGGTTGCTGCGTATATATACATATACATTTCACACACCATACCCTTTCTCGTTCGCTCTTATTCTTTATCTATAGATATAGTAAGTCGAATTTTCCCGCGTAGTCGAGACAGAGAAAGAGAGGCCAAGCCATCTAGTCAGAAGACCGTCTGAGACAGGGATTAGACGTTTCCAGGGTTTCTATAAATAATGCATCGGGCACCAACCCCATGGATGAGACTCGAAGAAGAAGAAGAAAAGCAACACACAAGTTCTCAAGTAGTGTAGTATGAAACAATATTGTATACTTATATAGCGCGCGCGCGCGCGCGTGTGTGTGTGTAAGTTTAACGGGTTATATCTAGTTGTGCTCGGGAAAATTAACGGGAGAAACCAGTTTAGGAGGCCGAAATTTTGGTGTTTTTCGTGAATTTTTTTAACAGGGAAGAAATAATGAGAATTTGTTTAAACTTGGAGGATATTTTATTCATGTTTTGAAGTATATTTTGTCATTTTTTCAAGTCATTTCCGCCGGAAATAGTGGAGTTAGAAGCTGCTGTCCATGGACGATCGCCATCCGAGTTTTTTGCTGGTGAGCATTCCTGAAGCCACAATTTTTATCTGTAATAATTACAATTTTCTTTTTTCGTTAACAACATATTTCCTAAGAATATGAACCTAATCGTGATCAAAAAAGTTGAAAATAGCATGTTTTTGAGGTGTTTGAACACAATGTCATATTTTTATACCATGTTTTTTCACCTTTTTTGCATAAAAAAAATATTTTTAATAATAATATCATCCCAGAGTTAGGTTCATATAGATTGTAATTGATTAAAGAATATTCACACAAATTTTCAGAACGATTGGTCAATAACTTTTTGAGCTAGAATGCCCACCAGTTGAAAAAAGTCGTGCATGGACAGCAGTTTCTAACTCCACTATTTCCGGCGGAAATGACTTGAAAAAATTACAAAGTGTACTTCAAAACATGAATAAAATATCTTCCAAGTTTAAAGAAATTCTGATTATTCCTTCCCTGTTAAAAAAAATTCACGAAAAACACCAAAATTTCGGCCTCCTAAACTGGTTTCTTCCGTTAAGGCACTTTCATTATTTTTTTAGCCATGTTAACATCATTTTATTAAAATACACTATACAGTATTAATTACTACATATTTTGAGGTACTTATATAAATTTTTTTATGAAAAAATTTTCACTACTGGGGGATATATGGCCATTGACCTAAAACATCTTTTTTTGAACATCACTCGCGGTGAGCATGATATCTCTGGAAAATGCAAAAAAAAATGTTCTATTTTTTGAACCCAAACAACTAGATATAACTGCTTAAAGAAGGGGAGAGGGGAAGGGCGAGAGGGGGACGGGGGGAGGGAGAGGGAGAGAGAATGATGAGATATTAATTAAAAAGGAAAATGGAAAACATATAAAAAACATGTATCCTTTTCAATGAAATTACTGATTGTAATTGCACTGACTTGATTGATTGATTGATAGGGTTGCTTTAAACTTTAATGAATCTCAAAATTTGAGTATAATTACTGTTTTCAAAAGGAGAATTAAGAATAAATCATTTCTTATATCAGAAACAAGGCAAATATGGCTACCAAAAGAGAGGAAAGAGATTTTCCGAATCTCATAAATATTAATACATTGTCTCGCACCCTTGCGATAAGTTAGAGCCGCAAACTCTCGTCAATGATCGAGTAGGGATGCTGGAAAGGCCAGTTTTGATAGCACGCATGCATGCATCGTTTCTATAGGGTTATCCGTACGGTCTATCGAACACTCCACCGGACCATCGAGAAACGTGGCATCGGTACTATTTCGTAAACATAGCGTGTCGTAGGTTATTTCCTTCGCTTTCTCTCTCGCACTCTTTCTCTTTCTCCTCTTCTCCATTCACGATTTTGATCTATCGACGATGGTAGAATAACAAAATGGTAGCACTGCATTAAAGTACTATCAATCTTGGAAATAATATCATGTCATTTTTAATTCATATTTGTTATGTATTTTTTTTTTTTTTTTTTTATTTGAAAAATATATATTTCATGTTTTTTTTATTTTTGCACGTGCATTTTATTTGAACGTGTTTTATATTATTACAGATAAACATTGGGATTGGCCATTTTCGTCAATGGAATTAAAACAAATAAATTGAAATAACTCGATACATGCGTTTATTGTGACATAAAAAAATATCCCTATATCTTCAGTGAAATAAGTGTAAATTTGAATATCACAAATATTTAATATTTAGTTACGAAAAATGAGTTTGTGTGCGTGTTATTGATGCATATGTATATGTGTGTTGTTATTATATTAGGGATTTTACGCTCTGAATATCGAGAATTTTGACTAAAGTGGCCTGATGAATATTTTCGTGTCCTCATACCTTGGTCTTCGCCCTTCCACCCTTGAAATTGGTATTTCCTCTGAGGGTGATGAACTGCCGTGAGAGACCAAGTGTGAGAGCAAAAAAAATCAATTTCAATCACGCACTACGAGGTTTATCGTGCGCAAACGAACGGGCCATCAGACGCAAGGAAGAGAAAGAGAGAGAGAGAGAGGGAAACGGAGAGACAGTCGAGAACACAGGAAGTGGCGTTATTAGCTTTCGAATCGAGCCAATCGCGTCACTTCCTTATTAAGCCCTTGAAGGGTGTCTATATATATTTTTATCAAACTCTGTCTCTTTCTTCTTATTCTCTCTCTCTCTTTCTCTCTTTCACACTTTGTGGGAGTTAGGAAACTGACAGAGGGTCCAAACTCGAGCCACCACCAAGATTCACAACCCCATGATGCTCCCCTCCCCTCCTCCGTCAATCCCGTATCACCCTACCAGGCAAAATATACTCCATCCATCTCTGCTGTCCTACGACACAAACTTCCACTTGTCGATAAAATATTCTCGTATAATTTTCCTCTTCATTCGTGTATCTATATGCGTGTAGGAGTGTAAACGAAAACTGAATCGATAGAGGGAGATAAGATCCGGGCTACTTAGCAACATCGTCAATTTAATTAACTATTCCGCGCAATCGAATCAGATATCGATAAAAGGGCGAGGAAAGTGCTGGTGAAGAAAGGGACAAAATAAATCGTGAAAAATGAGTAAAGGGCATCCTTAAATGAGTAAATGTATAAGTCAAAGTTAGAAACTCTAAAGAATAAAAACACAATCGACTGAAGAATTGAACATTGTAATCAATCATTCCATTTTTTATTGTGCATATCTTTGAATGAGTAACAATCCGCGGTGGAATTTCAACATATTTTATTTTCTTTGTTCAACAACCACTGTTATCGGCTTTTTTTTGTTATCGAAATTATGACTATCTGTGAACGGGAGTGCGTTAAAGGAGGGGAAATGAAGAAAAGGATTTGAGGGCTTTTCTTTCGACATTCATTTTGAATACCGAAGAGTTTTTCTCTTTTCAAAGCTCCTGGGCACGTACCGAGTCTCCTCGAAGTAGCCAATATTCAATATCGTTTTAACTATATACACATATATGGAGTGTCCTGAAATTGACGCCAAAGATTTTACGAGGATTTGGATCATCGTGAAATCTGAAAGAGAAAAGTTTTTAGCCATTTTTCGCTAGGATGCACTCTTGATGATATGTCAGTTGATTAATTAATATTAATTAGCGATGGCTAATTCGATACGTTGGCAAGATTCCCCTATTACCTATGCGTTTACTACATTCACTTTTCATCAGCATAACGGATTGGTCATCACTGATTAATAAACATTTCGTTAACGAGGCATTGAAGTAAAAAATTGCTAAGGACTTTTCTCTTTTGAATTCCACGATCTAGTGGCTCCCTAAATCTTTGGCCCAATTTTCACGACACCTTGTACATATCAATGAAAGAGGTCTACGGATCCTCTTTTCTTTTTCCCTTCCTCCGGTCTTGCCGTTCGTGAAATTCTCGGATAAACTAATTATCCCTGCAGCAAGCTTCCAACGCTGAATTCTCGCCGTTCCCAGACCGAGCCGAGTGTCCTTTACCTATCGCCACTCTGGGCTATTGCCTACTCACACTTCCGGCCTCGGAATCGCGAGCGCAAGCTTTTTCCTTCGAAAGAAAAATCTTTTGGGAGTAATAAAGGAAATTGCGTGGGTGTGTCCAACGATAATCTTGCGGAGAGAATCTTGATCTCGCTTTAGTTGGAGAAATCTGTAATTGGATGTAGTATGGCCGGAAACGTCGAATGATCTTTTTTCGCGAACGTGTTTGGGACTCGAAAGTGTATGATGATCTTAGCTTACCCGTTGCTTACACCCTCCGCGACATCGTTGTAGTCCGAATACGTGCTGTAATCCTCCGGTTCTGTTTCACCTTCTTCCCCTTCGATTTTTCCACCTGCAATTAAAAAGAAAAAACAATGAAAAATTCAATTATATTAATAATATTTATAAAAAATCATTTTACAATATGAATGAAAACCATACGAACGTAATGATGAAAAGAGTATGAATAAATTTTTTATGCAGTATTGAAAATTCTTCATTTATAAAGAAAAACATTGGCAAATTCAATTATTTATCATTTTTGTAGAAAATCATTTTGAAATATGAATAAAAACTATCCTAATGTAATGATGTAAAAAGAATTGAAGAATTTTTGATGAAGTATTGAAAATTGTTCATTTATAAGGTGAACACCTATAAATAATTAATTAATTATAGATTTTGCTCGGACAATAAACAAATTTAAATGACAAAAAATAATTTTCCCAGTTTGCAATTTTTTTGTTGAACTCGAAATTCTACTTGAGCTTCGGTATTATAGGGGAACGTTGTGCAAGAGTGCACGAATACAATAGGCGTAATTACACGCGATCCTTGGGCTGTGCGAGTTCGCCATTGTGAGGTTTGAGAGGGCTCGAAGAAGGAACCCTCCGGAGCGCTATCTATCGTTCGCACCCAAAGTAGTCACGATCCTCGCTCCCTTATTTTTTATATACGTAGGGTGCAAAAGTTACAGTGGTTGGCACTCATTAATTAACTGATAGTGAATCGTCCTGTGTGTAAAAATGAATAATTGCACATTGCAAAAGGAACATTTTTCTCGAGTGTTTTCGAACTAAATAGTTGAATTCGCAAAAACGTTTTCTCAAAAACAAAACATGAAAAAAATAATTTTGTAAATTTATATGGATAGAATTATATATCTGCGTTTTAATTACCTAAATTTCGAAATTGAATTGCTACATTTTTGAAAATATTTAAAAAATTCTTAATCGTTTATCGTAATAAAACTATTCACAGAATCGTGTACCTTTTTCAGTAAAATAAGTAATTTTCTTTGAAGGGTTTAATATCGAGCTTTTGTTCTTGACACTCGACTCTTTTCAAAAGGCTCAGCGAGCGACCTTTTCCACTTTTCCTCTCTTGGTTTTATATGATTCGTTGTTGGAGGGGTATGAGACAAGAAAGGGGGGTGTCTGTGGGCGACAGGAGCAGTGGCGTACGTAGGCGCGGAGCCAAGACTTTAATAAGGGTGGTTTTTGAGGACTCGCCCAATGGCTACTATCAAATGTCCTTTGCACTTGATGAGGTCATATTGGCACACAGCTAAGGAGAGCAGGTGCCAAGATGGCTTCAAAATCTATGGGTATTGCATGAAAAAAAAAAACAAGAAAACCTCCTTTATATAATAAAAAAAAGGGTGCAAAATATCGTGTTCTCAAATATACATATATAGATGTACAAATGTAGTCTGGCTTTTTTCCTTCCCACTTTATACTTTGAAGGAAAAATTTACTGCTCCGTTTCCCTCGCATTTTCCCCAATATTACATTTTTTACCGCGAGTTTTTATCCCCCTCTCCTTGCTTCTGATTCTTTCTCACGTTAAGGCACGCGCAAAATATCTCGCGTTTAAAAATATTTGTAGCTTACGCCAACATCGTGACTTTAATAAGATGATTACAACATTGTCTGGTATTTATTTTTTCACCCTCTCTTCCTATGAAATTATTAGTCTACGCTTCGAAGAAAATTAAAAAATAAAAAGAGGACAACAGACTCAAAGTTCATTACTTTATGAATTTATATTAGCGACAAATAACTTTATAATTCAATTATGTAAGAGGATTGTCACAGGAGCGTATAATTGCAATACAGTACGTAATATTCGTAGAGCCCTTCCCAAGCCAGCCAGAGTTCTCGAGTGTACTTTCCTTTCCCCTTTCTTTTTCTCGTGCAAACGCATACCATATATTCGATGCTATATGCGCTCCGAAGTACTTTCATAAGTGCCTTTGTATGTGTGCGTATATATATATGTATACAAATTTGCATATATGAGCGTATAGAGGCCAGCGAATCTAAAATATTACACGTTATTAAAGTGGTGTAACTTTCATGCCTCGTAACTCCAGAAGTACTTAATTAACGAATACTTAATTATAGTATTTCGAGAAGCTCTTGAAATACGCTATAGGAAAATAAATTTCCGTATTCGAAAATGTAACGTTGACCTTTAAATGACCTCGACATCAACACTTAGGGTCATGTTAAGATGATTATCGTTTTTCTTTCAAACAACCAAACAACTTTTGTTCGAAACTTTTTTGCTACGATGGAAAATTTAAGAGATAAACGTTTGTCAGACTTCAAACGAACTACTCGAATTTTTTTTTCGTTTTCTCGGTGTTTTGAAAAGCTCTCGAGATAAACTATAAGAAAATATGTTGAAAAGTGGAGGTTTCTTTTTGAACATTTAAATGCGATCTCCGGGTGAACTTAACGGTATCATTCGAGGTCATATCAAGATTTTTAACTTTTTTCTTTAGAAACTAAATCATTTTTGTCGCAAATAATGTTTTTTTTTTTTAATTTAATTATCTCTGCAAATTTAATTATCTCTGGATTTTTGGGGATGTATCTATGCTGCTTGTCGATGGACCACCCTATACATAATATACATATATATGTGTTTGTGTGCATTTCTGGGGAGGTGCACGCGGTGCAAACTTGAGTTCGCCAACAATCCCTGTGCACCGAGGCAATATCACGCCAGAGCGTTGCGCACTCGTTTCGTCTCAGCGCGCGCGTAATTATCGCGGGTAATTGCGGGGACACGGTAAAAGAGGCAAGAGGTGAAGCGAACGAGGGGCAGAATCGCGAGGAAACGGTGGTTAAAAAGTGAGAGGGAGGACGAGCGAAAGTGGGCGACGAGAGAAGCTGCGTGGGTGAAAGTAAGCGGTAGGGGATCAAAGTCACGACAATACGGACTCTCTCTCTCTCTCTCTCCTTCTCTCTTACGACCCCTGCTAGTAATGAGACTCCGCGTCGTCTAATTCGAAAGTAGTCCTGATGGTGTACCCGCGGAGCTCAACTCGCTGAGTGGGTAATCTTGTTTCTGGCAGTCGCACGGATTTTCCGTTCCAAAAGGTAGCACGGAAAATTTCCCCTGTGGGGGTTGCACCATTGTGAGAGTACCAAAGTTCATACAACCCAAAGCAAATATTGGTACGCTAAATTTGCCCAATGAGATTACGCGTGAACTTTCACGTTTTTAGCGAACAGCAAAATAACGTATAGTATGAGCAAGTCGTAAAGAGAAAAGTTGAGAAAAAAAACTCTCGGACGTTATTAAGGTATTTGACGAGAGTAAAAAATATGAAAATTCTACATAAACTTAGAGTCTGCTCTGGGCGTGAAACTAAGTTTTACTTGTTAGTCAGCATTTGCACTCGGAACTAATGAAGGAGACGAAATTTATTCGTGTATACATTCTTTTTCAAAAATCGCATTAAGCTATGGACGATAATCTAATTGCAACATTTTAAACAGTAAAGTCCTTATCTATTTTTTACTACGATACGTGGTTAATGCTGTCAAGTGATGAGCCAATCCAATGCACTGTGAGGAAAAAGCGTGAAGTCGGGGAAGCTCGACACACCTTCCCAACCACACTGTAAAAACAAGTGTGTCGTCGAAAAAAAACACACTTGTGTGTTCTGTACTTAACGCCATAAGCAAACTGTAGATTTTCAACACACTTTAAAACGTGTAGAAAATGGCGACAAAGAATCTATAGTTTGCTTATGGCGTTAAGTACAGAACACACTTAATGTCTGTTGGCAACAACACACTTGTTTTTACAGTGCATGGAGGATCAGCTCGTTACGCCCACTTTCTATTAATCGTCATTAATCAATTAATGAATATTTCCCCAATGGTGCATAGTTCAGAAAAATGGCAAATTATTTTTCTCTCCGGAGAATATCACGGTCTATCTACCTAGTAAATCATCAGTACGACTTTTAGGACACCTTCTATACGACATATTTAGGTTACACGTTTTGATTGAAGCTCGTTTCAAATTTCCACTCGAAGTCTCGATGCCTATTGGAATTTAATTATCACACTCTTCTATTACATATCCGTACGTATAAATGCGTAACAATATATATATATATATATATATATATATATATATATATATATATGCTGTTACCGGATGTGTAAGCTCGGGTCAGATTACACGTAACGAAAGTTAGCAGTGCGAGTTGAAGGGTCGTAAAACACACCGGATCCCATATCACGTTTTATTGGAACGAGCATGAGATCCCTATTCCAAAAGGAGAGAAAATACGAAATGTTGAGGCGAAGAAAAAAGAGAAAAATATTTTTGTTTCCTCTTTGAAATTCATGTCGTTCGTAAATATTTCTATATTTTCATATAGAACGAAAACTTTGTTTGATCGCTTTACGTTGGTATCGAGGTAGAAAGAAGACTGAGGATACTCATGCGGGACAGGAATTGGTAACGAAAGTATTGAAGGATCGGTGGACAGCAACTCGAGCATAGAAAATCGAGAATATCGGAGAGAGAATGGCTATGCAGAAAGGAACGACAGTGGAGACACGTTCAGCAAAGTGGAGAGAAAAACTGAGAGAGACTTTCATTCGGGACAAGTGTCGCCGTGGTAACATCCCCCATAACGCTGGACAACCTGAATATCATCGCGTCTGTGTGTGAACTGTCTCTACCTACTGTCTCCATAAACGCCTCAAGTCTTCTTTCTAGCACAGTGATTGGCCTACTTCATCGTAACGTTTGGTATCTCGACCCGTAAAGATTGAAAATGAAATTGGAAAAAAAGGTCACGTATAAAAAAAAAACTGATTTTAATTTTGGTCCAAGTTGAGCTTCTGCATTTTTTTCAGATATATTGACGCCATTTTAGAAATTGCAAAGTGCGACAATAATTATGATTTCTAAAAGTCATTCGCGTCAATATTTTGAGCCCCGATGAGCTTAAAAAAAATCTAGCCGAACGAAAAAACTTTCAGCATTGCTTGAATCTTATGGAAACACCATAAAAAACACTATTTTGCGCATTCTTTTTATTCCATTTAAATTTGACTCCTTCTGAAAAGTACAGAGTTCAATTTCCATTGTTCCTAACGTTTGTATATTTTTTTAAGCTGCCAATAACCATGACCATTTGTCGCTAAAGTATGTATACGTAGGTGTAAATCTATAGTTCGAACTTATCTATAGTTATCTACGACATCTATGTCCATACACATGTATTGGTGGGTATAGATCCAACGGTACCGGCTACAACACCACTTCACAGAAGAACCGACGAGCAATGGGATTTTTTTTCAGTTTTCTTTTTGGTACATACCATTGAAGATGGTATACATAGCGAGAGGGCAGTCGACCGGTGCACAAGAGTAGAGGGAACCAATAAAATCGAATGCTTTTGTGCGCCGCTTAGTCGTCGGATTCTCCGCTGCGACGAGCTTGCGTTTGTCGTTTTTTAATTTTTTTTTCTTCTTTTATACCTAGTCACACGCCTTCCATTTCAGGCAGGGTTTATTCATACATCGATGCGTATTCTATGGGATGTTGGAAGAGCCGCCAGTAAACTATGAAAAATAGGTAGATTGTGAAATTCTGGCGAGAAAAGTTCTTAGCTATTTTTCTCTCCGATTAATCGTTGATTAAATATTAATTAATTAGGGACAACCAGGAGATTGCGTCGATAAGGAGGGGCTTGACGAGAGTCCGCCATGCTAATATATCTTGTTGGTGCACCGGACTGGCTATCACTTTCTAGCTAATATCTCCTTAACGGTACTGCGGAGTTAAAAATTACTCGGGATATTTCTTTTCAGAATTTCACAATCGATAGATCTTGTCAATCTTGAGCCTAATTTTTATCATACCCTGAATATATGGCTATGATATCTCTTTACTCTGTACTTCGAGCTCTAAAGATTCAACGCCTATCTCATTTCAAAATTTTCTTCATATTCTTTTCATCCATTATTTTTGTTCTCAATAAGATTATTTTTCTTGAGAAAATAAACTTTCAAAGCTTGCCTCACTCTGTCTCTCCTTCTCTTCTCGCTCAGTTAACGAATTTTGTAGCAAACGAGACTCGCCATCCATTAAAACAGTTTCCTAACAGCAATAGTTTGGTAGTTTGGAGAAATGCACTTGTGCACAGAGCTTCAGGAGCTTACAGATCGTTACGATATATTGTATTTGTTGCCGATCGATGATACTCGTAGATGGCGCAATTAGGAAACTGGAAGAGCGAGGGAGTGAGAATAAAGTTTCGAGTACTGCATCTTGTGGCGATCCAATGCCCTTAAGGGCTGGAGGAGAGTATTAATGTTGAACGAAAGAAGGGTAAGCTTTCACTGAACATTTCACCTTTCATCGTAACGCCTAGGGTAATACGGTCTTTGGGTCTTATATACGTCTTAATACATATGTACTAGATTTACGTATATATATATGCGTATATATAAAGACTTTTTCATCAAAAAGCCGCAGCAGTGCGAAAGTTCACTGGGTTGAGAAACTCTCGTCTGTTGGACTCGTTCAAGTTAAGTTGTCGAAGTCGATGCCTCAGTAAGAGTTCTCTTGAGCCGAGTCGCGAACGTTGGCCCTTCGATCGCTACCACAGGGGTTGCCTTTACATGTTATACTATATTTATATAGTTTTTTTTTTCATACTCATTGATCGACGTGCTTTCGACAACACAACCCTTCTTTTTGTCATTTTACTCGATCGTAATAAAGCATATCGGCGTTGTGAAAATAATTCAGTGGGACAAAACATGTCCCAATTATGGAAAATATATTTTTTTTAAATAGCTTTTTTATATTATATTTAAGAAGTTCAGAGATTCCCTAAAATATTGATAGTTTATGATGATTAAGGAATAGTTAACAAATATTTTAAACAATTGTAAAACAATAATATTGAAGCACATTATTTAAATATTTCATATAATAAGGCTGTATATTCATATAAATGTATGCATGAAATTGTCAGGTGGACTCTGAGACGTTATGGTCGCGTGAGTATTAGATATAGTCAAAGGGACGTTCTATACATCACTTTAAAACTTTTCCTGCTTGTTGCCCACGTGGCTCGAGGCCATAGGATCTCGCGGGGTACGCACCAAACGTAGAAATAGGAAACCATGAGAAACACTTAGCGCACGCAAGCGGAGGCTATTCACCACTTATCGTAACAATGCATCATGGCAAATTCTCGGCTGCTTTACGAGACCAATACTAAGGTTATATATGAATAGATGCGAGAGATTAAAAGTCGTTAATTTGATAAAATTAACGATGAAGGAGATAATTATTTAGAAAAAATGGTAAATCGACGTAGGGTTGAATTTTTATAGAAATCAGCGGTTCTCGTTCAGGGTATTTTCTAATCTTGAAAATGTCTTTACTTTTCAATTTTCAATTTAGTTCGAAATATGTTCAAAAAATCGGCAACAAAAATTCAAAAAGAAAATTAATAATATTAACGGGAGAAACCCAAACTGGTTTCTCCCGTTAATATTATTAATTTTCTTTTTGAATCTTTGTTGAATTTTTTTAACAGGGAAGAAATAATCAGAATTTGCTTAAACTTGGAGGATATTTTATTCATGTTTTGAAGTACATTTTGTAATTTTTTCAAGTCATTTCCGCCGGAAATAGTGGAGTTTGAAGCTGCTGTCCATGGACGATCGCCATCCGAGTTTTTTGCTAGTGAGCATTCCTGAAGCCACAATTTTTATCTGTAATAATTACAATTTTCTTTTTTCGTTAACAACATATTTCCTAAGAATATGAACCTAATTGTGATCAAAAAAGTTGAAAATTGCATGTTTTTGAGGTGTTTGAACACAATGTTATGTTTTTGTACCATGTTTTTTCACCTTTTTTGCATTAAAAAAATATTTTTAACAATAATATCATTCCAGAGTTAGGTTCATATAGATTGTAATTGAATAAACAATATTCACACAAATTTTCAGAACGATTGGTCAATAACTTTTTGAGCTAGAATGCCCACCAGTTGAAAAAAGTCGTCCATGGACAGCAGCTTCTAACTCCACTATTTCCGGCGGAAATAACTTGAAAATATTACAAAATGTACTTCAAAACATGAATAAAATATCCTCCAAGTTTAAACAAATTCTGATTATTCCTTCCCTTTAAAAAAAATTCACGAAAAACACCAAAATTTTGGCCTCCTAAACTGGTTTCTCCCGTTAAGAAGAATACTAATATAAAGATTCATAGTAATGTTTGAGAAAATTCTTTGAACCCGCATTTTTATATATATTCCAAACCAATTTAGAGAATGTACAGATAAAAATTCGAAACCAGCTCAAATAAAGAGTACAGCAACATATATATAAAAATACATGCACATACTATTTTTATTTGATGTTTATATCTTTGTTTTTTTACAAATGCAGGGCATAATAAAAAAGCTCATTACACGAGCGGCATGTAAAAGGTTTTAACGTCGAGCATCCTAGTAGCATGAAACATAACAAACTACGGATAATCGTGAAACGAATCGTCACGAGCTCTCTTCCATACGACATGCACGTGCGATAGGACAGGGATTGTAATATTAGGTAATGGAGTCGAGTGGTGTACAAGAGCGACCAACCGGAAGTCAACTTCGCTAACCCCCTGTCGTACAATCATCCCCCACAACTTTGACGAATGTTGTGTGACGTGCACACAACTGTGTATGCAGTATAGGGTGAACCAAATTTGACGAGCGTTATTTGTACAGAAGGTAGATTCTGAATAACGACAAATTCTGAATAAAAAGGTCTTTGGTTGTATTTTTTTCTTTACGATATACTATTCCCTAAGAATTTACATAATACGCGGGCGAATTGGTTATCAGCAATTTATTTTAATATCCCATGAACGGTACATTGTAAAAACCAATATACAAGAACTTCAGACTCTTCAGAAGTTTGCGCGTTAATTGTTGTGCTAATTTTTGGCCCAACTTTTGGGAGACTCAGTATTCGTGTATGAGTTAAGGCATCTTCTCACTTTAAACGCCTCAAAAATAGGCTGTTTTTGCGATTTTTTTTCGAGGATTTTTGCTTAAAATTATGGGATAAAACGGATCCTATGTAATAAACACATCTTTCAAGTACATGAAAAAATTTTTATTTTATTTTTTTAAACAATTATTATAATACATCAGTAGCATTGAAAAACCCGTGTAAAAATGTTATGGTCGTGGCTTGTTGATGGTATCTCCGAGACGGGTCGTCTGAAACAAAAAAATAAAACTGTTTTAGATTCAGTATGTCAGTGGCTATAGCGCATATCATCAGATTTTTGATATTCGCGAAAATAACAAAATGGCGCACGTTTTTCGAAAAAGTAAAAAAAAACCACGATTTTTTTGCAGTTTTTTGTAAAAAAAAAATTCTTAAAATCAAAATTTAAAAAATCTGATGATATGCGCTATAGCCATAACTATGAAGCATATGTCATTCAAATTTCATGACAATCGGCCGGATAGTTTCCGAAATTTCATCAACAAAGCACCGAAAAACCTTGTTTTGAGATAACTGCGTTTAAAGTTTTGGTTGCAGAAAAATCATGAAAAAACCTTACCTCGGGTTAATCAGCGATGCCTGCTCCATACAATGGACCTTCCGATTCTTCGTAGAAGGTGTGTTCGTCCAAAGTAGCTTCCCTTCGTCTCGACCTAGTCTCTTTTGAAGCGTTAGAGCTGCGGCGGTTCCCTACGCGTACGCGATCACTGTCGCGTTTCTCGGCGTATTGAACGGCGATAGGGCCTAGTTTGACACCCATCACCTCCAAAATTTTTAAAACAGGTTGTAGCCCTTCGTTATAAATGCATGCCGCTGTTTGGCAAGCAATTTCCACGGTTTTTCTTGATGATGTTTCTTGAAACATCTTTGTTACAAACTTTACACTTCACATATTGTTGTAATGTAGAAAAAACAAGAAAAAACTGAATAATACTATATCCAGCCGTTGGATCGATGTGTACATCGAAACTTGTATCGTCCGATTTTTTTAATTTTGCTGCACTCGCACTAGCATGACTCGTATCTGCTTCAGACTGGTGTGGAAGCACTCCACGAAATTTTCTTTTTTTAGATTTCGAACTTGGACGTCGCCACGTGGCACTTTGTTGCGAAGTCTTTTTATCCATTATAACAATCCTGAGCGCAGAGATGTTGCCGTTACGAAGTTTCAAATTAGACTGATGAAATAACAGTTTAGCATCGTTGCCGAGTGATTTTCTTTTGAAAAATGCACGTGTTAAGGTCTTATTACATGAGTATAGACCCGAAAACAGAATATACCTAAGCAAGGGGTACTACATTAACAAAAGAACACGGCTATTCAATTGTATAGAGTCAGATATACAGGGACCGTCCGAGCGGCGTGAAAGGGATCGCCGGGTACTCTCAGGTAGTCACCTAACGGTCGCCAAAAAATGTAGTTAGACTCGTCCGATCTTTATGAAATTTCGAGATGACATTTTTGAAGATATGTACTTTCAAAATTAAAAAAAAAAAAAAAATCGATTTTTTTAAATTTCCAAAGTGAGAAGACGCCTTAATGCCTGGCTAGCCTTCGCGTTCGTGCATAAGGCTGGTATTGTAATGTAGCATAATCGGAATGGCACCCCCGCGGAGTAACGTGTTACAAGTAAGAGGGTTCCCCGTTCTGTGGTCAAATAATAGGCGTATATACATATGCATATATGCATTGTAGCTAGAGTTGTGATACATGCAGTAAACCTTCGAAACTGAAGGGTGTTTTTTATATATTTAATACTGGAAGGGTGCGAAGAAGAAACAAGTTACTTCATCACCCCTTCTCTCCGAAACGAAATTCATTTAACACGTTTAATCGCTGAGTAATAAACCGCGTTTCAAATCACATTGTTAATCCGATATAGAAAATTTTTCGAAAGAGGGTAGAGGAAAAGTGGTAATGACAATGCCGGAAATGGTTGACGGAAGAAATTCGCCACCCTGGTCGAATTTCTAGTACGATACAATACACGCATGGGAATAATTTACGAAGGACACAGCTTGGCTTCCCTCGTTGGTCCATAAACACAAAATGAGAGAACATCCCCTAAAGCTTGTGCACAATGCCATGCTGTTCCACGCGAATGTTAAAAATCTCCAGATTTAGTCAAGGATCACCAAAAGCTCTCCACTCCATTCCTACCGGAAGATGAGCTTTTTGTCTCTCAAAAGAATGAAGCGGAAAAGCGGATTCGTCGCGAGGTGTTGGAGAATAAGTCTTGCAAAACAGACAAGTCGTGATAAGAGAGTGGGAGAGAGAGCATTAACACTATGACCGATGTTTTGTAGCTTTTTAGCGAAAACAAGACATCAGGGAAAATAAGGATTTTGTGAGAATAATTCGTGAATCTTAAAAGCTTTTTCGCCCCTTTTGTTTTTCATTGGTCAGGGAAAACCAATGGCTTAACTAAGCCATGACGAATTCATTCAAACGCGTGATAGATAATCGCTTGAAAAACTCTGAAATATCAACTAAATTGAAAAAAGAGAACAAAAATTAATAGATAAGGAATAAATTCTATATTTTTCATGTGATATTTGTATATTTAATTTAATCCTTACGGTGCAATGTGGACGCAAAATACCCAGGACATTTCCTCCCTTCCTTTTATTCCTTATATTCGGTAATATTCGGTAATTCAGGAAATATCAATTTTTTAGAATTTTTTCTGGCACGTCCGGTTTCAGCATCGTTACATCCAGAACAAATATTTAGTCGATTCAACTAGGATCTAGTTAAATCAAATAATTTTTTTTTCCTTGTCTCACAGCCAAATAGAGGTCTGTTTAACTTTAAGAAATTATTTTTTTTCATCACAATATTTTTATATTCTAGATTAATGAAAAATGTAATATATCTATTAAAATGGAACATATTTTTATAGTAAAAATTGAACGAATATGAAGTTGAAATAACAATAATTGTTAAAGCCTCTGCGTATATTTAAATTTAATTTGAATGTTAGTGTCAATTTACTTCCACACCTTGCGCGTACCGGTGTAAGTCCCAAATTTTGTACGAATGGTATCTGGCACCACATTGCCTCTCAGTCATAATCGATCATCGATGAAAGAAACATGTAACTTTCACGTGGTCAATTTAAATAAAGTACTCAAGCAAATTCACTCAAATAAATCGCGTTTACTCTTTTAATTACATCACTTTAAGTACTCAAGTACACTGAGAGAAAAGACCATGGCATATTCCCACAAACTAACATAGTAAAATGTGTTATAGTAAAATTAACTATAATGTATTGACAGAAATATCATATTATAGTTAACTTAACTATAATTGAAATGTTCATTTGAACATACGATCTAAATGGTGTGTATACTAATATCTTAGATAAAAAGTACTATTAGTCGTGGTAAAAAGTTTAACAATACAAAATATGGTAAATACAAAACTATGAACAAGTTGCCATGTAGACAAAAATATGATCAACAGTAGCATATTTTCATTCTGATCGGACCATCGCAATTTTAATCACCTTTACACTATTTACATAGTAATTATTAATTTCCGGTAAGTAAATCTCACTAAAATACTTTATGACAGTAACTATCAACGAAACATTACGATCAATTTTATTTTTTAGCTAGAATAGCTATTTTTTACAGTTACAGTAACCATCTTAATTGCTAATGGCCAGTAACCATACTAGTTATAGTAACAGTACGGCCCTGATAAGCATGTACCATTTTCTTTCATTAATTTACAAAATATCATGTAGCAAAATAATTTTTGTGATAATATCTAGAATTAATTATCCACGTGCCTATCTAAAAAGAGAAAAAAAATCATTTATGCATGTAATTAATAAAAAAAAAAGTCCGCTCGGCGGTATTGAACTCAAAAACATTGAATTGCGAGTCTAGCTCTTGATCCAGCCTGCTAAGTATATCAGCTTATGTTCTTCATAATTATTCAACAACGTTTCAACCGTCTCACGTGAGTGAAAGAGTGGAAAATAATATTTACATTTTATTATTTATAATGTATATATAATATTAATTATACCATATTTAATAATGATATTATTTAATAATATTTTGCTGTGGCCTGCGACCCTGGGTAGGTACAAAAATACACGTTCGTCTTCCTAGACATAGTCAGTCAGGATACTTCTTTAGTTCCCGCAATTAATGCACATCTAGAGCGTAATTCGTATGTGAGAAATGCCTCGACGCTCTGCGCCACGTGGTGACCGGAGCAAGAAGCTTTAACATGAGTACTCGAATAAACGGACCCAAATAGCATTATGTATTTGATTTCAATACAGCTGAAATCTCGCTGAAACGAATAAAAATTTGGTTGATTCGAATTTTAAAAAATTCGAATAAACGATCCTAGTAGATCTAAATATAACTTTTTTCTGGGTGTTGAAGATACGATTTAAAAAAAAATGAATTAAATCAATCTCCAACCAAAATATAAACAAGTAAACGTCGTCGGGTGTGGCACACCCATTCAGCACTTAAGAGGATGGATCAGTCACCTAACCTCACCTCAAATTTTCGAAGTTGAAATTCTTCGATACGGTTTGACCGATTACAAAAAAGCTCTGTCAGCCCACGCAGGACTATGGCAAAAATGGGCTGACAAAGCCTTTTTGTAATCAGTCAAACCGTGTCGAAGAATTTCACTTTTGAAATTTGCAACTATCTCTTTTGCACTCACGGTGGCGAGATACCGACTGACCCATACCCTTAATGTGTAGCTGGGATAAATTGTACCTTGAGGGTTAATATTGAGATAAGTTCCATGTTTTCATGGAACTGTACTCGATTATCTTGCGTGAGATATTGTACTCCAGTTTATTTAACATATACATGTATGTTATCGTGTCAGTTGGAAGAAATTAGATGTGTTTGCATCTTGGAGGTTGGATCTGGGCAATATTGGATCGACGTAGTTGTTATATATCCACGTATATCCATATGCATATATATTCAAGTGTCTACACTGCAATCGTAACCGTTATAGATCTCCCCAAGATTCAGTTACGGAACGATGTGTTTGTGCACCTGTATTCTGAATTGGAGGGCTTTGAGGTCGGTTTACACATCGTGTATATACATATTCCTGATGGTCACGCATTACTAGCTATCCGTTACACGTCCCGAAGATTACAATTCTGTACATAGTATGTATTTTATGTATATATATGTACAGAAGTATAGTGTGTATAATATGTATCACGTTCATATGCATACTATGTAATAAGACGTGAACTAAATATTTTATGTACAGTCGAATTGATATAGAAAAATCTTCAAAAATATTACAAATACTCACATCTAGAAAAAAGTTTTATTTAGATTTAGTAGGATCGCTTATTCGAATTTTTTAAATTTGAATCAATAAAATTTCTATTCGTTTGAGCTAGAAAGCTGTATTTAAATCCAATAGATAATGCTATTTCGGTCCGTTTATTCGAGTACCCACGTTAAAGCTTCTTGCTCCAGCCACCACGTGGCGCACAGCGTCGAGGCATTTCTCACATACGAACTGCGCTCTAGATGTGCATAAATTGCGGGAACCAAAATAGTACTATTACATTGACTAACTATGTCTAGGAATACGAACGTTAATATTTGTACCTACCCAGGGTCGCAGACCCATGAAAATATTATTAAACAATATTATAATTAATAATTCATAATTATATCATAATAATAATATAATTTTTATTTCAACTTCATATTCGTTCTATTTTTAAGATAAAAATATTATTAAATAATATTATAATTAATAATTCATAATTATACCATAATAATAATATCATTTTTATTTCAACTTCATATTCGTTCAATTTTTAACATAAAAATATGTTCAATTTTAATACGTATATTAAATTATTTCATTAATCAGGAATATAAAAATATTGTGATAAAGAAAAAAATAATTTCTTAAAGTTGAATAGACTTCTATTTGGCCGTGAGACAAGGAAAAAAAAATATTTGATTTAACTAGATCCTAGTTGAATTGACTAGATGTTTTTTCTGGGTGCACTCGCCAAATATTTTGATTTTGGAAACTGCATATAAAATATTGATCCCTCGAACCCTCTAATTCCAAGAGGACATAAAAAATATTCATTTGCCTATTATCTTCGTTTCAAAGATGTTGAAAAGATTTCATGTATCGAAATTTGAAAATTGTGAAAGGTTCTATTTTTTGGAAAGGGGAATTTCCGTAATTATTTCATGGTACACCCCATATGCGAACGGACTGCAAGAGCTTGCAGTAAATTATACACACATATATATATATATATATGTTGCATGTGGCTCTCGTGTGCAACGACCACATGGTATTTGCACGATGTCATGCGCGTCTCCCTTTTGTCGCGTCCACGAACGCAGTCCGGAGTACATGTGCTAACAAAAGGGATATGTGAACACACATGTACACACATACATGCACAGGCCCATTTGCTTTCTTGGACGGTTTTGTGTACGATGCAAACGAGTGAACTTCTTATCGTTCGTCGAATCAAAACATCGCTCAAGGCTTGCAGACAGACAGGTCGTGCAAAGGACAACTTCTATCGCGACATAAATCGCAACGATTACATCTACATATACTCGCATTTCTTATTTTTTTTTTTTTTCAATTTGCTAAAGTTCAAATTTTTTTATATCATTTTTTCCAGAATTGATAAGTCAATATTGATAGATATAATTTATTTCTATCTTGTTGTCTTGAATTCCACAGAGTACAATACCAACAAAAGGGCTCGACGAGTAGTTTAAATTAATTCGCTGTTTTGATAAGTTTTGAAAATATTGCCTTTTGGTGAAATAGACAAGTGAAAGAAGGAATAAGTAAAAGAAAAAAATAGGAGACGGAGTGGAGAAAACAAGAGAAAGAAGGTGAAAGCGAGCCAGATTCGTCTGGTCGGGAATTTTCGGGCTCACGGGCGACATCAAAGGACGATTTCGTCACGCGGCCACACTGGACTCTTGTGAACCACCCATACCGGCCGGGGATAAACATACCCCCGTAACACGCAATATATACAATATCTATACATATATTTACAAATATATATACCTGATTTACGTATGAACGCACACAAAAACATGCACACTTGTAGCATTACTTTTCCCTCGCTATAAAGCTTGAAAACTCTCGAGAGTCGGGTATATATTTCAGACAACCGTGCTCACACGCTACATTAATTCGTGGCTCGAATGCGTGAGTTTTCTCTTCCTGTTCATCCTGAGCAATTTTCATTCCGCTCAGTTTGTCTCTTTCTTTTTTTCATTTTTGGCTCTATTTCATATAAATAATGCATAAAAGAATTATAAAAAATAATAAAGAACAATAAAAGAGTTATTTCTACTATCACTTTTATATTATAATATAAAAAGGATTGATGATTTTTATACTTTGAATATAAATTCTATTTCTTCTTTCTCTTTTTCTTCTTTTGGTTTTATTTCACTTTTTCATTCTTCATTTGTTCTTTTCTCTTTTTCTTTCGTAAATTCCACTTTTTGCGCGCTTTCCTTCTGTTTGTCCACTAAGCCAAAATATAAAACAGTGCAAAAAAGCCTCGAAATTCTAGACGCCGAAGATTGATAGCATTAAAAAGAGAAGTTTTTGGGGGAAAAGTATTAAAGTGCCAAGGAATGCACGGATTTTATTCGTATAATTGAAGAAAATTCAGACGATATTCCGTTGCATAGATTTTCTGTATAAACTCTTAATAATTCATGAATAGCGTCCGATAGTGCCAATTATAAAATAACGAACTGCATTCGCCCATTCCCTATTTTTTCTCTCTCCTTTTTATCCTATTCGACTCGGGCATCATACCCCCGGGAGAGAGAAGGAGAATGGGCAAAAGAACGTTGCGAGAATACTCGCCGATGAGAAGCGAAAAAAAAAATTTCTCTTTGTACCGTCAAAGGATTGAGGCCCGGATACGAGGCAAAGAGCCCGGGAATACACGAGAACCAATGGGGAAATGAGAGAACGCTTTTGGCCTCTCTTTTTATCCTGGACCACTCCATTTATCAGCTAGAAAACACATACATCGTACGCGTACAGTGCACAGAAATTTTTTAACTTTTTGTTTGAAAAATACTTTGAGAAATTTCACTGTATAAATTGATTACGAAAAATCGATTTAAAAATTTGTTATATTTTTCAAATTCTTTTTTACTATACATTTTTTTTTATATAGAATATTAATCGACATTTGTATCCATGAAATGTTATCGAACTTTCATTTTGTAATAAATATTGATTAATGGAAAAATCATTATTTTAAAATGAAGTTTTCTTATCAATAACCAAGACATGGTTATTTTAATGCCAGTCTAATAGATAAAATGATGAAAAAAAATGTATCAATTTTGCGAATTTTAATTGACTTTTTGTTTACTGTACATTTTCTAAGTTCCAACAGTTATTGGTTGTATATTATTCGAGTTTTGTATCCAGAACATATAACGAAACTGATTATGGATGAAATTCATAGTGATCACAAGCGCCAAAGGGCGCTTGTGATCACCCTTTCGAGCAAAGTGAAAGACAGAGACAGAGACAAAAGAGGAGACCGGACGTGCGGACGCGCAAGGCTTTTCAATTACAAGACGTCACGTCCAGAAAAAGCTTTCTCTCTCTTTCTCTGTTCCTCTTTCTCTTCTTTCGTCCCTAAAGACGCACGAGAGGCCCCCGTGGCGCTTGCTTAATGGCCTGTAAGAAAATTCGATACAGTGAAATGTTTAAATATATATATACATCTGTATATTATAGGTATACATATACACATGAAAAATCGAGAGCGCAGACCAAGGTTTTTCCTTGCATAGAATGTATTTTTTTTTGTTTTATTACCCAGAATAAAATTGAAAAACCAAAAAAATTATTTAATTTCAGCAGACCGTTCGATCATTGTGTTCTTCCCTCTTTTCAATGAAAATAAGCCTCCAAAAATGAGAACTAACTGTAGTGAAAAAATATAAATTGAAGAAAAGCTAGTAAGGAATATTTGTGTTTGTAAATTCAGTAAATATTTACAATCGCGACTTCCGCTCAAAACTGCTCCAAATTTTCTCTTTTAACCATTCTTACGAATGATAAATTACGCGATTGTAAATATTTACCGTAAATTCAAACAAGTACGAATAATAAAAGGAATAATAAGGAAAAATCATAAATGATATAAATAATAAAGAAAAATAGTTATTAATATAAAAATTATTAAAGAACGAGAAAAAGAGATCAGAATATTATTGTAAAAAGTTATCGTGCATCTGTCGATGACAGAAGTCATTCTCCAACCTACATGTGTGTCAGCCAATGCGACATGTAATGACAGGGAGTCACAGCATGTCCCTTCGCAGCACTTTGCCTCGCAAAAGGGGTTTGTAATGCCTGTACGTAGATCCAAAAAGAAAAGCTTGCTACAAACAAACAAAAAATGGAAAACGAAATAAATGTATTCACAAGCTTGCAGCCTTTACCGGAAGACATTTGCGTAAGTTTTGTACCTCTTAGATTGCCGGGATACGAGCTTCAACGATCAACGTGCACGGTTGTACGTGTTCTTTGTGGCACAAAACGGTGATCGCGACGAAAGAGCCATTCTTGAAACGTAAAGGAAACATCAAATTGGTTACAGACAGAAGAATCAAAAAGGAGATTGAAAGAAAGAGGTTGAGAGTGAAGAGAAAGACACGTGAGAATTGTAGAAACAATGACGAAGCTCAACAGAGCTCAAACTTGAAAGACAAAAATCTGGAGTTGAGCTACGACTTCCACGTTACTGGTTATTGAACGCTGTATACACGGATGTAACAAAAATCGATATAGATTTTATGAAGTTGCATGAATTGAGGATTCAATTGTTAAAAAAAAAGTTTTTAGCCTTTTTTCAATCCGATTAATTCCTAATGAGTTATCAACTATCAAAGTTGAACTAATCAGCAGCCTTATACTACGCTCCGCTCACCTAATGACGCTAACTACCAAAAGCGCTCCTGATTGGTCTAATTTAAATCATTGATAGCTCGGTAACGTTTCGTCGAATCTAAAAACGTACAAAAACTTTTTAACTCAGAACTTTGTTCCGCGTGCAACTCAACTTGTTAATATTCAGTTCTAAGACACCCTGTGTACACAATGTTATATAGATCAGAAAAAGACGGATACTCAAGAATCTGCCGGTGGAAATGGTGAAAACGTGACCCGAATGTTTACATTTCTCTTTGAATTTGGATGAGGAAAATGAAGAGACCCGGGATACGCGACTGATTGTACAAACGTACATGCGCAAAGAACTGCGTGCATCAATCGTTCCGAGCTACGAGACGTGTGTGTTATTCGCGCTCAACCTTAAGAGGTATTCACCCCCGAGAAGAAATTCTTTCGTCAAGCTATTTGGCCACGATTACAATCGTTAATCAAAATTGTAACTGTTTCCAACTCCAAACATTCCCAACTGGATTTTCTTACTTCCTGGTAGAGTTCTGGCGAAAATAATTCGGCTTGGAACGTGCCGATTAAACGTCTGCCTCGAAATATTTACGGTTATTGTATATTAAGGTGGAAAAATATACGAACAATGTGAAAACGATTTACTCAACTCGCACGATCTCACGACCCACTTCCCAATTCATTTTTTAGTAACTTTAGAGGGCTGTTTAAAACAGGGAGGAAAATAGAAATTAAAAAAAGGCTAAATGTTTAATCCTATGCCAATTATGATGCATATTTTTTTGTTTGTGGCGTCCGTTCATTTACAGCATTTTTCCCTCTTATTTAAATCTCTCGTTAGCGTACCTGAAATTTATGATCAACGTTTTGCATGTTATGCTACATATCCCCATCGACCCACCCCTAATACCTGCACCACCATTTCTCTCCTTTTCTCCGTCTCGCTCTTTCCTTGTTTCTTGCCGGAGGCTTTCCCTAGTCCGACTTAATTAAGACTTAAAGGTCCGTTTAATTGGCACGTAAGTAATACCGTATATATATATGCATATACTGCAGGAAACCGCGTGTGGCCACGTCAAAATGCCTCCAATATATGTTTTCTCTTCTTGTGTGTTAGAGGTGCTCGACTCTCACCCTCGAAATATCCCCATCTTCAACCTTCGTCAGCCCTTCCGAGCTCAATTCTGACCTACGATGAACATCAAAGAAAAGCTTAGAACACTTACAGACGCCCACCATTTTGCAACCAAATCGCCATATTTATATCAGCCACACATATTCGAAGGAATTGATAATTATTTCGTAAATAATTATTAAAATGTAAATGAATATTCCGAGTGCAATGAGTTATGAATCAATTGATCATTGATATTACTAGCTGTGCATTTACGAAAATGTATTTTTTTTTTTTTTTTTTTTTCTAAGGGATTGTGGAAAATCTTACATGAGACACAGGGTAGGGTCCGCACTACGCCAGTGTGTGGGATTCTTATCCACTAAAAACCACACACCCTGTTCCACTTGAAAAAGTTAAATCCCTTGAAATTTTATATTAAAAAAATGTACATAAAAAAGATGAATGTATAGAAAAGATACATTTTTAAAAAATTTCATGTTCATACAAATAATTGAAATTAACTTTTAGAGGACCGACATATTTTTGGACGACTTTTTCAGTTTAAGTGTTAGAATTTTTATATTATGGTATATGAATTGTATACCAAAAAAGATGGCGCTGCCTCCGCGCCACTATAGTGGCTCCCGGTCCTCTAGAGGTTAATGGCATAGCTGTACCCTCGGCTTTGCTATCGTCCATCCATATCTATTGTGGCTGTTCATATTTTCATCAGTTTTATATTACATGAGAAAAAAATTCAATTCCGTATTAAACAATGTATTGAAATATTACACGGCCTATCTCCTTGCTATTCTCTTTCCATTTTAAACATAATTTTTCAGTTTTTTTCACATAAAATACTCCAAAAAAGATGCTCAATTTTCAAATTTTTCATCACTTCACTAAAATAACTGTAACTTTTTTTCTGTCCAAAATTGAAACCCCAGCCACCACTCATTCTCTTCGTTTTTGAATTATCTTCAAATTGGTAATTCGTTTTTTTTGTTTATCTATATTTTTTTAATTACTGATGAGTTTTTAAAGTTGAACATTGAATAAAAAATTTGAACTTTTTTTCACATTTCCTTAAAAAATAATATATCGGAATTTTATACAGCCTACAACCTGGTGTGAATCATGAGCTTTCTTCCTGCGAAAGATTCATCGAAATCGGTTCCGTGACTCCGAATTGAAAAGCGATCAAACATTTCTTCGCCAACAGATTTTTATATATATAGAGATTCAATATTCACTGCTCTTTTAGTTTTTGCCATTATATTCCCCATTATTGATTTATTATCAAAAATATATTTCATGACGATTATTTTAATTTTCACTATTATTTTTTCCGTTGCATTTTTTACCCCTGTTGTATTTTACCATTATAAAATGTTGAATATTAATTATAATGTTATATTTATATAGTTTAAAATTATCAAATATTACAGTTATACATTTTATTTCTCGAATTTACTATTGGCACGCGTTGGAGTCTTACCGAAAATTCTTTCGCGTAAAAAAAAAGCTTTTACTTTTATGTGGGATTGAGTACAGGGTAAAAAAAAGAGGGTGAATGAAAAGAACGGAAGTTTCGAGAGGCGAGTATTCACTCGTTGAAGGGTTGAAGGTAGTGGAAGTTTCACGCGTGACTCACACGCACCCTGGTTGCCCTCACGCAAACGCGTTTCATGCATTTGTCAAGCTTTTTACCCCCACTCACGTCAATCTCCCTTCAAAACCTTTCACCCGGTGTGCCCGCAACTCCGCAAATTTCTCAAATCACAATCTCTCGCGTATTTATGATTCCATCTAGCGTGTACAAGCTCTCTCGCGACTCACCGGGCTCTTTGCTTCTTCAACCCCTATAAACGAGCTTTGAATTTTTTATTTTACGCCTGGACGGAGAAAACACGCAGGAGCGTGCCCTGCCGTTCGCGAGTGCATGAAAAAAAAAAAAAAAAAAAAAAAAAAAAAGAAATGGTGGTAGAGCTTTAATACCCAACTGCTTTTGGGGTCGTTCAGAGTATCCACTGTTTTCGTACATTTCCTTTTTTCATCTCTCTCGTTCGCTCTGTCCTCCTCCCTTCATGCTATTTACCTCTTTCTCTCTTTCCGATTTTTCGTTTATCTATATCACGTTTTCCCATTTTTCCCTCCTCCCTCACCGTTATTTCTCCCCTTCTTTCAACATTTTTCTGCCTGCGCTGCGAAACTCCCAACTCGAATTGGATTAGATCATATCGTATAGAATCCACGCTTAATGAAATTGACCTGTTTTTTTGCTATTCCACCTATTTTATTCATTAATCTTTACTGGCCATTGCAGAAAGTACAAATGTCAGATATATCGAGTTTTTGGCAGAGAGCCCTTCTATGGTTATGTAGCAGTTCCAATTGTCTCAAAAATGAAGAAAAAGTTCTTTAGATTCATGAGTTGTATTTTTTCAAACTAGTTTACATTATATTCAATCATATTATTCATTTGTTTTTAATTTTAATATAAAGTAGAAGAGAAATCACGCTACGATATGTTTGTAGTGTGAATTCTCAGAATTGTAGTCTGAAAAGCAAATGATTTCATAAAGGAAGAATTTGCCTATCGTATTTCTAACGTCAAACCGTCTCAGTTGTTATAAAATATTCCATAAAGTGTTTAACGATTATTAACATTTTTTTCCTTTTCCTCTCGAACGTACGAGTTTGCAATTCGATTTCAAAAAGATTGCAAACACGGGGGGCAAGTTAGCAAACACACCAAACCCTGGTTCTATTTTTCTTTATATTCCCTTTTACGTATCTCTTCCATAAGTGATTTCGTTTTTTCTCATTTTCAACTCCGTGAAGAATCGTAGCCCATGTAATTTTTTGCAATATCTCATAGTGCACGTGCGGATGTGTGCCCATTGTATATAATTCGTAGTAGCATCGATTGGCTGATACACAAGACAACCCTCAACGGCAAGCTTATATATATAGTCCGTTCAAGCACTCGTCATGTCCTCGGGGCTTCGAGAGGATCTCTCGCTGCTGCTTTCTGGTTTCTGTAGTACGCTTCCCGTAGTCTCCTCGAGTATTGTGTGAGAGAGAGACATAGAGTTCTAACCCATGCGATAGAGGCTTTGGTTGAACGATAGGAAGGAGAAAAAGCGAAGAGCCTGGATAGATTGAGTTTCGAGTTGTGCGCCAACAAACTCTTACTCTCTGTTTCACTCTTTCTCTCTCTTTCCGACTTTGCTTTTGAGCTTTCTCAGTTGCTTTTTCGTGCACTCTTTGTCAATATATATTTATATACAGAATGCCCCAAAAGTCGTGTTCAACATTTAGCCTCAACTTAGATAAATCGCGATATTCTGAAGAAAAAAGTCTTTTTCTATTTTTTTTTCTCGGACGTACCATTCATGAGATATTAATTAATTATCAATAGGCAATTCGGTGCATCGTATGAAGAATGCGTATTAGCTGTTACTACTTGATAAGATCTCATCAAGCTCGCTGTGACAAGAAAAATGGATAAGAAGATCTTAAGGGGCCAGTCCACTTTGACAATTTCAAAAAATCGATTTTTTTTACTGTTTTCGAAAGTACATACATTCAGAAATATTGTGTCAAAATTTTATGAAAATCCGAGCTCTCTAAGTATTTTTTTTTTATCTGAACTTCAGGACCTCATTTCGTCTACCTGAGCGTATAGCGCGCTCAAACGCGTTTTTCTCGAAACAACGTTTTCAAAATCTAGCTCCATCGTATCTCTAAAACTAAAAAACCGATTCTCTTGAAATTTGAACCACATATTGTAAACATGATTCGCAACAAGATGACCCTCGATGGTTATAAAATTTTGATTTTTACTCTTTTTTTTGTGAAAAATTGCGAAAAAAACGCGTTTTTTTTACTTTTTTCGTTTTTCATCTGCCATTTTTTTATTTTTTGATAAAATTTTATATCCGAGGGTCATTTTGTAGCTGGTGTTATACTGAATCTAATGGACTTTGATTTTTTTATTTCAGATAAGCCGTTGCCGAGTTGTGATGGAGCTATCTAGCCCACCTATTTTTGAGGCGTTACGTTAAACTATAGTTTTTGTACTTAAAAATTAATAAAAATGAATTAAAATTTTTTTTTATGTATTTCAAGATTTTATTTATCAAACCCAACAACTTTTATATTCATATCTTTTATAAAATCCTCAAAAAAAAAATCGCGAAAATAGCCTTTTTTTCGTGGCTCCAAAGTGGACTGGCCCCTTAAGTCAGAATAGCGCGATCTACTGAGTCTGCAAATCTTGAGCATAATTTTTGAAACGTCCTGTATATATTTATATATTGTGTTATGGAATAGAGTGTAGTGCTGGGTCTGTGAGCATCTCACTTTGTAGGAAGAACATGGCAACAGCAGCAAGTATAGAGAAAGAGAGATAGATACATATATTTATGCACATAGTATATATATATATAACGAACAGCCCTCGAGGGTCGATGCCAGGTCCGAACTCTCCATCGATAAATACACTGTCCAAAGTTCGGCCAGGCGTGTTCCATCGGGAGTTCACCCCCGCCAGTTCGCCTTTTCGTTACACTACATAGTATTTCGAGATCCTGGCTATCGCTTTTCCTATTTTTTCCTTGCTTTTTTTTCGATTCCGCCGCCTTTTTTTCATTTTTATTTTTCCTATCCGGCGCGTGCATCGCTCGAAATCAATTCCATATAGTAAACCCTACTGTCCATGTACACAAGTAAGTACCTGTATATATCTATATATCTATGGAAAGATAGACGCTGGAGAGCAAAGGGCTCCCCCACACAAATGCCCACGTTCAACGATTCAATTCGAATATAAAATACAAAATGAATTGAAGAGGAACTCTCGGAATCGAAAGGGTTCGCAAACCGCTCAAAATATATTGCAGAGGTTTGGCTACTTCGTGACACAAGTTGTGGCCCTTGAACTTTATTTATGTCTTCACTGTGGCATGAATATTTCGAAATGTTGATAAATTCAATTAACAATGAAGTAGGAAGAGAAGTTTTAGCTGTGTTTTCAGGCTAATCTGTAAAGTGCTAAAAATACATTGAATTCGTTGCATTCTTACATAATAATGACTTGATATCTCGTAAAGTTGGGCCGAAGATAAAAATGGCGGAGTACTTTTCTTCTAAGAATCGCACGATTCTCGTCTCTTTAAATTTTTAGTGCTACTTTCGGTAAACCCCGTATGGTTACAATAGAGATAGCAGATAACGTTTCGGGAATAGCAGGATACATACCAGACCTAATATAAATGCCACGCGACCATGTTTATTCTGCGTCCTTAAGATCATCCCCCGTTTAAAAAAACTCACTCCCATAATTTTTGTCTAAAACCCCACCATTGGATCCTCATCAGTTCTTCTTCCCATAACACACTTTTTACTCTGAAGTGGATGAGGTAACGTAGAACTTTTTCCATCCACACCCCTACTATTATCCTTTTCTTCGATTTCTTTCTTTCTCTGGATAAGGCGCAATGGGCACGAGAGATGCTTCAATGGGCGTGCTTTTCACCACAAAACGCAGGCTCAATTCACTCGATGGCTGGAGCTACTCAACACAGAACAAACACAATTCTGCCTCGTGTCTCGAAGCTTTAGTTGTTTACGAACTAGAAATTTCGAGCTGTCGTTTTTGTTCAGCTTTTCTCTTTCTCTCTTCGTCTCATTCTCATGATAACCAAAGGACGACAGGTCCTTTGGGATTCCTGCCAATATACATATATACATGTATCATCACGAGAAAAAGTAACTTATGTACTTTTTCTTTTGTTTGTATATATACTTGATACAAATATGTATGTATATGTATCTTATGACTGGGGCAAATCGCACCAACATGCTTTGTGCAATACTTTCTGCAGAGAACATTTTGTAGTATCAGACACTGCGTGTGGTTGCAACTGACGCTGTTCGCTATGGAATAAGAGAGGTGATGCAAACAAAGTCGTAGTAGAAAACAAACATTATTAACAGTATTATCCCCCGTATATACATTCTTGCTTTTGTAATTCAACACGAAACTGGTAACGCGAATGAAGATCAAACAAAGCTGGTAGTTGAAGTGTACAGTTATTTGTGTATGAAGTACACGTGCATGTTTATGTTGTACGTATGTATATGTGTATAATCAGTGCGTTTCGTTATCCTCGAACGAACAAGATACATCTCATTTCAAACTTCTTACAAAAGCCCTATTTTAGAATATATATGGCATGGACATCCATATGTATGTGAAGGTTGGAGAATCAGTTCACATAACCCGACAGGTTGTCAAGAGAGTGTTATACGCACGTACGACGAATCGGCGAAACCGCCCGCGAAAACGAAGACGCAGATGGGTTTTGCACCAGTGAGCAATATTTTACCATGAAGTAGTCTGAAACGTTTTACCCTATTGGGGTCTTTCCCCCATTAAGCCGAGAAACATTGAGAGAAACTATACCATCAAGCTGGAGATATAGTTTTCCAGATGGCGTTAAATAAAAGGTACAGGGTGTCCTAGAATTGTATGTTAATGCTGTGAAATAGATGGGGAATGCAATATCGAGGAAAAAATTCATAGAACGTTTTTTAATCCGATGAAGTCCAGATGAGTTATTGATAATTAAAGTTGAACTTGGCGTTGATGGACTGAGCACCTTCCCCTTTGATTGGTTCAACTTTAACAATTAATTACTTGTGCCCAATTTTTCGAATCAATTAATGTTTAGTCTTTTCTGTTTGGCATTTTGTCTTGAATCTGATTTGATGGTATTGAACAGCATTTGTGAGACACCCTGCACGTTATAGGCTGTACATATTGACTTAGGAACATAGAAACGTATCTGCAGAAATAAAGGTTTGGTTGTACAACATGTATTACTGCTGGCTCCGAGACTTTTTGATTAAGTCGAGGAGAAAGCAGCATGCTGTTCCAGAAGGAGAGCAAAAGACGAGAGAGAGGAAGGAAAGAGGAGAGGGGGAGGGGGCTCGACGCAGCAACAGCTCGAGATTATTGAAAAAATTGGTGATGCATCGGCCTCATCTTTCAACGAACATGTATATGTATGTATGCGTGTGTGTGTACATGGCTACTACGTAGCTCGTAATTGTTCACATACAGCGTACCCATACAATGCAATATTAAAGTCAATACTCTCTGTATTTTTGGTAACTGGTTGGTAGCAATATTTTCTGGCAAATGACTTTTTTTAAAATTCATCAAAACTTCACAGATTGACGGGATTAAAATCGTATCAATTTTTCATAAACATCACAGCGACTGTACAATTTTTGTTTAAATTTGAAACCCAACAACTTTTTTTCAATTGCTCAATCGTGATTTTTTCAGCGTTTGGAAATATTCACGGCGATCGATGGATTTTCGTCGATGTATAGGACGAAATATTGTGGTGCGGTAAAAAAATTGAAATCGTCGTAGAAATTACGGTACTCCAAAAAACGCTGTAATTAACTGATCACTGCAATATCCTGATTAATAATTAATGTCTCATCTTCGGTATGTAGGAGAGAAAAGTGTCTGATAACTTTTCTCTCCAGACTTTCGCGATCTACTAGTTTGTAAACCGTGGGTACCACTCTCTGAATACCCTATAAACGCGCAACATCCAAACAAAAACAACGATTCTCCTTCGCTTATAATTCTCGTATACTGTGTCCTCCCCTTTATAGCTATAGACACATGAATTATACGTGTTATGCGACGCAACAGGAAAAAGAAAAGAATTGTACGTGTGGTACTCGAATGGGTCAGCACCGGTCACGTGCTTTTTCCCTCAATTCGTATGATTTATTAACGATCTTTTTTTTATATTTTATTTGTCGTAACAGCTGCGATTAACTTTATGAGGATAACGTGATATAAACTGAGCAGTGAAAATGGGTCATCGGTATTGCTACATAAGAATATAACCAACACAAAAATAAACGCGTCTAATTCATAACCATTTGAGATATTACAAAACGATTCATTATGTTTCTTTTGCATCATAATAAATGTGGAAATTAACAAATGTCAATAAATATTGTAATTGCTTCTTACCTCTTCTTTTCGTTTTTACACTCAATGTTCATTAATGTCGTCCTTCATTTTTTATACCGTAAAGTACAATTACTGGATCAATATACCTGCCAGTAATTAAAAGGGCTTGTGGCGTCTGTTATCGTTAACTTTGTTTCTTGTCGCGAGCTCGAGGAAAAAGTGCGAGATAAAAGTGAAAGAGAAAGAGGAAAAGAGAGAGCGAGATTGAAAGAGAGAGAGAGAGAGAGAGAGAGAGAGAGAGAGAGAGAGAGAGAGAGAGAGAGAGAGAGAGAGACGGAGAATGGAGGAAGGCCAAGGTGAAGTGCCCGTGTCTGGCACCAATCGTGTTAGCGCCGTAGCGGAATCGAGTTTACTTACCCAAGCACCCTCCACCCCCCTTTTTCCACCCTAATTTTTTTTGCCTAGGCCTGTGCCTTCGTTGACTGCGAAAAGTGCGAGAGTTGACTAACACGATTTCGTCGATCGACCGACACGCCCAGGAATGACTACGGCTATGGTAAAACTTAGCTCCCTCTTTCTTTTCATCCCCTTCCACGACTCTTATCTTTATGTCCTGCAATGAAAGGGTGTCGCTTTGAAAACACTGAATTTCAATCGAATTATCCACAATTTCAAAATGGCGGAATTTTCATCGTTATTAATCGATAGAAAACATTGACCTTTTCTCAATTAGATTTCATCGCGAACCGAATTAACGAATATCTAATATTAGAATGAACACTTAATTGGTCTGCCTTTCAGCTCAAGTCTCAAACTAATTGCATTCATTTTTACTACAAAAAGTGCCATAAAAATAAAAGAGTACTAAGTAAATTGTTTTTAATTAAACTTTTATGTGACTAGATCAAATTTCTTAACGTTTAAGAAATTAAGAAAAATTTATATGAAACAGAATTGAACACTTTTTACCAGTACTAGGCCGCTGCAAATCAAAAAGCTATTGCTCCGAGTGAATGAATAACAGAGTTCGAAAACGTCAATGGATTATTGAATAGTAGTATTGCTGGAAAATTCGAATGCACCTTTTCTGAGTGTCGATCATGAAAACAATAATTTTGACAGTATCGTAAGTGTAATTTGTTACAAAGCATAGAATACCTTTCCATTTGTTTAAAAACGAAGAAATCCCATGAGTTATGATAAATGATTGCTAACGAGACAACGAAACAACACACCCTTCGCATTCTTGGCCCAGGATTAAAGCCGGAAAGAGCAAGGGATGCGTGATTTCATGGAATTCTCACTCGGTAAACTTCACCAGAGAGAATACCGCCCTCTCCTCTTGCAACCTTGCGTCTCTCCGCGGGTTATTAATATCTGTTCCGTACGGCATACCGGGGATCGCTCGTGCTCACCCCTTTCGCCATTAAAGAGCTCGTTTCGCCGGGAGATCTTTTGGCCTGTTCTGCACTATAAACGCGGCGGACGATTAATCGGCACGCTAGTGAAAACAATTAATCTATCTATAAATGTGGAAAAAAGCTTTCACGGCACTGGTCTTTTATATAATAGACGGTGAAATCCCAAATCCATATATGGAGTGTCCCAAAAGTTACTCCCAAGATTTATAGCGCAAATAGATTGTAAAATTCTGAAGAGGAATGTCCTTAGGCATTTTTCTCTATGATGCAAATTGATGAGATAATAAAATTAAATAGTGATAGCCAATCTCGTCAGTCGATAAAACGTGGATGAGGTGAGCCTGAAGCGTTTTCATGTGAGACTGTTCATTGCAGAAGAGTTTACGAGTGAGACTGTCCATTGTAGGAATAAGGAAGCACGTGCCTCCCTATTCCACGTCTGCCACTCTGCCTATCTCTTATAGTCGAACTAGATTGATTGCCGCTAATAAAGTATTATCTCATTCACGCATATCAACGGGAAAAATGGCGAAGAACTTTTCTTTTCGGAATTTTTTCATCTATAATTACCCTAAAATCCTTGGGTACGACTTTTGGGATACAGTGTATATGTAAACGATATTTTTCGATCGATTCTAACTTGTATTATCTCCTATATCCTGCGGTTCCTCCCAAGGGATCGATTCGCGAGCCTCGTAAGAATGTTTTTACACTATATATAGTACGTATATTTATCGTACCAAACTAAGGCGATCACCACCACGTTTATGGTACTCCACTTTTACGGTAAATTCTATGCCTCCGGAGAGTCCGATTGGTTTTCGATGTCGTCCTTCTCTACTTTGTCCTTACAAGTCGTAATTTTCCTCTCTCTCTCTTTTTCTCGCTGTCGTTCCTACTGCAATTGGAAAACTTTTCTCGTAATCTCTGTCGCATAAATTCTGCTCTATGGTGTGCTCCGCTGCTTTGGTGAAAACCGGAATAGCATCTCGCGTTTCCTTCAACGGAGGAACCGGATTTGTGAGCTGAACGAGGCCGATGATCGGAAATTTTTATCGATAAATTATTCCGATGTAGATACGACATCGATCAAATTTTTCATCGTAACGCATGGGCTCAAATATTAGTAAGCACCCTATTGATTTATAATTAAATATCGAAATTTAAATACTTTGCTTCGGTTATCACATATGAATATTGCGTAATAATAATAAATAACAATAATATAATGAAGAGTGCAAGAAACAGCGAAGCTCAAAAAGTGAGTAAAAATGATAAATTCTGTGGGCAACGTTGCTTTAGGTGGCAATTTCATACCAACCTATGTTTTGTTGTTGTAGAGAATGGAATAACGGTACATCTTGTGCTTCTTTCAATTAAATATTAGCCCCCTTCGAAAAAAGCAAAACATGGCCTTCCGCGTGTGCATCTGCTTCAGCGCGTACAAAGGATCTCGGGGAAAGTCTCTTCGTCTAATTATTCCACGGAGCAAAAAGCCCCAGCGGCAATGACGGGGGAACAAGGCTTCGGCTAAGCAGCCCTTTGTCGCATCGCACGTTATTAAATGAAATTAACGAGAGAAAGAGATAGTAAAGAAATGAACGAAAGTCTAAATTCATCACAGATAAGAAAATAGTTTGTTTTTTTTTACAATTAATTAATGGAGGTGTTCTTTAAAATAATTATTTATAGTTGTTTTCCCTGACGTTGATTTGATTGATAATCGTATTACAAAATCCCATTTAGTCCATTATTAATATGATAACTTCATTATTATAATTAAAAATTGGAATCAATTTAGGCAGAATAAGAATTTCATTCGCGTTTATACAATTTCAACTGGTTTCATTAACCTTAAATAATTTCATTTAATAAACTCTATAGTGTTTATTTAAGATTAATGAAACCAGTTGAAATTGTATAAATGCGAATGAAATTATACGGTAATTGTGCTAATTCGCTGTTCTGAGAAAAAACTATCTGGAAAAATAAGAAAGAATTTTTTTTCAAAAGTTTCAAAGAACGAGGAATCCAAACCAAGTTTCGTCGTGTGATAAAAGTTAAAAGAAAAGAGCTTTGGGAAATCCGTTAGAATTCACTGTGAATCGTGCGAAAAGAGCGCCCGAGAGTTTGCGTCTGGCACGACCGCAGCAACGATCTTCTTTTTTTCGTCTACTCCGCGACTGTTAGTCGTCTTGGGTCGTCAGGGAGGACGAAAAAGTTTCTCGCTGGAACATACACCTGACGGGTTATACTATCTACCTTTTTTCTTTAAATGCAATAGTACATTACACACATATATATATGTGTATTTAGACATATATGTAGATGTACGAAGAAGATTCTCTTGCTGACTTTTTTCTTTGGAAGAAAAACTCCCGTCAAAACGAGAAGGCCATGTATATATCGAAGCCAAATTAGTTGTTGACTCTCATATCAAACTCGAAACAGAATGTTATTCGAAATGTTGAAAGTGCTTGGAAATAACGATATGTTGCATTTCTTTCGGATGAAAAAATTTCTTAGGTTTATGTTTATAATTATTTTAGTGTGTTAACTTTTGATTTATTATGATTTTTTTATCAAAGTAATTTTATTCCCCCCAAAACTCCTCCAAAACGATTTTGACTAATGCGACGCTAAGAATAAAGTTTGACTTAGAGACATATACGCCTAGAAAGGTTAAAAATCAGTAACCAAAAAAAATCTTTTTTTTTGGAGAACTGTTGGAGTGAATAGTTTTAAGATTTTTCGTGGTTTAAAAAATACATATTAAGAAACGTTTATAATTTTTTATATTGAAAAAAAGTAAAACATGGCTGTCATACGGCATCGTGAAAAGATTATTATTATTTTTTAATTTTTATTGTTCCTGCGTATACCCTTGCGGGTTTTTACGACCACATCCCATCACTTTAATCCACTTTTCCCCCACTTCACTAATTTCCTTGTTCCTGTGAGACCCTCCAAGAGTATTGCCCACCGCCACTCTTTCCTAATGCACTACTGTATCGCGTTTGCACGAGGGCCAAGGGAAACTGTGGCAAATCCGGCCGATACAGGCGGCTATATTTTTTACTGACAAGGAAACCTTCCCAGGTGTACCCCGCCGATTTTGTTCCGCTTGGAGTATGTTTTTCTACATTGAAATCTAAGAGATACATATTTTTTTTTTTTTTGCGGAAACTCATATTTAAGGGGTGAAACACACCCCTAAAGTTGAGTTCTCCTAGGGGAGGTTGTTCAGTTCCATATATATGCAGACAAGGGGGCAAAATCAAACCAATTGCATTCAATGCTTCATAAAAAGTTATGACTACTCGATCTTTTTCAGCCCTGAGGGGATGAATAAGCCGAAGTTATAGGGGTTGAAAATTAAAAAAACGTTATAACAAACAGAATTTGCTCGATATGGAAGTGAAAAAAATTGCATAATTAACAGTTTCAAAAGTTAAGAGATACATGTTTTTGCATTTTTTGAAAAAATGCATCCTTAAGGGTGTACTACCCTTACATCCGAATACCTTTAATTTCTGTAGATACGTATTCTTTTAAGCATCTATCTGCTAGTTTCCGCAAAAAAGAAAAAATAGGTGTCTCTTAGATTTCAATGTAGAATAACATACTCCAAGCGGAACAAAATCGGCGGGGTACACCTGGGAAGGTTTCCTTGTGAGTTTCAATTGATTAGCACCGTTAGAAACTCAGAAAAACTGCCTCCCGCTCAGCTATTGATGCGCGAGCCGGTGCATGGCTAAGCGGTCACCCAACCAAGTATTGGCCTCTCCTGAGGCTGATTAACATTGAAGATCGCCGGAGCCACACACCGACCGCGCACCCATCGCTGTTAGTGGGGTCGTGAAAAGATTCCTTTTCTAAAACGATTCCAAGACGGTACCGGGTGTACCTTCACCAAAAATCGACTGTCAACAGAAATGGAGTGAGATATTAAACCATATGCCAACATCTTCGGTGTATCATGGCTGATTTTTAGAAAAGATTCAGTTTTAATAAAATGACGAACTTCTAAACAAAAATGGTAATGGCTGAGTCAAAATTTTCTGGTTTTCTGTCGAAAACAAAAAAAACTAGGAAATACAGATAAAGAATCCTATGAGACTCGATAGATAATTGGGTATAAAATTATTATAAAACATGTTTCGCAAATCAGTCGAGAGAATTTCGAAATTCATCTGGTATCAGGTTTTTAAATGGTAGTCTATTCAGAAAGCCATGAAAAAAGTTGGAAATTCTTCTCGAAATGTGTCCTTTTAGCCAGGAAAAACCTTCATCGTATTGCCCCAATAGTTAAAAAAAAAAAAAACGTTTTGCTCGATTCTTGTTTATCCCTACTACGTGTATATGTTTTCTTAATTTAGACATAATTAGAATAACAAAAGAAATAAAAGATTAAGATAGAAGTGAATGAAAAAAAAAAAATATTGAGTGCGTGTCCAACAAATTTGGCTTATTTATAAAGTTTGGGAAGACCTATGGCACGGAAGGTTTGAAGGGCTCTTTATATGTTGTGACATTAGCACTGTATATAATACACGTGGTGGGTCTTGGTATTATATATTGCCTGGAAAACCCTTCGTCGCTCGACTTTGCTTTATACAAGGGCAAAGGGAAGAACGGGAAAGGAGGAAGGAAAGGTCTATGGTCGGCTCGGGTGTAATAATATTTCATTTGAGAAATCGTACCAGTTTCTCTCTCCTCGCGTTCTTCGCTCTACCCGGTGATGTTCACTCTCCCAGAACTCTGAAACAGCGTATTACACTTTCCATCTTTCTCCGGAGCAAGATCGACCATGCGGTGTGTGAGTGGCGGAGATACACGTATATATGTATATAAATAGAAAGAGTGAGAAAAAGTATGGTCTTGGGGAAAGCGGGACGCGTGAAAAATCGGCCCGGGGGAAACATTTGTTGTCGAAACTAAAGTACGCCATAAAAAGCTCGCCCTCGAGCCAGAAATGTCTCCTTTCCTTCTCTTTTCAGAGGTATTATTTTTTTTATTTATTTTTTTCAAGTTCTCCGAGCAGCATTTTCCCTTTACACACTGCAGCTGAATAATTAATGCTCGCTGGGCGTTATTTTTCGCGAGGGTTTTCGCCGGATGGTCAAATGATGATTTTGTGCTCTTATCTCGAGACATTTGCCCAAATACAATACACTGAAAACAGAGATTAGTTTACTCAACTAAATGGCTTCGCCAAATACGTCGAATGTAATATTCAGTTATATCAATTATTTATTTTATTAGATCAAAAATATATTGCGTTGATTCAACAAAATCCAAGATAACAAAATATATTTAGTTAATCCAATGCATATCTTTCTTTAGTGTAACAAAATAAATGGTTAGTACAACTGAAAGGTTTTTTGAATCCACGAAATATTACATTCGACGTATTTTACGAAGCTCTAGTAAATTAAACTAAACTCTTTTCTCAGTGTATGTTATTATTCGATATAAACAAAAGTCCTGGTTGAATAGTCTCAAAGAAAAAAATGAGAAAAAAATGACGAGTGTATTATATATAAAAGAGTGTAGAAAATGTTAATCCTTTCTAGAACTCTTGACTTCTCGATCGTAAGGTCTGTTTAAGAGAACATCCGATTCTTACTATGCTCCTGAAACTCCTTCACAGGTTTCAGGATAAGAAGCTCTGCATTGGAGAGGAACAAAAAAGTGCTTCTCTCAAGGATCATAGTCCTCAGGGGTTACAAAATGCGTCACACAAAACTCTCATCCCCTAACGGACCTTTCTCTCTTTTTCTCTTCACAGTGCGGTTGAGTATTAGAGGGAGAAAACGAAAATTCACAGAGCTTCAGTATGGCCACACGAAACGGCTAAAGTCTCGAGACTCAAGATCGTGAATAGTCTGCGTGTGTGGCGAAAGGATCTATGGAGTAAAGGGGAGAAGAAAAAAAGCGATGAAAGTTAAGGATGACACGTGAGGATTTTAGCTGTAGTATCGGTAATCCTCTTGGTGTATCGCGAAAAATAGTTGTATCCTATGTGCAAACGCTTACGAGACATCTTGAATGTATTCGTTTCTATCCTACTCTTGTACAGGGAATCCCAGAGTTGAAAGTCAGAACCGTGAAATATAGATTTAGGATGACATTCTGGGAAAAAAGTTTTAGGCAATTTTTTTATCCGGCCGATTCCTGATGTCTTATGTAGGATTAAAGTTTGACGAATCTAACCCACGCGATGACTTGACGTCGATGACCGATGCCCACATTCCAACACTAGCGAGCAAATTTAGTTTTGATCCAACTGTAATCTTTGATAACTCATCAGGAATCAATCAGAAAAGAAAACGATGAAAGACTTTTCGACTCAGTATTGCATTCTGATCCTATCATTTTACAGGGTTGAACTTCAGGTCTGAAAACTCCTGTATATTTGGCTTGTTTTTCGGCGTCTTCTTGCCTTTTTTGCAATCCCGGAAAGAATAGGTGATGACAGGAAGAACGTAGACGTGTATCTTCATGTTCTCATGCTCCGTCGCGAATTTTTTACACCACAGGCAAATAATATAGAGGAAGTACAAAAGAGAAAAAGGAGTGGAAAGAAGAGTAGCATAAGGGTGTAGGTAGAGTTTGAAACGTTGAAGAAAGCGGGTTGGATCTTTGCCTAGGGAGAAATATACAGCGAGGACGATTTTCCAAACCCCCTCTCGCATTTCATGTATGTCTACAGAACTGTTCCACTGAAAAGACGACAATCGGGAGTTCCTTCACCCCCTCTCTTATTTTCTGTCTCTCTATTCCTCTTACTGCTGTATCAATGCAGCTGTGCTTTTCTACCGTTGTACACAATTTTCCTCGTAGATACTAAGAGTCTAAGATGTCTGTATGGAAGACACGATGACAGGGCTGCCTCAAGGCAAAACGTGCAGAAACACCAAGAATCGCTCAAGTTCTGTCATGCATTCTTCTGTCTTTCTCCTTTTCACGTTTCGCTTATCTTAAATTCAGTAAGCAGATATACCAATTGGAAGCTGATGCGATCGAGCTCACAATTTTGTTATTCATTTCGATCATGCATAATTATGCTCGAGTTAACCCTATTCTGTACAGCAATCTGGTGACGTCACTAAATTTATACAAATTTAGTGACGACATTTCAAATTGTTTGAGATCACGTATACACGTGATCTCAAACAATTCGAAATGTCGAAAGAATTTATGGGAGCCTGGGCCATTTGTTTTAGGTTCTAATCTTGGACCAAAGGATCGACTAAAGTATGTGTGTATGTAGGGAAACGGATCGAGCAGACTAGAACTGATGGAAAACGACTTTTACCATGTCGTTTACTTCTCGAAATGTCATCCTGGATCATGAAGGAGTGGAAAAGAGAGAATGCCATGAAGATTGGGGTTGAAAGACGCTGAAACGGCGTCCATTGGCACGTGACAGATGGCAGCAAGACGCCAACAGCACCTTTCTTACATTCTCGAGTCAAATTACACGTATATAAAGTACGGACACGTGTTTTCCTTTTGGCTCCAATTTCGGATGGGAATGATGTAGAGATGTTGAAACGACAAACGCCCGAATCGATCAGCGAAGCTATCGAGAGTGAGTTCCGCTTCGGACAAAAAGAGTTCAAGTTCCCAATATAGTTTATTTCCACATTGTTACCGATAAATCAACTTACGAGAAATCGTCCAAAGTCCTATATATATGACTTTAATTCCATTGAGAAGGATCATTTTTTCAAAATTTCATTCCGATAATTCTGCACCAAAAGTACTACGTAGTCTGATTATGTTCTCACCATATTTCAGGATAGTATTGGGAAGAGAACAAAATGCCAAAGTATGAAAGTAGGAAAAGACGAGGCTCCCCTTCGTCTTTACCCTTTGTTGTTTCAAGGATTTCCCACTAAGGATTGAGTATACACGCGGTTCGTGCTCCGAGAGGGATGCGGTGTATTAACTGGTCTGCACATACATCTATATCGATTTGAGGAAAATGAGACGGGAAAGAAAGGCAGGGAAAGTGGATCCCAAAATACGGTTACTCGAGACTTCGGGAGGAAAATTGTTTCGAGTGAAAAGTCGTCTTTCCTGTTGGTTCTCTGGCTTTGTTTTAGTGCGTCATGATGTTCTTTCCTCCTTACATACTTACTGTAGGTGTATTTGTAACTATACAGGGTGTATTAGAGCAAAATTTCATCTCGGATGCATCTTGACGAAACGTGATTTATTTCTCAGGCACCCTGTACAGAATCCAAACTGTCAGACGTATAACGTAAACCGACGACTGTGGCATAGTAGGCAGACTGAAGGGAAAAAAGTAAAAAAAATGTTGTTACGAAGAGACAGAGAGAGGGAGTGACGGGTCACGCCCGAAAGATTTTCTCGTCTTTGTCTGTTGCCGGCACTGAAAAAGGTTAACATTATCTAATGTTGCGCTCCTGCCTTGACTCGGATCACATCGCGAAAGTAAGGTACTGTTTTACTTCGAGTAGGAGGGTGCGGGTGGGTAATCGAGCCTAATTGAAAACTGCTTCTTACATGGGGAATGGGGGAAAAAGCGAAGAGGAGATGTACATCGGTGGACGGGGTAGAGGGAGCGAGTGATGAAGAGTTTGTTGCATCCGGGATGGAAGTGGATCAGGAATGGAGGTTGGGTGGGTTAGACGAATAGTCTGCTTGCGGCTGCTACGCCACTCCAATTTCAGTGGTGAAGCTCTTGTGCAACCGTACAACCGCAGACGTTATAATACTGAAGAGAAGAGCCCTCAACTCCATCAGTCTTCGATTTTCCGCTGCATTTATTAGCGAATCGAATGGGCAAAGTTAATTATGCATCCGTACACAGAAGCTGCGGTTAGTGTTGATTACGGTTTTGCACGAAGATCTTGAAATGACGTTCAATTCCAATGGCGGCGTAGGTTACCGTAAAGGAAAACATGTTTTTACTGGCGTGATCATTAGGTGTCCCTGTCATCGGGTAACGAGATATGCTTATTTGAAATTTAAGGATTTTTGGGTCTATAGAAATTGGCGTTGTATGGATCCTGCAATCAGATCAATTTTTTTGACATTAAAAATACTTACATTATTAAAAAAATCTCACGATTTTTCATGGAAAAAAAACTTTCAGAGTGAAACAAAAAGAATTCCAATACAATACAAATACAAATACAAAGTATACGAAGAATACAAAGTAGAGTAAAGAAAATACAAAGACGAATTCACGCAGGATTTGGGAGAACAAAGGCAAAAGATGTCCAAAACCGAGTTTGAGTTTTGATGGTCGCATGTCGTCGCCAAGATCGCGTACAGACACCATTCGCGTTGACATTCCGAAGTTGATCTACATATGCAGGAGGGGACCAAGCTAATCATACCAGATCTGCAGACCGTAACGTTTTATCTCTTGTACGGCACGTGACTTCTTTTACTACAAGGAGTTCTTATCGAGTGCTTTTTGTTACGAATTCAGATGGGAGCAACAAAAGGATGTTATTGAGAATAAGCCAGCAACGCCGCGTTCAATCATCACTGCAGCGCATTATGGCCATTCAATTCTTGCTATAAAACATTACAATGCAAGCGCGGTGGTTGCCAGTGCAGGGCAGTAAATGGATACACTGCGAATACGATCCAGGGTCTCTTTCTTTGTGAATAGAAGTTACCAAGCGAGGCTGGGTGTGGGGTACCATTCTTACGGCTGGACGATAAAAGCCGGCTTGTTGATTGGCTATGTCAAGAACTCGAGGATTCTGTGAGGAAAAAGAGTAGAGGGCTTGAAAGAGGGTGTGGGGAGAAGTTTGTCTGCAATTTTGTGTGTCGTAGTTGCGGCTGTTGCGGCGTGGACAAAAGTGTGGGTACCCAACTGCTATACCAACGCGGGCCACGGTGAATGTTGCAGTCGTAAAAGGTTCGATCGATTTCTTCGTAAACGCCACTCTTCCTGGTGGCCCTACGATCCGCTATTCATCGAGGGGAGAACCTGCTAATGTTCCACATCACCGAGGAACTTTCTGCCTAGCTTCGCGGTTGACATTATAACATAAAATGGATCAGTATTATATGCTTACTACTATAACCAATAAGGCGGATGATAGTGTTGGTGTGTAGAAAGCAATTCGATTTTTTCGCATAGGGTCATAATTTAGTGGCTCCATTGGCCATATGAGACCTGTGTACATATTCACGATACTTTGCTTCGCATCACGAAAAAGCCAAAGACATACGACCGAGTGACGCGTTACAATATGCATTACCCGAAGGCAAATTTTAACGCACATTTCGTGAGACGAATAACGTTCCATGACGGGGTTGAACAGTAAAGAAAAATATCCAAGGGCATCGCGCCATTGTCAAAGCGATACGGAATCTAGAACGAGAGAGAGAGAGAAAGAGAAAGAGGAGAGAGAGAGAGAGAGAGAGAGAGAGAGAGAGAGAGAGAGAGAGAGAGAGAGAGAGAGAGAGAGGAAGAAGAGGGCGTAGTGCGAATTTTATGACACGCGTGAAAGTGCGGTCTCCCATATAATTTAAGGGATTCATGGTTTTGGGGCTCTGTAACCCATGGGGCTCCGTTACATGTATATTTAACCACCACATGGAGCTTCTTGCTTACAGTTTCGCACTCGCTGTTCACTAGAATTAACTCGAGGCTAAAACTTTCAGAGTGTTACCGTAATCACCACCGCGACAGCCGCCCCGTAAATAATTCGTTACTTTAACGGTCTACTCGGAAGGTGAAAAAACTAGAAAACAGAAATGAGCTCGAATGCTTGAGACATTCGAGCCAACGATTTTATTAAACTTATCGTCATTGTGATTTCAATTATTTACCGAAGCTCTTTTTACAAGGTCTATGATGACAAGAAGAAATTCCATACATGGCCGAACCAGAAATATGGAAAAGCTCAAAGGGGGAGGGCAGTTTGGGAGGTTCAGGTCATATGCATCAAAAAATCAATTATCGACCCGTGGATTCAATCCACAATGCGAAAAGGCACAGTAAAACTGCACGCAGCTCTCACTCGCTTTCCCATGCGTGGCGACGATCCATAAATGCCAATATAAAACTATATACGTATACGTAGAACAAATATGTATATATACTGAACGTTAGAGAAGTTAAAATACGATGGTTGAAGTATGGAGGCACATGTATACGTGGGCTTGTCATCGGCCATGCTGGCCCGTCGTTCGCTACGTGCTCCCAATACGAGAAACCTCGGAGTGAGACCTTCGTGAAAAGTCTCGGAATTTCGCAGCCGCCCATCTACCCTACGTAGCTTTTATTACTATACATTGGCTTTCTACGCGGCGTACCGATCGATCTTCGAAAGCACAAATTCGTCTTTCCTCAGACAACGACGTAAACTCCTAGCCAATCTTTTTTGTCCATTCGCTAGGGAACAATCCGGCCAAATCGATTCTGGGATCATTCGCAGTTTAACGAATCAACGGGTCAGGGAATTCACGTCCTGTACAGGTTTCCATGGATTCAAAAAGGTTCTTAACTATAAACTGTTCCGTAAATTTAATTAGCATTTCACCTTTTGTAAAGTACTTCTAAACCTTAGCTACATACCGGTCAGTTAGCTACAAATTTGCTGATATCAAATAAATATCATCACTAGAGATCCAAAGAAATGATGATTCCGGAAACCGTTTGGGAATAATGGCACCCGGGCGTCTTTTTCAGCTGATTCATGTCACTGCGGTTTTCTTTTCCCAGGAGAATAGTTGCGAGATCGAAGCAGAGAGAGAGAGGTAATAGAAGATGCACGGAAGATGGAAATTCCTGAAGGCCAACTTCGACACTTGTCGTTCTGTCGGGGGTGGTGAAAGTTTCTTCGAGCGAAGCCAATATCGCCGCTCTCGTTGCTTCCCGCCTGTGTGGACTACAACGCAACGTTAAGGGAAAGTGTACTCTTACTACCTATAGCTAAAAGCAAGGGATGGGGGAAGGAAGAATCGTCGAAGCGTTGCGCGGTTTTGGAAAGATAGAAAGAGAAAGAGTTGAGTTCTCGGACTCACACTACTCTTTCTCTATTTTTCTTTGTCCCAACGCACATTCAGCATCAGTTTAGAGCCACGTTGCGAGTGGTAGTCCACGCAAGAAACGTCATCGGTAGTTTCGTGAAGAGTACATCATCCCCAAGGGACAAACCACCCCTTCCAATCCCAAGGGAAGTCTTATCCTAACTCGGAGCTTTATATAAGAGATAGGGAGCGTTGGATATATACGGGATTTATTCGCTGACTCGCTCACGCTCGTTTTCCCTCGATACCTCATCACGAGACCCAGATTTTGAACGTTCGCTATGCCAACTCTACACCATATTACATGTAATTTGTTACGCGTGCTACAGAGAAGCGGACCATAAGAGTGCGAACCAACTTTTAGCATTATTCCCAGAGCTAATCTGCGACAACCCATTTAAAGATAGGTCACTATTATCCAAAGCCATCTTATCAGGTTTGATTCGGACATACATGTTTCCATTGGTTCAGTGGTCGTTAAATGATAGTAACAGAACCCTGATCCAGTTATTCTTATTAACGCAAGACCGTCTTTTTTTACCGAAACCGAAATGGGCTTTATTCAAGATAGTATGAGATTAGGTGACTGGAATATCGAGTGAATTAGAAATGGTTGGCAGATCCAGCAGATTAGCTAAGGAACATAGAAAGCCTAGAGAGCTTGGTCACACAGTTAAATCAACCCCCTTGTACCCTTGTCTCTTTGCCTGTTTCCAGTCGACGGTAAATTAAGCAAACTTTCGGGTTGTCCGGAAAATAAACCCCCTCCAGTGCTGTTTCCAACTTCTATGATTCTCATTCGTCTCAACTCTCTTGGATTTTCCGATTACAGAAGGAGTGGAGCACTCATTCGCCCGTATTTTACCGCCAGGTTGACGATGTTAAAAATACCCTTGACGATCGAACCAATTTATTATCCAACCACACGCGGCCAATATTCTCCATCCTCGGCATTATTCTTTGCTCTTTTTTCGTAGCTTCTCAAAGAGCCACATTATATCAGTATTTTCCATCCCCGGCATTATTCTTTGCTCTTTTACGTGGCTCCTCAAAGAGCCAAATCGGATTAGATTTAATCAAGTTCTCTGCGCTAGCTTGGCTATTCAACTACGAAACTTTCGCCTGGAAGACTCAAAGTTAAGATATTTTTTCAACCTTCTGCCATCAATGGTCCATCTACTCAGAAACTCAATCCTTCATCCTGATCATGCCAACGCTAATGGTAGAGCTGGAAATGACTTTCGATGCCATTAAACAGGGGCAAATACAAAACTTATCCAGAAAAAGATTTACTATGACATTTGCGAATTTTATTTTTGTAATCTCGTTCAGAAAGTTATTTTGATTATTTCACGTACTTCTCGAATTGCCTTCTAATGATGAAAAGCAATGAATGCGTACTCCGCTTGAAGTCCTAAACTTGCAATCAATCTTCTCTTGCCTGTACAAAAACGCGATAAAAAAAGAGCAATGAACTCAAGACAATGGTAGGAAAATTTTTACCATAGCATAATGGTTGGAAAAATAAGTAGCACTCCAGTTCTCGCAGTGACATTATGGAAAGAAGACAAGATTCAAGTTCTTTGTTATTCCGAGCACAATCGTTTTTCTTTTAAATTAATTTTCGAGAGGGCAAAAAAGTACATCCGAGGGTCGGGGCATGCTCCTCGGCATCGTTTTGTGATATGCAGTTCACGTGCAACCCGAGATATTGCATATACATATACATAGAAAAGGCGAAAGAGGAAAAATCTCTGGTATATCTTGTCTGGTTACTAGATGACATCGTAACAAGTTTTGTTTTCATTTTGCAAACACGTTGTGGATGTATTATGCAGAAAGAGGGCATTTTTGCTGGCATAAATCGAGTTTTGTGTCAGCGAAGGAAACGAAGATGTATAAATTGTGTAGCGCAGGACAGAAGCAGAGTTTTATGGTGAGGTAATGCGATCACGTAGCGCTTCCTTTTGGATGTCGTGTGTGGTCGATATGTCTGCGCTTATTCGAGACCGGTACCTATAGAGACATGGGTAGGAGAAGCGAGCTTATAGGACGAATGGCAATAGTGCAGCGGTGGTGAGTACTATCAGTCCGGGTGTGTCTACGTGCAGCCCCTAGGATTTCAATATCCAACGTAGCAATTCAGAGAGAAAAAGAGAGAGAGAGAGAGAGAGAGAGAGAGAGAGAGAGAGAGAGAGGGAGGGAGGGAGAGAGAGAGAGAGAGAGAGAGAGAGAGAGAGAGAGAGAGAGAAGAGATGAGGGTATGGGACGAGGCGCCCAATATTCCTCGCTGTTCGTGCGTAGGCTCAAAACCCAAGTCACCGCGTGATCGACGCTCTTGCCCTCGCAGAGCTATACTATAAAGCCACGAATATCAATGTTATATATGTCCCTCTTTTCACTATTACAGGTTGCCCCAAAAATCACGCCCAACATGTGACCCTCAGTTAATGTTTGTGAAGTTAGAATATTGTTGCCCAGGGGACAAACAATAAAAGTAGGTTCTTTTCGTATGAGTGAAAGTTTTCTTCATAGGTTCTGATCCATCTTAGTGATAATTTTGATAACTTTAATAAAATTAGTAAATTGGAAAAATCGGCTTCCTTCCCGTAGCACTGTCACTGATTAATTAATATTTCAAAGCTGTGTAATCCTACGTCATGATTTCGACAGTATTTAAGGTGATAGTAGTTATTGCCTCCCCTGTCTATAAATGCGATAATAAAAGGGGTCTAACGGCGACGCCAGTAAATAACTCTACACTGCTGTTATTGCCTCTCTCAGAGCAATAGCAGAAAATATTTCTCGTGCCGTCGATCGACTTACAGACATTTTCAGCAAACGCTTCTCCTCTTCTTGAACGTTCAGAATCTCTCTGGCTGCTTATTTTTCCCAGCCTGCAGATCAGATAAAGAGAGAGATTTTCATCTTCTGAGGGGGACTTTTTCAGTGGCGAAATATTCGACATCGTCAATGTTAGTTTAGTCCTCCGTTGAGAAAGATTCGAGTCATGCTTTATTTGCATTGCACAAGATCGTGGATGCTTCATGTCCCATCGAAGAAAATAGAACTGGAAAGTGATCCTCGATAACTACGTGTATGTGATCAAGGGATGCTGTGATCTGTACCAGCAAGATATACATTTATTCGTACATTCTAGGGTTATATATGCAACTCTTAGTGCTCGAACTAACACCCCATGTAATAACATAATGGTACCCTACGCGTATTACGAAAAGCCTTAAGGCGCGGTTTCCGTTCGTCGACGCATGACAAATCCGAATATCCAGTGTGGGGTGAGAGATGATATGCGAAGGGGATAGCCCATATATATATTTGCGGACCAAAAACAACCCCTATTCACGCTTCAATAACCCGGTTCTGAATAAGGGAGGATATGTGGGTCATACAATGGAATATTGTTGATTACTGCAAAAAGTTGGTTTTCGGATAATTCTAACACTAAAAGTGTACAAGTAATTATATCGCAAGACAATTATTTTATTATTGAAAACAATGTAAAAATTGTTTGAAAAATAAAAGATAAAAGTCAGTTTCGAAGTGACACGAATTTTAGACATAATCAAGAAAAATTGACCATTGGTACGCGTTTAATTTGCATAAAAGTCATACATTTTTTTTTTACTCCTCTAAAAACGGTGAAACGTAAATCAGCCTGATTTTCAAGATCTTACTTAATTTACGGTGCCTCAGACAACCCGGTGCTTTGTATTATCTAAGTCCGCGTGACTACAAAAGGGCTAAAGCCGAGGGAGGAAGCTCGCGCACAAGCACAGAGAACTTTACACAACGAGTGAGCTGCGAAAGTCACTGTTCTACCACGAACCCATTAACAGATTAATGATTTCGTAATGGCCATTATCTGCTGTTACGATTAACAAAGCGGTTTACCATGCTGTACATATGCTCGAGAAATTCTCGCGTACACCAAGCCCTTTCATCCCTTGTCTGTGTAAGATCCCCCTTACGAAAGAATTTCGCTAATTAAGGGGCGTTGTTAAGTACGTATACGATTTCGATCAAACTAAATCTACATTTGTGTATATACTATACATGATGTATATAGATATATATCATTTATTTCAAAATATTGTTGGAGAGTCACGTGCAGGCCAATAAATTAGATGCATAGTCGGTCTCGAGAGTACGACAAAGTGCACAGAGTTAGTCACCCCACGGTTATCTGTATGTACATATATAGAAGACGAGATAATTCCTAATCCGTATGACTCGACTACCCGAGGGTACAGAGATAATGAATGGGAGAGAGCGAGAACATCCAAATGTTAGATTTAAATCAGATATTGGAGCAAATACGACTGGTTGCGGGATGGTTATCGAATCCTAACGAATAAAAGGAGATATCTCGTACAATTTAGTGAGTAAGGTGATTGATGTTATTTCCGTTGGTGTTATATATATGCTGTTATAGCATATCCTGATGTCCATACAAGGGGAGGATCGGGCAAAATGGAACAGCCCCTCGAAAAAAAATGAAATTTCTTTTTTCAGTAGAAAACTGAAAAATTCGATCATTTGACCCAGGACATGCGATGAAAAAGTAGTATTCATTGAAACGACTGATATTTTTAACATGAAAATTAAAATATATTTATTAATACAAAAAATGAATATTCAATGAAAATGTGTATGAATAAATATTTTTTTTCTGTAAAATGGAAATATGAATATCCGACTACCATAAGAATAGTACTAACAGTGCTGTAAACATGTTTAAAAATTATTAATTGTTTATTAGACTGATGCAAATATTTTTTTTTTATTTTCTTTCTCCTGCTCGTGTTTTCTTTGGATATTGATGAAAAAAATCTCTGCTAAAAAATGAGCTAAATTGCTCAATATTTAGAGACAACTCTTTCGAGTTTTATGGATGTTTTAATTGTTTAGAAAGGTTTTCTATTTAAAAACACCATTTTTTAACTTCCTTGCTTTCTCTCGTGTTTTCTTTAGATATTGATGAAAGACAAATTCTGTTGAAAAATAATTATAAATCATTTTCGTGCGACCTAACCTGTTTTCTTCCCGTATTGCTGAAATAAAAGCCTCGTTAACAAATGAGCTTAATTCTTAAGATTTTGGAGATGCCTATTTTGAATTCTATTTATTTATTTATTCATTTATACTTGTAATAATTATATTTGAGGGGACCCTCCCATCAAATTTTTCGAAATTATTGATTTTTTTTCGATATTTTCCCTGTTATTAGTCTCGCTGTAGCGCTGTCTCAAATAATTAAATTTTGTCCATCATTTTTTTTATAAACAAACGAATGTAAAAAGTCCGGTGTATTTGCAACTCTATTTTTAAACCATTGTTAAAAATCGTGTAATTTTTTTTCGATTTTGCTTCTTTTTGCGATAATCATCCTCATATGTTTCAATTTTTTTCATGGTATTTTCACTTCGGATCTGTCGAGTCCTCGTTCCTCGAGTGACGTGTTTTTTTGGCGTTGTAAAGATAACGGAATATGTCGTGTATTTTTTTTTATGAAAAAAATTCTTTAAAATTTTGTATTTTCAATAAATTTCGTGGGAGAATGCCCATATAACAGTCTCAAAAATGGCATCAAATAATCATATTACCGTCGATACAGATACCTGTGAAAATTGACGAATTAAGGTCATTTTTGGCCAGAATTTTTATACAATCAATCTCTAAAGGAAAACCTATTAGGTGCTTGAAAATAAAAAAATTTAAAATCGTGCGATTGAAAAAATAAAAATAAAAGTTGGATGAGACACTTCTGAAAATAGAGCTATTGAGCTTACTTTTTAACAGAATTTATTTTTCATCAATATCTAAAAAACCATGCACGAGAAGGAGCAAGGAAGTTGAAAAAAGGGCGTTAAAAAAACATTTAATAAAATTAAAACATTAATAAAAGTCAAGGGAGTCACCTCCGAATATTGAGTAATATTGAGCTCATTTTTAAACAGATTTTTGATCATTAATAAAAACACGAGTAGGAGCAAGAAAAAACAACATTTTGCATCAGTCTAATGAACAATTAATAATTAAATTATTATTAGTGTTCTTATGCCAATCAGATATTCACATTTCCATTTTGCAGCAAAATAAATTTTTATTTATACAAATTTTCATTGAATATTAATTTTTTTTATTAATAAATATATTTTAATTTTCATGTTAGAAATATCAGTCGTTTCAATGAATACTACTTTTTCAACGCATACCCTGAGTAAAATGATCGAATTTATCAGTTTGCCACTGAAAAAAGAAATTTCACTTTTTTCGGGAGATGTTCCGCTTTGCCCGACTTTCCTCCATACTAGAACTGATTGCTTGTACTGTGGAGTTTGATTCGGTATGAAATTCTGGACATTGTTTATCCGACAAAGTCCTGCTGAGTTATTAATCACAGAAGTTGAGCCAGCCAATCGCGCGAGTTAGCGGTAGCGTAGTGGGGGCGCTCCGCCTACCAACTCCAAGTCAAATGCGCGTCGGATTGGCTCAACTTCAGTACTTAATAATTCAGCAGCGTTTTCTTGGATGAAAAAACAACCAATAACTTTTATAGTCAGAACATCGTTTCGAATCTAAAGTTACTTCATTCAACGCAAATGTCACCTCGAATGAACTCGACTCCTCTCGTTGAGATGCTCAGAATGTGAATTCCAGAAATTTGGAAGGTCCTACGATTACAAAACGTAACACAATATCTCGGCTTAATAATACGATGAAACGAGGAAGTGTGCGACGCCGTGAGAAAGGCTAAAGTGGAGGGTAGAAATGAGAGCATAATGTGCGATTTCTCTCTCGGGGAATAAAATGAAATTCCAGGCAGGAGAATCCTTTATCTTTATGTATATATCTATGTAAAGTTAAATTCCATGGACTTATATGGACGGAGCAAAACGCCTGAGCTTTTGCTACATATACATGCATATACATATATATATATATACAAAAATTATATGCAGAATTCCTGTTCTTATAACCAATGAGAACGCGGAGAAAGCGTTCAGAAATTGTAGGGTGGTTGTATACGTTTTTCTTTCGTGAATTTCTCACTGGCACGGATATTCGTCAAGCGTTGAGTCGGGATCCAAAGATGCTTTTGCCACGAAACTGTGTCTACATTCGGTGAAATGACATTTCTGGATTTTACAAGACACGGCTGAATTCCCTTTCAGGTTATTATTCTCAACCTCCTCTGCGAACGACTGTCTATAAATAAATAAATATACATATATACACAAACGTAAACTCGGGAATTTAACGCGATTCTGTCGCATTGTTACATGAAATCCCAGGGGCAAAAGCAAAAGTCATCCCCTATGAGTACAAAGTCCATATTACGTTTACAAATGTCAACGTGTCTTTTAGATTATTATTCTGCCATATATAGAATCAAATAAGGGAAATATAACAAAAAGTATGGAGTAATCCCAAAATAATAATATCGATTTAAGTTATTTATGCGTGGGAAAATATTCTGTGAATTTGGGTCCTTATATATACTGTTAACATTTCCAAAAGATATACTTTTATCGCTGGGTATTGTCTGCTTTGTCACATGACTTTCTACTCTCGTAAAATAGAGGAAGGTGAAAAATAAGAGGTGAAAGAATAAAAAGGCATAATGCACGTATGCCCGTATACATGCACTCTAAAACGTGTACATATATTAGGGGCCAGGGTATAGCGAGCTGCTATTACAGATACGTATATCGTTTGATATTCTTTCTCGTAAAAATACGAAGTGGATTCATACATATCGACGAAACGGGGGTCGAAATAAAGCTGACGGTGTGTGAAACAGCATCTTTATGCATTCCGCGTGACTGTCCTCACTTACCTAACGGCGATCTACGTATGTGTACATAATATACGTCTACATATGCACATATAGACACGTATCTGTAGGCTATTTCCTTGCAACAGCTCAAACTTTACAAGATTGTATACAGAGGGCTGCAAAAGTTACCTTTGACATTTACCGGGTAGGTAGATTGGGAAATTCCGTTTCTTTCAATCATAATATTTAGTTCAATACGGGCAAAAAAATATTTTTGAGATAAGACAAGATAATTTGTGAATTATTGTGAAACAAGTTATTGGCCGAACCAACAAAAATTCGGCGCAGCCAAACAAATTAATGTTAATGCAACAAAATATTATTGAAATAAATTAATTCGTTTATTCATCCGAACGATTACCGTTTAGTCAACTTGATAATGGAGATCAAACAATTATTTCATTAATGCAACTAAAAAGTATGCGTAAGCAAATAAATGGTACCGCAGTTGTTCGAACAAAATCATTTGGCTTCGGTGATCTAGTAGATTAATCTAGAAAAAATTTTTAACATTTAATTAAATAAACTAAATCATTTGAGAATTCAACAAAAGAAAATGGCTTGATCCACCATTTTTCGTCCAACAAATTCGGATTTAGTTCGATGAACAAATTTTTTTTTCTCAATGAATAGATAAGTTTTTAGACACGTTTTTCTCTGATGATGATGATTTCGAGATATTTACTAATTGGTCAATAGCCGTCCCGTCTCTTTGATACTGCATATTGGCTATCTACTGAATATGGAATTACATGAAATACAATGAATGGATAATTCGTCAACGGTTGACCGCAGTAAAAAAAATACCCGAAACTGTCTCTCCAGAGCATCGTGGTTATTCTATCCTGCAAATATTAAACTGCCATTCGTGTACTTTTGGAAAATGCAGTACATTTGATTTCTACACCCACGTTAAGATGCTGCACGTTCTCAAAACTTCCCATCATGACGATCCAAACGCCAAAACCTCGTGTACCATATCTCATCGTTCTTTCTCTCAATAGAACCGATATGTACACGAACAAATGTAAAAGTATATGGAAAAGAAGAAATTCGTGTAGGACAGAAATGATGGAGCTCACGTACACGAGTAAAACGGTTGTAAGGTGCTTCCCGCGAACATTTCGAATATCGAGACAGTTTTTCGATACTGCAATTCTACAGTGCAAAAAGCCCCGCGAAGCGATGATACGATGCTGGTACATTTTTTTATTCTATTTTTTTTTTATTACGCGTTTTCTCTTATCTATGGCAAATAACGTTCAAGTTCAGTCGTAAAAATGAGTGATAATATATAATAACTAATCCAAGTTCCTTAAGGGGGGACAACCATTTAGAACCTTCAAAAATCGATTTTTTTTTGCTTTAAAAGTTACTTTATTATGTGTAGAATACGAAAAACTTCATGACTTAGGCCAATAGCAGATTAGTTCGTTATAATCGTAATAATCGTAATAACAGTAATAATAATAATCGTAATAATAGTTCGTAATAATCGTAATAATAGTAATAATAATTAGTTCGTAATAATAATAAAAATAGTAATAATAGTAGATTAGGCGGCATAGCAGATTAATTCGTATTAAGTGGCTTTATCAATCACTTTTCCATTGCCAAAACTTAAACGCGTTTTTCTCGAAACTTTTTTTTTCACTATGTGTTTTTTTGGTGCCAAAGATTGTTCAGAAACTATTGAACCGATTGGGCTAAAATTTTGCACACGTTTTCGTAAAATATAAGACCACTTGGTGAACCTAAACATATTTTAAATTTCTCAAAATAAACTGGTTTTTTTATTCAGCGAGGAAGAAAAAAATTATCGAAAATATCGATTTTTTTGATTTTATGTCTGCCATTTCTCCAATTCTTAACTTATTATTAAAAGATTAGGTTTATCAAGTGACCACAGGCATATACTGACCACATTCTTTTGCCCTTCTGTTTCAGATCATTTTTCACGGCGCTACAATTGGCACCATAAAAAAAATGCCTAATGCGTAAAAATGCTATATCTCCGTCAATTTTCAATCTTTTCTAATGATTAAAAGTGGAAAATACTTGTTAAAATATTTATAATAAACTGTCAAAATTTCAAAAAGATCCATTTATTTCTTCCCCTTCAAAAAAATTCCTAAAAATCTGCTCAATTTCGGTGTTCTAAATGGTTTTCCCCCCTTAAGAAATATTTTGTACACTTTGGCCTGGCGACAAACACAGATATTTTGATACTCACGAAAGAAGTGGCTCTTCACATGACTATCGGCAGTTGAGGTTATTATTATAAACGAGGGAAAAGGAGCATTGGCAACTAAAATTGCCGTGATAAATGAGCTGCTCCAATGTAGAGCTTGTTATGTCTCGAGGTACACAAGCAAAAGTCGGTGAGTATCTCGTGACAGACCCTTACCTGAAATCACAATAAAAAAAAGCGATAAAATGGAAGAAATGTTCTGTACACATTTATTGGTACATAGTAGGTCGATAACAAGCTAAGTTTTGACTTTTCTTGTACGCTGTGGCTTATTTCTTTTTTTTATGACGAGACTCATTTTTATTTCACATTGTTACGAGGACAAGAATATAAGCTTTTAAAACTCACGTTGAAGCAATATGATCTTATAACGCAAATATATTGTCATTTCTCAGAGACTGTGCGGTGATACGATATGCTCATTTTCTATGTATCTATATATATATTGTTGTATAAGAGAAAATTGAATGAGGAATTTCATTTTGTCAAAGTTACTCCATGGAAGACGAGGGATCTCTGTAAGTGGTGACTATACAGAGTCCTGAGGCGGTTCTCTCTGCACTCAAGATTCAAAGAGAGCTGTCACGAATAACGCAATATGATAGTACGAAAGTTATAAAAAGAGACACGTTAATCACGAAAAAACCCAAACACAGCATGGTTTTTAATTATTAGTATGTGATTATAGTGCATTCCTTCCGGTGCATGATTTTTATGAATCAAGAGAATTTCTTTTTTATTTTCAAAATGTCAATATTCGTCGATTCAGAAATCAGAACAAATCTATTTTGAATATTTTTTTTAGCAGCTCATCTTGATGTAATTTCATTTAAAAACATCGAAATCACCACTCATTTTTGATGTGTCGAATTTTCGTTGAAAAAAACCCCTAAAGAACAACTTTTTATATACATTTTCGAAATGAAAGATCGATTGAGCGAATTGTTTGGAAAATTCTCCAAAAAGCTGATCGAAAACAAAAAAAATGTCGCAACGTTTATCCCCTTATCACAATTGGGAAAAAATAGCAATCCTGTGAAAACACCAAAAAATGCCGAAATCTCAAGAAGTTATAACTGCGTACCGAATAAAAAAGCAGAGGTTGATATTGAGGTTACGAAGAGGACTTTAAAAACTCTTGCACACGATGCTATTTAGCACGAAAAAGCGGCATCGTGTGCAAAGGGCTTACGAATGCACCGTGATTTTGCAATTGATAGACCAACTAAGTTTCTACAACAATTGCACGTTAAGGGGCCAGTCCACTTTGAAAATTTCAAAAAATCGATTTTTTTTACTGTTTTCGAAAGTACATACATTCAGAAATATTGTGTCAAAATTTTATGCAAATCCGAGCTCTCTAAGTATTTTTTTTTTACCTGAACTTCAGGACCTCATTTCGTCTACCTGAGCGTATAAACTTCAAACGCGTTTTTCTCGAAACAACGATTTCAAAATCTAGCTCCATCGTATCTCTAAAACTAATAAACCGATTCTCTTGAAATTTGAACCACATATTGTAAACATGATTCGCAACAAGATGACCCTCGATGGTTTTAAGGGGACCGTATGGTCTAGAAATTTGAAAAAATCGATTTTTTTTTTTTTCGATATGTCGAAAGTATAGTATCTCAAGAATATACTGTGAAATTTTCATGCGGAAATTCTCAATATTACAGCTTCTACAGCCCATAACGCAGGTAGAGAGCGGTCCACGACACGAAAACGTTCAAAGCCTTATTGGACACAAAGCCTTACGGGGATGATTTTTTAGTTTGCAAAAAAGAATGTGTTTTGCATGTTAAAAAACGTTTGTACAAACGTGCTGTTGATGCGAAAAAAAAACATGCACAAATAAAGAAAGCAACAAAGAAATTGACAGAAAAAGAAGAGGGAAAAAAGACACAGCGGAAATCGATAAATAAAACACCGAAGCGTCAACAATTGACGAATAAATTATTGCAAGAGCTGTCAACTTATTACGGTCTAGCAATTAGACGTAATTCAGATTCGACTGAAGGGATGAGAAGTGAAATATGGGCAGCATATTATCACAAAATTTCAACAGATGAAAATCCGCAACACTCGTACTGTCCTCCAGGTTCCGAATCGTGGTGCAAGTGGCGTCAAAGTGAGGCTGCAGGTACTTTAGACACCTACGAGCACCCACCTGCTCTGTGCGATGAAGCACAAGAGATATTAAAACCAATTTATGAAGAATTGACAGCAGAGACTTTATTGGAAAGGTGTATTGGCAGTAATACGCAGAACAATAACGAAAGTTTCAATGCTTGCGTGTGGCACCTTGCGCCGAAACATCTGTTTGCCGGAAAAAAAATCATTGATATTGCCACTCACATTTCCGCTTGCATATTCAATGAAGGATTTGCATCCCTATTGAAAATAATGGAGACCATGGGCATAACAATCGGGCCACAAGCGGAGCAACTAGCGCAAAACCGAGACGAGCTGCGAGTATCGAGCGCCAACCGTAGGAGCACGGACAACTCCAAAGAGGCTCGGACAGCTCGAAGAAATGAAAGGAGTGAGGAAATCTTGAATTATGAACGTTCCGAAGGAATCCTATATGGTGCCGGAATCGCGGATTAACTGTAAGTATTCAAAATTTGCTCAATTTTTGAAAATATCTGTACCTCAAACTTTAAACTCATTTATCTCGAAACGACTTTTTTCGGCACTGCGCAGGTGAAAACAAAAAAACTATTCAACCGAATCACTTGAAATTTGGATATGTTGTTCACAACATGTATGGCTATCGTCGGAACTACAATCATAATTTTATTTAAATAATTTCTTATTGTTTATACTAAAAAACTAGTGAAAAAAAACCCGATTTTACGAATTTTTTTTCAAAAGCGCGCCATTTTGTCAATTTTTAATTTTTTCGATTTGTTCTAGTCCCGACCATAACTGCACTCTTTCTGATTAAGAATCTTCTTGAATTTTGTGTTTCAGATGAGTAGAAGTCTCGGATCGATCTTCACCGTCCGGGTCGGATTTTTCGAGAGGGTCGTCTTCAATGCCAATTATATGATAATAAACACTGTTTTTAAAATTAAAAAAAAATTTTTTTGTATACTTAATAAAGGTAGTAATAAACCCGAAAAGTTAAAACATCGATTTTTAAATTTTTTAAGGCAAAAAAAAAATCGTGAAAATAGGTGAAATTTTCGTGCTCTAGACCATACGGTCCCCTTAAAATTTTGATTTTTACTCTTTTTTTTGGTGAAAAACTGCGAAAAAAACGCGTTTTTGTTACTTTTTTCGTTTTTCATCTGCCATTTTTTTATTTTTTGATAAAACTTTATATCCCAGGATCATTTTGTAGCTGGTGTCATACTGAATCTAGTGGACTTTGATTTTTTTGTTTCAGACAAGCCGTTGCCGAGTTGTGATGGAGCTACCTAGCCCACCTATTTTTGTGGCGTTACGTTAAACTATAGTTTTTGTACTTAAAAAGGAATAAAAATGAATTAAAATTTTTTTTTTATGTATTTCAAGATTTTATTTATCAAGCCCAACAACTTTTATATCCACGTCTTTTATAAAAACCTCAAAAAAAAAACGCGAAAATAGGCTTATTTTCGTGGCTCCAAAGTGGACTGGCCCCTTAATTCGCAATTGATACAATTATTTGTACAATGAAACTCTATGGGGAGGCCGAGGGTATATATAATGTTATATATACTACAACCTTGATTTCTTCTAACAGCGGCGGGACCAGCTTCGCATCTCACTTGTAAATATAGAACGTTGCGCACACTTCGTCTTTCCCTTTCTGCGCACCAGACGAATGGCCGGATTGGATCGAGCGCTTCTCCTACCAAGTGCAGACCGATCGATACGGATCGCATGTTGGAGAACATTGCACGAATCAAGATTCCATAAATCGAGGTTGTAGTGTATATTGTATTTTCTGTGAAAGGCCCAGCGGCGTTCCTCTCGTTTAAATCGAAAGGATTTCATCGTGAAACTCGGTAGATCCTTTCACGTGAGAATGGTCTGCGTATGTACAAGAACAAAGAGCAGCATCGCCAATATAATATTATATAACCTATGAGATAATACCGGCTTACCGAAGCATCGACATTTCCTTTGTACATATACCGATATCCATAGATACATGATTTACTCATACAAGTAACGTTTACATACACGCTAGCAATGGAAACGACGAATCAACTCTGCACACTATCCTGGCACGATCCATGTGAGACCAAGTGCACGCGGTAATGGATTCCCCGAAGGGTTGAAATTAATTATAGAGAGTTGTAGCTATTGCTACGATACCAAGACCAAGCTCGAGTTCGTGGCTTCTCTCGACTTTCCTCTTTCTATACAAGACGTTCCAAAAAGTAGGCTTTAGATCTCAAGAATTGTTAGATTATGCCATGCAATTCTGAAGAGAAACGTCCGGAGTTATTTTCACCTACGATGTACCATTGAGAACATGTTATGTAGTTCGTGGCAGTGAATCCTCGACCTTAATGAAGAGTGAGGGTTAGGGAGCAAAGTGTGCATCATAGAAAAAAAATTCGAGGAAATTTTAAGTTTTGAATCAAACTGTATATACTATTGAGCCGCTACCGCGTCTCTTGATTATTGGGCTATTGTTGATGTTCTAGTATAAAATCCGGCGGCGTCGTCAGCCTCAATAGGATGGACAACTCGTTACGGTGTACGATACTCTCGCCTAAACTCGCTTCGCATATCTATCAACTTGCACAGTGCACACGTATATATATGCATCGGCTCAATATATGTATTTATGTTCTGCAGAGCAGACGAAAATCTTTTGTATCCGATGTACATATAGAATTGATACATTAGTTGTTGGATTGCGATAACTAAAATTGATTTCAAAGCTTTGACCAATCAAAATTCAATTTGCTTGCGGTCAACCTCTGTCATACCCATATATAAAGTAAATTTTGGTGCCAGAAGCCTTCATTAACTCGTATACCCGAGGGTAAAACGATATTCTCATATATTCTACCCTCGATGAATCACGAAATTCCAATCATTTTCGCACAAACATTATGGATATAATTGATTCTGCGAGAATACCATCGAATCTGCGAATGTATAATTTATTTCAACATTAAATCAACGTATTATGCTACGAATATAAATAATTATTCACGTGCACAATTAATTTTATCATAGTTGGATAATATTTATATTGTAATAAACGTTGTCAAGAATGATTGAAATATTTGCTCTTGGGGAATCTGAAGCGTGTCGAAGGAAACATAGCGTATACTACAAGTAGTTCGTCCCAAAGGACAACTAGAATCTCAGGAACACAGGTAAGCTCGCTTTTGGTATACAATCTCCGACCCACTAAGCTCTGATCGATCGCGTACAAACGATCACTCGGTGGAATATCGTCAGGTTATAACTGTGTTCCTTTGGGAAAAAGAATCATTTACCAAAGTTTCTTCGACAAGTTAAAGTATAGTCTTCAAATGTGAACCTTAGTGACCCTTCCGGTTTGAATAAAAATAAGGTCAGCAGGCATTTTACTCCATTATTCTTGAAAAAAAAAATATATTTATATATATATAAATTCAGTACGAAAAATATTATGACAGAAATGAATTTATGAAAAACACAGAAGAATTTTTTTTACATATACAAATATATATACGTACGTACGTGTCAGAATATAAAAGTTGCGAATGAACGAAATGACTAATAAAAAATCACAATTTTCTCGTTCAGCAGTCGTAAAAGTTGATGAGAGATTTTCGCGAGTGTTATCGTAGATAAAGAGAGTGTGAAAAGGGCGTAGAATTTGGAGGAAAGTCTTTAGTCGGTTGGAGGGTCTCGAGCTCTTCTACTCTGAGTACGACAATTAGTTTTCTTATCCTTATCTATCCTCGACGATCTCTGGAGGACCTTCATATCCATCTACCACCCCCGTGGAGCAATTTCGAGTTTTCAAGGTATAACTGCGTCTTCTATAAAGGATGGGAAGATGAAGGGGTGCAGTAAGTACGAGAAAAAGAGAGGTCGAAAATTTCGCCTCTTTCTAGTCGCGCCACGAAACTTTCAGGGCGTCTCGTCGTTTCCCAACCCTCGAAAAACCCTTTCTTCTTCCGTTCCTTTGCCCAGGAACGTTGGTGTCGACGACGCGACGACAAACCTCGGCCTATCACGAATCTTACGTTTATCTAGTTTATATATATGCGTGCAAGCTTTTTCACCGTTCGCACGAGATGTGACACAGTACTTGCGCCGAAAAGAAAAAAAAGAATCAAAGAGCAATGAAAAAAGAAATAAGGAGAAAGGAAAAAGAACCAAAGACAGAAAGAAAAGGAGAAATAGGGAGAAAAAAATAAATAAAGACAAAAAAAGAAAAAGTGCCATGCTAGTTCAAAAGTTGCGTGTGAAAATTATACAAGCGTGAAAGGATATGAAAGCAAGACAGAAAGAAAGAGCGAGGAGAGGGCGAGAAAGGATCGAGAAAGGAAGGAACGAGCGAAGAAGGAAAACATAATCCGCTTGCGGGGGCGACCCTTTTCGCGAGCCCTCGCGATTGTATATGGATAACTGCCTTTTACCACGACTCTCGAGCTCGAGTTTTCAAACTTGAGCTGAAAAAAAGTGGGGAAAAAAAATTCTTCTCACCGGTCATGAGGCGCGAGGAAGAGGATGGCTGTGTGAAAGGGTCAGTAATTGTAGGATCCTTTCACGCTCTCCGGCATCAGTTGCATGCATAAAAGAAATCTCTTCATTTATATACCATTATACCGTATACAGTATTAAAAATGTATACTATACATATATATACATACATGTTCATATAACGCTAGACGATAACGAGACCGTCGAGTAGAACTCAAGGAAAACAAATTCGCGACTTCTTTTCACTCGTACAAGCACATAAGCATCACTCGTCGTTAACGAAGAAAGAGAGTAGACAAGGAAAACGTTGTAATTAGCGGAAAACGTTATCCTCGAGAACGGTAGAGAAAACTTAGGAGAAACACGCTCATTCTAGCAGAATCTCTCTCTCTCTCTCTCTCTCTCTCTCTCTCTCTCTCTCTCTCTCTCTCTCTCTTTCTCTCTCTCTCTCCCCCTCTCGCTGACGCGTCAAGCTCTATATGTAAGTCGCCTCAGTTGCTCGCTTCGCTGGGCATTAAAAACCCATTTACTCTCGCGAGTACGTGTTACGTGAGTATTTCTTTTTTGTTACAAAACGAAAAACGAGACCAAAACGTCTCAGCGAACGTCTCAGGGTTTCTTTTACTTCCATATATACAAACATCAAAAATATCAAAAATATAATTTTGAAAAAATTCAGTGACTTCATGGCAACAGTTTTTTTACATCAAGGTGAGTATCATGATTTTCTTCAAAATTAATTTAATATTATTGAACATTATTAATTCGAACTTTTTTAGAGGAGCAGGTTTTAAGCTCTGCGTTAAGGAGGTTGGATCGCGACGATACAATGTTGCCATGCTAAACCATGTTAAAAACATTAAAAATTTCAAAATGATAAGAATTTAATAAAATTTGGTAAATGTATTCTTTAAAAATATATATGACAATACAATTTTTTTTAGATTTTTCTACCACATAGTGCTCGAGTAATTGAACACTAAAGTTCACGTGTATAAGCATAAAGTTTACACATATACAGTTATACATCTCGTGCATAAGAACTTCGATTCAACGCTCAATTATTCGATAACCATGTGGTAAAAAATTTAGAAAAAAATTGTGTTTATATACTTGGAGCCAAAGAATGTTATCACCTAATTTTATCAAATTCTGATTATTTTGATTTCGAGATCCAACCTCCTTAAACCTTTTTTTGGTGAAAATTTGTGTGCTACGAAAAAGCTTGAGTGTGGCGAATAATTTGTAGAAAGCTGTGGGTAGTCTCGCAACTTGGATGTCACAGTATGTACTTTATCTCATCAGACAAGTAGGTATTAGGGTGCACGGCACGTTGTATATCTTTATATATACATCGTATATTTACCAATACCTATATGTATATACCCATATAGCTATGTACACCTTGCATATATAGCAATATTTACCTGTAAATACCTTATATATATAGAAAACATCACCTGTAGCAGAGTCTGGCTCGGAGTCAGGTCGAATACGAATAGGCAATAGGTAGGTATACGATCGTTGTCGACGAAAAGGGAGTGATAAAGAGGAAAACCGATCGACACGTTCGCAGGATGCTGGGAGGTATGGATCTACAAATATATATATATAGAGAGAGAGAGAGAGTAAGAGAGAAAAAGGTAGTGCAATGAATGGCCATTGAATTGCAAGCGAACTGCAACGGGGATCGAAGGCAGATCCACACAAAAGAAAAAGAGGAAGAGAGAGAGAGTGAGAGGGGGGTGGGGGAGGGAGAAGGAAAGAACGCGGAACGGAAACGCCAACGCCAACGGGCCGTCCCGTATTCGCCCACTCTGCTCTCTCATTCATTGTTGCATCTGCCTCTCTTCCTTCTTCTCTCCCCCTCAGTCTTTCTTTCGAACAATCACTTCGTATCACATCGGTCTTCGATGCTTTGATGCATCGATGTTTTCTATTGCACAAATGCACTTTTTTTGAAAGGGAAAATGACACATATATTTTTGGCAGGAAATTGGATCGGAGTTTCAAAGTTCAGTAAGGACGGATGGCTGCGATGAAAGTAGTGCAGTGCATGCATAATGCACTTTGCTGAAAAATTTTGAAAAATAAAGTGTCGGTTGACGTCAAAAAAAAAGTCGTCCAAAACTGAATGGTAAATTGTAAAGACGATAAATGAGTACGATAATTATATTTGTACAATTAGGAATCCAAATTTTCTCTAAGAAAAAAATGATTATTCCATTGTGCTATGAGTTAAAAAAGGTCTATCCTAATATGAAAGACCTGTCTCATAAAAATGAGTTTTTTATAAAACAGGAGGCAAAAAAATTAATTACTACGAGCCCTGGAATAATGTAAATAACGGTTTGATTCAGTTACAGCGAACGAAACTTCCTGCGGCTCATGAAGCGAAGTAAATACTCGAGAGCTAGTCCCATAAATACTCTTTGTGGTTTGTATGATGAATCGTCGATAAGAACGAACACCCACACGTTGAGAATAATCGACACACAGGTCACGTATTTGTTTCTCTTTCCATCCCTTCTTTTCTCTTCCTCCTTCTCTCTCTCTCTCTCTCTCTCTCTCTCTCTCTCTCTCTCTTGCTTTTTGTCCATACGAATGTATATATGGTTTAAAGATTTTTCCTCTTTTTTTACTTAATAGTCTACGTTGTTGATCACGCTTGAATTGCTGGTATCGAATGAAAGACGTATTCCCTCCGCGCTCGAATAAACTAAGAGAAAATGGTCAATCGATTTCATTTTTTTCGAATGGTCTCTAAAGTAGAATTGGAAATTGGAAGTAGAAAAATCCAATAAACTTCTTCTGTTTCCATTATACCAGTGAATGAAAATAGGAAATTATATCGCAGAGATTCTTTTTCGATTCATGTTTACTTTTCTCATTATTTAAATACCGCAATTCAGCTGGAAAAAATGTTAAGACAGATAGGAGAAGAAGAGCAGAATGAAAAGAAAATAAAAGCTTCTAAAGAGAAAAGTACTCGAAATACGAGAATTGCACTATAATTCTTTATGTATATGTATATTTTTTCCTGAAATCGCATTACCCTCTCTCTAATGCGTATTACCTGATACATAGGGCATCTCCCCCCCCCCCCTCCCGCGCCTCTTGCATTCAATTTTATTCCCTCCTTCCACCGCGATTACATTTAAGTATGCGAAGGTGGCGCACCAGTGGGTAAGTAATGTGCCGCGAGATAACGAGTAACGAGCTAGCACGAAGTATGGAAAAGATGGAGGAGTGGGGGCGAGGGAAATTCAACAGGAAGTACGACGAGAGTCACGAGATACCAAAACTTGCTTTTAAAAATGCTTATGTATATATATAAACACATTGTACATAAACTAACCATTACCGTGTTTACGTATAAAAATTACGAGTGGAAAAATCTGTAATTATTCTATATATTTGTATTAAAATTTCCACATTGCTTTGTCCTTTTATCATTGAAATATACACGACCATTTTTTTCGACGTTTTTTCTGCACGAGTTTCAGCTACCCCTTAAATCCACATCTCCAATTTGAATGAAATCCTTTCAACCCTTCTGAAAATATATACGAGGTATTTCTGAACAAACAGGATGACTAAAATCTTCATCGTGGTTTTTCACGTTATCAGGCTAGTTTGGAAAAAAATATTTTGAATTTTCGTCATCATTACATTTTAAAATAAACTTCTTAACATAAATTTCTATATCTTAATAATATTTATAAGTCTCAAACTTTTAAATCATTTTTATTTACTTTCGTATTTATACAATGTTCAAAAGGTCACGGGACAGCTGCTTTTCGCCGAAAATACGTGTCGGACAAAAAAAATGTTTGTAATAAAAGTTTCATGGTTTTGAATCTATCCAATGGTAGTAAACTTAGCCGCGACCACTCTTTAGGGAAAGGATAACTGAAATTTCAAATGGGAACCCCTATTTTTATTGCGTATCCTGATTCTACATGTAAAAGTAAGAAACGTTTATCATAAACATTTTTCCGAAACATACATTTATCGGGAATTATGCAGGGCGCACAAAAAGTCGCGGGATAGCTGATTTTTTCCGAAAATTCACATCGGACAAAAAATGTTTAGAATAAAAGTTTGATTGTTCAAAAGTGCCTGTCAAATTCCGTAAAAATAGCCCGCCCCCGTGGTCTCCCTTAGTGCATATTCTCATTTTACATTCGGAAAAAGGAAACTTTTAACCCACGATTTTTTTTTAAGGCATCTTCTCACTTTAAACGCCTCAAAAATAGGCTGTTTTTGCGATTTTTTTTCGAGGATTTTTGCTTAAAATTATGGGATAAAACGGATCCTATGTAATAAACACATCTTTCAAGTACATGAAAAAATTTTTATTTTATTTTTTTAAACAATTATTATAATACATCAGTAGCATTGAAAAACCCGTGTAAAAATGTTATGGTCGTGGCTTGTTGATGGTATCTCCGAGACGGGTCGTCTGAAACAAAAAAATAAAACTGTTTTAGATTCAGTATGTCAGTGGCTATAGCGCATATCATCAGATTTTTGATATTCGCGAAAATAACAAAATGGCGCACGTTTTTCGAAAAAGTAAAAAAAAACCACGATTTTTTTGCAGTTTTTTGTAAAAAAAAAATTCTTAAAATCAAAATTTAAAAAATCTGATGATATGCGCTATAGCCATAACTATGAAGCATATGTCATTCAAATTTCATGACAATCGGCCGGATAGTTTCCGAAATTTCATCAACAAAGCACCGAAAAACCTTGTTTTGAGATAACTGCGTTTAAAGTTTTGGTTGCAGAAAAATCATGAAAAAACCTTACCTCGGGTTAATCAGCGATGCCTGCTCCATACAATGGACCTTCCGATTCTTCGTAGAAGGTGTGTTCGTCCAAAGTAGCTTCCCTTCGTCTCGACCTAGTCTCTTTTGAAGCGTTAGAGCTGCGGCGGTTCCCTACGCGTACGCGATCACTGTCGCGTTTCTCGGCGTATTGAACGGCGATAGGGCCTAGTTTGACACCCATCACCTCCAAAATTTTTAAAACAGGTTGTAGCCCTTCGTTATAAATGCATGCCGCTGTTTGGCAAGCAATTTCCACGGTTTTTCTTGATGATGTTTCTTGAAACATCTTTGTTACAAACTTTACACTTCACATATTGTTGTAATGTAGAAAAAACAAGAAAAAACTGAATAATACTATATCCAGCCGTTGGATCGATGTGTACATCGAAACTTGTATCGTCCGATTTTTTTAATTTTGCTGCACTCGCACTAGCATGACTCGTATCTGCTTCAGACTGGTGTGGAAGCACTCCACGAAATTTTCTTTTTTTAGATTTCGAACTTGGACGTCGCCACGTGGCACTTTGTTGCGAAGTCTTTTTATCCATTATAACAATCCTGAGCGCAGAGATGTTGCCGTTACGAAGTTTCAAATTAGACTGATGAAATAACAGTTTAGCATCGTTGCCGAGTGATTTTCTTTTGAAAAATGCACGTGTTAAGGTCTTATTACATGAGTATAGACCCGAAAACAGAATATACCTAAGCAAGGGGTACTACATTAACAAAAGAACACGGCTATTCAATTGTATAGAGTCAGATATACAGGGACCGTCCGAGCGGCGTGAAAGGGATCGCCGGGTACTCTCAGGTAGTCACCTAACGGTCGCCAAAAAATGTAGTTAGACTCGTCCGATCTTTATGAAATTTCGAGATGACATTTTTGAAGATATGTACTTTCAAAATTTAAAAAAAAAAAAAAATCGATTTTTTTAAATTTCCAAAGTGAGAAGACGCCTTAATAAAGCATTCACATCGGGAGTTCGAAAGGTTTGAACAACATTGTCGAGCTTGATGATAAGAAGATCGGGCGATAAACGAAGAAAACCTACGAAGAGCCTAAACCATTATTCAGTGCAACTTTTTGTCATGGTAATAACGGGATTCCTAGGGCTACGATAAAATAAATAGTTTTTCTACAATCGTTTGTAGAAGTTGAGTACACTGCTATTCGCCACATAGCGCAACAACATGCTATTGCCACTTCCAATTTCAAACGATTATAATTTTCTAAAAAGCATGATTCGAATAAAATGTTGGTAACAAATAAAAGTTTCGTGATTTCGTGAAGTAAAATTCAGATCATGCAATAAAAAAGATGGGTGCTTCTATTTGAAATTTCAAAGTTCCTCCCTGCTGGAAATGCCCCCCTTCCCCCCAAGGAGGACCGTGGCAGAAGGCTAAGTTTTCTGCTATTAAATAGAATTTTTGCAACCGTAAACTTTTATTTCCCATGCGTCAAATTGTCAGGGCACGTAAATCGAGGCCTTGAAGGGCTTGGGCATAGATATCCTATCGGACATTGCCACTACATCAAGGACGCCAGTATTATTTAAAACATGGCACTTTTAAGACAACCCATTGAGGGCCGGGTTTCACTAGGGCAGCCCCCATTCCAAGGAATTATCATATTATGACAGAACCAAGTCGGGTCCCGATAAAGCGAAAGTATCGGAGCCTTAATGATTCAAAACATGGCACTCTCAAGGCAGCTCATTGAGGATCTAGTTGGACTTCATTAGGGCCCATATCTAAATAATGAGAAATATTATATCAAAACTAAGTCGGGTCCCAATAAAGCAAAAAAATCGGAGCCTTATTGATTTCAAAAATTGAAAAATTTGCATGAACGCATATATTTCGTCAGGTATATTAAGAATTTGAATGTTTTTCCTTTATATTGATAATTTTTAAGAATTATTTAATAGTACAAAATTATTATTATAATTTATATTGAATTTACTTCATTTTATTATTTTCATTAACATATTTTTTAAACTTTTGTGCTTTGCAATATAAAGATTCTGAATTATTTGTTGGAAAATTCGGAAATGTTAGGTATGTTACATTTTTTAACCATTTTTTTTTCAACGAGACTATAGCCTAATGGTTTTTTGTGGTTTTATAAAGGTAGTTTATTTTGAGGATTTATCATTATACATTTCTAAGTAATAAACAGCCTTATCGAACTTATTCCATAATAGTGTTTTTGTTTGGCTTGTCATCTAGTGATGCGTCTTACCAAGTAACTCTTTTTATAATTATAATTTACTTTTGCTTATTCTGTGTACTTTTTGGTGTCTGGTACTTAATACTCACTTTGTTATATAGAAGCTATGGTAAAAAAAAAGAAATTTTATAAAAAACCATTGCCATGATAGTTTGCCTCTAGGGGCCTTTTGTGGGAGAGTAATGGTAGCGTGCGTATGCGGTTGGATCTATAGATACGTAGGTAAGTAGGATCGAATCCCGGTATAGGTAGAAAAATTTTTCTGCCTAAATAAATGTCAGGAGTAATGGAAATAGTAAAATATGACCAAATATGAAGGAAAATTGAATTCTAATTAAAAAGTAAATATTTTATAAAATGCTTAATTTTTTATAGAGCTCCGACAGGGCTAGTGATAAAATCCCCGACTTATTTGCTTTTAAAGGCCCTTATTTAAAAAGAGTGACCGTCCTCTCAAAGGCCAGTATGGATTTCCTAAACAAGGGCCCTAACTAAGTTAGGGAATTCTGGTCGAGACCTTTTTGCAGCCTCAACTGTATTGACACACGGGTTCAGACATTTTTTGTCTGACCCGTATTTTCGGAGGAAAACAGCTGTCCCGCGACTTTTTGAACACCCTGTATATGTATAACGGTTGAAAATTGACAGATAAAAAATTTCAGAAAAATCATGGCGGGTCGTCTCAACGAGTACATTGGGAAGAAAAAAGAACTGCATCAGAAATGGTTGAGGAAAAGACCTCGTTGACTTCGCATGAAACCATTATATTTCTATATATATATATATATATATATATATATATATATATATATATATATATATATATATATATATATAATCATTGATCGTGTCTGATTCTACTATATCCGAAACCGCCACCGAATTAAGACTTTTATCCGAGCAGTCGCGACCAGAATCCCGTTATGAAAGGGATGCGGCGTACCACGAATCCCAATATAAACGCGAAAACCACCCTTTTCTCGTTGCTCTCACCAGTTTGCAAGCACACTCGTACAAATCCTCCTCCACCCCTACTCTAAGCCTGCATTCGTCTCTGAGCCACCTCATTTCAACCCTTTGCTCTTCTGGCTATTCCGCAAAGCTTAAAAAAAAAAAAAAATAAGAAAAACGTTTGGACCCCGAGTTAATTTTTTTGAAAAATTAAATTGTCAGCCATTTATTCTAAAAATATATCGGAGGTGACAATTTATCTTTCGATTAAACATGATAAAATAATAAAGTTAGCAAAAATGCATTTCGATAAATTTCGCTAAAAAAAATTTGATAAAGTTGATAATATTTCAATTCTGATAAAATTTGAATGACATCATTGAATTATGGGCTTGTTCAAAACTTGTATCCTCTTTTAACGGTAAATCGTGCATCGAAATTACCACTCTAGCTTAATATCCCCAGGTGGTGTTCAAACCGACGAGCTCGATGATACAAACGTAAATTATCGTTGCCTCGTCCACAGAACCATAAGCTCATTCGTTTCCGTTCCCTTTCGGCAATTAATCACTAATTTATTCGTTGAACAACAAATCCATTATGACTATGGTGTTTATGGAATCGTGTGTGAGAAAGGGAAGGAGGCGGAAAATGGTAGTGGACTATTGGGTTTGTAACACGATCAGTGCAGCTTTGAATACATGAATTGGGTAAATGTAGGTAATCCATAATGTTACGGGTGTGCTTGAATTATGACGTATGACGAAGGGGCCATTTGATTTACAGTGAAGATAATTAAACGATAACAATTTTTTCTAACACGTGTAGGTGTAAACAATTGCTTGTAATTTTTTGTTGTGTGTTTATTGGATTTTAAATTTAGTTCCCGCTGTTTTTCAATAAAAAAATATATATATATATAGTTTACCGTACATTCTATTTTATTCGAAATATTGCCCTTCAGAAGCTACGATCTTTTCCCATCTTTCACGCAACAAATGGATTCCACGCCAATAGAAATCGTTGCTTTTTGAGGCGATCCATTCATCGATCCATTTTTTGACATCTTCAGAAGACTTGATATCCTGCGGTGAATAAATCATTCTGAATCGCTCGAAACAAATGATAATCAGATGGTGCTATGTCCGGTGAATACGACGGATGAGGTAAGACTTTCCAGTTCATGTTCTTTATATACTTTTTTACGGTTTCTGCTACATGTGGCCGAGCATTATCATGAAGCAAAAATAGTTTGTTATGACGTTTGGCGTACTCAGGCCGCTTTTTTCTCAGTTCCTGGTTTAGTTTCATTAATTGTTATTTATAGCGAACAGCTGTGATCATTTCACCCGGTTTCAGCAACTCGTGGTACACCATACCTTCTTGATCCCACCAAACCCACAGCATCACCTTTTGAGCATGAATATTGCGTTTTAACGTTGATGGACCTGGTTCACCTGGCAATACCCATGCTTTTTTTCGTTTGGGATTTTCATAATAAACCCATTTCGCATTGCCAGTCACGATTCGATGTAAAAATGACTTCCTTTCGCATCGTTCAAGCAGCAATTCACAAATCGTTTTTCACTTTTTGAGTTGTCTCTTGTTTAATTGACGTGGTAACCAATTTCCCGTTTTTTGAATCAGTCCAAGATTATGTAAACGTTTGCTAACAGCCATTTCAGTAACGTTAAATGTATCAGACAATTTTTTAAGGGTCTGACGTCGATCTTCATTGAGTAAGGCCTCCAATTCTTCATCTTCAAATTTTTTCGGCTGCCCTGGACATTCTTTGTCTTTAAGGTCAAAATCGCCACTTTTGAATCGTTTAAACAAATCTCTGCACGTTGTCTCAGATAGAGCATGTTCACCATAAGCTTCTTGAAGCAAGCGATGACTTTCAGCAGCATTTTTTCTTAAATTAATGGGAGAAACCAGTTTAGGAGGCCGAAATTTTGGTGTTTTTCGTGAATTTTTTTAACAGGGAAGGAATAATCAGAATTTGTTTAAACTTGGAGGATATTTTATTCATGTTTTGAAGTACACTTTGTAATTTTTTCAAGTCATTTCCGCCGGAAATAGTGGAGTTAGAAGCTGCTGTCCATGGACGATCGCCATCCAAGTTTTTTGCTGGTGGGCATTCCTGAAGTCACAATTTTTATCTGTAATCATTACAATTTTCTTTTTTCGTTAAAAGTTGAATATTGCATGTTTTTGAGGTGTTTGAACACAATGTCATGTTTTTATACCATGTTTTTTCACCTTTTTTGCATTAAAAAAAATATTTTTAATAATAATATCATCCCAGAGTTAGGTTCATATAGATTGTAATTGGATAAAGAATATTCACACAAATTTTCAGAACGATTGGTCAATAACTTTTTGAGCTAGAATGCCCACCGGTTGAAAAAAAGTCGTCCATGGACAGCAGCTTCTAACTCCACTATTTCCGGCGGAAATGACTTGAAAATATTATAAAGTGTACTTCAAAACATGAATAAAATATCCTCCAAGTTTAAACAAATTCTGATTATTTCTTCCCTGTTAAAAAAAATTCATGAAAAACACCAAAACTTCGGCCTCCTAAACTGGTTTTTCCCGTTAAAGCAAAAAAGCAAAGCTTCCCGCATATGCTGTATCGTTAGTTCAAAACCTGACATTTTCAATATTATAAAAAAAGTAATGTGTACAAGTGAATTCACTCTCGAATACTGAATATTGCAGGTTATATTCAATACTTCAACATAGTTTACAGTTGTAGTGTTACTTCTATGAAAATAATACTAGTTACCCCATCTCATATAAAACAGCGGGAACGAAGTTTAAAACTAAAATAATTTACGTGTTACGAAGGGACCAATATGATATATATAGAGGTTTTTTCAAAATTACCAAAGTATTTCAACTGAATTCATTTTCTCCGAAAACGTTTCACCGGTACAATGATTTTATGTACAGAGTATGAAAAAGTTTGAACGTTATAGTACAATAGAAAAAAGGGGATATAGAGAGGAAATCCATTTCCATCTCCGAATGTACTCTCGTGTGTCATTCTCGGCTCGGCGAATCCAGCGACTATCATAAAACATCGTAGAAATATATGGGAAGTTTGGAAGGGTAGGAGTGAAAAGGGGGTACTTGGATCGTGGGGTACGCGAAAGAGCTGATGGGAACCTATAAATGTATATACGTGACATGAGAAACGAGATGGAATGAGTGAGTGCAAGTTTAGTCTGATAGCCTCGGACAGTTCCTACGAACCGCACCGGTCGTTGCCGGATCTACGATCCTCGGGTGTACGTCCGGTGTTAATTTGTCGCTTGGTCGCGGATCGTAGGACCCGCGGGATTCTCATTCGCAGATATACATTGGATTTCGTGCTACGAAGTGGGCATGATAGTGAGAGGGAGACGGAGAGCGATTGCAGAAAATGAGATATATGTACACTTGTATATACAGGGTGTGATAGAATAAGGGGTTGATGCACTGTAGTTAGATTTCTTACTATCGAATTCTGAGTCGACAAGTCGTTGGGTGTTCTTCAATCTTACAAAACGTCGATGAGTTATTCGTCATTGAAGTTAGGCCGCGTGAACCTAACGTCTGATTAGTAGCGTGAGGTCCATAGTGAAAGGACAATACCGCGGCGCTAATAGTGCAGTACTAGTAGCTATTTAGTACTCGCGCGCTATGTCCACATGGTCCAACCTTAAACATTTTAACAACGTATCAATAGCTCGTTCGATCGAAAAACGGCCGAATTTTTTTTTGAATTAGAATATTATCAGGAAACTACCTTCGAGGTATGGAAAATAATTTCTTGGACACCCTGGATATACTGAAATCAACGAGACAGACGCCACGACAACAACTCGTGTTTAATGGACCGCGAACTTTCGCTACGCACACGTATAACCCTCTAGCACACACGCGATTTTCATCCACCTCCTGTTTTCTCGTTCTATCACCTGATATATATGTATATAAATGAGAATACGCTGTTCTTCCCATGTGTATCCACTCGCGGGCGCTCGATTGATTCCAGAACTCCCGTGAAATGTGCGTATATACTGAAAAAAAGTTAGAAAACAGCCGGAGTGAAAATTTGTTTGATGAAATTTACGAAGTTCCCCGAAAAAAAGAACACTGGAATATCGGCCACATTTATATGTACAAAACAGAAAGAATCTCCGAGGGGGTTTGAATTTTTTTAATCTTTCGATTGATCAACCCTTTTATCTCTAGAAAATTATTTCCTTTTTTTATTCCGAACGCTATATGAAATCATCAATTTTGGTTTGTTATCAATCAAACTACATGAACATTTTATTGTTGAACTTGGAGCGCAAAAAATTCGTGCAATATTTATGATACACGTTGATGGCTTTCACTGAGTCACTTTTGGTCTCGTTTTGTATCGTACTTTTCCCGTCACCCTCGCTCGCTGCTGGTACGACTCGTTAAGGTTTTGTCGTTATGATCTTTCGATCTCTCTCTCTCTCTCTCTCCTCCCCCCGCCCCTCTTTCACTCTCCCTTTAGAAGAGGATGGAACAGTTGTCGTACAACGACAATCGACTGTAATAATGGAGTTTCCAGAGATAACGGTCACCCGCCTACCCTCACCCCTCGTGAGACAACGACCCTCAATTTCTTGACTCGCAGCCTGGTCCAGCGGGTTGTACAGCTGTGACGCTTTTCTCTCTTTCTCTCAATCTACGAAGAACTTCGAGGAGCTTATTGCCACCGAGACCATCCTGCTAACGTATTAAGGACAAAAATCGTCTCGGGTAATTGGCGCAATAGTCCGATAGAGCAAACGATCCACCCTACGAGAAAGAGAGAGAGAGAGAGAGAGAGAGAGAGAGAGAGAGAGAGAGAGAGAGAGAGAGAGAGAGAGAGAAACAAGATATCCATATACATATACATCGAACAATATACTCCCGATTATATTGCTCGGAGGTTTAAGGGGATGAAAAAAAGAGCGTGTAGAGCAAAGAGTCATTTCCTAGTATCGAAAAGATATAGAACCTCATGGAGTTACTTCTAAGTGGATTCCTTCTCAGTTTTCTCTTCCTCTTCTCGTATTACTTTTTTTTTCTCTCTTTTCCCTCTTCCTCCCTTTACTCTGTTCTTTTTTTTTATTTCTCTATTTTTTTCTCCCTCTTGCTCTAGTTCGTTCTGTGCGAGCCTCGCGATCAAAAACGCTATTTCCTAGCACCAATTCCGCCATTGCTTTTGTAGCAGTTAACGCTATACTGCCTGAAATTCCACCGGATGGCGTTTAGCAATTTCGAGGGGGAATCTGTGTGTTTATATATATATATCTTTCTCAATAATTCGATATTTTCATTACTCTCTTAATCCGGATTTTTCCGAACCATCTGGTGATCTTCTTTTGGATTTTTCTTTCATTCGTTCGTTTTTCTCGACTGCTATTCGATAAATGATCTCATCTTTACGAGAGTTCGTGTAGGTTCATGTACCGGGTGTTCTCTATAATTCTGATACACATTGTTGTTGAAAAAATTCTTGAAATATTAAAACACTGGCCAATCAAATTGATTTATGGAAAGATGTAATAAAAATTTTTGTATTTACAATTACACTTGTATAAATCAATTGATATTACTAAAAACTACTTCTTTAAAATGAAATATGAAGAAGCTAAAAAAATTAGACGTTTACAATAATTTTAAAGACTTTATCGATAAAATATGAACCATATAATTAAATTCCACAAAAACGTTACGAAACGTTAGCCCATTTGCAAAATATCGCATAACACGTTTTCATTATACATGATACTTCTCTGTAACGACAATTTTATTCATATCATATAAATTTATTGTGCACATAAATGTGCAAGACTTTTCATAGAAACGTACGAAAATTGGAATCTTTTGATTTTAGTGAGTACCCTCGCCACATTCAAATTACTATTTTTCCTCTCGATTTGCTTGAATTGAGGCAAAGAGAGAGGGAGGAGCAGCCAGAGGGTACTTAAAATCTCCTCAAGATTCCCAGAATACCCAGAAATATCTGTGCTTTTCTCGTCTTCTTTTCTGAGAGGAAAAATATCGAGCCATTTTACGTTATACGCTAATGGCATAAAGTAAATAGGTATATGGCATACTGTAATACCACTCTATATACATATAATATACGCAAGAGTTTCGATCGAAATTTCCTCGTCTGCTCTTTACCTATGGATCGTTGTCGCATCCTTATAATTGCAAAAATAAAGAAAAACTGAAATAAAATAACGTCGTTTCATATTGCAGTCTCATTGCGGATACTTTATATCACTATATTACAAATTTTAATGCCTTACATACATCCAGCAACGCTTAAAACGCGCTAAAAGAAAAATTGTTTTTAGAAGAGATAGCAATAGAAATTAATAAAAATAATTTTTACACATTGTTTATTAGTATTTAAACTTTATAAAAAAATTTATTTCATTTTTTTTTAAACTACAACATAAAAAATCACGTTTCCCGAAGCACTATGAAAAAAAAGTTGCTCCACGGTCTGCATCATTTCTTCTTGAAATGCTGATGGATCTGCAAAACGTAAAAAAATTCTTGTAAAATAAAGTTGTAGTTATAGTCTGTCGAGCCGGATTTTTGAAATTCGAAAAATTTTGGCAATTTACGGCAGTTTAAAAAAAAGTGTGCATTTTGTGTCATAAATGTCACACTTTAATTATGTTTATAAAATTTTTTAATCACAACATCAAAAATCCGACTCGACAGACTATAGAGAAAGCAATTTCGAATATTAAAAAAAAAGCATCAAGAAATATTAAAAATTGTATGAGTTATCATGCAGACCGTGCCAGAAAAAGTAGTTTTGAGAAAAATGCATTTAAAGTTTCAAGTGCGTTTCGCTCGAGACATCTACCTGCGCGCATCAGACTCTCGTTGGGCAGTCACGTTTTCTATAATAACTTTCGATCTATGGGGAATTTGTACAATCGACTTACACAGAAATACGCCTAAAACTATAGAGAATAATAATCTGTAAAAAAAATCGATTTTTTGAAAATTCTGGACGTTTGTAAGGCCTTAATGGGAGAGCGGTTGGTCTAGTGGATAAGGGCTTGGGCTCACACGCCGCGGGTTCCGGGTTCGAATTCCGACCAAAATACCAATGAAAAATTGAGATTTTTTTCATGTGTTTCCACTGTAATCCCGGGTGGTTTGGACTCCACCTTTATAAAAAATCATGTCCAGCGATGATCTCGCTGTGATGCCTGAGCGGTCGGTGTACGGCTCCGTGTGCCTCCCGTGGATGATTCTCATCATGCGGATAGTGGCCCCCTAGCCGTGTACTGGCTAGCTCATTGCATTACAGCTGAGGAGGTACCTTTCTTAAGCGCCTCTGGTAAGCTGTGCTTGAGCATGCTCGCATGCTACCCGGGGAAATTAGGTAGATACCAGCTGTATCGGCAAGGTTTTCTGCAGTTTCCCTTCGCCCTCGGCAAATGCGATACAGTTGGGGATAAGTCGGCTGCAGCCGCACAGGGCGGTGTCTTTGGAAAGGGGGGGGGGGGGGCAAGCTAAAAAAGGGGAGAACCCTGGGCAATGGCATAAAATACAATACAATATCTTACAAATTTTCATGACGTAAGCACTTGGATATTCGATTGGTCAAATCTTCGACAATTTTTATTTCATTAAAAACTTTCAGTTTTCTAGTTATGAACCTTAATAACTCCACGATTATATTCGTTATTCTTAATCGTTTTATGATTACAATTTATTGACTAAAATTAGCTATTGTTTATAGCCTCAACAGAATAATACAATTGATAAAATGATTTTATTTTCGTAGATGTGTTATAATAGGACAGAACATTTTTCATTGTGATAAAAAATATTCGATGTTTATAGATATAAATAGATTTCGAAATTCTAAAGAGAAAAGTCACAAGACATCGTTCTCACTGGTTTATCATTGATGAGATATTATCCAATTAGTATCGAGACAGTAGCGCGGGGCAAGTGGAAATAAGGGCGCGCTAAGGCACGCCCACATTGCCTTGGCAGTGCACAGCATTGGTTCATAACTATTTAATTAATATCTAGGCAACGATACATCGTACAAAAAAAAATAAAGACTCGCTCCTTCAGAATCTAACGGTCAAATTGCTTGGTACGTTTATATCGCCATTTTTACGACTCCTTGTATAATAGAATGAAATTTCTTCTGGGGTTATAGAAATAGCGAGTAAATACTGTGGTAGAAGGGTAAAGCATAATCCTACGATATCGTGCCAACGAATTCCAACGACCGCATTTGAATTTTCAACCCTCTTCTGCCCTGATCTCTCATCATACGCTGACGCGGGTAACAAGAGCCGTGAATCAGGATTTAGCGATTCCATTCAGGACGCAAAATCCTGGCTGGTGCTCTCTTCTTCTAATATATACTGGTTACAATTCCGCTGCGCGGTATAAAAGCCGCGTCGTCGCTTTTCCAAGCATCTCGGAGGAATCTTCTTAGAGCAATTTGTAGCGTAAACGACCGCGGGCGAATAAAACGCAAGGGTATACTCGGTATGTTTATGAAAAGGGTATATAAAGACGAAAGTAAGAAGAAGTAGAAGGGGTATGGAAGGAGAGCATAAGACACGAGAATATCAAAGGATGAAAAGCTCATGCCATGGATCTGGTAAAAGGGAAGGGTTTTGTAGGCAGAGAGAATAGGAATATCTACTGGACCGAAAAAAGAAAGCGTTACGTTGTATATTATTTGTATAGCCAAGAAATCTTGAAATAAATATGAAGAGACAACGACGATAAGGAGAGAGGAAACGAGCTTTATTTGATCTCGTAGAAAGATCAAATAAAGTCTTTTTACCTCGACGAATATTGTTTGGCAGCTTCCCGATCCTGTCAAATATTGCCTCTTATAACAACGTTCAGATATTTATGTATAAATGTATATAACGTGAAACAATAATAATAATCATGACACTTCTGTATTGCAACTCTTGGAGACAATAAAGGGCTGCTTTTCCAATTCAGTGAGACGAGAGCAACACGATAACCAGTCAGACGTGATTCAAAATAACCATTTTCAGACAATGTTTAGCACGTCACAGTAAAAGAGATGACTTTTTGAAAAAAAAAATAATGTATAATGTCGAGCTCCTTTATACTTGCCAAGAAATAAATCGTTATTCAGTCGTAAAAATACTGCAAAATACTCTTTACTTAATAAATAGTAACGTCCAATAAATAACTTATAGCAAAAACACTTTTTCGACGTTATATGAAATAAAATGAAATTTTCCTGCATCTTGAAGTTGTGAAATTTCGGAATAGGGTTCATTTCGCCAATTGGCAGTTACACTCAAACTGCATATAAACACGCAAGTTCACATCTATGTTACTACTTTATTTTTTATTATATATATATATGCACATAATGTATATGAGCCAAGTGAACGCTTTTTCGCAGATATGTTGAACATTTGTGAATTCGAATGGGCACGCGACCAGATAACCCCGTATATATATACGACCGATTTACGACAGTCGGAACGTTAGCGACGCGAGAGTGGAAATGCTCTGGCACTCTGTACATGCCTTGTCCGCTCATATGTCTCTCATGTCCCGAAATATATCGAGACACACATAAATCAAGAAAAAAACGTTAGTTCTGTACAGGGTGTCTCAGAAGTCATGCTGAACAATTGAAGAAGCTCGAAATAGTACAACAGTTTCTGTCAAATATAATTAAAGTTAAATTTGACAGTGCGACAAGTCATTTTGGTCGGAAATATATATATTTAACAAATAAATAGCGCGTGTTTTCGTGACTCATCAAAGCGCGACGGGCGGAGAGACAGAGATGCGGGAGTGTCAACCAAAGAGAGTAGCACGAAACGAAAGTCATTTTCTCTCAAATTTTCGGCCAAATTCTGGGAACGTTTAGAAGGAAAATTTATAAAATCGTATTGCCGCTAAAATTCGGTCAAGGCCTTTCGAAACTTTCTGTATATTTTGTCATCAAAATACTCATGCTCCGAAGGAAAAAAGAAGGAAGAAAGATTTGATTCAGAGCCAGCAAATTTCCGATTGCAATTAATTTGATGCATTAATTTCAATTGAAAAAAAAAAAAAAAAATTAATGCATATAAAGTAACAGGAGACTACATTTGATATAAAGAAAATGAGAGAAAGGGGTAAGAGCTTTGGTAAAACTCGAGGGTGGCACGGTACTGTGAGTTTAATTGGAGCTTTGGTGTATGCAATGTACTCGCGATGGGTGGTCGAAGCGAAATAGAATGTCGAAGGACTAGGAGGGAAAGTACTACTGGGTAAAAGGACTGCCCCCCCTCCCAACCCACATGATTTTCTGTTCGTGCTTTTCCGGTGATGTTTTTCCGGAAAATTCTCCTGTCGATTTTTTTTACTCCCCCCCCCCATTTTGGCTGCATTCCGCTCTTTTCTCTCTCTCTCTCTCTCCCTCTCTCTCTCTCTCTCTCTCTCTCTCTCTCTCTCTCTCTCTCTCTCTCTCTCTTTCTCTATCTTTCTCGCTGTGCTTTATTGAATTTATTACAAGGCTCAACGAGAGGAGCCTCTTATATTGCATTGAACAAGAGTAAAAAGCGTATTCAATGAAGCCAAAGGATCATTTGAGATTCCGGAATGGCAACCCTTTGAAATGGAAACCTTTCCGCTCTTTCCTTATACCTTCGAAAATAAACTTCGTCCATAATAACATTTTTCCTGTTTATTAGTGATACTATTTTGTTACCAATTATGTCGAAAAGAATTTTCAAAAGAAATGTTTTGAAAAAGTGATGGTAAAAAGGGTAGTTTTTTTCATCCACCCTTTTTTCAGAAGAAAATTTCGATAAAGCAAAAAGAAAATATTTTCTTTATTAACGTAGATTTTCCTGTTGCCACAAATTAGTGGATTTGCTTATATTTTGCTAGCTGTGAAACTCTGCTTTAAATTCATTCGTGCACGTCGAATAATTCTCTTAAATATATACATATACTTAGATATATATTCTCTTTTAGGATTTTCGTATTTTCCACACGCGTCGTCGCCGTTCTTTCCGAGTCTCATGTACGTCCTCTTCCGAAAAGTTACCCAAACCTACGATAACTCTCACCCACGCCCCTCACTGTTATTCCCATCTCGCTAGTAGTCAAAAAACTTTAATTAACCCGCTGCAATTCCAACATTAAGGTACGTTCCTGCGTGCACACCATATAAAGCAATGCTTTTTCGTATATTTTGATAGATATATGAAGTTAAGGTAATTCACCTAGCACCGTACTAGTGAAATTCCATGTATAATTTTATATTATGCAAATACATTACATAATTATATTGAATTCTTGCATTTGTACCAAAAGATTAAAAAAATTTTTTAATTCAAATAATTTGACAAGAGTAGACAAGGTGTTTCCGGTATTTGACGAGATAAAAACTTTCCAAAATTTGACCCTTTATTTAGGGTAGGTTTCAGACGCTACATTTTTTCCAAACTTTTTAGAAATTCAATTTGGAAGACCCCATATGGATGAAAACAAAATAAAAAATGGGGTAACTTTTATTATAGAAGACTAAAAAATGTTTAAGCCTTTATCCCTCATAAAGTGAGGAGTTTGGACGATGGAATGCTGTTTTATTCAATTGTTAGGGTCATTTTGAAGAAGTTCGAAGTCAATATTGTAAGAAAGACCTCACAACTGTTAAAAAATAGAAAAATTTTCAAGAATTAAAAATTTCATTGCGTCGTAACGACACAACATCATGCTTCAACATATCTTACGAATATGTATGGCAATTTTCGGGGGGCATGCTATATAAACAGTATATTGTTCCAGAGGGACAACAGACGCTTTCGTCCGCAGTACCTGAACAATTTATTTTTCCATACAATTTTCACCGGTCCTTAACGAGTTTTCCCACAGGGGTTGAGAACTACAATTTTTTCATGGTTTTCACACAGGTGTACTGGAACACCTCTCTCTCCCTCTAAATACATATATATATATATATATATATAAATATATGTATCCATAACACACAAAGTTAGACACAGACACATTGTACTATATACAAATATATCATATTAAAAACACATATCCATAATACACTGTCACGCGTGTACATACTGAACAGTGGAGACAGACACCTTTGCGTCTGCGATGTCTCGCTCGATGCACACGCGAGTTTCAGACGTATCTCTCGTTTTCCACGTAGACGAGAGAGAGTATACGTTGGAGAAAAGGATGAGAAACGGAAAAGAGAAAATAATATTTTAGAGCCATGCACCTCCACCAAAATTGTATCTATATATTTATTTACATGGAATACGGGATTCCACAGTAGGGTCGGCGGCCTTGTGCGATTTTCTGGAATACGCGAACCCCGGAGCGGACAAACAAACGGGTTAATTAAAACCCCGGCTGTACAGATATATGAATATATATAAGGTGTGTGTGTGTGTGTGTGTGTGTGTGTGTGTGTGTGTGTGTGTGTGTGTGTGTGTGTGTGTGTGTGTGTGTGTGTGTGTGTCGTTTGCGCGTGTATGTGAATCTGGATAGACTGAAGAATGCGAGAGTAGAGAATATGCCATATATATATGAATAGCATATTCCGTATTTTACATATGTATACACACACACACATATATGTATATATATATGTGGGTGTGTGTGTGTATATGTAATGAAAGAGTAATATGTGGTGGTTCTCACGCGAATACAATATACAGAGTTCGTACGAGGGTCCTGGAACTATGACGCTTTCTATTTAGGCACCCTCACGTACGGGGTCATGGTGAAGTGACCTCTCCTCCCCTCTTTCTATTCGTACCCAACATACACGTACACAATGAGTATATAAAACTCATTTATCGGAGGCTGTATAAGAGTGAGTTTAGTAGATTTATATATATATCGATACAACGGGTTTAAAATGACGGTCCAAAATTTCTAGAATAGTTTTATGGTTAAATTTCATAACTCTCAATAAATTAATATCTCGAAAACGACGTACCAGAGAAATATGAAATTAGGGCAATTCCTTTCAGAATTATGCGCTCGCGTCAACCCTACGATTTTTTTTTTTTTTTCAACTTTTGGGGCACCCTGTAGACGGGCGAACCATCACTTTAGTACACACAGGCTTTGACTCGCAAAAGCTTCGTACACTATGCTTTCGTCATGCATATGCATTTCTCTGGCCACGTGTGCTGAAAGAAGCAATTTCGTGTATATGACAGCGCTTCGAAACGAACCCCCAATTCCCTCCGTCCACTTCTTCCACCTTCTGTAGGGCTTTTGGAGGGATGTTTTTTTTTTCTACGCAAACTCGTCAACCCCCTCAGACCCTTTTTTTACACTATGGACGCTCTATATACACGCTCATGTATTCTCCTCCTCGATTATGGCACGATGCATTCGTGTGAGCATTCACCCCTTTGCATCCCTTAGTTTCCGCATTATATTTCTATATACATATATATATATATAAAGCATATAACATGTGTATCATATGCCTATAATTATCCCTCTTGTCCTATCCTCTACATATGTGTATGAGCTTTGGAGAACAGGTGAAATAATTATCTCCCTTTGTCGCGAGAAGGGAGCTCTCGTACGCCAGGAATATCGTCCGTTACTACTTTCTCTCTCCCTCTTTCTGTCCCTCGAGACTCTCTGGAATTTTCGTTATGTTTCCTCGCACACCCCATTTATGACATATATATATACATTGATATATATACATATATATTACACACGTATATTATGTCTCATATATCCTCCCACATATATGTTTATTTTATTATTAGTCGATGTTTGTTGCACGTGGTCACGTGCTGTCACGGTACTCGAAATGAGCCATTGAAACAAGACTCGAATATTAGGAGGAGAGAGAATACATACGAGGATGCGAGGGAGGACAGTGTCTCGTCCGAGTCTATTAGTACGAGCAAAGGATGAAAGGGCTGCCCCTTAAGTTCTGGACAATGTCCATATGTACAGCGTGTCTAATCTGTCATGAGCTCTACACTGAAAAAACAACTAAAGTATTGCCAATTACGCGATGACGTTGGACGATTATCGTTGCATCAATAGTCATGTTACGTTTAGTTAATCACCTGGTGGTTGATCCACTGAAAGTCATGTCGTTGAGCCAACTACGCCACGATTTTGCCGCTAAATTTTAATTTATTTAAGTTGAGTGTATTTTATGTGATGTAGCCGCAATAAATAGTTTCATTGAAAAAAAAACCAAAACAAAAAAAAAACGAGACACAGAATCAATTGAATTTAAAATAATCACACGAAGGCTGAGATGTATATGGTATTTGACCGCCTCTTAACGGGAGAAACCAGTTTAGGAGGCCGAAATTTTGGTGTTTTTCGTAAATTTTTTTAACAGGGAAGGAATAATCAGAATTTGTTTAAACTTGGAGGATATTTTATTCATGTTTTGAAGTACACTTTCTAATTTTTTCAAGTCATTTCCGCTGGAAATAGTGGAACTAGAAACTGCTGTCCATGGACGACTTTTTTTCAACTGGTGGGCATTCTAGCTCAAAAAGTTATTGACCAATCGTTCTGAAAATTTGTGTGAATATTCTTTACTCAATTACAATCTATATGAACCTAACTCTGGGATGACATTATTATTAAAAATATTTTTTTTATTGCCAAAAAGGTGAAAAAACATGGTATAAAAACATGACATTGTGTTCAAACACCTCAAAAACATGCAATATTCAACTTTTAACGGAAAAAGAAAATTGTAATGATTACAGATAAAAATTGTGACTTCAGGAATGCCCACCAGCAAAAAACTCGGATGGCGATCGTCCATGGACAGCAGCTTCTAACTCCACTATTTCCGGCGGAAATGACTTGAAAAAATTACAAAGTATACTTCAAAACATGAATAAAGTATCCCCCAAGTTTAAACAAATTCTGATTATTCCTTCCCTGTTAAAAAAATTCACGAAAAACACCAAAATTTCGGCCTCCTAAACTGGTTTCTCCCGTTAACGAAATAATAGCATCGAATAAAGTTTTCTACGTGAATTGAATTCAATGACACCATAGATGAACGGAATATAATTCGTTATTAAGATAATTACTTACTAGTAATTTGGATGAAATGTTTTTTTACTGTTGAAACAAATAAACTTTTTGCTAAAGCTACCAAAATTTCGTTGCGCAAACAAGTTTTGTTTAAAACGAATTATACATATTGTAACAGCCTTATTCCCTGGCTAGATTTCTGGTGTGGCGCAAATTCGCTAGAGGGCCACGGGCGGAGCGCTCTCGCGTAAGCGCCGCACTGCTCGTGTACTCATAAGGCTCTAGCATTGAATCATTTAATAACGATTATTCCGATCTATTATTGTCAAGAAAACCCGAATTTTCTTTTTGCGAGATAAAAAGTGTAAGCAGGATTGCTAGATATTTGAAACCTCTAGTCGCCATCAGAGGCCTGCTGTGTCGCCAAAAAGCGCCAATTTCAAAAACTAAAGCACCAAAAAAGTCGCTAGTTAAAAAAAAAATAAATCCTAATCTGTATATTGATCCATTGATGATTATGACGCTTTTCAGTGCGTATAGCAATGTTAAAATATATGTCTTATATTTAAATATAAAATATTGTCTATTGCTGATATAAAAAGGTTTTCCCATCTAATTATATCGAGGCAGGCGCTCTTACGAAATAGAAGAGGACCTGCAAAATTGTTCAATCGTATTTACTATTAAATGTCGCAAAATATCAAATTAGAAATATAAAATAAAAAATATATAACATTTTTTTTTTAATATTTCTTAGTCATTTCAAAATCATAATTGTTCGATTACATTGTACGTTTTGATTACACAATGCAATTTATTTGATTCAAACATGATTGACACAATTGACTGGAATACTTTTTCCCATTTCCCGAGCAATGCGATGATACTATATCTCAAATATTTATTAAATTTTATTCAAATAATGTTTTGGTTCTATTGAGTATTTAAAATTTTACCTCAAATTGTGGGCGTAGTTGGTTCAACGAAATACCTTCAACTACGCGCGGAGGTTGCGTCAACTAAACCATTGGTTTCGCCGTATCCAACCTCAGGGCGTAATTGAAACGCTTCCATTTTCAGCACTATGCCTTTTTTTCGGTGTATCCTTGAAAATCTGCGTTGTAAAATAAATATCTGTAATAAAAGTGGATTGGTTCTGGGAGACCTTTGATACTGGCATTAGAATTCCCAAACGTGGGTGCAATTTGTGAGATTCATTTAAAGTCAACTTGAATTTTTAAATGGGACCTTAGATTTCGTGTTCACAACAAAGTATTCGATAAATAAATAGCGTTCTTAATATTGGTATATCCGTTAAATGATTAATACAAGATACGATCAAGCATCATACACGATCACACACGAAAGTGTTATTTGAACAATAATCGAACGAACAAAGCTGTAAAAGATTCGGGCAAAATGTAATACACTTGCTGGTGTTTTGTACTCCTATTATACCGTTAACGGGGTCGCGAAACGAGCGAATTTCCACGCAATTTTGCGTGTCGTAGTCCAAAGTATATTGGCCGGAAAGGTGCAACGGTGGCTAGTAGTCGTTTGGAATATAAATGTCAGTTTAAGTGCACCCAAGGTGGATAACAGTTTCCACTCGAATGCTTAGAATTTCTCTCCACGAGAACAATCAACGTCGACGAGCTGGACGGTGTTTACATTGATTTATTTCTTTTTTCGTTTTTTATTTCATAAAAGTATTATCCGCGCTTTTTTACAAAATTTTATCTTTGCACATCCACAACTTACAAAGTCCTGAAATCATAACAAAACGATATTTTGAATGCTTGTTTCTGATTCTACTGTCGATAATAAATATTGGGAGATAAATATGAAAAATTTCTCGATACTGTTTGTCGAAATTGAGTATAATATTTGGTTTTCATCAGTAAGACAGTTTTGATTTCTTTCAAAACGACATTATAAAATACTTTTAAGCAATGTCGATGAAGGAGACGGGCTTTGAAGAACGGAAAGGGGAACTTGCGATGCTGAGTGAGCCGAACATAAAATGTAGGCCAGCCTGAACACGGAAATACTCGGTCGTAGGTCGAAATTTCAAGAATACGAACCGACCGGAAGAAGAAAGAATTCTTCCGCCTCACGAGGAATGCATATTTATGCGTCAATTAATTATCGAAAAGAAGAAACAACCACAAAAGTCAACAATTACCCAGAAAGTCAAACAAATTAGCAGCCTCAAAAAAAAAAAAAAATCATCAATCATTGTGCATCCCGACAAAAAAAGAGAATTCTCTCAGCCTCGACCTTCCGAAATCCCGTGTGGTGTCTCGAGAAAAATGTTTAACGAAACAAAATCGTTCACCCCGCATGATTTCGGGAGTCGAAAAATGGAGAAGGAGGAAGGAGGGAGTGTGTTTAAAATCATGTGTATAAGCGAAGAGAAGGCAACATTTATACGTGTGTATGTGTTTGTAGAATTAACGTGGGGCGGCGCGCGCCTTCAGTTTCGTTCCGGCGGTTCTGAGGTAATTTTAGATCGGTATAAGATAGCGTCTTTGGGGCCAACAGGGTCGAGAGAAACTCTGAGTCAGAGAGAGAGAGAAGGATCGAGGAACTCGTAAGTAAATATATATATATATGTGTGTGTGTGTGTGTGTGTAAAAGTTAGTATACTATGCGAGAATGAAGAAGAGAGGGAAAAAGACGAGGAGGACATGACGGAAAAGGCACGGGAGATGTTAATATTGGAGAGGGAGAGGAAGAGCTTGAGTCAAAGAGCAAGAAAGAGGCAACGTGATTGAGCAAAAAGAAAGAGAACGAGAGAGAGAGAGAGAGAGAGAAAGAGAGAGAGAGAAAGAGAGAGAGTCGCGCGGACTCCGGGAGTGAGTGGTCTCCTCGAACGCAGTTATGCCGATCAGCTCAAACCGTGTGTGTGTGCCGCCAATTTCTAACCCCGTGAATTTTTCACATTAGCTCCGAGTGCCCCGAGCTTCTTTGAAGCGAGAGAGGTGTAAAAGGAACACGAAAATTCAGGTAAAGAAGGGGGGAAAAAACGTTGAGAACTTTCGTCCGTGAATCTGAGACTGTATCAGTGAATGACATACGAAAAGTATTTTCCGGTTTGATGTTCCATTTTTCATTCACAAGAGCTTTTCTCCCTATGGCCCACGAAAAAATTGATCGGAGCTTGATTTCCATTTGTGGAAAATACTTCAAAGTCAATATTTATCCAGTTACGGTTCGTAGTTTTTTCCCTCAGCAGGAAATCCAACGTTTCCGGTATACTTAGGGGTATTCCCTTTTTGGAATAAATTACATTCGGAATCAGAGTTTGCTGAGGAGAATTCATATTCACCATAAGAAAATGAGTGAAAATCACAAGGTTATTTTGTTCTTTCGCGTCGATTGTATGATTATTCGTAGAGTTGTTCTACTGGGCCGATAAGGGATGATTAGAGTGAATTGTGGAAGACTATCTTTTTTTTGACGTAATCGATTGAAATTTCTCGGCAGAAATGCACATTGAAGAAAAGTGAATACACGTGGGCGTTAATCTATACTGCATTTTAAACACGTGTAATCATTCAAATTCTCTCGTGATTTTCTAAAGCAAATAATATATATATATATATATATATATATATATATATATATATATTACATACGTATGCGCGGAGCAGATGATTCACTTGTCTAGTGGTCTCTTCATCATCTCCTTGCGATTGATCTTCGCAAAAACCAATCCTCGGTAAAAAAGCGTGAAGAGGGTTGAAAGGAACGCAAATACGAGATAATTGTTGGATGGTCAGGCAGTCAGAACAAAAAATATTTTTAAAAAATACATCAAAACCAATATTCAATCGATGAATCACTCTTTAAAAGAGACCCACGAACAGAGCAGTACGAATTTAGAGAAATTTCTCATAATCGATAGTCATTTATATATATATACACACACATATGTATGCAGTCTGCTAGAAAATATTTCGATCAATTTCAAATAAGCAAAGTTCTAATTATTAGTTTGCAAAATGTATTCCCTTCGCATATGCAGCAATTTAGTAAAATATTTATAGAAGATTTATGAGATCGATTTTAATGAAGTGAAAGAATTTCATCTGTGCAAGACTTCATTCTTGTCAGAGAAAAAAAATATTTAGAAGAATCGAGAGTAAAATATATTACACTCAACAATTTCTCAAATATTGATTGAATCAATAGTACATATATGATAATCAAAATGAACAAAGCTTGTTAAGCTTCAATACGAAATACGACTGATATTAAATAAATAAAATGAAATTCATTGTAATAATGGAATTTTGTAAATTAGTGAAGGAAAAATTTGATACCAGTACAGATTATTTTTTGGGACGACTCTAAATCGGATTTTGAAAATCACGGAATAAGAAAGTTGGACAGCGATTGTGCAAAAATGCCTCATATATATTTATATATAAAAAAATAGATGTATTTCAACCCTATTGTAACGGGTGTGCGTGAAATATACGTTGGGGGATGAATGAGACAACTCGTGGGTGAGGCAAAGCGAACCGACCAGTCGCTGAAGCTTCGTGAAAAAAAATGTAAGAGAAAAGAGCCAAGTCGAAGGTTCGGCTGAGGAAGTTCGCTTGGGGGGGTTTTGCAGAGCTTCGGAGGAAAGGATTGCTCGGGTGAGAACGCGAACGTTTTCTTCACGGTGCCTGTGAAATACTAGGGGAAATAAATCACTTCGTACAGAGAAGCGAAAGGTGAAAGAAAGAAAGAATCCAACACTGGACCATCACGAAAGGAGGAGAAGGTTCCCGTCTGATAAAGAAGAAAAATTTCGTAGCACAAGAACGAGCTCGAATTGCTGCAAAAGGCAAAGATTCGTTGCAAGAATCATAATCGTCGATCAGTTCTACTGGCGTCCCTTATCTTCTTTATTTCACATCATTTGACAACGCGCAGACAATTTCTCTGAAAATAAACGCTGCTCCATATGAGATAAAAGTTCACATTTTTTTTAATTTGAAGATCAAGGTATAGCTTGAATGATTCAATTACATGTATGTGGAGGGATTCTTTCATTTTTTTAATACAAAATTTAAGAAATAATTTTTATACATTCTATGAATGAGTGAAAAACTTGTGACTCCAAATTGTTCTAGTAATCAGGTTGATTTATCATTAAAATAATCATTTTTGTTCTTCGATTTTCATCCTTTCATTTATTGAAAAATTCAGTAAATGTTTCTAACTATTTGATTTTTCGAATTTATATCAAAATAAATGAAAAATGGTCAATGCTGTGGCATAAAAAAAATAGTTGTATACTTTAAACAACCCTGTAGGTGAACTCGTCCCTTTAAAATCCACTTTACGAAGAGAAATGAAGCGTGAACGAATAATAACTCGTGAAAAATTTCTTCATCACAGCACAAGATTTTTCTTCTTTATATACAATATATATATATATAATGTATCGTGTACAAGTCCCTGGCCTCCGTGACTATGCGTGAGAAGCTTCTTATCACGCAAAAAAATAGTTAGGAAGAGGTTCTTGCAACGACAAACGAGGAGAAAGGGCGAGAGGTGGATGGGGGACTGGCGAATCCTGGCGAAGAGGAAATTACTTTGGCGAGACGAGAAGCTGACAGGAAGGGTAGCTTTTTCGTTGCACCATATACCTTCACGTGACTTCATGTCGCATTTAATTTTCTTCGCATATAAACATCTAATGTATAACTCTTAAAAGATTCCGAAAGATCATTTTTCGTCGACATATAAATAGCTTTCGCTTTTTCAAAAATTACGTTTTTGGGAGAAATCGAGCAGTATTTCTTTCGTTCATTAAACAGGTTTTTTCGGAAAACTCATTAATAACATTGATTTCCTAATGAGAGACTAAGTAAGTAAGAAGAGTGACTGGGAATGTAATCTGTTAGATTTTTTTTTTCGAAATTTCGAGGTTAAAAAAACAAATGACGATTTTAATGTTTTTGGATCGAAATTCTCTGTCAAAATCCTCTTCAAAGCCTTGTCATTGAATCCTTGCCTCTCAATTCTTCGACGAATTATAACTAATTGAAATGTCGATTTTTTTAAGCTATTCGAAAATCAAGTGTTTCAAAGGCTTTTTCAAATGGTTTTTTTTCGACATTTAAATTGGTGTAAATTTACAAAAAGTCGAAGTATTACTTTAAAATAAGCAGCGTTTTTGTGGCTTTGAAATGTTTTTTTTTTTTTTTTTTTTTTTTAAGAACGTTTGAAAACTTCAAATTAGTCTAAAACGAACCGACGTATTTCCAACAAAAAGTGATTTCATGCATTTTTTCAAATAAACGTTCAGGGTCAAAAAATAGGGAATGTTTTTTGGCATAAAATTTTTCAAGCTTCCCAAACAGCTTAGGTGCGAATTTTTGAACACTTTGTGCACATTGTTTTTTTTTTAATTCTTTTTTACTTCGTCCCCGAGGTTTCTATACCTTCTGGCACAAGATCATCTATTAATGGAACGAATGTTTCCTTTGTTATCGAGTCTGGCGAAGAACGCCTCCGGCCACTGCTGGACCAACAACGAGCCGAACAATGCTCCACTCGTTCATCAGTAAAATGTTAAGGAGTTTTGAGTCTCTGCTCGGAAATTTCTTTCAGACACGTGTCCTTGTTTCTCACCTCGCTCTCTTTGCATTTTTTCACGGTTTTTCTACATTCATATATACAATACGAATATATATATATATATATATATATATATATATACGTATGTTTAACCTGTATAGATAAAAATCCTGAAAGGAAAAAAAGTTTTTTCCCTGATAAAAGCTTCTTGTTTCTCATCTGACTCCCTTCTTTTCTTCACCCCTCCTTCTCGCTCTCTTACTCTCTCGCCCCTCGTAAATTCTCAGGATTCTTGATGAGATTGATTCTTTTGCGAGTTCTCTCTCAATTACTTTGGCGCGCGTGAAAACTTGCATATTCTCGTTTTTTATTTTTCGGGGTGTACGACGAGTTGGAATTTTACTTTGAATAGCAAAAAAATTCAATGGCGAATTTTCGTCGTATAGGAAGGAAATCGAGTTCGTGATTGTATTTTAATCGAGAATAAATAAATAAATTAAGCTAATTCATTATTCGTATTAACTTGAAATAAATTGAGTCAAATAAATAAATCAATACCTAAATGGAGGAACAAAAAATGAGAATAAATGAAAATCAATAAAAAGAAATAAAAGAAATTGGGGTTTGAGTGATTCGACAATTAGGATGAAAGACACTCAAGATCGATTAACTTCCGAGCCAGGATCTTCGATGTTTTCCACCAGGAAAGTGGCCCGATTGCTTAGGGATGCTCTCATCACGAACCAGGAGAGACCTTTCGACACGAGGGAATTCGAAAACTCCGCATCTGGATCACCGTTAGAATTCTAAACCGTTGAATTCTCCCCCTCGTGCGTAGGAATTGCGTTTTGGCATTCGTACTCGTAGTTCCTGTGCTACGAAGTACATCTTTATATACACAACCATACATACTTAAATATATATGTACAAATACACGTGGAATATATTCGGTTAGCGAGTGAATGAGAACGGAATTAGAAAGACGCGAAAGATTCACAGACTGTTCGTCTATATACACCGTATATATGTAAAGATAAAGATATACATATATTTGGTGAGTTAGTGATGGCCAAAAGCATTCGAGAATCAACGTGAACATCCGTAAGCTCTCGCAATGTTTACGCTATATAACTGACTGACAAGATATTCGCGGGGAAAGGGAGAATCGAAACGTTCGGTTATTCTTGTCGAAATAACATCGCATTTTACGTACGTTGGAATCCGACGGGGGGGAATTATTATTTTAAACACGCGGTCCAGACATCAATTATACACGGAGCAATTTGAAAAATGAAGTGATCAATATTTTACCGGAGGTATAGTTGAGCGGGATTTCTCAAAAATTCAACTCAACCAATGGAGAATAGCTATGGATTTGTATCGCGAAATTTTTAATAAGGCTATTTTTTTGTATGATGTGCCCTTGATGAGGTATTGATTGATGAGTGATCTGCCAATCCGATGTACTGATTAGGAGTGGGTATGGCAAGCGCGAACAGTTTGGAAGACCTTTTTCATCAGAGTTTAACAGTCTGTATGTATATATTTTTTTTATTTATTTATTTATTTATTTTTATTGGGGTTTTGTAACCAATCGCCCCCGCGATTGTTACTTCCACTGCCCAGGGTCCTTCCCTCTTAGCCTCCCCACTCTTTCCAACTATTCCTCTACTCTTCCATCCATTCTCCCACACGTGCGGATGCAGCCGACTTATTCCCGCGCTGTATCGCATTTACCGAGGGCGAAGGGAAACTACAGAAAACCTTGCCGATACAGACGGTGCCCGACTAATCTCCGCAGGTGGCAATGCGAGCACGCTCAAGCACGGCCCACCAGAGGCGCTCAGGCAGGCACCTCCTCAGCTGTGATGCAATGAGCCAGCCAGTGCACGTCCACCATCCGCACGATGAGAACCGTCCACGGGAGGCCACCAAAGCCGTACACCGACCACTCATGCATCGCAGAGAGGTGTTTGGCCATGGATTTATGAAGGTGGAATCCGAATCATCCGGGAATGCAGCAGAAACACTTGAAAAAATTTTCAAATTTTTCATTGGTGTTTTGGCTGGGATTCGAACCCGGAACCCGCGACGTACGAGTCCGAGCCCCCATCCACACCGGACCAACCGCTCTCCCCAGTCTGTATATATATTCGGTGAATTTCTTATGCGACGTTTGATACAGCCTGTATGTGAAAAAGAGTATAAGGAAAATAAATCATTGGGATTAGATATATCCATGCTTAGGACGTCGGTGTAAGATATATTTTTGTAACATATAGGTGTTTAAGATATAGATATTTCAAGAGGTATATTTTATTGGATAAAAATGTGGTATCTGGTGAATCGAGAGGAATCGATAAAGTGAACAAAGAGCTTCATATCCGAGCGAATGGACAACCTCATGAACGGAATTTTTATCCGGAGTATAAAAATTGGCAACGACGAGAGAAAAAATTCACTCTCAACTACGAACCCTTTTATGAATATCTTTAATTTATTTCTCTATCAAAATTGTTGAACTATTTCTGTCTCGATGAAAAAAAAAAACATACTGATTAACTGAATTACTGGTGATTCAGGAACTCTATATATTTAGAAAAAATGGTGGAATTCTGTTTTAAGCTGTTGTTTGGAAAATAACAAGTGACAAACTCGATGCGGGGGAAGCATCGACTTTTGTCGAAGGTTTCATGAATAGCCTTATCAGGGATTCGCATAAATTCACTTCCGGCCGATCTTCTCGCGCATCAATTAAGGTTTATAGTGCGTAAGACTGTGTTTTATTCATACACAGAGATAGGGCGAGTACAAACATAATAGATATATTCTGAGCGGGATAGAAAGAGACACGAAAGCGTCCCAATTAGTCGGGCAACATTTCCGTTGAATAGAATTAATCGCGGTTTCCGATTCCGCGCACTTCGACTTCTCGTGGCGGCGGGACCGGGATTTTAGGGGATGCGGAAAGCCCTCGAGGGTCGTAAGAGTGAGAGAAAGAGACAGAAATAGAGATACAGTAAGAAAAGGATGCGAGGAAAGGACGCTACATGGACGAAATTATCGATCGATTTTCCTATTGCTGCTTCACCGCCCAACTATTTCAACTAAATCCTATTCACAGCTTAGCCGTGTTTAGAGTTTCCGTGAGGAAATCTTTCTCTCTCTCTCTCTCTCTTTCTCTCTCTTGCTCTCTCTCCTCCCATGGGAACAAAGATTAAGCAACTTCCGGCTCAGATGTGAAACTTCTAGGATCTTTGCCTTGTTTGCGTCCTCTCCTTCTGGGTCCTTCTCATTTCCATCAGTCTCGTAGTCATATACACATAACATACGTATATACACATATACACTGTATGTATATATTACCATTTGGAAAATATCTCTGACAGTAGTTGGTAATGTGCACTGAGAGCTTTCATCGATATGTTGCGGTCGAGCCAAAGCAGAAGGCGACCGAAATCTATCGACAACTTCTGTCAAAGCTCCTCCTTTACTACACAAAGGTGCTGTAAGCTCTGCAGAATATCTTTCGTTCCCTCCTTCTTTAATCTATATATATATACCTATATCGTAGAGAAGGCGGGATAAGGTATCAATTTTGAAACACAGTTTCCCTACAAGTTCTCTAGACTACACTCTTAACATCTCCAGCCAACTCATTGTGTCAAAGCTCTGTTTCCTATCAACTTTGTACTCACGACAAACTTACTTACTGATGTAAGAGAGAGGAATCGAGAATCCGAGAACTTCATTCACTATTAGATGCAATCGTGCGATATAATTGCTTAGGAAATTGGGCTCTGAAAAGTTTATTCAGTTAATTTAAAGTGTCACATTTATTTTGTATATTTCATAAAAAGAAAAAAAAACAAATTTAATAACATTTCATATAAAAAGGGATATGAAAAAATATAATTGTCATAAAATTTGTTTTATTTTATTCTCTATCTATATGATTTGAAAACTCTCATTGTTGCATTGTCAAAAAATGTTTGTTTCAATTTAAAAAAAAAAATCAATTTCGGCCTAATTTAACCTATGCAGTTCGTCGTTTTAGTTATCTCTCTATCAATGATCAACTAACAAGACCAACTTTTCTGGAAAGTTAATAAAATTTCGTAGACTTTTAGGCTACATCGAGTATCGAATTTCCGCGTAGGATTAATCTTCCGTATTTGATATGCGATATGCGAAACATCGCGATCAAATCCGGCGAAGGGTTAGGCAACTTCCGACCTGGATAAGATAAAATGACCGGAAAATCTTGCAAGTTGGGTATGTGTGTGTATGTGCGTGTATATAAGAAGTACAAGTAGGGAAGTCCTCGGCTTATCATAAATGCCCCATCAGCAGGAAATCCCCGCAGCTGGTGCTGCAGTGGAGAGAAAACGCGAACCCAAGGTAGGCGTCTGGTTTGGATCGTCGAATGGCGAGATATTCCACAAAATGTAAAGAATATACTGTAAACCCGACCTAACCTCGATTACCGTTTAAGCTTAGTCATATCTATAATAAACTGTGTAAGGAGGTCAAGATGTTTATTGTGCAGGCAAAAAAAAGACGAAATCAAAAATCAAATTCGAGCGTTTTTAATTCTATTTTTTTTTTTCAACATTATGTAAAAAAAAAATGGTTCACCAATTATTTTCCACTGCAATTCATTTTAAAAAGATGATATACAAAGTGCTCCTTTGAAGTTTCACAAACTATATTATCTTCGAAAATACGCGCACCAACACGAATCGTTGCAAATAAAACTCGTTTCGGTTTAACGGTAGAATAAAACAATGAATTCAATTTCATCTATACAATTTTTGAAGTCATATGAGGTCACTTTGAATTTGCAAAATAGGAATCCCAGTTTTTCATGGCACATTCTTGAAGCCTGTTTTGAAGGCTTTTTAAAACACGCAGTTAATAATTTCTATTCAATAGAAACGAGAGAAATTAAGATTCTCTCTTACAACCAAACAACTTTGGTTTGAAATATTTTTTATTCGAAAGCATATTTTCAGAGAGAATAGCTCGTAAAATATGGAATGGATCTCCTTGTATATAGAAATGTATATAATTATACAAGAACGTATTTTGCACGTGGGTAATCACCAGAATTGGCCGTGATATCGATAGGCAATACCGCTGTTCCTATATATATATGTCCGTATCGGTTCGAGTCTCGACCGGAAATCGTTAAAATTTTGCACCTACCGCTCTCGGGGCGATAATCGATTTATCCACACTCGAGCACACCCATGTGGAGCAAATGGTCCAACGAGCCAAGAAACCGTACTCGATCTTAGTTTCCGGTCCAAGTTTCCATGGTTAACGATTCTGTAAAGTCAGATTTTCGCACTTTTTTGCCATTCGCAAATTCTAGGCTGTTATTTGATATTTCAATCTCAAGGCTGACAATTTTGTGCAAACATTCCGATCTTTAAAACGAAAAGTGTTCGACCTATATGCGATTTTTTAGTCCACGAAAATATTAAACTGTGTTGATAGATTTTACGACAATGTTATATATATTTAATATCCATATAAATATATTTGTACATTTGTTGATTTCTTCATATATACATAGATTAGTGTACATGCATATATATATTAGAACAGCTGCAAAAACATTATTGACAAAATGTGGCAAATTGGATGACGAAGGTCTCTCGTACCAACCGACGAAGCTTCGAATTTAGAACGCATTGGCCCGCAATGATTTTCAGTAAATAACGCTATAATACGAAGCTTTTTGATCACCCCCTACATCTCGAATTCGCCTTTTTGTTTGTATGCGTTTCATTCAATGATCGTTTCCGCGTATAAAGTTTTGCTGCGATCGAATTATAGTTCGGAATAACGAGGCGATTTGGAAAGTTGACGGGATGGACTATTTTCAGAAGAAAATTAAAACGAATCGTGGAGAATAACTTTCGATGTAATAATTATACATAATAATAAATTGCTGAGAAAAAATTAATTTTTTAATTAAATAGAAAAACAAAAACAATCATTAAAAGTCACTGCATGAAAATAAGTATCAATTTTAGTACCTTTCGAAGAAATGTATTGAGTATGAAAATTAATGAGAAAAACAATATTTATATTACGAGCAATTATTGATTCATAAGGAAGATCAATATTGTTTGAAAATAATTGTGTTCACTCGTGTTTCTGAATTTCATGGTTTCTCATTTGGAAGGTTGCCCATCAAGAGGGAAAATCAGAATAGCCTGTGTTTTTTTCTTTCTCGATGCTTTTAGTGTTTAACAAGGCATTTGCAATTATCATTCGTTTGCAAAAGAAAATCAGGGAGTACCTTCGACAGTTAGGGGATTTCTCGTTTTGCGATGGAAAATATGGAAAACTCTGGCCAAGTCTGAGAGAAATTTTGATAAACGTCATGCAAATGCGGCTCTCCCTTAACGAGAGTCAAAAGTTTTTCACCCAGACGCTCTCGCCTTCGACCATCTTCCCCCCTCCCCCGCCTTCTTCCTTCTCTTAGAGGAGGAAAACTTATTAGGAGTTTGGCACAAAGGGAACGCAAAAGTGCCGGGTGTACACGAGTCCGGGCCAAAAGTCAGTCTTTGTACATAAAGCTCCATGTACTGGAATATGTATTACCCATATATACATAAATGCATAATTGCTTATCAGACTTTTAAAGACGATCGTTATTTTATTTTTCTTTATTCTATATTTAGCCTGAAACGAAAAATAAAAAATTGGCTATTTTAAGAGAGTTAGGCACTATTTAGAATAAAATATCCGGAGGAAGCTGGAACGCAAATGCATCAAATTTGGCAGTGAAAAAATGCAAACAATTGTTTTTTTTTAAGTGCTGCAAAATTTCTTGTTACAACAGAATGCTACAAAAATTCGTCATATCTGATTGAGTTCGAATAGCCATATCTAGTTTAAAAAAAGAGATAAAGAAACCTAAAATTGATCTGGAATTTTCTATTACAATAGATTGTTGGAATTTTTGAAATATGAAAACTCAGTTGGGAAAGTAAATTGTAACCAATGGAAAGAAATAAAAAAAAGTATAATAAAGCAAACAGATTTAAGTACAAATTCTCGTAACAAAGAATCGTATAAGGTCTCACGGTTTCTGTCCATTTGATTTCCAGATGACCGGTCGACTTGATCGAAAGCGAGGTTCACTGTGAGTTGAGAATCAACCCTGAGAGTAACAAATAAGATAGGATAACGAGAGCACCACAAACAGAAGAAGAAGAAGAAGAAGAAGAAGAAGAAGAAGAAGATAAAGAAAAAGAAGAAGAAAAGGGGTGAGAAGGAGGAGAAAGATCGGAAAAATCTCTCGGATTCCGAATCCTCGAAGAGGGGTGGCTAGGGGTTAAAGTGGGGGTTTCGAGGGTAACTAAATAAATCACCGAAGATATACTCGGCAACGTGGAGACTCGTTCGTTTCTATATCTATATAAGGAAAAAGGGGTGGAAAAAAAGGAAAGGAGTGTCTAGTGCATGTATATCGAGTTCGTTTGCCTGACGCACCTCCATTTCCCTGTACAGAAAAAAACGATAAAAGAAAACAAAAATATAAAAAATATATATATATTTCGAGTCTTTTCGTGCTCCAGAGAATACATTTTATCTCGGCGAGTCTATAAAACATTGAAAAAAAGAGACGAGCGAAAAGAGATGCCCGTAACAAACTCGAGAAAAGGTTTGTGAACGAAAGGATGAGTCGCAGATAGGGAAAGAGGACAAGAAAACGAGAAAGAGCGAACGGGAAGGATCTTGCGCTTGGCGTGTGCTTTTCAAAGCAAATGGTTCGCGCAAGCTCACCGCTTTGGGAAATTAATTAAACTCCTCGCCTTTTCGTTGCACTCAGTGCTTCACGAAGGAGGCGAAGAAGAAGAAGAAGAAGAAGAAGAAGAAGAAGAAGAAGGAGGAGGAAGAAACATAAGCTCTGGTTGTTATTTATCGAGGGCTTCGTGGTAAGACTATGAAAATGATAATGCGATGCTTCAAGGATGCCGAAATAAAGATGAAGTTCGATTAAATCGACGGGAATTAAGAATCAAAAAATTCATTCAATTTCCTGCACTTAATGTTTTTCACAGAATTCATAGAATCGGGAACCATTTTTTTGTATCGTTTTTTCATTTAACGGAAAAATTGTCAGCAAAATTTTGCACCGTTCCGTGTTCTAAGAAAATTTTGAATTTTATTGATCGTATGAAATTTAAGAACCTTGTCACAGTTGGTTACAAACTACAGTGCAGTTTTAAAGAAGCCTCGTTACACGGAAAATTCCATTAATAAAATCATGGAAGGAGGAAAATATCGAGGGAGGAAGAAAAATAAACGGAAAACCTCGCAAACAAATAAACGGTACATTTACGGAGGCAAAGAAAGTGCAAGTATAAGTTATAAATGGTCGAAGTGGCTGCTGGAAAATATATAACCAAACGTACGCTGATAAATAAACGTTTCGTTGGTGCGTTTCGAGTCTCGAAGCTTGTGTTTGGAAATAAAAAGGATTGCCCGGATATTGCGCAAATAAATTCGCGGAAAAACATTGCAGCTCCCTTTTAATACATCGACCGATCTAATAAATTAGGCAAGAGGGAATAGCAATAAGAAAAGAAAAAGTACGAAAAAAATACAACATCGAAGCAAAGCGATCAAAGAACACGAGAGAGAAATAAATTTGAAAAAAAAAAGAAATCCACCAAGATCACGCGAATTATTTTATTTTTTTCATAAATTCAAGGTCTAATGCAACGTCATTTTCTTTAAAAAAAAAGTTCGAAGAGCACGTGAAAACACACATTGAAAAACAAACAACACTAGAGAATTTTATTTTCAAGAAAAACCAAATCAAGGACCAGGTGAAAAAAATTTACAAAACAAACGAACAAAATTAAAATCTTTAGAAAAAAAAAAAACTAAAAGCGAAAGTACAAGAGAAAAGAAAACGTGGAAACAATAAATAGTGGATAAATAAGAGCAATTTTCTCAAACCTGCGCCATCTTGTTACTGTTCAGAGATACTGCCTTTCTCTCTCTTTTTGTGCAGCGTAAAATCGAGAGTCCGTGGTTGCTGATAAACGTCTGACTAATGGGAACAGGCAAATTGCGTGCCCGAGAGAGCTTTAGAAAACACACTCGACATTGTGTATGCGTATATCTGGTCGTATACTAGGAAGGTTGAAAAAGAGAAGGGATGAGGGGGTCTGTCAGCATGAAAAATGAAACTCTAATGCAAATAGTACGTGTTTAGTGTCGCTGGTGGTGTTTGCGAGCTCAGGAAAGCATCGCAAAATCGTTAAACACAGCAGTGAAGCGTTGAAAGCCTCAAGAGTCTTCACGTAGACCGGAAGTTCTTGTGGGAGTGAAGGAATCGAAGAACGGAAGAAGAGGGGAGTAAAGGGTGGAAAAGCCATCCTGACGGAAGTGTCTGCCTCTTCCGGGACAAAGAGCGATGCATTACGACATCAAGAGAAAAGAGACAAGAAGAGACGAGACAAAAGAACGAAGCGAAAAAAGCGTGGAAAGAGAAAAAGAAAGGAGAACAGGAGGGAGAGAGAGGAGTGCAAGAGAAAGAGATGAAAGAATGAAAAAGTGTCCGAGGATTATTTTATCCTGAAAAAAATCGATTTTAATAGGAAAAACTGCTCAGAGAACTTTACCAAATAAAGTGAATTAAAAACAAAAAAATTGAAAACGATCGTGGTGTTTGGATATTGAGTGGAGTTAATTTATCTATTTGACAAAATGGCGGGTGCTGGGGTAAGCGTCGGTGGCGCAGGGATGCTCAGAGCCCGCAGGCGAGATGTCAGTGTCAAACCAAATCGAAAACTCGATCGAAAGTCCTCGAGAGGTATGATTTACGAGAACGAGGAACTCAGACTAAGGACCATCAACATCAATGCCGAAGTCGAACAAGGTGAGCAATCGAGAAAATGCAATTAAGTTGGATCTATGGAAACAACTTTTTTTTTTGCAAAATTCAACAGACAGAATCATCTTTTTTTTTAATTAAAATGAATTTAGATATATTTTCTCGAAAATAAATAGACACTGGATTAATTTTTAGACTTTTGTATCGAAATTGAAAATCTTTCTTAATGAATTTTTTCAACCTTGATATAATAATGACACGGATTGGATCATGGAAGAGGTTCTATTACATTATTTGTAAATAAAGTGAAATAATTTACGTAAAATAATGATTACGAACGAAGTGAAAATTAAACTATGACAGTAACGTGCACATTTAACTCTAAATATTCGTAACGAGGATTCAAAATGATCTCAATGTGTATGTGCAAGACCAAATGTGTTACAAAGTGGATCTAATGGACAGTCGATGGAGTGTTTTGTTGGTAGTTAGAGGAAATGAAGCTTCACGATTTTGGCATAACTATATGACGATATGAGGCTGTGAACGTCTCGTGAGTCGGTCAACTACAAATAGATATCGTTTTGAGTTTAGACGCTGTCTCTTTCTCTCTTTTTCTCTTGCTTTCTTCCATGTCTCTCTCCTACATTTACTCCCTCTCTCTCTCTCTCTCTCTCTCTCTCTCTCTCTCTCTCTCTCTATCCTATATTTTCTCTCACTTCTTTTGTCTGTTCCTTGCTTCTCTTTCTCTCCCTCTACTCTACATTTTCTATCCTTCTTTCTCTTCCTTTCTTGGGTCTCTTTCTCCTATATTTCTTTCTCTTTCTCTCTTGATCTGTCTTTCACTCACTTTCTCTCTCGTTTTTTGCCTTCTCTCTCTTTCTCATACCCCTACATTTTCTCTTTTCGTCTTTCTCCCTCTCTCTATGCCTGGACTCTCTTAGTGTTGTACTAAAGAAATCAGCACTGCTTGGTCAAAAGCATACTTGCACACATAACGCCCCGAACTATTCTCGAAGCTTAGCCCGCTCTCTCGTGCTCTCGATAGCGAGCACCTCTCGACATATCTCCAGTCCATTACTAGTCGCTGTAGTCACAACGTGTATTGCGAGTATATGAGGTCTCTCGGTAATTCGCCTCGAAAACCAGTGAGGAATTTCTTAATCATCATCAAAAATCGATAATTCGTTTTTTTTTTTTTTCAAATAATACGAAACCTATTTTAGATACAAATATAAATAACGCGATTTTAATTTAATTTTAATCGTCGTATAGTTTGGTTCAATAGTATATCGGAATACAAAAATTGAAAAAAAGTAATCGATAATACCATTTTTTTTAATGGTCGATTAAATTATTATTTTGTGAGAATAAAAAATTTTAACTAATTCGTTTCTGAAGGGTAAATGAGATAGGTCGATACGCGTTTTTAGAGTGGGATGAGCAGCTCGAAAATGCGAGTGACTTGATTGTTTTTTTCACAAGGTTATTTCCGAATTTTCGAAATTACGTCGCGCTGAGCAAAAAACAATCATGGACTGGAAGTGGTAAGAATTTTTCGCGACGTTATTCTATTCAAGTTTCCATTAACTGTATCTTTTTTATACTCTTCATTTAGCTATTTTTTTTTTTTTTACTGTAAAAGCTTACAAGTCGAGTATAACTCGCGAGATTTTTCATCACCGGGAGTCTCCGGTAAAAAGTCGTCTGTTTACAAAAATAAAACTCGTACAAGAGCTTCGTAAAGCGTTTTTCATCATTTTTTTTACCTCTTTCGCGAGTACAGAATAAACGAAGAAGAAGACAGAGAAAGAGAGAAGGAGGGAAGTGGCCGAGTTTTGCCTCACGGAGACCGTATTTGTTTAAGTCACCAGAGAAACAGCGGCAACTTTTTCCCTTCGAAACTACATAATGCTTCGAGAACCGAAAGAAAAAATTGTGAAAAAGTGCTGCAACATTTTTTTTCTCCTCTTCGTTTTTTGTTTTTTTTTTTTAATCTTTTCAACGGCCCCCATAAATGGTTGTCAATTAAAAGTTTCTTGCCTCTATTCAACAGTTTTGAATGAAAAATAAAATATTGTCTACGTCATTAAAATGTAATTATAAGTTGCCCTAATAAAACCAGCAATCGAGCATTTTAGATCTGCAATTAAGAAAAATAAAAAGAATAACGATTTTTCATAATAAGGTCAAAAAGTTATGAAATTTATTAAATAATCTTCGTAAATAAATTTTTTTATACATTTTACTGAAACATTCCATTTAGTTTCATTTGATTAAAGAAAAATCGTTTTATCGAATAAAAAAATTGATTGTTGCACGTTCGTTTTTTCTTCTAACAATTTGTTAATGTCATTTGGAAACAATGATCATTAAAAATTAATAATTTCGACAGTTTCTATGTGCTTCATTTTAATCAGACTTGAATTGCATTTTTGCTTTTTTTTTCCGAACGTTTTCTGAACATCCTTTAAGCGCGCGAATTTCGTGGTTTTTATTCCGACACTTTGAAGAAAACGTGTGACTGCGTTGAGTGTTTTTCCCACGTTTACGAAGCCTCACGTTTTTCATACGTTAATCTCGTTACGTGTGGGTAAATTTCCAGTCTTTGTATACACGCACGCGCACGTGGGCATTAAAATGTCGGAGGGAAGTAGCAAGATATGAGTTTTTCCAAAGGTTCCATTTTATACGGACTGTTGAACCCGTAGCACTAAAAAGAGCTATATGAGAAAATGCTTATTTTATATTCCCTCGTACGTCGCGAATCGGACTCTGTCTGACCACAGACTTGCCTTTACTACTCGGAGCGCACAAACATCGAGGAAACGCCACAGATTCTCGCTTATTTGACCAGCCAACATTTTCTACTTTATCCAGGGAGCGTTCCATGACTGACTGACTCCACTTGCCATTATTTTATTCTTTTTTTTCGTTCTTTTTTTTAATACATATTTTCATAAAACACTCTCGAAAAATGAAATTCCGTTTATTTTCATGCGCGATATAAATCGTAACCCCCATTTTTTACGCCATTGTTTCATATATGTATTAGAAACGAGACGTTTCTTGATGAAAAAAAGTTAAAAAATATATTCTCATGTAGACCGCTCAAAAAAAAATAAAAATAAAATAAAATAAGACCATGTTTTGTTTTGGTGACAAATATTTTTGACAACCTAAAATCTCCGAGAAACGAGAACAAAAGAAATATTCAACGTATCACATATACGTAGATGAAATGTATATTTGAAACTTTCATAATCATTCGAGACTGATCAGTCGTTGACTGTTTCCACTTCCTGTTTCATTAATGCCACATATAGATGAGGAAACAAATGAAATATATCGATAATACACACACCCATATATATCTCTTTGGGAATATGTATATATGCATGAGAATATATGTATTTATTACAGCATATATTAATGAGAGAAGTAATATATGTACAGGCTGATCCAGGTTAAATGGTCTTGAGTTTTAGACTGAATTTCGAGAAGAAAAGCCTAGTGCCTTTTTTGATGAGACTCCCTCCCGATAAATCATTAGTTGTTAAAGTTTATGAAGACGCCTTATTTTTTTTATCGCGCACAGTTCGAAAACGATTGGAAATAGAATAAAAATGTTTAGGGTCAATGTTGAAGCATAAATTTTTTTACGACAAACTTCTAAATGGCTCCTTTCTATCTTTAGTAACTTAATCCCGAGAACTTTTCGAAAAATAACTTAGATTTCGAGTGTTTCCCGTGAGACGATCATTTTTCAGGTTGTTTTTCAATTCGCTCTCAGTACTAAACTACTATAAATTAATAGAAAAATGCCCTAGGCGACTTTTTAATGGAAAATTTTATGCTCTACGAAATAGATCCTATACACATTGGGTTCTGTCTGCAATTGTTTCGGCAATGTGCGTGATAGACGAGCACGTATTCGTCAACTTTGATAATCAAAATCATATCGAGAGAGTCTGATTAAAAAACGGTAGTGCGTTTTTGGACTCGATATTTAGTTTTGAAAATAACTTCACTGGATTAACCCTTTAACTTGGAACAGCCACTATTTCAGCTTGGTACTACGATCGTTCTTTTCGAAGCAGTCTCATTTGATCACATAATAAACACAACTGAATGAAGAAATATTATTCGCGATTAAAAGCTTTTTTATCGCATTATTAATGGCTTCATTTATATATATATATGTGTGTGTATAAATATATAGAAATATAAATAAAATACACAAAATATTACCTCACATATGAAACGAGGACGGTCAAAAATGATACTCGTATCTTTGGGCTGAGAGGAGGAGAACTACAAAAGATTTAAATAGTTGGAGACGCCGGGAAACTCCCGGCGTCTCGATATATATACTAACCAATATACTATACGTATATATGATATCCATATGCATATATATATATGTGTGTGTATATGAACGATTTGTTATACCGTAACGATGGAAGGAATTAGGTAGGGGAAAAGCTTTGGCAGTTGGTCGACTAGTTTGCCCGGCAACTCAAAATCGAGCGTCGGAGCTTTTTCGGGGGAAAAGGAGGGGGAACGGGGGATATCTGTCAAGCTCACATACAGCGCCGGGGCTCACGGGGCATCGAGCGACCGTAGCCTAGAACTGCGTGTCTCTCGGGACGACACCGCGTTACATCGGGAAACTGACAAACATTTTATCTATATACATATAAATAAAAAAATAAATAAATGTCGATATATATGTCATATATATTTTCTCGCAAATTCTATCGCGTTTTCAAGCTTCGAAGTGGACATTTAATTCAACCCGGTGATTTTCGTGTTTAGTGAAAAGAAAATTCGTGATTGATCTCTAATTTTCGTGGTACCCAAAGCAAATTCGTGTCTTTTTTTGCAGTAAAAATGACGTGAGAAAACACTGAAAAAACTTTTTTTTTTACATGTATATATACACGTGTATCTATATACCGGTATATGTTACGTAAATATTGAGCAAAGACCACGATGCAAACAAATTATTCGTACATTATACCTGCCTATCCATATATATTTGTGAAATTGAGTGAAATATGAATACGAATGCAATTTCTAAGTGTATAGTTATTTCAACCGGTAGGGATAACGCGATTTCGATAATGGAAACGGAAAAGAGTGAGAAAGAAGAAAAAAGGAAAAAGGAAGAAAATCAAGAGGATCGGGACATCTGGCGTTCTAGTTTAATGCGCACTTGTGCCACTGTATTTTGGGTATGGGCTTTAGTCCCGAGCCATATGCACGTATCGGCCTCTCGTGCACGTGCCCCCACGTCACAAGTAGTTTTCTTCAACAACCGCCCCAATGTGAAATATATTTTCGAGTGATCCCTCGATCTTTGAGAACAAGAGTGAGAGAGGCAGAGAGAGAGAGAGAGAGAGAGAGAGAGAGAGAGAGAGAGAGAGAGAGAGAGAGAGAGAGAGCGTGATGTTCGCGAACTTTGTGAAAGTTCTCACGTTTAATTGATTTAAAAAATGAAAAAATTTATCAATAAAAATAATAGCATTTAATATAAAAAACTGAGAAACTTTTTACACTTTGAGTGTAACTAAAAAGAATAATTAACGATTGAAAACAATTTATAAAAAAAAAAATACGAAGCAAATTGTCATAAATCATAAGTTGGATTTGATCGAGAGACATGGTCTTCGTGGATATGGGTACACGATGCACAGGAGGGATCGGCGTCACACAGAAAAAAAGGGAAGAGAAAGTATGTTTCTTTTTTTAATTGTTTTACTTTTTATTTGTTTACGAGAGGATAGAATCTTTTTTCTCCGTTTTAATCAACAGTGAATTTTTGAAGTTCTTCATTTTTAGTACATTATAAAAACTTTCAAGCATTTTTATTGATTGCCATAAAATATAATGAAATTAATAAACGTAGTTAATGGCAAAGAAATTTATAGATAATTTAGAGTAAATAATGAACTATCGTAAATCTTATCTGAACCAAAGTTGTTACTTTATATTATGAAAAAAATAAATATAGAAGTTGCAGTGTCGAGCACTCAATTTTCTCGGTGCCTTAAAAACTTTACGAGTTAAGTTTTTAGAGTTTTCTCCCCCGTGCCTCAAGTACCGGTTGGAAATATACGGACGTTTAAAGATACTTAATGATATAGGCACAGGTGGGCATCATCTTTGCTCACGAAATATAGTCAAAAGTTGTCGTCTCGTTCATATATATAAATATATATACATATGTATATACATATACGTAAATATATATAGACTGGCAGGCAGGAGAAACTTGCGTCATGATTTGCTCACGATGAGGTCAAATATATTTCAAGCCCTGAGAGATTTCGAGTCTTTTGATTTATGAAAATCTCGGGCGTTCTAAAATTGCCAACAAAGATATTATTTAATTATTTCATTAATCATCTACACGTTCATTCATTCAATTATTTTCATTTTTTGTACAGAATCCAATTTTATTGCCAGCACGAGAATCCTGTTCTTTTTTTGTCTCTCTGTCTCTCAAACGATAAGAAACCCCATAAGAAAATTACTCCAAAAAAAAAGAGCAAAAAGCAATAAGGAAAAAAATGACGAGATATTCGTACAAATTGTATCACGAGGCATTGAGAAGGAGCGTCTGACTGAATGATCACGAGAATCATCAGCTTTGACAGCAGCCCCTTGAGGCACGTGGCAAATATTATCCGTGAGAATATTAGATTCCCGACAATTTCCAACAGGAGGGGGGAGGGGGGTGGGGGCAAGGACTCGCGATGATATGTTTCTCGGGGAAATTAAAGCCGCCTGTGATCGTGGAAGACATTCAAGAAATAATTTATTCGTAGCCTTTGATCTCTGGCTGAGATGAGTTGAGCGTCATCTCGTTATTTGTGTGGTCACACTGAATTCGACTCGAAGGCCATATAAGAAGCATCGATTTTGATTAAATGAATATGATTTTTTTCCGCCCCGAATATTATCCTAATTACGGAAATCCAATGAAAAAGTATATACACACCACTTTTTCTATCGAGAAATTTCTTTTTCGAAATTCAACCCTTTTGATCAACAAAAACCCAGAAAAAAATTCAATCGAATATGGAATACAACGAAAAAAATATAAAAACGAAGAATCCTAAAAAAAAAATTACATAACATTTTTTTTTATTTTTTCAGTGATAATATGCAACTGAAAACGAGAAAAGAGATCGCATCTTTTGGTACATCGCATTTTCGTGTACTTTTCACTTTCTCGAGTGTGTACGAATTTCATATTCATGTATTCCACTAGGTCGATGACAAGCATAACGCTTTTACTCACTAGTACACATAACACATGCTATATATATATATATATATATACATACACACCCATGCATTCATAACATGTATAAATGCAAATATATGTATGTATAAGAGCGTATATGGAGTGCATTGGTACAGCATCGTAGCATTTGAAGTGAAAGCTTAGAGCTTTCGCAGACACCGCGCAAACTATTGAAATTCCTGGCCCAAGAGAGAGTGCAAAGGGAGCAAAAGCTTCACTAAAGTCTGTATGTGCTTCTAAGTGTACACGTGTATATATGGTACATTATCGCGAGTGTAAACGACGAATAGAGAACGTTTCCCCGAAGAGAATGATGCACTCACTCATGTGGCGCCTTGCAGTTAACGTCACCATTGTCGCGGGGGATTACGAAAGCTTCGCGCGGTACGTGCGTATGTACGAGAGAGGCATGCACAAATTTAAAATAAACCAAAAGGCATACTGCCGTCCTCTTATATATGTATATTATGTACATATATAAAGTACATACTTATGTGTATATGTAAAGACTGCGGGCAGAACAGTATTGAACTAATTGCGAAATTAAACTATGTATTCATTCATCTTATTCCTTTCGTTATTTTTTTTTTAATTTTTTATTATTATTTCTGTCATTCACTTACAATTTACGTTTTTCTTTTATTCAGCTTCATTCTCGCCGATTCAATTCCATTTAACGTGGAACGATTTTATTTATTGATTAATTTTCATATTGTTTATTAGGTCTTTTAAAGTTTGGAGGAACTCGTACCAAAGGGCATAAATATCTTTCGTTCTCTTTCTCTCTTACTAGAATGCAGCGTTAAATACATCCAGATGCGTAAATGCCGAAATGAGAACACAGGAAGGGATGCCTTTTAGTAGTTCGCCGCCCCCGCGCTTAAATTCTCACGAAACAGAGAGAACGAGAGAGCGAGAAACAGAGAGAAAAAGAGAGAGAGAGAGAGAGAGAGAGAGAGAGAGAATCTTGACAATGAGATATTTGTCGGCGAGGTGACTAACAATACGCGCTATTCGCCAATGTGGTGAGCTCGGAAAATATACATTAGGGATGTCGTATTCTCTTGGAAAACGTGAGGAGAGAAAAGCCAGAGAATTGAAACGGCTACGTCGGCGTCGTCGTCCCCGACGACGTCGCCGGTTAGTGAACGAATCTTTCGTCTTTTGGTCATTCGCTTTGTCGCGAGTATCACGAACTTCAAATGTCAGTGTTTTACACTTTTTATTTATAATTTGAAAAATTAAAATTTTCCCCAAAATCAGCCATATCTAGTCCAATTAAATTTATCGTATTCAGTGTTTTTCTTAATGAATTTTTCAATCTTCCCACGAGGAATGCAAGGAAACAGCAGTGAGTAAAAAAGAACTGTCACCTCATTTTTTAATTCAAACATTTTAATTATTTTTTTTTTATTTCCCGCATGAAAGCGAAAAAAAACGAAAAAAAATGATGCGATAGGTTTTATTTATTTTTCTTATTTTATTCTCATCGACATACGACTTTTGGAAGCGTCTTCTGCCTCATTATTTATTGTAAAGCGATCGTTTGTGAGGCGGAAAATTTTCTCAGGGCGTAAGCTCATCGTTATTATTGGCAGAGAATTCACGAAAGCCATAGAACACAATATGGCCATTGTCTATGTTGCCCTGTTTAATATATTATCTCTCGTCTATTATTATATACGATCCTATTATTCTCGAGAGTTTTGCATAGCACGTACGCAAACATGTGCATATCTATACAACAGCTTTTGTTCACGTGTTTAGGTATTACAATTCTATTGCTAAATATGCTTTGCTCGTAGATTGAACCTCGTGATGTATTATAATTATATATAAACGATATAAATGTATTTTCATAATATAAATATAAGGAAATAATTTATTGTGGATATTTTTTGATCATATACACATATATCTATAGATATATTTAGATATGTGCGATCGTAGTTTTCCTTTCATCCGCCAAATCTCAAAGAAAATCGAGAATAAGAAATCAAAAGTTGGCATTTCTCTGGGATAAATCCCCTTGCCCCTTTAAATCTCACGCATCTATATTTTTCGTTGGACGACTAAATATTTCCAAATCCCGTAGCTTTGATCGTTTTCGTCCGATTCGTCGAGTTCTAAAGAGAGAGAGAGAGAGAGGGAGAGGAAGAAAGAAACGGATATACGTATTTTCGTCTCTGTTTGGGTGCCGCTACGTCGCTAGAGATAAAAAGAAAAAAAAAAATTCCTTTGAGATCGTTTAATGTACGTGGTCTCTGTTTGCATACTTCGTTCCAAATATTTCGCCCTCTCGCAACCCCAACACTCACAGACACATTTTAAATATGTATGCATTAATATCGAATTTGCTAGTAGGGAGTGAAAAGCCCTTATTTAAGGTGGTTTGACACATCAAAATATAGGAGGTGCGCCTTTTTTATTCTGAGCATTGGATACTGAATAAAATACTTATGTCTATATTTTTTGGACTGTTGGAAAAACGCTGCAAGGTTTCGGAATATTCCGTACCAAAATTGCGGCTACGGAGAAACGAGGGAAAAAGCAATTATATTCGAGATAAATATTGAGTTATTGTCGAATCTCACCACCACATGCGAATACCACCACTCTCGTGCTATACCTGGGGTGAACAAAAAAAAGTAAAGGGTTAACTGTATACGGCGAATGCCTATTCCGGGAAACACAAAGATTACAGGGATAATGAATTCATGAAAAAACAAAGAAAGACAAAAATGAAAACGCTATAAAGATATAAAAAAATATGCAAAATTTGTTTTGTTGTTGCCAGTTTTCATTGGGCACAAGAGAGTTTTTATGATTTTTTTATGACGCCATATTACTCCGTTCTCGCCATGGATTTCGCTGGATAAATATACATGTACTTTTTATGAAACCATTTGACCAGCGATTTCGGAACCGAACCTCGTTCTATTCACAATTATATTTCACGTGTACCGAGTTTTTGTAAATACTGGATCTGAGATGTGAAGAATAGATAGATTATGAAATTTTCGAGAGAAAAGTTTTGGCTCATATATTTATCTTTGATGCACCGTTGATTAATCATTTATTTAATGGGAACAGCCAATTATGAGGACCAATAAGAAGCAAGCATGACGAGAATGACGCTCGAACCAATTTGCTGTGGCTACAGAGATCGGCGGCGCTTCGCCTCTATTCCGAGCTAGATATTGCAATGCACCGTATTATTGGGCAATACTAATTAATTAATATCTCCTCAATGGAGCATCATAGGGAAAAAATGATTTAAAGCTTTTTCTGTCTTAATTTCGCAATCAATTTGCCGCGATATTATCGGAATTTTTGGACACCCTGTACGCGAGTATACAATGGTACAAGTTATACCGTTGAAAAATGAAACTGAAGAGAGCAAACTGTCGGCTTGAATCTCGGTTACGCCGGAAATAGAATGATCGAACGCCGCTAGGTAGAAACAGTGAAAAGAAAAAAAGGAGGTTTATGTAGCGCGGAAAACATTTTAGCATAACGGAGCGCCTCTCAATCCGTGGGTAATGGACCGTCGATATTCATCATCGTCTCATACTCCTTTCATTTTTAAAAGCGAACGCGCGGTTGAGATAAATTTTTACATTGATAAAAAACGAAACAGAGATTGAATAATCGTGTAATACCGGTGGAAATATTTATTTGGCGAATAATTTCGTAATGTTGTAGCTTTCCAGCCAACGCGAAAATGACGGTAATCTTAGCACCTGTCGATTCATAATTTTGATAAACATTATCCACAGTGGCAACGAGCAATGATCGGAAATAATATTCCGCCGACTGTCACTTACACGTAGTTTGATCAATCAGAGACCGGATATACGTGAGCCCGATGAGCCAAGTTCGTTCGTTTCTGAGTTGAGAGGCTTAAGTAATTGAAGGTTTTGATAGGCACGGGTGATTTATCACAGAGCGTTTCGCGCGACAGAATTTCTCCCCCGATTTCTAACTCAACCCTGGCAAGGGTTGCCCCCGAGCGTCAGCAGCAAACTCCCCTGCTTCCTCTCTCAATTTCTCTCTTCCTCTTCTACTTTCTCTCATACACGAGAAATGGGAAGCAAAAAAAGGGACAGAATAAAGAATTTTACTAGATTCTTCGAGAGCTCGGACCTTGAAGGAATGATGGATCGATCCAATAGGATGACCGACCGTATGTCACCGGCCGGATGTCAGTGATTAAGTGACTTTTTGCAAGAATAAAAGCTCGATTCACGATGTAACTCTGCGACCCTCGTATACATGTATATAGAATTATTCGCAACCGTTGTTTCATCTTGTACTGACAGAAATAATCTCTATCCCAAATCTGATGCTTGCGAAAAAGTTCATGCACTCAAATACTTTTTTTTCACTCTTATCATAATGTTACAGGTCAGAATGACATTAAGAAGCTGCGCAGAGAGAACGAACAACTTAGACATGAGATATGGAGCTTGCGCGATGAATACGATAAGCTCGAGGAGATTCTGAAAGCGCAGAAAAATCGAGAGGATAGTGAAGATTATGAGGTTAGTAGTTATTTGTTGGCCTTAAATATTTTCAATATCATAAATAGAAAAAAAGGGAACAAGACCTATCAACAATTATTTGTTTAGGATCGGAGCGAAGCAGAAGACAAGGACGATGCGGAGGAAGCCGAGGATTGCTCGGACTATACCGACGAGGAGGCGGAGGAAGACTGTGACACGAAGGAAAAAGATCTATCCGGTCCTGACGAGACGGACGCCGAGAACGAGGCTAATCAAGAAGAACGTTTAGAGAACGCGGAAAACCAGAAGATATCATCGGAAAAGATGAGCAGCACTGGTCATCGACTTCACGTTGAATTCGATGACCTTTCGGTGGTGGACGAGGAGGAAGAAATAAAAAAGGACAAAGAGCCTAAAGACTCGATGTCATTGGAGAATAAAGGGAACAGAAAACAACCGAAAGACACGGATTTACTTCGTATGAAATCACTCAACGACTATCAATGTTTTTCCCCTCGTTACGGTTCGCCAGTATCTTCCGGTCCCCCGAATTTTTACTTCCAAGATCGACCACTCGTGTATCCGAATTCCGATAGAGCCGAATTAGGCCGAACGTTACCATTCGAGCCTTCTACATTGTTGCCTACCCAACATCCTGACCTCTATGACGATTCGTTTCCGCCGATCGGAAGTTACGAGCAAATTGGCATTACACCGCCTGGATACGATGAGAAGCGTCGTCATGATCGAGTAACCTATAGTAGCCCAGTCGGCTGGCAGAGTAACATTTATGCACAAAACATCGGTTTTCAGACGTCTAGGAGCTACAGAAGCGATGCAATAGCAGCCCAACAATCAATCATGTGCCCACCTCTGATGTTCCAGCCTCCAGATCAACTCGATCTATCGGCTAGGTCGGTGGGTACCTCAAGGGCAGCGAATTCGACACGTGAAACATCAGCCGACGATCAGATTAACTCTTACGGTAGAATTACGAACAACGCAACCGTTCCAAGCCTTTCACAACGTCGTAACTTTCTGCCGAGACAATTGACAGAATTTTGTGGCGAAACTATCATTCCCAGCCTCCGAGAAGGTACTGAAACCAAAGCGACCATGTCCGCAAAAGTATTGACCCAGAACGGTTGGAGCTTTGGCAATTCGAGATTATGTTGCAATTATCAACAAACTGGAAGAGAGGAGCAAATGGGTCGTAGCGAGATTAGGGAAAATCCCATGGGATCGAATGATCATCAGGGACTCGATGATGTAGTCGGATATGTCGATGAACGTCCTAAACATTTTTTCGCACCATTGTCCACCAATATTCAACACGTTCGCATGGATTCCGGTGATAAAACGGCGACCGGAACAGCGAACCTCGTTGATGCAGCTGCCCCGGGGTACTTCGAGAACTTCGGCACAGAAAAGAGCTCCAGCAGCGACAAGACCAACTCTACTATTATTTCAGCCAGGCACTTTCAGACTGATTCGCAGCTACCGCCCACTTTACTGGAGTTTCTCGGAGATAAGAATGAAAAAGGACAAGCAGATATTTGCGTGAATGGCGGGATTGCTGCTTTTGTTAATGGGCCGTCGGGGCATCGAATCAATGAGGAAAAAAGTTACATGAGCTCTGATGATCTTTTGATCGGTGACAGACAACATTCGAGGGGCAATAGTTCGTCAAGGCATGGTTCGAACAATCCACTAGTAAAGTCAGTCTCTTGTCAGGATCTTAGCAGCGAACAGATGCAAAATTCCCTGTTCGAGATGACTAGAACTTTCCAAGCTGACGGCAAATGCCAGAAGTTAGCCAAGAGCGATAACACTCTGGACAATCCGGTGATCAAGTCGTCCAAACCTTTTAGAAGTCAATTGAATGTAACTCTCAAGTTTCCTGGGTATAATTGCAGGGGCGAGAGTAGCAACAGCAGTAAAGAACCTGGACGTAACACTCCCGAAACACCGGAGATACCAAAATTACCAGCTATCGATTACCGGCTGTTGAACAATCCGTTCCTTAAATCATTCGATAGTAGAAGTGGAATTTATGGAAATACCGATATTTGTGGTCCACTTGGGAGGTTACTAGCGACTGAAGTAAATGAGAGCTCTAGCGAACGTGACAATATGCTTCGGCAGCAGCATCGGGCTTCAACAATCGATTATTCAAGTGCGGTGTTGACACAATCATTCGCCAGACGATTGAATCCGGATGAGAATACGGTTAAAGCAACTAGAAGTTACGAGACGAGCAACGAGATTGAGAGTGATCGTCACGGTGGCTTGATGTCGTCTAAGACGACGTGCCAAGTAGCGAGCATCGATCCGCGAATAATCGGAACTCCTAGTAAGCAGCGCCAAGACTACCAAGTAACGTCATTCGAAGCGCCTAATCCACGCAGTTTACACGCCAGTGTAGGAGCTTACGACAGCGATCCAATGCGATTATTAACCGGATCATCAACCACAAATCCTCTGATATCGAATCCTCCTAAACTTTATCGAAACGTGCCTTTTGTGCCTGGCACCCCGAGACTCTATTGTGCTGGGTCCCAGAATGCTTTGCGAATGTTTTATGATAACCAAAAGCAAAAAGTGCCTGCACAGACGCAAACATCGATGGAAGATGATTCGACGACTCCCGTCAACGAGGCTACGGAACCAAGTCTTAAAAACGCTGAAATTCCTGAAACGGCTAATCTCAGTGGTACTGGTTCGTCAACGTCGACGAAACGAAAACGAATCGTTCGAAAAGAACGAGTAGGACAAAAAACGATCAAAAGACCTTTATCACCCGCGGCACAGCGTCGAAGATTGAGGAAACAATCAAGTTCAGATGTCACTGCTGATTCTGGACTCATTGAGGATAATAAGGGCCTCAACAAATCTAGACAACTGAGATTATCAAAAACTAACACTATGACTACCACGGGATCCGAAAACACGGAGGAAAAAAACGAGAGTAGATCCTCGTCTTCCGGACAAGAATCATCGAAGAAAGAGCCCAATCGAAGAATCTCCATGTATTTTAATACGAAAAAACGATCTTCTCACGGATCCATCAAGACTACGAGAAGTTTTAGTGTCGACAACGCCAGAGACAATTTTGGGAATAGACACCACGGTGAAACAGTGGAAACAACGAATTCTGAAAGAGAAAGAACTAATTCAGCCAGCAGCAGAGAAGCTATCAGTTCTAAAGCACGCAAATCGAGTGTAAGCAGTGACAAACTTCCCTGGTGTGCATGTTGGGGAAATGGCTGCCTTTGATTTTTAAAAATATGTATTTGACACATTTATAGAAATAAGTACGTAGTGGTCCAGCAGTTCCAAAAATTCGCATAGATTTCGACATCTATGATTTCTTCAATCTTCTAGTATGTCGTATAAAAACATTTTCACATAGACGTCCTGATCATTTGCAATTGTAGTAACAATTAATTACATTAATCTAAGATAACGTAAAACTATAAAAAAACTAATGTCGCTGCGTTTATTTTTATTTTATACGAGAATTCATTCCTCCAAAAGGAATTTATATTTTGTATTACGATAAGGAACAAAAAAAATATACATGGATATATTACACAGGGTTCCAACTTTTTTTTGAGAAAGTTCCAAATTTATACAAGAATCAAAGAAAATGTAGTTCGATCTTATGAGGTTTCACTCTAATTTAATATTATGTACTTTATCCGTAGATGAATCTATTGTGACCTTAGGCGTATTGTGATCGACTGGCAGAGTGTAAAAGGTAAAAGCGAAGTTGAAGCGCAAACTAACTTCTCTCTGTAATGAGGACGAACGTGGAGCCAGAGAGGCTCCCTCCCTCCCTCCCTCCCCCACTCTCTGTCCCTCTCTCCCCCCTCTCCCTCCCTCCCTCTCTACCCCTCCCTCTCTCCCTCCCTCCCTCTGTCCCTCTCCCTCCCTCCCTCCCTCCCTCCCTCCCTCCCTCCCTCCCTCTCTCTCTCTCTCTCTCTCTCTCTCTCTCTCTCTCTCTCTCTCTCTCTCTCTCTCTCTCTCTCTCTCTCTCTCTCTCTCTCTCTCTCTCTCTCTCTCTCTCTCTCTCTCTCTCTCCCCCCCCCCCTCTCCCTCTTCCTCTCTCCTCCTCTCTCTCTCTGCCTCTCTCCCTCTCTTTCTCTGCCATGGAGCAACTCAAAGCTTGTACGGGCTTCGAGCAATTAAAATGTAAATTATCCCTTTTCCTTCGTCCCTTCCTCGTCTTTACCTTTGCTCTTCGTTCAGTAACTACCACTCACATATTTCTCTCTCTCTCTCTCTCTCTCTCTCTCTCTCTCTCTCTCTCTCTCTCTCTCTCTCGCTCTACCTCTCTCTCTCTTTCTCTCCCTCTCTCTCGCTTTCACTCTCTCATTCTTATGATTTTGATGCACATCATCATATATATTGAAATATACATGTGTACAAATACATACATACATATATATGTGTAAATATGCACACGCGCTTATAGAATAATGTATATACATAGGTACGTATTTTCTCTTGTCGTGCAACTCTACACCGTGATATAACGCCGTCACCGATTAACTTCGAACTAATTTACGAGATGGCGCCCGAGTGAAACAATCGCGAATGAAGGAAGAAACGTAAATAGATATATATATATATATATACGTACATTCTCCAGGTCTGAAGAGCGAGAGAGAAGGATGAGAGAAAGAGCGGGACGAGTCTTGCGCGGAAACGCAAATGCTCTGTTTTTATCCCCGTCGTCTCTCTGTCTCAGGACGAGTGATGCGGGTTTCCTGGCTAATGAACGGTGATATTATTTATGAACAAGCCTGAGCGCCCCGACATGTTTAAGGCTCTGGAGAAGGGCGCTTCACTCGCACCGTCTCCCTTACTCAACAGAATCGTGCTAAACTGGAAACGTGCCCTGTCTCATTTGTATTGCCCGGGAGATTCCACGAAAAGTACAAAATGTCCGAAAACTGAGGCATGTTTTTTGAAATTCGCTCCTCAGTGTATTTCCAAATTTTTCTATATGCTTTTGTAACCCCATATATTTAATACGTATTAAACATGTTTTAAAGTTAATTTATTTATGTGACACAATGGTGCTTTTACAATGTTCCTTAAAATATTTAAAATCAAAAATATTTTCAACAAATATGAATGAAATTTAATTGAGGGGGGGGGGGGGGTGGAGGGGGCATACAATAAATTCAGTTCGAGATATTCCCAAAAAATATAAAATTCTGAAAATTGAGTGGTCGATTTAATATGGAATTCCTTATATGTATAAAGATATATACAGAATGGCATCTGGATTTGACATTCCAACAACGCACACCGGCAATGACAAAGGTCTACACGATCCCGTACAAAACTTCCAAAAGGGTCGACCAAACGTATGTATATAACGCTATATACATACATGCATATATATATATGTACATATATATTTACGCCAAAGATTGCGAATGTTACTTGGTCGACACAGATGTGGCCCTCCTCTTGGTTGTGATAAATAATGCAAGATAAATACCTATCACGGTAGGAGGGTACTTGCCGTTAAACTGACAGACGTCCGGTGAACCAAAGTTTTCAACTTTTGGACAACTAGTTCACATATCGCAAAGTTTAAAATACGAAAATTGGGTGTTTATGTGAACGGCTTCATTACACCGACTCATAAAGTTTGCCGTGACAGTAGGGGTTTTAAATCAATGTAGATCAGTATAAATATTTGGCTCATGCGACAATATCAAAATCAGGCAAGATTAAACACATTTTTGATGCAAAAAAATAAAATTTTCTCTTGACGAATAACTAAAAAAAAATATTATCTGTGAAGAAGACGATTTGTTCGTTTGGTAACTGACAATTTTAGTTTTTCTTTTTTATTTTTAGGTATACACAGAAAAAAAGAATTCGTAGATACAATAGAAATTGAATTGAACCAAACCAATATTACGATAATGGGTGGCGAAACAAATATGACATTAATTTAAAGTAATTCGATCATGGTAAAATTTATAACTTTGAAACCTGAAAAAAATTTATGATATAGTTTCCATTATTGTAAAAACGGTGTTAAAATTTCATGAAGATTCACCACGTAGTTTCTGAGAAAAAAAATATTTTATTTTCGAGGATTTAAGATGCGTTCTTACGGCCGCGATATAGCCTTCCAAATATAATTGATGAAAAATTGATGTTCCCGATAACTTTCACGTTTGGAATTGATTGTAACTAATAAAGTTAAGTCTACTGAATGAAATTCTGTAAAAATTACAAGATTGACCACATATTTTGAGAGCTATTCGAACTTTATTACGAGCATATCGTAACCTTGAAGGATTTTGAGCTTTGGAGTCAAAATAGTTGACATCGTCGCATCGTAGTCCGTCAATCTCAATGAGTTCTACTTTACCGACTTTTAAATTCCCATATTACCATTTGAAGAAAAAATGTTATATGCATCATATACATAATTAAATGATAGTTGCATATATATATGCTGCACAAATAATTAGAGGTTTTGAAACATTTTCCTTCCAGTTTGAAATTTTTTTTTTAACAAAACGTCCTTTGTATCGAAGTTTTTCACTCTTTGTTGACATGTTTCGCGCAAAAACATTCACTTGAAACTTGTAAACACCAAATTGACACAAAAAGATCACTGAAAAATTAGGTAATAATACACATGAGCCGTCGCGTAGACAAATGTTGATCAGTACGATCAGTATAACCAAAACAGATCAATCTGCGACGTTGCTAAGTGTACTACACGAATTGAACATTGGGAAAAGATAATTTTTATAATAAAAAAACATTTATGTAGATGTACGTATTTAATTATATAATTATCTATCATAAAAAATTGAATTGCATAGATTTGATCAGTTTTTAATATAAATTAGTGCTCGTGAAATTAAAAGTCTACTCGTGGGCAGAACCGATAATACGTGGGTCAATTTACGATTTTATACACAATTTGGGTATTAATAAAAATATAATTGTAATTTCTCAATGTGAAAAAAAATGAAAAAAATATTTTGTTTTTGAAACACGTTTTATCCGATGAAAAAATCTGTTATTGGTCATGGTTAATGGAGATTTAATATTGGTTACATGCAGCGCGTCAATTGACTAGTCTGCATCAGCTATTTTACTTTAACTCACGATTTGAGTTAATTTGAATGTGACAAAAAAATATTTTTCCATCCAGATGCAATTGACCTAATTATGTATATATCGATTTGAGTTAATAACGTATTAAGTGTATCCAATCACCAGGAAGTTCAATTCTACTACACATATGTAACATCGAAAAAAATTACTGAATCAAATAAATCACTTACCTTCACTAAGAAAAAAAAATTTGTTCATCGAACTAATTCCATTTTGTTGGACGAAAAATTGGTGGATCCAACAATTTTTTTATAGAATAGCAAATTATTTAGTTTATTCAACTAAATCATGAAAATTTCTTGTAGGTGAATCAACTAAATCACCGGAGCCAAATGATTTTGTTCGAACAACTGACACCATTTATTTGCTTACGCATACTTTTTAGTGGCTTTAATAAAATATTTGTTTTAATTTCAATTACCAAATTGACTAAACGGTAATCGTTAGGACGAATAAATGAATTAGTTTATTTGGATGATATCTTGTTGCATTAACAATAATCTGTTTGACTGCACCCAAGTTTTGTTGGTTCGGCCAATAACTTGTTTCAGCATTCACAAATTATTTTGTCTTATCACAAAAATATTTCGTTGCCTGTATCGAACTAAATATTTTGGTTGAGAGAAACGAAATTTGTTTCGGTCAACAACATTTTTTTCTCAGTGTAGTTGATTCAACTAGGATCTGGTTAAAACGAATATCGTGCGTGACTTACTATTTACAAGAATTCTATTTATTTATAAGATTTTTTTTTTTGGCAATTCAAATAATATATCTACGAGAACTGTATTAGGGTAAAAAAATTTTCGATCTTCATCAAATTTTCGGTTTTATCGACAAATAGACAATTGAATCGCAGAGGAATGGAAATAGCACATTCAAAAAATTTTCAACAAATAATGTCGCGGATAGACAAATCAAATATTTATCATGAATCTCCTACTCATGATCGATAAAAATATTCAAAATCGACATCTTAAACAGTAGCAATCGGAATATTATGTCACATTGGTTTCTGTATTTAACGGGACAGACCTAGTTAGAATTTTCGAAAAATCGATTTTTTTTTATTTCATTTTCAAAAAGTAGAATCTCTTACGAACATTTTCCGCCCAGGTAAATGTAAATCGGACCATTATTCGCCGAAATACAAGACTTTGTAGCACGTCGTGTCTGAGCCATAGGTAAGCAGGTAGCGGACTTCAAGTGCGTTTTTCTCGAAACCATGTTTTTGAAGTCGGTGATCACTGTAGCTCGAGAACGGCTTTACCGATCGGGTTGAAATTTATATCACTTCTTCTATACATAGTAGTCCTCCATATGAACGAAGGATTTTTTTTTTGGATAATTATTTTTATTTTTAATAGCAAAAAATGGAACTGATATTTTGGTCAAAAAAACACTTTTGACTTTTAACGGCCGCCATTTTGTGAAAAATGGAAATTTTTCAAAACCCTTCGTTCAACTGGAGCATTATATCATTAACTAAAAATCCCCTCCGTTTTTTTTGTTTCAGATGAGCCGTTGCAGCGTGAGCTTGATCACCGCAAACCGTGTTTTTTTTTGCAGCGTCCTCGGCAATTGACGGTCACCAGCTTATTTCGATATGTATTGCGTTGAAAAAATTGCAACATATACATTACATATGTATCTTTTAAACGGAAGAACTTTTGTTGTGAATTATTTTATCGTTTGACCAAAAAAAAATCGGAAAAAAGGCCTTTTTTTTGACGTTCCAACTAGGTCTGTCCCGTTAACGGGAGAAACTAGTTTAGGAGGCCGAAATTTTGGTGTTTTTCGTGATTTTTTTTAACAGGGAAGGAATAATCAGAATTTATTTAAACTTGGAGGATATTTTATTCATGTTTTGAAGTACACTTTGTAATTTTTTCAAGTTATTTCCGCCGGAAATAGTGGAGTTAGAAGCTGCTGCCCATGGACGACTTTTTTTCAACTGATGGGCATTCTAGTTCAAAAAGTTATTGACCAATCGTTCTGAAAATTTGTGTGAATATTTTTTACTCAATTACAATCTATATGAACGGAACTCTGGGATGATATTATTATTAAAAATATTTTTTTTAATGCAAAAAAGGTGAAAAAACATGATATAAAAACATGACATCGTGTTCAAACACCTCAAAAACATGCAATTTTCAACTTTTTTGATCACAATTAGGTTCATATTCTTAGGAAATATGTTGTTAACGAAAAAAGAAAATTGTAATGATTACAGATAAAAATTGTGACTTCAGGAATGCCCACCAGCAAAAAACTTGGATGGCGATCGTCCATGGACAGCGGCTTCGAACTCCACTATTTCCGGCGGAAATGACTTGAAAAAATTACAAAGTGTACTTCAAAACACGAATAAAATATCCTCCAAGTTTAAACAAATCTGATTATTCCTTTCCTGTTGAAAAAATTCACGAAAAACACAAAAATTTCGGCCTCCTAAACTGGTTTCTCCCGTTAATACCCGTCCGGAGCGCGTTTTGTATGTCAGAAAAGCCTCAACATTTTGAGCCGCACTGTGGCCAAACCAAGAAGTTTTTACGCTCGAAATTCAGTTACAACAACCAAATCTTGAGTAGCGACTGTTCACTAAACGTGCAAAGTGAACAAAAGGTAGCTAAATCTGGTTTAGATGAATATTATATTGATTCAATCCAAAATAGCATGGCGTGATCAGTCCGACTCACGCATTTGGTCCTTTTAAAAGATGACATGCTCATAGTCGCAATATTTATTGTAATATCAATGTAACATGTGGTCTCATTCAACGAAGCAGTTCCGAAAAAAAAAAATATTTACTTAATATTATTCAAATTTAGTTTGATCTGAAAAACATAAAGTATAAAAAATATTTAATCTGTGGTCGAAATTGGCTAATTGATTTGGCTAAACCCTTTATTTAGCGTAACACAATATATACATTTCAATTCAACAAAATATATCGGTACATCGGTTGCCGCCTGCATAGTATGTCGCAAGAAAATATTTGATTGTCTGAATCGAAATGTAGTTGGATTGAACGAATATTAGATAATGCATGGTAAAAAAAACTGTATAGTTAAAACAACTAGACCGGTTTCGTTAGATCAAACACCGTTCCTTAAATTCAAATTAATTTCAGTTCATTTTAACGCATTTTCGGTGATCGCAGATGGTGAGTTAAATTTACAAATCCTTTTTTTCTATGTATAATAGTTTGTTAATTTTGTATACGCGAAGAACTTCTAAAATTCGGCAAGGTTTTATACCGCGAAAAAAAAGTTATTTCTTTATAAAAAATCATTAGTTATTTATTTATTTTACTCACAATGTACCAACGTAATTATCTTTCCTGAAAAGTCTCGAGTCTCCTCAGTTTCAACGCTTCGCAAACCAGACTCACCTGAAACAAGAAAAAAAGAGCAATTTCCATTAAAATTCATTTGGCTATGGTACTTCTTGCTCTAGGCACAAACTTCGTTATAAAGTTTATGTAAAAGTATCTTAATCGCTCGTTCCCCATCCACCGAATTTTTTTTCCTCAATTTTTTTTTTTCACCACCACAATTTAATATCTGTTATCAAATGGCGATTGAAACACCGCTCATCGTCGTGAACTTGAGTTTTTTAATAGACTAAAAATAGAAAGAAAACAAGTTGTATATACTTGATTAGTAGGATAACAATTAAACTACAAAATTTGAACATTCATAATTTCATTAAGTAAAATGTTATTTTTATTAGCACATCATTATTTTTTAGAGAAAAGATGATTACTGCCGACAAAATTTGATCGTGACCATACGATCTCAGCGGCAACGATAGGACCATTTGGCATTCGTATAAAATTGGATAGAATCCGGGAGACATAAATGCATTATACGGTGTGTCTCCATTGTTTGATCGATCCTGGCAAACAAAATTCAAGTAGAATTCTCTACTGGAGGAGAGAGAGAGAGAGAGACGAAGAGTTTGGTTCGAATAAAACGTGGAAAAAAAGGATGCAGGTATATAAAAAGGTCGGTTGAGAGCGAGCACATACGGCTCAGCACGTAAATATAACGACGACATATTTGCTCAAGGCTCAAGCTTCGATATGACAACAGACGTAAAAGTATCTGTGTCGGTGCAAAAGTTATCAGAACATATGTAGGGATATACATGGATGCATGTGTGTTGAAAAAAATTCTATAATATGAAATTGTCGGCTAACAAAGCACATGAACGTACTGCGTAGAATGCCAGGGCTTGCCGAGTATCGACATTTTTATCCAATATTCCCGTCTAAATATTTGTGACGATCAAGATTAAACGTGAATTTTATCGTTCATTTATACATACACATATTTATGTACAGAGTATCAGGGCATAGAAGTTTAACGGGAGAAACCAGTTTAGGAGGCCGAAATTTTGGTATTTTTCGTGAATTTTTTTAACAGGGAAGGAATAATCAGAATATGTTTAAACTTGGAGGATATTTTATTCATGTATTGAAGTACACTTTGTAATTTTTTCAAGTCATTTCTGCCGGAAATAGTGGAGTTAGAAGCTGCTGTCCATGGACGATCGCCATCCGAGTTTTTTGCTGGTGGGCATTCCTGAAGTCACAATTTTTATCCGTAATCATTACAATTTTCTTTTTTCGTTAACAACATATTTCCTAAGAATATGAACCTAATTGTGATCAAAAAAGTTGAAAATTACATGTTTTTGAGACGTTTGAACACAATATCATGTTTTTATACCCTGTTTTTTCACCTTTTTGGCAATAAAAAAAATATTTTTAATACTAATATCATCCCAGAGTTAGGTTCATATAGATTGTAATTGAATAAAGAATATTCACACAAATTTTCAGAACGATTGGTCAATAACTTTTTGAGCTAGAATGCCCACCAGTTGAAAAAAAGTTGTCCATGGACAGCAGCTTCTAACTCCACTATTTCCGGCGGAAATGACTTGAAAAGATTACAAAGTGTACTTCAAAACATGAATAAAATATCCTCCAAGTTTAAACAAATTCTGATTATACCTTCCCTGTTAAAAAAAATTCACGAAAAACACCAAAATTTCGGCCTCCTAAACTGGTTTCTCCCGTTAATAATAATAAGTTTCTGATGAAATTCTGAGGGTTTCTGATAAAATTCTGAGGGAATAAGTATGGCCGTTTTTAATATAATCTGATGAGCTGTTGATGAGTTATTCATTATTAAAGCTGGACCAGTCAAAAAAGCAGAGTGACTTAGCGTCGGTAGATGGAGCGCCGAGGCACGCTCTTGCCATTGATCGAACTTTATTCATAAATAACTTATCGAAGCTTCGTTCGACTGAAAAAAGAGCCGAAAATTTATCCGTTGACAATTTCGGATGTGATTGCATACCATTTGCATGAATTTCTAGGATTCTTAGATGTGAGTTTGTTTCAATTATTATTACTTAACTCAATTACCATTGCATGATCCTCAGCAAGCAAAGAATTAACCGCGAGCAGAGCGCAAAGTTATAAATTCATTATTAATAATCCACTCTTTCGTTCAAGATTATAGAATTTTCGTTACCCCCTTTCCCAAACTTTCATTATGAACCTAACCGACTTAACGGAAAATTTGAATTCGTGGTAAAGTACACTATCCACATGTGCAGCACACCCGGCGTAACGGAATTTATATCAAAAAGTTTTCAAAGTAATATAATTTTACGCAATTTTTAGATGAAAGTAGGGGAAAAAATTTGAAGGTAGACTGAGAAAAAAATTTTGTTGACGGAAACAAATTTTATTTCTGTCAACCAAAATATTTAGTTCGAATACGGGCAACTAAATATTTTTGAGATGAGACAAAATAATTTGTAAATGCTGAAACTTGAAAATGAAGTTATTGGCCGAACCAAAAAAAATTAAGTGCAACCAAACAAATTAATGTTAATGCAACAGAATATCATTCAAATAAACTAATTCATTTATTCATCTTAACCATTACTGTTTAATCAATTTGATTGAGATTCAAATAAATATTTTATTAAAGCAATTAAAAAGTATGCGTAAGCAAAGAAATGGTATACCCGTTGTTCAAACAAAATGATTTGATTCCAGTGATTTAGTTGATTCATCTACAAGTAATTTTCATGATTTAATCGACTAAACTAAATCATATGCCATTTAACAAATAAATTGTTCGATCCACTAATTTTTTGTCCAATAAAATAGATTTAGTTTGACGAACAAATTTTTGTCCTCAGTGTAATTTCGTGTAATAAATATTCTATAGCCAATAAGTTCGAAATTAATTTAACACCACTATATTTTCCATAATTATTTACATATTAAATGTGACAAGTGTCAAAAATATTATCAAGCATATTATATGAGGTTATCCTATTGAGAAGGCTCGTTATCCAAGAAACGTATGTACGATAAGGCTAAATTAAATTCCGTAGGGACGTGAGCATATATGGGATCGCATACATGGCTGCACTATTCAGCGCCTGAATTCGCGTATAGGGAAATGTGATCGTGAAAAAGAAAATAATAAAAGGGTCATACGAGACGACGAGGAAGCTCGAAGATGAAGTATATACGCTTTTATGTGTATTATATATAATACCATATATACAGTGTCCTAAGAATGCATCCGTCTTTTGCGGAACAGTAGATGATGATGATATTCTGAACATAAAAGTCCTGCGTCATTTACTTTTCTGATGCATTGTTAACTAGATATTAACTATTTGGTAGAAGCCTCTTTGGGTAAACTTATGAAAAGAAGTGTGCATGGAAAATGTACCGCAAAAAGTTCGAAATAAATGGCAAAAAACGTTTTTCTTTAGAATTTCATGATCTATAAATATTGGACACAAATTCGAGACACTCCGTAAGTACCATCGTGCACCAAGTATCCATGTATGGAGAATTTATATAGTGCACGAAGGATATAGAAATTTCATGGGTTTTCTATCCCTGGAGAGAGAGAGAGAGAGAGAGAGAGAGAGAGAGAGAGAGAGAGAGAGAGAATGCCTGCCACAATTTCATCTTCTTGGCAGTACTAGCGCAAGCTTGGTTGCTTTCACCTGTGGTAATTTGGGTAATTCGATCTGGTGAGCACGGTAGAATTCGTGTTACACTGAAAGGAATTCCCATGTAAATTATATATAGTTGTAAAGTTGTATTAATATAACGTCTATTATATGTATTACATAGGTCGTGCTACAAGAACAAATATGAAGAGAGTAGGAGAAAGATAACCCTCTTAAAAGGCGATCATGAAACCGTCGAGCATTTCCCATTTCGTGTATTTACGGTGCTACACAAAGTGTATCTACGAAAATATATTTTTGCTAAGAGAAAAAAAAATTCAGAAAAGATCAAAATAGAATGAGAGATCGATAACGACATTACGAGAAAGACGGAGAGAGCCTGCTCGTAGTTTCGCCTACGTACATAGAGCGATATATAAGACGTTTAGTGTTCGCGAACTGTGCGGGCGCGCATATCCGCATCAGCCAACGAAAGAACTCGCCTCAGATCCTCGTGTTTAGCATATAGAGGCAATAAACTCGTGATTTATGATTTCTTGTACAATATAACCACGGGATTGTGCCCAGACAGTGGAAGATTCTGATCGACCGAAGATTCCAAAGACTGTACACGTACTATATATACACGATACACATAAACGTGCGTGGTCGTCTTCTTTATCTCCACAATCTATGGACTCAAGGTACGATTTTTCCTCGCTCTTGTACACGTGAAAATGGAAATGAGATTCATTCAAGTATCCTTCAATATTGCGTTATACTACACGCAGAAAGAAAACAGAAAACAGAAAAAGAGTTTTCGTAAAAATTGAAGAATATTTGTGATCGTGTTTTATCCAGCTGGGTTATACGACACAAAACTTGACAACCCAAAGGGTAATTTCAGGGAAAAAAACTTAAAAATTTTCTATATCAAGAGACTCGGTAAAGTCTCGGAACAAGTATATTGAAGTTATGTTTCGTGCATACATTTTGTTAAAAAAAAAACACAAAATGCAACCAAAAACAAATCTTAATATAAAAAAAGAATTAAAACACAGTTTCAAACGCAGTTTTACGAGATTTAGTATCTGATAGATTCAGATCAACTGCTAGTCAAGTACTGCATTCGAAATGTTTGTTTGTTCAATGATTGATTTTTTGCAATACTTGTCTCGAAAGTTTGATTTTCGATTGATATACAGCGTGTGGGAAGTAGCTTATTTTTCAACGATTCACCGTTGGTTTTACTACTTGCAATAACCAAAAAAAATGAATATCCAAAACCGTTCACATCGATGAAAATCTTCGAAGTTGCTGGATCCACCACAATGCATTTAATACCGAAGAAATTAAATATAACCACATTGGATTTTTGAATCTCAAATCGAACTGTCAAAGTAGACATTACAAAAACTATTATATATAACTTGTGCCAAACATAACGAATTCGATCGCGCTCCACGCAAGACGTAATTCGTTGTTTTCCGCAATTTTTGACATCAAATATTGGGTCGAATTTTTTGTAAACAGATGTGGAATAGGAGGTGAAAGTGTTTGTTAAATTTTTCCCCCGGGTATATAGATCTGTGAGGGTCAACAAGTTCGTCTATTTGTCCATATGTTTGACTACAACATAACTTATGAAATATTGAACGGATTTCAATGAATTTTTTCCGTTTCACGTATGCATAGAGAATTCAGCAAAAATCGATATTTGACTTCAAAAAATTGTAGCAAATGGAAAGATGAATAGAAATACGCAAAAACGCCATCTCGAACAAGATTCAAATGTGAAGGGAATGAGTGACGGCTGTGACTGAATACAGGCTCAAAAAGCACAAACTTAAAAAGTTTTTACTGAAATTGCAGTTTATTTTTATATCATTTTAATTATTTAGGTAATTATATTGCTGCGAAGCCGATACGGTACAGCTGTTAATAAATGCAACAGGGTACGCTATAAATATAAATAAATCTGTATACACGTTTTGGTCTGGTTGGAAACGATTGCCATTTAAGAGTGCAAAGCGAATTCGTTGGATCTCGTGTTCACGGATATAGAGTGCGGTCGCCTGGTAGAGACATTTTCGTGACCAGTTAAATTGCCATCCCATTAGGATCAGTGACGTTAGCTTCAAAACGCACCCCTTTTTGCGGGCTTCTTGTACGCAAGCTCATATAGGACCACGAAAATCCGACGGCGTTCGTGTCGAACTGTCGTCCTTTCTGCTCATTGCGCATGAGGGAGAAAGAGACCAGAAAGAGAAAAAATGAGAAGCCTAACGGAGTGATGAACGTCGTTGACGTCGCACGAGGGGACTTCAGCGAGGGACGAAGGGCCGAGACAAAATTTGCATTTATATCGACTGCGCAAGGACGATGAAAAAAAAAAGTAAATATCAAATTCATTTAACAGAGAGAAAAAATGTTATCTCCTTGAGGTCGACTTTGTGGACGCGCCTTCGATTAGCGCAACCTATGTGGGAATGGATTTTCAATGCTGCTTGATCATTTGCGTTACATTTTTTAAACAAATATTAATGAATTTGAAAAAATAAAAAATCTTATCTTCGATTAATAAAATTTTTTTGAAGTATAAAGGCAATGTGATTATTTAAAAAAAAATATAAATATATATTACTCCAAATACTACATTTCGCAGATGGAAATATAGTATTTTGGAGAAGACAAAATGCAGCCGTTCTCGAGCGGAGCATTGAGAGACATCTTCGCGATTACCTCCTTCGCCCCGGAGAACTAAGAGAGAGGAGAGAGAAACTTAAACTCAAGCACACTGCATCAACAATCCTCAAGAAAATCGAGGGGAAGATGAACCACAAGCAGCGCAATAAATGCCTTCATCGATCTCGTGTCCAAGACAAGCTGCAAATAAGAACAGGCGAGAGAAAACGGGAGAGCACTTACGGTCCGATAGTTTGAACAACGAGTGCAAACCGTAAACGAGGCTGCGACTAACTGCTCGAGTAATAGCGAGCTTGTCACAGATGCGTTGCTTCAATTACCCAATTCAACTCCAAATTGGTATTAAACCTTCTCATTACGTTGGAAGAACAACAGCATGGAAAATCTCTTCAAGCTGCTCGGCCAATTTCCACAAATCCAGTAAATTTCAGATTACGCGTTAACAAATTTAAACTGGTGTAAATAAAGCACGATTATTTAACGCTTTTAATAAGAATTACCTGGTGTTCACTGAAATAACTCGAAAAGTTTCATGGTTTTTTTATGTCGGTACAAAATAGTCATATTATTACCTAATTCTGAAGACAAAAGTCCTTGTCCATAGTTCTGCCTTATGCGCCGATCATGAGATATGGCATAATTAGGTATAAACCAATCCACTGCGGCTGAGAGGGCGTGGCGCGCAACCTCCCACTCCAAGTTCACTCTTGCTGACGATAGGCTATCACTAATCATTTAATGTCTTAGCAACAGTAGGTCAGAGAGGAAAATGGAAAAAGACTTTTGACTCTAGAATTTTGTAATCGAACTATTCGACAGGTTGAAGAGTTTGGAGACACACTGTGTAGAAATCAGTGGGCAGAAAGAGCAAACAAACGCAAAACTAATACGCATTTGTACAGGATCGTGGATCTATATGTATTTAGAGACAGAAAATGATACGTACATATGGGGCATATTCCATGCCAAACCGGCCAGTCAGTGACCCCGACAATTTTTGATTTTGTCGAAATTTTTCCACTTTCAAATAACTACTAAAAGGGGTTTTTAGGAATTTTTTTAGATTTTTATCTCAACCCGTTTAAAGGTAATGAATTTTTCAAAATTTCGCAAGAAATTTTTTTAAATGCTCATAACATTTTCAACGTCAGAGATATCAAAATAAAATAGAAGGTAATTTTTTTCGCTTTGAATGGTAGTTTCATATAAAAATACAAAAAAATATCAAAAGTCAATTTCATATGTTTTTTTTTTAGTTTTAATCCAAAAATATTTTTTTTTCAAAACTTGGACCGTTTTGATTTCTTTGAAAAAATTCACCATTTTTCTAGACATATTTTCACATGTCTCGAAAAATTTACAACTTGTGACATTCATACCTTCTATTTTTTTCTCATTTTTTACCACGTGTAAACCAATAAAAAAGAATTGTCAATCCTGGTTTATATTTTTTTATTGTTTTTTTTCCACTCATAATTCCATTCCTCAAGAAATTATGAATGAAAAAAGTTAATAAATAAATATGGGAACTGATTTCCATGTTTTTTTTTTCAGTTTTTAACCAAACATTTTTTTTTTACAACTTGGGCCATTTTGATTTTTCTGAAAAAATTCACCAACTTTCACGACACATTTTTACACGTCCCAAAAAATCCGCAGCCTGTGATATCCATAAATTCTATTTTTTTAAATTCTCTGCCATGTGTAAATCAATGATTATCAATTATTAATCCTTTTTCATGAATATCACACGCTGCGGATTTTGTGGGACGTGTAAAAATGTGTCGTGAAAGATGGTGAATTTTTTCAGAAAAATCAAAATGGCCCAAGTTGTAAAAAAAAAAATGTTTGTTTGAAAACTGAAAAAAAAACATGGAAATCAGTTCCAATATTTATTTATTAATTTTTGCCATTCATAATTTCTTGAGGAATGGAATTATGAGTGGAAAAAAAAATAAAAAAATATAATCCAGAATTGACAACAGGATTATTGGTTCACACGTAGTAAAAAATGAGAAAAAAAAGAAGGGATAGATATCACAAGCTGTGAATTTTTCGAGACATGTAAAAATATGTCTACAAAAAAGGTGAATTTTTTCAACGTCAGAGATATCAAAATAAAATAGAAGGTAATTTTTTTCGCTTTGAATGGTAGTTTCATATAAAAATACAAAAAAATATCAAAAGTCAATTTCATATGTTTTTTTTTAGTTTTAATCCAAAAATATTTTTTTTTCAAAACTTGGACCGTTTTGATTTCTTTGAAAAAATTCACCATTTTTCTAGACATATTTTCACATGTCTCGAAAAATTTACAACTTGTGACATTCATACCTTCTATTTTTTTCTCATTTTTTACCACGTGTAAACCAATAAAAAAGAATTGTCAATCCTGGTTTATATTTTTTTATTGTTTTTTTTCCACTCATAATTCCATTCCTCAAGAAATTATGAATGAAAAAAGTTAATAAATAAATATGGGAACTGATTTCCATGTTTTTTTTTTCAGTTTTTAACCAAACATTTTTTTTTTACAACTTGGGCCATTTTGATTTTTCTGAAAAAATTCACCAACTTTCACGACACATTTTTACACGTCCCAAAAAATCCGCAGCCTGTGATATCCATAAATTCTATTTTTTTAAATTCTCTGCCATGTGTAAATCAATGATTATCAATTATTAATCCTTTTTCATGAATATCACACGCTGCGGATTTTGTGGGACGTGTAAAAATGTGTCGTGAAAGATGGTGAATTTTTTCAGAAAAATCAAAATGGCCCAAGTTGTAAAAAAAAAAATGTTTGTTTGAAAACTGAAAAAAAAACATGGAAATCAGTTCCAATATTTATTTATTAATTTTTGCCATTCATAATTTCTTGAGGAATGGAATTATGAGTGGAAAAAAAAATAAAAAAATATAATCCAGGATTGACAACAGGATTATTGGTTCACACGTAGTAAAAAATGAGAAAAAAAAGAAGGGATAGATATCACAAGCTGTGAATTTTTCGAGACATGTAAAAATATGTCTACAAAAAAGGTGAATTTTTTCAAAAAAATCAAAACGGTCCAAGTTTTGAAAAAAAAATATTTTTGGATTTAAACTAAAAAAAACATATGAAATTGCCTTTTGATACTTTTTTTTGTATTTTTTTATGAAACTACAATTCAAGACGAAAAAAATTACCTCCTATTTTATTTTGATATCTCTATTGCTGAAAAAGTAATGAGGATTTAAAAAAATTTCGTGCGAAATTTTCAAAAATTCATTATTTTTAAACGGGTTGAGATAAAAATCTAAAAAAATTCTTAAAAACTCCTTTCAGTAGTTACTTGAAAATGAAAAAATTTCGACAAAATCAAAAATGGTCGGGGTCACGGATTGGCCGGTTTGACATGGAATGCCCCATATATATACAAAACTCGGAAATACAGAATATATGTACAGAGATGCATAACTGTATATGTCATGGTAGCAGAGAGAAGTGCATATAGCACGAACCAGTTCACATCTATGTGCGGATTATCCGATTATCCACATCTGTGGATGAGGTTCAAGGAGCACTCGACCGGGATTTTAGTCTCGTGAGCCCGAATGCCCGCGTAATTGGATTCCTGAAAAGGACACACCCGGGCCCAAGGTTTCAACGGCCCGGTAAGTAAAGAGTTATACGATTTTCATTGTCGGATAAAAAATAAAAATGAATGAAGTGAGAATATCGGAAAAAGAAAAAGTGGCTCCTCTCGAGCGATATATTGAGAGTATTTAATGTGATGGGAAGACATCGAGGAGGGGACGAAATTCACTGTGAATCGTTCACTGTAAATTACACTATTCCGCAATAAAATTCTGCAATAAAACGTTTTTTGAGATAGACGGAGCAGTCTTGTGGGACAATAATTACTTCGAGTGTCAGGAAAATGCAAATTATATTAAAATGGAAAACGAACGATGCATACAGCCCTTCCTAGTGGGAATTGGTGATTCTCTCTTCGCATATATTTTCATTTATATATTTGTCAGCAATTCAGGGGATTAAATCGTCAGAACAACACAACGCACTTTTAAAAATCACGGCAATACACATATACGTGTATATTAAAGATTGCGAGCATGAGAAAAGCCTGGACTTACCCAGTGTAAAATGAACGAGGATGTGTGTTACGCCTTTTTCCTTTTTAACAGTCGGTACAAGACATAACAGAGTCGGGTGTAAAGAAAAAACCCAGTGGGGATTCTCGCCAAGCACAGATTTTAACACAAGGGTAACAAAACGAGCCACGCGGGTGTCGTAGCTCTATCCTTTTTTCGCCTACTCTTTTTTATATTTCTTTAACTTCTTGCTTCGCTCACATAGGAGGACAAAAAGTGCCGAGTTTTTACGACGTACTGGACCGAAATTTTCGCCCGAGTGCTTGTTAACTAAACCCGTTGAAACAATGCTCCATCTACGGCGTAGAAAGCACCGTATTCCTTATCTGATCGAGGCACGACCGTAAGCTGGGCACTTATTTTTCCCGCGAAAATATTCCGGATTTTGTAGATCTCATGAAGAAATTAACATTTCCGTGGCGAGGAGATTTTCACCTCAATTCCATTGTTTCTATTTTTTAATATAATTATCCACGAGAGGATAATCATTTTTTCTGCCTTAAGAAAAGCTATTAAAATAATAATAATAATAATAATAATAATAATAATAATAATAATAATAATAATAATAATAATAATAATAATAAATATGCTGAAACTCTATACGGCATTCATCCGAAAAACATCAACTTTTGTAATAATAATAAATCTTACAGAATGCAAAGTTTAATTTACCGAATCTTTTTATCTCCTTCACATTCAGCATTAATTAGATATTTCCAATTTTTTTGAAATTGATAGAAAAAATTATGCGATATTTAAAAAAAAAAAAATAAATAAATAAATAAAATTAAAAGTCCATAAAAAAGTGTACGATATTTCCTAGACTATTTATAGTCAAGCAAATTTAATTTTCTTTATTTGTTGACTAAAAAAGTATAATTCAGTCTGAGTAATGTTCATCGATGTTTATATTTCGTGGTGTGTCAAATAACAGGATGCATGATAAGAGTGTGATACAGCTGGGACATAATGTTTTATTGATTTTTCTGGGTCTCGTTGTCCTCCAAGACGAGAGAACGTGTGTTCTCTTTGGGTGTTGACTTTCATTCTAGGATCAGGACACCGGAGTCTCACGTTGTAATAGGATCTCTCTTTCTCCGAGATGATATATATATAAAGATAAGAAACTGAGGAGACGAAAAGATTGTTCCTCCTTCTCTCTTCTTCCTTCGTCTTCCAAAACCACTCACACAAGCATGTCGAGTCAAGGAACACGTGGGGAGCTGACTTGGCGTACTATAGCGTTCTCGTAAGGGAGACTTCTTCTATGGCAAATCTATTGTATTATAGCGAAGCGAACTTCCCATGGACCCTCGACGGATGCTGCAAAACCTCTCAGATTCTTAAGAAAACTATTCGACGACACGAATCCTCATTTCTCAATATTTCCTGACAAATTTACTGAGCTGGAAAAATTGAAAGATAAAAAGACGAAATTATCAACTGCATTATTTGATAGAAATAAAATTATACAAAATAAAAATAAATTTGGAGAAAAAAATAAATAAATATTAGACAATTTTATTTTCGCCTAAATTTTGGCAGGGGGAAAAGGGGTGCCTCAAATTCGTGGGGACGAGAACGGCATTTAAGCAGACTCTGTTATCCGTTTGCTCATCGCAGATTTTACAAACACCATGCATATGGGAGTTGGGAGAGTCAAAATAACGTGAACGTCCCAGAGAATGTGTTATCGGATCTCGTTAAAGCTACCCTTCGAGAGAATATGTGGCGAAACATCTCGTCGCCTCTGTAAAGACTTTCCGCCACACACACGACAGAATTATGTATATAAATATATATAAACATATGTGTGCGAGCATTATCACGCGAAGGAATCTTTAGAACGAACTCTCGCGAGAGGTTCTATTCGACAGACCGAATTCTTGGACAAAACATGCGATAGGATCGCGTTGAAATATATTTGCGAGAGCACCTCTATAATTGGCCTCGGTGAGGATCGAAAGATTGAGAGTGAGAAGCGCGAGGAGGTAAGACACACAAAGTAAAAAAAAAAAAAAGCAAATACTAAAAGCAAATTTTTACTGAGTTTATTATTTTCACGAAAATTTCATTTTGTTCAATAATAATCTCGAAATTGCAAATTATTTTCACGTTGCTGTTATTCTAAGGTATTTTTTCTTTTTCAATTCTCTCCGTGTACGAAATCAATTTCAAGACAAAGCTTACCCTGAGGAGAAAAAAAAAGGAAATTTGTTGAAAATCTTTTCAAAATCATATACCTCAGAGTTTCTCGATAAATGTTAAATGTATATACGTATGTGCGAAGCAACACGTAACCGAGAACCAGGCAATTCAGCGAAGTAACATTTGCACACGTGGAAGTGTACGCAGTGTACAGCAGACGGTACTAAAGTACACACTGTACAACAGTACATGAAAATATATATATATATACATATGCCCATATACACACATGTAGACATAGCGAAGAAAAGATAGGACCGGTTTGTCGGGGGAGTTAGCGGCGCGTGCTGCGCGCAAGAGAACCAGCGAAAACAAGTCCCGGCTTATTCGGATTCGTACGTGCCGCATGTACCAGGTGACTCATCGATGTAAAAACCCATTATTCATTCGCAAAAAAAGCATTAAACCAAGAAAAGTTTTAAACAAAAATTGTATTTTGACAGTATCAAAAACAGCGTTATTTATTTTTTTTCCACGCACATTTTTCGGTTCACTTGAAAGTTAACCTCATTTTTTCAAAAAGAAACTTATATTTGTTTCAAATATTTAATGTGTATTAAAAATTGAACAACTTTCGTCCGAGACTTTATTCCGCGCAAAAATTAACTCGGAAATTACGGGATATGCGCAACTGTCCTCGTGGCGCCGCCAGGTAGCTACGTTTGAAAACGGCTGCCTCTTTCTTTGTACGGTGGCTCATGGTGTAAATAATATATTATTTAATAACCCGGTGAATTATTGGTAAATTATTAAATTCTTTTTATATGTGCAAGGTAAGTTCCCATTATTTTTTAATGTCAATTTTAATCAGGCGTTACTCAATCTAGATTGTCGCAAATTCAAATTATAACATTATGTGACAGAGTAACCTTCCTTTTTCTTCATACATCAAGTTTTGTTTACGCGACACTTGTTTCCATCCGATTTTTACGACATTGCTGACGCTCCGATTTGACGCACTTTTTGGTTATGGCATGTACTCGTTCCGCTACGATTGGGATCGCTCACCTGGATGCCAGAACTTTTCCATAGACAAAATACTCGTATAAAAATGTTAACAATTGGTGAACTTCGTTGATTCCAATAATAATATTTTTTACCACGATTACACGTGATATTTATAAAAATGGGGACAGAGACCGTGTTTAAACATATGAGACAGGGCTGCAACCGTCTTCTCATTTCGCCACAGCGAGCGTTACGGTCGAAAAATGTTTGGCCCCGCCTACATGCACACACTGAGAAAAAAAATTTCTTCATCGAACTAATTCCATTTAGTTGGACGCAAAATTGGTAGATCCAACAATTTTTTTGGTGAATGGCAAATGATTTAGTTTATTCGACTAAATCATGAAAATTTCTTGTAGATGAATCAACTAAATCATCGGAGCCAAATGATTTTGTTCAATCAACTGGTACCATTTATTTGCTTACGCATACTTTTTACTTGCTTTAACGGGGTCACCCCATGTGACAGCTATTTTTTTCGCTTTTTTTGGGAATTTTTTTTTTGATGAACCGTTAAAACACACTATCTTTGAATTTTTACCACACATTTATTAACATTTTTACAGTCCCTCAGAATTTTATCAAACAAAAATAACGAGCTGAATCAACTTTACACCGTTTGGAAGACACTCACGTGTTGGTTGACGGTTGCCATGATTCCGGAGGTTCTGCTCATCTGAAATCAAAAGATCACACGGCATTTTAATTTGTAGATCTGAGGCTATCGCTGGAACTAGAATAAAGTACAAATATCGAAAATTGAATTTTTGGCACGGTTTTAAATGTTAAGTTCCAAGTTTCGTCATTTTATTCGACTTTTAAAACCGTGCCAAAAATTCAATTTTCGATATTTTTACTTTACTCTAGTTCCAGCGATAGTCTCACATCTACAAATTAAAATGCCATTTGATTTTTTTATTTCAGATGAGCAAAACCTCCGGAATCATGGCAGCCGTCAACCAACAGATAAGTGTCTTCTGAACGGTGTAAAGTCGATTCAACTCGTTATTTTTGTTCGATAAAATTCTGAAGGACTCTAAAAATGTTAATAAATGTGTGGTAAAAATTCAAAGATATTGTATTTTAATGGTTCAGCAAAAAAAATTCCCAAAAAAGCGAAAAAAAAAGCTGTCACATGGGATGACCCCGTTAATAAAATATTTGTTTGAATCTCAATTACTAAATTGACTAAACGGTAATTGTTAGGACGAATAAATAAATTAGTTTATTTGGATGATATTTTGTTGCATTAACATTAATTTGTTTGGCTGCACCAAATTTTTGTTTATTCGGCCAATAACTTGTTTCAGCATTCACAAATTATTTTGTCTTATCTCAAAAATATTTTGTTGCCCGTATCGAACTAAATATTTTGGTTGAGAGAAACGAAATTTGTTTCGGTCGACAAATTTTTTTTTCTCAGTGCATAGCCCATACACATTAACGTATATCGAAATTGGACACCCTGTATATGCGCGTATAAGAGTACATAAACGGAGAATCGGTGGACACACGGTAAAATGGTTTGTGAAGCGAGAACTCGCGAAAACCCTTATATGTACGTGCATATCCATGCACGTATGTGGAAAAGAAACTTACATGGAAATATGTATACGCGAAGTATACACGCGATATACAAACATGGGCTCGACACATCCTGGAGAATTTCTCTATTTAGCTCTGTAGTAAGTGCGTTTCGACGCAAGTAACGTATATAGATTTTCTCGAGAACTCCCCCCCCCCGTCTCTTTGGAAAAACTTGACTAACTTCATTTATCTGCCAATTGTGACGATTTCAAATTTTGGTTATTCTCGAATCGCAGTCGAAGTAGTCTCTCAGGAAAAAGCATTTATTTTCGGCGTTTAAAACGGTGCCATCTTCAGTAAAATTGTGGGTTAAAGCTTACCGCATTTTTTTCGTACTTCAATTAGCTGAACGTATTATTTTTTTTTTTTTAGAATTGTTTATTTTCCTATCAAAGAGTACGTCAAAGTGAAAAATGTGACTGAAAAAGTTGGGAAAAAATCCATCACAACAAATTTGGACTTTCAAAATGGCATCAATTTATGAAAAAATTCATATACCATAAATTGGATCACATTATTTTCAAATGGAAATGAGCTTTCGGGATTTAAAATTAATACATTAAGAATTTCCATTTAGAAGGGAATAAAATAAGAGGAAGTATTGGTAAAAAGGTGAACAAGATTGTAAAACGTATCGTTGAGTCAACAGCATTCAAAATCAATGTCATCTTTTCAATAAACTTGACGTAATGCAGGTCAAGTTCGAAGGAACATGCAGTAAAAAACACAACCATGAAAAGCTTCAGTACAAATAAAAGCCTTTTTATACGTAAAGTGAACGAAATGAGGCTTGGATTCTCTTGAGGTTTTCATTACACGTAGTTTTCGATATGAAGCACGAGGACAGTATATGGGGTGGAAAGGAAGAGCACTATTTGATGCTCTCGGTCGCTCTATGGTTCTATGTAGCAAAAGGCGTTGATTACACCGAGAGGCGCCTTTAATGAGAGGACGAGATGATGCACTAACGAGAATAAGAGTAGTGCGGATGAACGGGAGGGCGATAAATACGATTACTATACAAAGTGTCCGATTTATCGTGTTAGAGCAAGCTTTTAGACTGTAAGTCGAACAATTGTATAAAAATAATATTGAAACGAAAAAGAAATAACCCCGAACAATTGAAATATCAGATATTCGAAATACAAGGGAGCTATTTCATTGGTACGAGTTTCCCGTGAGATGAGCGAAGGGTTTTGGTTAAGACCGCTTGCAAATAAAGCTCGTTCGTACCCTGATGTATTCATGTAGAAGAGAATGTACCTACGTGCCCTATCTCTGGTCTGAAACAATTGGCCGTTTGCACGAATGACAGTTACTAGCAATGTATTCTCGGGCATTGTCTCTACATTCGATAATCGTTGCTTGGGTGAAAAGAGGCTGAATGTGACAATCACTAGTCGTCTTTGAGTTAGTCCAGATTGCCAACAATCGTGTAGAATTTCGTGCACAAGTTCCAACCAGGGTTGTTACCGTATGGCGGAGGGGAGAGGTGGGTATGGGACGAGAAGGAAGATACTCGAGTGGATCGTGTCAACGAGGTCCAGCCCGTGTTTCAATCCGACGCAGCACGCGTGCAAGACGAGAATCGAGACAGGCGAAATCGTCGAAACGAGCCACAATTCCCATCGGTAGTGCAGAGTACGAACACAAACCCGGTACAGAAACACGAATTACCCGCGCTATTCCCTCGCTATATATGAGATACGGTGTGCTAAGGGACAAAAGACTTTCCGAATACACGAGTCTATGTGTTAAATACCGCGAGTCAGGCCCGTTTGTTTGCTAGAATACAGGTTATAGGGGCGAATATATAGAGTATGCCAAAAGTCTTGCTAGAAAATTGAAAGGCCATGGTAAAATGGTGAAGAAAAATGTTTATGCATTTTCCTCTACGACTCATAGTTATTTGGATATTAATAAATTCGTTATATCGAATGAGAGAGCGGTAAGGAGGTGAAAAAGGCGTTCTGAGACCGTGCCCCACTCGGATTCGTCTTCTCACCTCTAACCTCTAGCTACGTGGTATTGGCTGGGAGAGCCCGAGCGTTTTCTTGCTCCGTCTAATTCATGAATTTTAGGACACCCTGTATATTCTTGTACATGAGATTGTGGACTTGCGTGTGAGTGCCCCAAGTAATTAACGAAAACTGTGTAGTCCCTCGAGAGCTTTGATCGATCAGGAGAAAACTTGAATTCTGACTGTGATTGCGTTATCTCAGAGACGTGTGTCTATACTATATTGTATGCTCTTTTTTTTTATTTAGCAATATGTCAAATGCTGTAAATGGCTTGGAAGAAAGACAATTCATTTGTAAATAGCGGGTTATTTATTCTTATTCTACTTGTTCTTTTATATCTTTCTTCGAACTTTTTCTTACTGTATTTACTAAGTAAGTGCATTTTTTTTCACTGGTTTGCGCACTAAAAGGGCAAATTTGGAAAATACGAAAGTTACAACAGGGAGAGAAGAATAGAGAGCTTTTAGAGATGAATCCAGTATCCAGAACGTCCCTCGTGAGATGAAATCTCACAGGATTCACAGGAGAGAGGGAGCAAGAAATGTAGGAAAGGAGGAAAAGAGGGCCTGGAGATAGAAAATGGAAAAAGGACGTGAATGCAATGTCGCCTGGAACGAACCTTATGTGCTTAAAGCTCTCTCTCCTTTTACACAGTATGAATATATATATATATATATATATATATATATATAGATGTGTATATATAATTCAAAGCACTGAACCATCAAGATAACGAAAAACCGCAGAGGATTTGATGCAAATGGAGAAGAAGAAGAATGAAGTATGCATAAAAGGAAAAAATGCGTGAGTGATTAAATCCTTCGATCTTTTTTCTTTCCATTCAACGTGAAGGAGAGATTATTGATAATAATCCTAATAAATCTGATGTAGAAAAAATGTAATTCTTGCTCTCAAAACACATGTCATAGCCCAATCGTTGTTTTTTGCTAATCTTCTAAACATTCATAAACACAGTAAATATTTAAAAAATACACACACGCGCGGGCGCGCGCGCACGCGCACGCACATCCTGAGGCATGTTAAAAGAAGAAAAACGTCGCGATGAGCTGTTAAGCTCATAAGCAAACGTGAACTAGGCTGCTCTGCAAAAAGGGCTTCCATACGTCTTAATCGCAGCCACTGGGGCTTCCAGTGGCTATTCACTTTTTCTTTACTCTCTCGGAAATAAGTGTGCCTAATTGCCTTAAAAAAAAAATGCGTATCGAATTTCTTGCTTATTCTGCATATATCAGAATAAAATACTTATTCATACATAAACTTTTTGAATATATTTTCAATTTTTGTGCATTAATGATGTAAATAAAAATAAATAAAACACAAATTAGTTGTATAATACAATGAAAATTACATGAAATTCATTTCAATATTCGTATTTCGAAAAATTATTAATTTTAAATAAATTTAACGGGAGAAACCAGTTTAGGAGGCCGAAATTTTTATGTTTTTCGTGAATTTTTTTAACAGGGAAGGAATAATCAGAATTTGGTTAAACTTAGAGGATATTTTATTTATGTTTTGAAGTACACTTTGTAATTTTTTCAAGTCATTTCCGCCGGAAATAGTGGAGTTAGAAGCTGCTGTCCATGGACGATCGCCATCCGAGTTTTTTGCTGGTGGGCATTCCTGAAGTCACAATTTTTATCCGTAATTATTACAATTTTTTTTTTTCGTTAACAACATATTTCCTAAGAATATGAACCTAATTGTGATCAAAAAAGTTGAAAATTACATGTTTTTGAGGCGTTTGAACACAATATCATGTTTTTATACCATGTTTTTTCACCTTTTTTGCACTAAAAAAAATATTTTTAATAATAATATCATCCCAGAGTTAGGTTCATATAGATTGTAATTGAATAAAGAATATTCACACAAATTTTCAGAACGATTGGTCAATAACTTTTTGAGCTAGAATGCCCACCAGTTGAAAAAAAGTTGTCCATGGACAGCAGCTTCTAACTCTACTATTTCCGGCGGAAATGACTTGAAAAAATTACAAAGTGTACTTCAAAACATGAATAAAATATTCTCCAAGTTTAAACAAATTCTGATTATACCTTCCCTGTTAAAAAAAATTCACGAAAAATACCAAAATTTCGGCTTCCTAAACTGGTTTCTCCCGTTAAATATTAATTCGTCAATATATTTTGTTTATCGTTGTAAACTATCACTTTTTTGCTGATTTATTTTCTTATTACAAGATAAAATTGGTAATGGAATAATAAATACATTTAATTATTTTATTAAGATTTTGCGTACGTGAGTTTCGCAGCTGGAATTTTTGCTCCCAGTTTCAAAATTTTATGAGAAATATTCACGTTGTATATGCATATATAGATATACATATATATAATGATGTCAGAGTATAACGTTATCAGGACGAGCTCTGCTTGAACCAGTTTTGCGACGCTATCAGCTACTGCCAGCCGAGGCAATGCGAAAGGATAGAGAGAGAGAGGGAGCAAGAGAGAGAGAGAGAGTAAAACTGATAGGTATATATTCCATTTGCGAGAATTGCTCGCCGATATCATTCTACTATCTCGGTCGTTCTTCTCCCCATACGCGCATTTGAATCGATGAATGGAATTCCACGTATAGCGAATTTCAAGCTCCCATGAGGTCCATATGGGCAATTTCGGAATTAAATCGACCAAATCGATAAAAGTAATACCGATCTTTTTTATTTGGCCGTCAATATTTTATAATAAATCATTAAAAATGAAGGATAATAACAATAATGATAGATATTTGCATGGTGAGAATTTACCTGTTACTTTAACAATGTAATTATTTATTCAAAAATAAAAATGTAGAGCAAAAAATGTAATAGCAGAGTACAATATTATTTATTAATAATAAATTATGATTATTTATAATGAAATAATTTATAAATATTGCTAATATATTATTTGAATGATGTATATTATGTAAGACATTTTCCCGGGTATACTTCATAAGAAAAACAATAACAAAAAATGGTACAACTTTATCGATGACGAAAAAAATGTACTACGTATATCCATATAAACCGAAGTGAAACTATTTAGCTGAACGAGAGATCTCTATTTGCCATCTCTTTTTCTCTGTCTTCTTAAGATAAGAGAGGAAACGTTATCAACAAGACCGTTTGGCTCGTTCATGGGCCACAATAATGGCATCGTCCCCGTGACTCCGCCAATGGGCATAATATCGAATTCGCATTTCGGCAAAGGGTTCAAGTACCATCGTTAATATTCAGTGATGACTCAGAGCCACTGCGATTTACCACTTCTCCACTAACGACCTAGATATATATCTAGATAACAACAAATACTACGTAGTTCTGGCATTTTTTATTTGAGGCATATATACATATATACATATCAATATTACCCTCACTTTGTCCATATAATATCGAGCTGTGTACTAATTTTTTATTACAGCAATGAATCCTCAGCCACCCTCGGTTTTTGACTCCAATGGCGGAAAACTCTTTCACGCAATAAAACCAAAGCAAGTCCCCCTTCGTAATCTCTACGTACATGAATCGGTAAGGGGAAATAAGTTTTTCGATCTGTCTGTATGTTTGATTACTTATAACTCGAGAACTACTGATCGAATATCAATAAATCATTCAGACAGAAAGTTTTGGAACTTTAAAACTTTGTAAAAAATCGAAGAATTGAAGATAAACAAGCGGACTAATCATCATTTTGAGGGAATTCGAATACGAATTGAATGAGGACCCGGTGGAATTTCAGCTCTGTATTTTGAAAAGCACTAAAACCATTGTTGTAAAAAACAATTTTGATTTTCGATATTTTTTAATTAGTTTATTTTGATAAAAAAATACCGATATTTTTTTAAATTTTTTCAATAACTGATGAATTGAAATAAGATTTTTTTTTTAGTTCTTCACAAAGCTATTTAAAAAACAATGAGAACTGAGCAAGAGTTCTCACACGGTATCTCGATATTTCTAAAAATGCACAAAGGGATCGCACCGAAGGGGAAGTTCGATAATTTCTTCACAGTTTTTACTGGGATTGCATCGCATTTCTCGCTATTGTTAGAATTGTTCGTTTAATGAAACTCGAACAAAGGTGAGGGCTCGGCTAATCAAACTTATATATTTGTCTTTAATCTCGTATCTAATATATATGATACACTTTTGAAATTCGCATGTTTTATTGTTTTGATTTTTTTCTCTAATAGAGCTCATTGAAAGGAACTCGTCTGATTTTTTTCAAATTTTTATCTAATCGCGTTCATCGGAAACGAATTTTTGAAAAATTTTCATATTTTTTTCTTCAAATATCAATAACTCTCTCAAAAATGCAGTAAACCAAATGGATGAGGGGTCAAAATTGTAGTTTTAAAACGTACATTCGTTTAAAAACATGCAGAAAATTATCAAAACATTACATGAATCATTTTTTCAATTCTAAGCATGAAATGTTCTTTTCCAACATAATTAACCCCCTTCGATTTTGCTGTTAATTTTTTATAAAAAACTATTATTTTTTCAAGGAATTTTAAGCCTAGTGTGATTGTGGGGAAATCGTCCATTGTATGTTTTTATAATTAAAATATAGATTTTTTTACAATCAATTATCTATAACTCGCTGAAAAATCCAACAAAGCGAATCGTCTAAGGGGTTCAAATTTTTATTCTGAAATGTACTTTTGTTTAACCCTCCGTCACACACGCTATGAGCGAAATGCCGCATTTTTTGCTTGTTCATTAATCAACAAAAATTGGTGAATGATATACTTGTAACAATTTAGCTATTCCTGTATTATTATTAGTAGAACGCAATAAAAGAGAAAATAATACGATAATTTTCAATTTATATTTTACAAATAATATTTAATACGACTAAGTGCAAGAAATGCGGCGTTTCCCCGCAAGCGCGTGTAGAGTCACGTATGATTTTAGATTTGACGTTGCCATATCTCCTACTGAGCACTCGAGCACCAACCGCGCGCGCATGCGCGTAAAAACGATATGTAAGGCTCAAAAGCATTGCGGCGATTCCCCGCGAGGCATGTAGCGACGTCTGGAATTTTAGCGCGTGTGACGGCGGGTTAAAAATATGTGAAAAATTATTCGAAATTTACATCACCCAGTTTTTCCAATTCTAAGATAAAATAACCTTTTTTATAGCACTTGTACTAATTAATTTGTTTCTTTAATGTTTGTACGAAAGCATGATTCATTTAATGAATTTAAGCTAAGTACAAACGTGAGGAAATAGCTAGTTCTATTTTTAAAATTGTTAATTTTATTAAAGATTTTTATTGTTGATTAGACTAATATTTCCCCACGACCTTCTAGTCTTAAAATGCATTAAGTGAATAATAGTGTCCTATAAAAATTTAACAGCAAAATCAAAAGGGATTAACACTGCGGGAAAAAATATTTCTTGCTTATAATTAAAAAATTGATTTATGCAATTTTTAAATAATTGTTGACATATTTTTAAACGAAAGCATCGGTCAAAACGAAAAATTTGACCCCCTTATCCATTCGGTTTGTATGATTTTTGAGGGACTTGTGCATGATTAATAGTAAAAAAAAACCACAATTTAATTATAGAAAATACAATGAACGATTTCCCCATCATCAAACTAGGCTAAAAATTCATCAAAAAATAATAGTTATTGACAAAAATTCAAGAGCAAAATCAAAGGGGGTTAACACTGTGGAAAATAACATTTCTCGCTTATAATTTGAAAAATTGTTGTATGTAATATTTTGATGAATTCCTATATACTCTCAAACGAAAGTACATTTTAGAACTAAAATTCTGACCCCTCATCCATTCGGTTTACTGCATTTTTGAGAGAGTTATTGATATTTGAAGAAAAAAATTGGAAAATTTTTCAAAAATTCGTTTCCAAGAAACGTGTTAAGATAAAAATTAGAAAAAAAATCAGACGAGTTCATTTCAATGAGCTCTATTAGAGAAAAAAAAATCAACATAATAAAAAATACGAATTTCAAAAGTGGCCGATTTAACGTGGAATGCCCCATATATATTTTTAATTCAACTAATTTTCAAATTAATGGTTAAGCAACGTAGAGATGATTTTGGCTGGAAATTGTTACATTAAAAAAATTTAGCGGTCAAATAAATTCACCTAAGCTTAAAATGTCAGTATATGTACATATTAAATATATCTAAATTTTTATTTGAATAGGACTCAAATTATTCAGTTTCTATTCACACTTAGTACATGAATCCGAATTTGTAATACCGTGAAAAATTTAATTCTCAAAAATTTAAATCCGCTGATCATTACAGCTCGCAAACTTTTAACGACGAATTCCAAGGAACGTATCTCCAAGAATGGATTACGGCAATCGATAATCTTATTCAAAATCGTTTTTGCAGATTTTTTTTCACCATTTTATTTTTTCTTTTCCGGTCCCCATAAAAAATCGAATTAACCGAGTATAGAAATACTCTTCGCGGCAAAAATATACACAATCGGTGTTCGACGCACCTCTATTTTTTTCTCTCTATTTTTATTTGACCATTATCCACCCGTCTCGAAATTGCAAACGCGCGAAGATGTGGTTTTTTTTTCTTTTTTTTTCTTCACCACGAGAAATGTTCGTTGTAGAAGAATGAAAGATCCGTGATGCGTGAAGAGACCAAACGCGAAAAAGAGAGCTCCGAAAAAGATTCCGAACCCATAGAGACCTCTTTTGTCCTCGTGCTTGTATATATACATATATATATATATATATTTATTCATAGATATATAGGGTGTCATGAGAGTTGTGCCTAAAATTTGCAGAGCGGATAGATTGTGGATCTGGTATTAATTAAGTAGTGACAGCAAATTTGCGTAAACGCTTCGAGCTCGTCACGCCTAATTCTTTTTAAACGATACGCCGGATTGGCTGTTACTAATCAATTAATATCCAATCAATGGTGCATCGGAGCAGAAAATGGCTAACACCTCTTGTCCCTAAAATCTTAAAGTCTAATTACCCTTTTAAAGAGACCTTGACTTTCAGGACATCCGTTAGACTTATATACCGTGGACGAGAGCGAGAGAAAATCTTGAACCTCGATCAAAGCGGAGTAATAAGAGTTATGGCTGTTGCTGAATATACCGTATAAGGAGAAGTGAAAAGAGGTGAAGGAAAGATCGAGAGAGGAAAAAAAACGAGGATCACGATGATGAAAGACTATCCCGAGATCTTTTCGTACGGCCGCTGTGGCCCGTCGATATATAAACTCGCACTGCACGAAGAAAAGACGAGAGATACTTCTACAGGCATTGTTCACCACTTTAGCACACTGCTTGACAGTACATTGTTATTAATCTTGATTAATAATAAAACTATAGAAAGGTAACAAAAAATGGAACATCGTGAAAACTGTGAAGCTTCAATTTTTCATAATTATTTTAATCGCTTACGAAAAATCCCCAAACGTCTTAAAAATAGTCTCTTCCAAATATACACCACTTTAATACTGAAATTTTTTTTTTCTCCAAATTGCTCAAGATTCAAAATAACAAATTTTGTAAGTCAAACATTTCCACGACGTGTTTTTTCGATTATACGAGTAGTATAATCGAATTCAAAGGACAAAGATTCTTGCATTGGACGTGAAGAGAGAGAGAGAGAGAGAGAGAGAGAGAGAGAGAGATGGGGAGAGGCGGTGAGAAAAAAGAAATAAATCAAAAAAGGTTTTAGGCCACCTTATTCTCTCGCCTTTCGCGTCCTCCGTGCTCAATTCTCTACACTCTTTTCTCTCTTCCTCGCTCGGTCTCAAACTTTTTTTTTTTTTCGTACTTTGTCTTCGGGGTTTATTTTTACCATTCGCTTTTTTCTTTCAATTCTTCTTCTCTCTGTTCTCGTCACGCCGCCGCAGGCACACCTTCGAGAGATCGTGGGGCACGAGAGAGCGTTGGGTCTCTCCTTTTTCGATCGAATTGACATTCGAGCCGTGGCGAATGCACGTCGGATTACCTGAGACTATCTTATTCTAGCCTTCCTTTTCTCTTTTCACTCTCTCTCTCTCTCTCTCCATAGTGCACGCGGATATACTATTCTTGGGAGTGCGCGCGAGAACGCCGAGTCTAATCAAGATCGAATCAGGATCGAACGTCCCATGAATAATATAGGTTACATATATACATGTATAACCTCAAAAATACCTTTTTTCCGGACCGTATTATATACATAACAATATGCGGCACGGATTGAAATAAAAAATTGAAAAAAAATCTCATGGAATGAAAAAAATTAACGTGATAGGAATTTTTTGGTTCCTCAAATGATTAATCATATTGTTGATGTATTTGCTATCTTCTCTCACGATTTTCCAGAAGCTTTCTTATGACTGGAATCAATATATTGATTTATTTTGCATTTTATAATTTCATCCTTGAAAAACAAAACATTTTTATCATTGTTTCTCGAGCGCAAACACAGTGAGGACTGAGTGATTTTTTCCAACAATTCGATCATCACGAAGTGAAATTGCAACTCAATGATCGTTCTTCAGACAGTTTTTAATACCTTTACAGCCCTTCATTACATTTCTAGTACTCTTGCATCAATACAAACAAACCTCCAATCTCCAGTCATTATTGCTGCTCGGCTTATGTACAGTACTATCTGTCGATCATATTTAGCCCTAGACCTCTACAACGGGATCGAAAACGACCCCATTTTTTAAAATAAAAACCTTTTTTTGGATTGCTCCAAAACTTTGTTTCGTTTTATAGAGTTTTCATCATTAAATGTTCACCAAATGTGACTTTATCATACACTATTCTCTTCGTTATTAAAAAACGAAGATAATCATGTACAATTAAATCTTATTATTGCATGCGGGGAACATTTTATGTTAAAAAGAAGATTGAGCTCGTTTTCGACCTCGTTGTAGGATTTACGTTCGGAAAAATAGATTGTGGGGGTTTAGGGTTAAATGGTTGTTTATTTAAACATTATTGATATCCAGAATAAATTGATATTTCATTCACATCTTGTAATATCTTTTAATTTTACTATTTACATTTTTTTCCATTAAACGTTTACCCATTTATTTATTTATTTATTTATTTATACATAGGAGAGAATTGAAACGTGTCAGACTGATAATGGAATCCGGGGATATGCTGTGTATCGTTATAACGCTTATATTATCATCGTATTTCGCGGTACGCTAATCAAACTAATTGACATCTGACACTCTTGCTCAGCGAATGGACGCGGGTCTTCTCCCGGTACGTCGAGTCCCGATGATTGGCGAGATCCTGTGAGCCTTGGATGAGACACAGAGACCTGAGGCAATGAGCAATGGACCCTTCTCCGTCGAACCCGAAATTTCGAACCTTGTATACAAAGCTCTATACGCGACTATAAACGCGTATATATATGTACATACAAATATATATGTGTACATATTGTTATCTGTATATATATATATATATATATATATGTGGATACACCGGTAGCACATACGGGGAGAGAAGAAGATATCTCCATGGTTACGTCAACGCCCGATAAGGGAATCAAGGGAAAATTCTTCGATGGCTTGTAGGACTTCTTTCGTTCATTGATCTCATGTATTGATATAATACACAGCTATACACACACACACATGTTGATAATAAACATATACAGTTAAGAATCTCGTAACTTCTAAAAAAAATACGCTCTTGGTATGGTAGTATTGAAAAAATGTGTCCCCAAAGGAAAATTCCATCGCAAATATGTACGCTTGTCGTTTTAATAAATTTTTACTTTAAAAAAATTCCTTTAACGCATGCAGAAAGTTTTTTTCTTGTCACAATTTCATCTAGTACTCGAAAAACAATGGAAATTAAAATCCCGGAAGTGACGGGTTATTGGTTCTATTTTGGTCATTTCGTTAATTAGAAAAAATAACAGAAGCAAAACTAACGGTGATTACAAGTACTTTTGATATCATTTGTACTACATCCACATTGTTTATGGATATAAATTTATACACATATATTCATAGATTAGATTGCATCATGAAGGTTTCACTCGGTCTTGCGATGTGTTCTTCGTCTGACCGTAATCAAACTAATTAACATCTAACTGCTAGGCACGAGGCAAGTGAGACTCAACCTCTAATGATTGCTATTCTCCCTCTCTCTCTCTCGCTCTCTTTCTCTCATTCTCTTCTGTTAGACCTCCTGTACAAACTCCCCCACGTGTCCGCTAACTCAGGATTCTCTCTCTCTCTCTCTCTCTCTCTCTCTCTCTCTCTCTATCTGTCTTTTTCCTATATATATACATGGGATAGCAAGGGGATGAGTAACCATGGTTACGAGAGGGAGGTACGAAAAGCTTGGAGCCTCTCTGTCTTCATCTATATCGAGGATTTTCGAGGAACCGAGAACTCTCCGGAGTGCTCACCTAAACCACCCCTCCTTCCTTCGCGGTGCACCTTTGACAGATTTAATATCAGTGTACGTCCCACGCGATACTCCCAACCCCCAAAACTTCATATAATCTCGCTCTCTCACTTTTTTTGTGGCTTAAAGAGCGAATGGTAGCGATTCTTTCTGTACGTGAACGAGACGAGAAAGGTAGCAAATACATATAGTTCATATGTACTTATATTAAAATGCAATATATACATATGTATATTGTATAGATACGAAGAGCTAATATACTCGAGTCAGTCACGCGAATAAGCTGAAAATTTCTTGGCGTATTATGAAAATTCATGGAATCGAAAAGTAGAAGGAGAATAAGAGGGAAATGAAAAAAAGAGAACGGAAACCGTGACAATTGAGGCGTGATACACTTTACAGTGAAAAGCTGTAAAAGAGACCGAGAGATCTCGTGAAATCTCAAACAATTAAAATCTCAATGTATAAGAGAGGAGGAACATTTTCTGTCGTGCTTTCATCTATATATACTTTCGTCTAGAAACAGTTTGTATATATATGTATAGTTTTTGATACAGTAATTTAGTATTCGCAGTTCATGTCTCTGTACACGATATACTCCAGAACGACTTTTTCGCCGTTCGAGCACGGCTGATGGGGTGGAGACTGTATCACCCTTACTTTCAATCTCCCCCTGTTTTACGCTCTTTCGATGCTTCTACCTTTGACGAGAAGCAACTGAAAAGTTTTGCGGGTTCGCGCCCGCGTGAAAGGCGTCGATTGAAGTGCCGCGTATAGTCGCGCCGGACGTGCCAAACCCACCGCGAGAAAACGCGCAATGTTGGATACTGGAGAGGAGAAAAAAGGGTAAAGGGAGAATTTCGAAAAGTGAGACGATATGAAGTTCGGGAGGGTTTTGCCAAGGTCCCCAGAGTCGGGCAGAAAATATGTTCATTTAATATATTTATATTATACTGGCTGTGCCTATGCGGGCTTCGCCAGCTGCATATCTAGCAGGCGCATCTATCTACCTGTGCATTTACGAAAATGTAATTTTTCTTTTTTTTTTTCTAAGGGATTATGGATAATCTTGCATGAGATGCAGGATAGGATCTGCACTACGTGTGGGATTCTTAGACACTAAACACCACACACTGTGTTCCATTAAAAAAATTAAATCCCTAGAAATTTTATATTTAAAAAATGGCTTATCTCCATGCCATTATTTTTCCATTTTAAGGTATTCCTTTCGCGGAGGGACGTATTTTTTGGGCGCATAAGCAGGGCCGTCCACATTTCTTCATAAATTAGGCTGCATTTTGTTTAAAAAAGTTATAACCAATTATTAGTCCGAACTGTAAACATAAATCGAAAATTTCAGCTTAATTGTGTAAATTATGAAACTTTTTGATATTTTTTGGAGAGTTACAAACGTCAACAACTGCACTGTCAAAGAGAGAAGCTGGACTTATTGTATTTGGTTAAAAAAATAGTGAAATATGAGTGAAAATACGTATAAGTACGCAGTGACATTGGTAAAAATGTGAGCCAATTTGTAACGGGCAAAAACAAGAATAGCGTTAAAAATATTGTAAAAACTGTCGAAGATAACATAACCTCTTGAACGTCATGGCTACGAAAAATCGTCTGCTGATCACATACTTTCAAGTTCTATCGTGAATATTTTCTTCAAACGTCCAGTGACTCTCTGTTTTTATCGTTGCTACGGAATCTTTAAAATTTAATTTACCACAAGACAGTTTATATCAAACATCTATCATTATTTAATATATGAATTATTAAATAGAAATGTGAGCAACAGGTTATCTCTATAAAGTGTCGTGTAAATTAGACGATTTTCAAAGTTATAATTATTTTCTAAAGGTTCGGTAACCTGGCTCGATATTTTTACAGTGGATTGGGATGTGCTTTTACTTTTGTGTACAAAAAAATCCGTGAATTGTCAAATATTCGAGTTCGTGAAAGGAATACCTTAAACGTAATTTTTCGATTTTTTTTTCAAACAAAATATTCCAAAAAAAGATGCTCAATTTTCAAATTTTTCATCACTTCACTAAAACAGCAGCTGTTACTTTTTTTCTGTTCAAAATTGGAACCCTAACCACTGCTCATTCTCTTCGTTTTTGAATTATCTTTAAATTGGCAATTCGTTTTTTTTTGTTTATCTATATTTTTTAATTACTGATGAGTTTTTAAAGTTCAACGTTGGATATAAAATTTGAACTATTTTTTCACATTTACGTAAAAAACCATATATCGAAATGTTGTACAGCCAACAACCTAGTGTAAATCGTAAGCTTTCTTCCTGTGAAAAATTCATCGAAATCGGTTCAGTGATTCTCGACTGAAAAGCAGCCAAACATTTTTCCGCTAACAGATTTATATATATATAGAGAGATGGAATATAGAGAATGTCCCAAAATTCATAGGATTAATAAATAACGTAATCTGTAGAAAAAAAAATCATGAGAATTCTTTTTTCTACATTTGTATCGTTGATGCACCATTGACAATATGTTAATTACTTTTTGATGTTTTTTTTTCTGTCAGAATGTTAAGAAAACTTTCAGTACGAAAGACGAAAGACAGTAAGTAAAATTTGGTCACAAACGTAAGTGATTTCATTAAAATTTATTGAATGCTAATTATTACAAAATCGTCATTGATATTCAAAAATCATGATTGATTGAAATGATGATCCAATGTGAGTTTGACAGAGAGAAAGGAAGGGATAAATTCATTGATTATTATTCATTAACAAGTTCATTAAAATTTATTTCAAAAATAAATATGGCCATAAGGCAAATAACATTACGATCTATAAAAATGCAGTATACGACAAAAGAAAAATACTAAAAAATTCAGAGAGCAAGAGAGAAAGAGAGAGAGAGAGAGAAAGAGAGAGAGAGAGAGAGAGAGAGAGAAAGATTTCCTCTCGCTACAGTAAACTCGGGTCATTTCGTCGGTCTATCCGTATTTCGTTAGTTCGTCCACGAGTCCGTTCGTACGGAACACCAGTCCGTTTTGCCTCGGGCGAGTTAATCAACGAGACGCATTTACTGAGAGCTACCGCGTGTCTGCACTTTCAACCCCCGATATATATGAAACAGGGAGACAGAAAAAAAGAGAGAAAAAGAAAGAGAAAGAGAGAGAGAGAGAGAGAGAGAGAGAGAGAGAGAGAGAGGATAAAGGGCTATCACGAGTTTTCCAGCAACTCGCGGTATCCAGAATTGTAGCAAATTTCACCTAAATGGAAATCGAAATCACTTTGTTTTCCAATTCGGTTAACTTTTCAAAAGACTTTAATTTTTTTATTTTCGCAAATTCATTACGTGGCTCTTGCAGCAAATTGAAATTAAAAAAAAGTTTGACAGAATTTCATAACATGTGTTATGCAAAATAAATATTTCGCCGATCCCGAAAAAAAAAAATCGAAAGATCGTTATTTTTCAGCGGTTGTTACAGTATCCCTGTAATAAAACGCGGCTATTTATAATAATCAAGTTTTTCATGAAAAGTTTATGGTTACGAATCGTTCTCCATAGTTAATGAACCCACATTTAAACAAAGAAACTCTCGAATTCATTCAAATGAGATCGCTGAATTACAGGAGCTCGGAGCTTTTCAGAAAGACGCAGATTCAATGGCATATAAATTCACAGGGCCGTAGGTAATAATTCGATAAAATATTAGTATACAAATATATATATATATCGAAATCTATATATGTTGCCAGCTAGGAGAATAATTGTCTGGTACATTAGAGCCTCCGTGTGGGGTCACTGGCCAAGGGATTAATAATCGTGCACTGTATTCATGAATGTAATGCCACCAGTATGTACATATATCTATACATATATGTATAACAATATGAGAAGGAATAGAATATTCTCGTATCGATATTACGTTACGTCGTGGCCTATGAACACTATATTTCGCAGCAGCATACATACAAACCCAGACGCATACATACATCGACATATAAATTGATTTTCAAATGTTCCTATCATGCACGAAGCACGGAGGATTACTTGGTTCACGTATAGACACTTGTACACTCGAAACTCGAGGGATTAATTCATTACGGAGATAATTCTCCACACATAAATATCAAGTTTAAGGGTTTTGATTGCCAGCAGCCGAAAGTACGTATACCAAATCTGCCCATTAAAGTTTATAGATCGCAAAATTCTGAAGAGAAAAGTACTGAACCATTTTTCTGTGTGATGCACCGTTAGCGAGAAATAAAGTAATTAGTGACAGCAAATGGAATACGTTGGCGCAACTGAGAAGGCGAAGCGATTGGCGTTACGCACCAAGTTCCACCCCCTGTTCGCGATGCCGTATTGGCCGTAGTGGTCATCACTAATTATTTAATATCTCGTTAACGGTCAATCGGACAAAAACATGTTGAAAGACTTTTCTCTTTAGAATTTCGTCATCTGTCGAGCTTACATATATCCAACACAATTATTAGCACACCCTCTCTTTTATTATCCACACAAATACATGCGGAAACAGCGTGTAGCGTGCACCCATCGACATGCAATGTTCTGACTCCCCATACCCTTTTCTAGTTCAGATGCCTGTACGAATCCATTTACAAGAAATACGTATCTGTATGTGTATCTGAGTATACGTGAGAGCTCATATAATACTTGTATCGAGAGCACAGCTATCGTATTTCATAAGTGCAAGTTATTATGTATGAAGCCACGATGAAGTGGTACGTGAAATACGAGTCGATCGATGTGTAACTACTCCGCTAGCCTCGGATACACCTCAACCAGGGTGGCGGTGCACGAAAGAGAAATTCTATTCCAAGCGCCACACCGCAAACAGCACGAAAAAAAAATAGAAAAAAGAACCTTCCATGCAGTCAACGGTGGGATCAATGGTCGCGCGAGATGTCGTCGTCAATGGGGATACCTCTTAACCTCGAACTATGAGAGAGTTCACTTCCGCTATCCAATAACCGCGCTGTATAGAATTCTATTTTACTCTACATATCGTATCTTTATACATATATATTTATGTTGGTGCATCGCCAAAGGATCCATCCCGCGCGATTACGTTTGCATTCCGAGCGATAATGTACTCTTATATATGCAGGGTGTCCTACGACTAATGGCTCAAAATGTAGGCCTAAGTTCAGTATAGAATTCCGAGTCGAAAAGTCTCGTAATATTTTTTTATCAGGCTCCTTCCTGATGGATTATTTAAAGTTGAAGGATACGCGTACTTTTATCGCGCATACTGCTGATACGGTTGGAGATTGAGCAAACAGACAATAAGACCATTTTTGTAGAGCATACAATTTTCTACAAAAATGCATACGAAGACTCTTTCCTATCTTCAGTAGTTTAATCCTGAGAGCGGATTGAAAAAATTGCTGATTTTCAAATGTCGTGAATAGACAATCTTTTTTTACACATGATTCCCTCTCAAGATTAAACTACTGAAGATAGAAAAGTACCGTCGAAAGCTTTTTTATAGGAAATTTTATGCTCTACAAAATTGGTTCCATGATCTTCTGCTCTATCTCAAAGCGTTCCAGAAGTATGTGCGATAAAAGAATGGATGTTATCCAACTTTAAAAATGAATAACACATCGGGAGAAAGTGTGATAGAAAAACGTTACTAAGCTTTTCGACGCGGCATTTGGCGCTGAACTTACGTTTCCATTTAGGTCCATTGATCGTGGGGCACCCTCTATATTTGGAGGGCGTCAACAGACTCATAAATGAGAATTTACAGTGCACCACCAATATCATAGCTTGTTTCATAACAAATATGAATAATCCTGATTAACTTTGTGCATAAAGTAATGTGATAGTTTAATATGAAAGAAAAAAAAACAATTTTATGCGGTTTGTACAGGAAATATAGCAATATTAAGTAATCACTTAGAAAGTATAAAAAGCTTCAGCACTTCTACTACAACTTTTTCATAATTAATAATCCGAAATGGAACTCCATATCCCGATAATTAAAAATAAAAATAATTACACATTGCTCTAAATAGTGAAAGATTCGGTTCACTTTTCAATTTGCCTGTCAAATTTACGAACGTAACGTGAAAGAGAAAATTTTAATTAATTTTTCAGCAATTAAATAAACTCGCGCACGGTCAGCCGTTGAATTTAATAGTCATGAAAAACTGGCTGCTGCATACAAGAACGCAGAAATTTTCGCTATGATTTCATATAATCGCATTGGTCAATCAACGTCAGAGATTCTGAAATCAAATTGAAATCGTTTCTCTCCCCCCACTTTTTTCTCTTTCTCTATCTCTCTCTGTCTTGATGTGTGACTCTCTTTTTCTCTCGCATTCTCGTATTCGCTGAGGGAGATCTCGTGACCACGGCGAGCTCCACAGAGGGATGACGGAGTGCAGAGGGCGCGAGTTACGGAAAGACAAAACAAAAAAAATCGTAACGAATATCACGCGAGAGGGTACACAGGGTGTCCGAGAATTCAGAGCCAATAAAGTAAAAGCAGATAGAGGACAAAATTCTGAGGCAAAAATCATTGAGCGCTTTGAATCAAATGAACCTCAGACGAGTTATTGATAATTAAGTTCGTCAAGGATAATCAGATTCGTCAGGCGCCATCCTACACGCTTCACCCGTCCAAGGATACTAACAAATCGCGAGCATTGACCAAACTTCAACAATTAATAATTCACCCAGAAAAAACATCTAGTCGATTCAACTAGGATCAAATAATTTTTTTTCCTTGTCTCCTTTTGTTTCCTTTTCAACTTTGTTTCCTTGTCAAATAGAGAGGTCTATTCATCTTTAACGCCTTACATACGTCCAGCAGCGTCTAAAACGCGCTAAAAGAAAAACTGTTTTTAGAAGAGATAGCAATAGAAATTAATAAAAATAATTTGTACACATTGTTTATTAGTATTTAAACTTTATAAAAAAATTTATTTCATTTTTTTTTTCAAAAATTACAACATAAAAAATCACGTTGCCCGAAGCACTATGAAAAAAAAGTTGCTCTACGGTCCGCATCATTTCTTCTTGAAATGCTGATGGATCTGCAAAACGTATAAAAATTCTTGTAAAATAAAGTTGTAGTTATAGTCTGTCGAGCCGGATTTTTGAAATTCGAAAAATTTTGGCAATTTACGGCAGTTTAAAAAAAAGTGTGCATTTTGTGTCATAAATATCACACTTTAATTATGTTTATAAAATTTTTTAATCACAACATCAAAAATCCGGCCCGACAGACTATAGAGAAAATAATTTCGAATATTAAAAAAAAAAAAGCATCAAAAAATATTAAAAACTGTATGAGTTATCATGCAGACCGTGCCAGAAAAAGTAGTTTTGAGAAAAATGCATTTAAAGTTTCAAGTGCGCGCATCAGACTCTCGTTGGGCAGTCACGTTTTCTATAATAACTTTCGATCTATGGGGAATTTGTACAATCGACTTACACAGAAATACGCCTAAAACTATAGAGAATAATAATCTGTAAAAAAAAAATCGATTTTTTGAAAATTCTGGACGTATGTAATGCCTTAAGAAATTATTTTTTCTGTCACAATATTTTTATATTTTTGATTAATGAAACATTACATACATGTATCAAAATCGAACATTTTTGTATCTTAAAAACTGAACGAATATGAAGTTGAAATAAAAATTATATTATTATTATGATATAATTATGAATTATTAATTATAATATTATTTAATAATATTTTCATGGGTATCGGACTCTGGGTGGGTACAAAAAAATTCACGTTCATTCTTCCTAGGCATAGTCAGTCAGAATAATAATACTACTTTGATTCCTGCAATTTATCCACATCTAGAGCATAATTCGTATGTGAGAAATGCCTCGACGCTCTGCGGCACGTGGTGGCTGGAGGAAGAAGCTTTAACGTGGGTACTCGAATAAGCAATCGTAGTAGATCTAAATAGAACTTTTTTATGGGTGCTCATCAGAGATTAGTCGGATCAAAAAAGTGTTAAAAGACTTTTCTGCGCTGAATTTTGATCTGAATTTAAATTTTATGAATCACCAACAGTTGGTGACACAAGGTGGACCGTCACAGTATGATATGACTCTTTTGCCCATCGCGTTGATTCGTCACGTCGGATATACGCTAAATACTGATTTTAATCGTATTTTCTGCAGCAAGCCTCGTGCTCAGATGCATTTTAATTTTATGTAAATCATTTATACCCCTAAAAGCATACATAAATAAAGTTTGCATGTTGAAAAATCCTGAATGATGAAGTACATAACCAAAAGTATGAAGAGCACCTTTGTATATTTCTTTTAACACATGATATCGATTTTGTTGACCAATTATATATTTACATTTTTTTCTGCTCATTTCACCATACATAAATATTTAAGAGGGGATTAATATCGAGGAAAAGGTAGACTAGTGGATTTTTTTTAAGCATGTCATCCGCAAATATTCTCGTCAAATCGTTAAAATTCGTACGAGGCTGCGAGCCAGAAAACAGGGTGAGTAAGATAGGTAATGTGAACGAAGCTCGTATACGAATTTATGTATCCATATAAACACACCCACGTATATACATAAATTTTTGTGTACATATTTACAATTTACATGTAAATAGGCAGACAAATACTTTATATAACGTATACAGACAAATATACATGGAAAAGCTCGGAAACATCGAGAAAGCTAGCCAAAGCCTCGTATTTCAGAGGCTTAAATCAAGCGATGCCGTATTAATTATCACCGTGGCATCGTAAACGTTAAATTGCAACGGCGGGACCGCGAACCGAGCCGAGGAAATGTTTCGATCATGGCGAGACGAAACTCCTACGTGAGTATATGAATGTATATAAATATACAATAAGCGTGTATACATAAATGTATGAAAAAAAACACACACACACACACACACATACACACTGTAGAGTTCGGAATTAATCGACGAGATATTAATTATCGGGACGAAACGCGATCCCGTCGATCCACCGTCGGGGAAATTCGAGCTCCAATGTTTTTTTTTTTTTTTTTTTTTCGTTTTCCTTTACATGTTATTCCTTTTATGCATCCGGGAGTCTGTATTAAATATAACTACAAATACAAATGAAATATTGGTTTTTAATTTAAAATGGAATTCGTACGTACATTGTTAAAATGTACGACTTACAGAGATTTTTTACTGTTTTTCATACAAACAACAAATTTTCAAGGAGAAAATTATGTATTTCCTCTCGCAAAATTTTTATTAATATTTCGTTTCGAAATTCCTATAAAGCGATTTAATATGGCGAGCAGAATGATTATCGTTGTTGAAACAAAGCACATTTAATCGCGTCCTCTCATCATGGGAGGCGAACGGAACAAGACAGCGTTACTCGTGATAAAACGTGTACAACCAAACGCGTGGCAATTTAGACAAGAACTGCTAATTGGGATTAATTTGGGCTAATTAATTAAATCACGGAACACCCGTGCTGGCACGTTCCACACATGCTACTACTCCAAATCAATGGTGGTGTTTTATATGTGTATATATATATATATAGATATAGATATGTGTGTGTATACGCACATGTGCGTTTCAATCTATTCCCAAATTTGATATTCAAACGGGAGCCATCGTAATATTCAGAAATTGAGATATTCCTCGTTTTTTTTTTTTATACATCTGGGAACAACTGTAAATTAATGAACACGATTTTCCCGTTGCTTTCTGTTAATTAATCTCCGTTAAAAATGAATTAAAAGCGAACAATCGGTATTTATTGCTTAATTTTTTATGGCGAAACACGAAAATTCTTTTCAATTACTAGCAACGATAAATAAAAAAGCAAAAATATATGAGCATGTTGATAACCAAGATTCGTATTTGAAATAATGCAGATCGATGCAGCAAAATACCTGGCGAATGTACACGAATCTACGATCATATTTATATATTGTGAATTCCTAAATACATGGAGAAAACGAATCTCTTTTGTCAAGTAACATTTAAAATGTTATTTTTAAATATCCTCTATACTTTGTACAGAATATGAGAATTTAGGTAACAGTGAGAATGAGGCATTGTAATTATTGTAACTCACACTTTTCCTTTGAGTACGATGTAAATAGTTCTGTATAAACAAGAAATGATATTGTGTGCAAAATAATATTTCGATGTGCTTTCATGAAATATTTACAATGCTCTTTAGGAACTATAACTAATGAGTAAACATGCATTGAAAGTGAGAAATTTTGAAAAACAGCATAGTAAAAATCCACCTTCAATAAGAGAATAAATACTAAATGCGTGTCATTTTTCAGTTCAGGCATTGTATAGTCTTTCATAATAGCAGAACTTATTGTCTGACATAAGAATTTTTCGTTTCCGTATTTTTTATGTTGCTTGATCGCTTACGTAACTGTTACTCTTATGAGATGTATTGGCAGCTCGATTCTCGTTTTCGCCGCTGCGCGACGCAAAGCGCCGAGACTTTTCTCGCATAAAGTATCTCTCTGTGGTGAGCATAAATTTCGTGAGGCAAACGAGTTTGATTATTCGAACCGATTCTATCCAAGAATTTGGTAACGAATATTTATTTTTATCTAAAACATAACACTGAAAACCGAATTTTGTTGAAGTATTGAAATATTTTGTTGGACGTATTCAATAAAATTATTTCATCCAGGCAACAAAATTTTTGTCGTTTCAACAAAGTTTCGTTTCAGTATAACGAAGTTTTGTTGTAACATTAGAAATTTTGTTGCCTGGACGAAATAATTTTGTTGAATACGTCCAACAAAATATTTCAATATTTCAACAAAATTCTGTTTTTAGTGAATGCTTCCTCTATACACACAGGATAAATATACGTAAATATCGTACGGACTATACCAAGCAAAAGAAATTATTCATTTCAACTGCATATTGAATTATCCAACACATGTAATCCCCCAATGCATTTTTTACTATGCGCATTGTAGGTTACCAATGTAGATATTTAATAATATTATGAAGTTCAGGATTTTTACTGTATCACAGTATACATTCTGATGCTACAATAATAAAATTTACTATGTCACTATATACATTCTAACGCTATAATGATAAAATTTGCCTCGAGTATATCGAATGTTTACTATGCCCATTATGAGAAATGCATGTGTAGAACCTAAAAACAAGTATGCCAAATACCAAACAAGGCTACATGAACTACAGCATTTTTACTATGCCGGGTAGAACTTCTTTTTATTCCGACGTTTGAATAAGTACTAAAATTCGGTACTGTCCTCAAAATACTATGCTATTTTAGCATTAATCGTCTGGATTTCTAGCACTATTTGTTTGAATTTCTGTCCTCGTTTTCTCCGTCTACTGTATCGTCGCGTGTAGACGAAAAAGCTACATACATGTATAAATTCACATATGCCATTACATAACGGATATGGCGGACCAGTGCGGTAATTCGTACACATGTTCGACCTCACCGCTGTGCAAATGCATTGTAGGCTCGTACTTGATCGTGGAGAAGAGAGACTACAAGAGAGAGGCAGAGAGACTCTGTGTATAGGGAAAGTACATTTGTACAACACGAGGAGGCGGGTTTTGGGATCGTCAGAATTTCGAACAACGGTCCTCAATAGAGAATCAACGCAGAAAGTCATATTATAAATATGTATATACAGAATTTTCTATGTACCGGGTGTCGCAAAATTGGCGCACAAGAATTACAGGGTAAACAAATTGTGCAATTCTAAAGAGAGAAGTCCTTTTATATTTTTCTATTGGAAATAGCATTAATGAGAAATTAATTAAATATAGTATTAGGTGCAGCTAATTCAATGAGAAAAATTGGACATGACAAGTGCTCAAGCCTATCCACTATAGGGCTATAGAACCGAAGCCCGCTCTACCTATACTTTCGTGCCCACTTCTTTACGACCAAATACAAATCGATAATTACTTATTGAATGATAATAAATTCGCGCAAGGGTGTCAATTTGACGGATTTTTAATGCCAAAATCCATTTCAAATAAAAATAAATGGGAAAACGTTTTTAAAGAATGCTATAAATCTAGTATTAATATCTCATCAACGGGACGGCAATTTTGAGACACTTGTGGGTACCCGTAGAAGCTACTTCGCGATTTTGCCAAGTCGTCGTGTTCAATCATGACAAGTCGTATTCAAATGTACGCATAATGTACACAAATATACATATTCATTTGTGTGCGTGTCTGTGTGCTCGTCCGTATGATGACCGTCACCATAACCGATCTGTTTCTGAAAAACAAAAAAAACATTCACAGATCAAGAGAGAGAGAGAGAGAGCTGGGAGGGAGAGGGGGGGGGGGAGAGAAAGAGAGAGGAAGAGTGAGACTGAGTTTGTTTGATACGGTCGAATAGTCGCTCATAAAAAAACCGATTGCACTGTTGGTTTCACCGGGTATCAATGATTATCGATCATATGTCATTGAGGATAGACATCGAGTCCTGAGTCGAACAGCAGGTTTACGAACAATCGATTAGTAATAACGAGCCATAGAAAAAACGGACGGGAAAAAATAAAGGAAAATAGACCTAAATGAGAATCAACAGCGAGAGAGAGAGAGAGATAGAGAGAGAGAGGGAGAGAGAGAGAGAGACAAAGAGTGAAAGAAGGATAAAAAATAGAGAGGGAGATTTTCGTTCCGTTGTTTCAGAGGCAAAAGCGTACGCGACCCCAAGCATGTTCTCGACACATTCGAGTAACAAAAACGACAGAGGCAACGCCCCTGGTCCGTCGATTAAAGCGGCTTTATTTTTCACGAGCTCTCTTTTTTGTTACCAGCTCGATTCCACATATGTGTATATACACACACAAATTACGCACATGTACGCATTTGCAAGTATTTTTTTTTTTTTTGCACTGTCCTTGTTCCATTGTCAATTCGTATTGGATTCACACGAAGCTGCATACGAAAACGCGTACACGTCAAGAGGGAGAGCGAGATAGAGGGAGAGAACTCCCACAGTAACCAAAGTTTCAATCGCACACGATTGCACACCATCGACCAATGAGTGTTCTTGCTGAACTTTTTCCATTTCATACACATAACATTGCATTGCCTTCACATTTATAATCGAGACTGAAGGCAACGATCCGAATAACAAAATACCGAATAACAAAATGAAAACAATTATATTTCTTAATTTCATTGAAATCGCTATTGAAAAACTCAGTAAAACGTGTGGTCTGAGAAGCGAAAGCTTCGTATCTGTTACGTAAATGTGTTAAATTAATGCAAAAAATGTTATTCTCATCATTTCTATGCAACCCTTCATTCAGAATTCTTTTTTTTAATAAACTATATTTAGAAACTTATAAAATAAACAGTCAACAAATATGGAGAAGAAGAAAAAAATATGGCCACTCGGAAATCAAAATTTTTAGTCCCAAGGCGTTCGGCGGTAGATTCTTTCCAGTGAAAACCGTCAATCTGAGACAAAAACCACACTGAGAAAAAAGTCACAGGTGTTTACAACAAACACTTATGATTGGACGTCCCATGGTAAAATTTACTAAAAAAAAATTGATACGGAAATTATGTTATAGTTGATTAGACTATAACTTTAGTGTTTATTCAAACATACGATCTCAATGATGTGTGTAACTGTGTGTTATTTGAAAAGTACTATGGGCCATAGTATAAATCCTAACAATGAGCAAATAATCCAAGCAAAACTATAAGCAAGTTGCTATTGATAAAAAAAATATGATGCGCTGTAGCATATTTATTTTCAGAGCAAATTTTTGTGAATTCAACCATTTTTCCCCCATTTGTATGATAATAATTAATTTTCAATGGGTAGGCCTCATTATAATATTTCATGATAGTGGCTATTAACATAATGCCGCGAAGATTTATGATTCTAGCAAACAATATATATGAGATATGTTTTCATTCATTATGTTTTATTAGATAGGATGTTTTGAACCAAGCGGATATCACACACCGTGTAATTTCAAACGCGTATGACAAATATGAGCGATTTCCAAATTTCATTTGTAAAATTAATGTTTGGTCTAGTGGCTCTGCGTCGAGTTCACAGTCTGGGTATTTTCGATTCGATCTCGAGTGCCGCAGTTTTTTTTTTCGAAATTTGCGCAAATTTTTCTTTTTTTGCACCTTTCCACGTTTTCCTGCACAGAGAAAAAGGATTCGTAGATTCAAAAGAAACTGAATTGAACCAAGCCAATATTACGATAACGGGTGGCGAAACAAATATGACAATAATTTAAGGTAGTTCTGTATGTGCACGTACGAGCTAAAAGTTTCTACCGCAGGGTGTATAGTAAGATCCGATGTTTATATGATGCTGCCGGTTAGAAACTTTTGACAGAGCTTGTACGGTCTGTGTATCCTACAGAAGCACACCCGGTGCATGGACAGATCCTGAACACGTATAGACTATGTGCGTGCACTGCAAAAACAAACGCGTTGTTTCAACGCGTTTTAGGCGTGTAAATGTTGAAGCCAATTTCTACACGATTCTTGCCGTGTTACTGTGCAAAATTACACGTTTGAGGCGTGTTGTAACAACATGGGCTAAGTGCGTTTCATCAACGCGGAGCTCCATGTTGCATCAACGCGGTTCTCCGTGTTGCATCAACACGTTTCAAGCGTGTTCGACGTTGAAGCTCAAATATACATGGTTCCAGCCGTGTTGCTGTTCAATTGACACGCTTCACGCGTATTGTTTATATATGTTTGTAAAAAGGCCAAAAATCCGTTGGAAGAAATTTATTTTTCAAGTATTTATTCCATTTCTGCCACATGTGATTGTTTCAGATCATTTCGCATGCTCCTCAGATTAATTGTATTGAAGAAAAATTCCTACCTATATCCGAGGATTTGAACTGCTCTACCTACCTATCTTCATATTCTAACGCACGGACGCTACCTATTACACTACCACGACCTTATGACTTTTTCGACCAAAAAGAATTTATATCATGCCTACTTTGTTGCTTGCTTGGTGGACTACCCATACCATAATCATATTTGGTATTCCCTGCTGCGTTTGGTGTAAACATAAACACTGCGCGCCAGTTTTATGCTGTCTAACGATGTGGTGGAATAAAAAATCCTTCGACGTGCTCACAAAATAACACATTTCACATTTAAAATTATCCATGATGATGATTCTAAGAGTTCTACCGGAACAAAACATACGCCATCTTGTATAAAACAACACGTATGCAACCACGTTGTTTTCTAGCGTATACCGTGTAGGTGAAAATGAACGTGTAGATTACGTAGTATGTAGTTGTCCCGAAAGTGTGTTGTTTAGTACTATCTGTGTTGAATCAACACACATGAAAGGTGCTGAAAAATTTAAAAAACGGAATGTACCGTGTTATCAAAAAGAACACGGCTCAGCGCGTTGTTTCAATGCGCCAAATCAAGCAACACGTGTTGTTGCAACACGATTCAGTTAAACTACACACGTATTAGATGTGTTATGTGTTGATTCAATGCATTTAACAACACGCTTGTTTTTACAGTGTGTGGGCGGGGCTAAACATTTTTCGACTGAAACACTTGTGGTGGCGAAATAAGGAAACGGCTACAGTCCTGTCTCGTATGTTTAAACTCAGTTTCTAAATATCAGTTATAAATATCACGTGTAATCACGGTAAAAATTTTAATTATTGACATCAACGAGGTTCACCAATTGTTAACATTTTTATTATACAAGTATTTTGTTTACGGAAAAATTCTGGCATACAGGCGAGCGATCGGAATCTTAACGCAACTAGTAAATGCCATAACCAAAAAGTGCATCAAATCGGAACGTTCTGTAAATAAACAAAATTTGTATGAGAAAAATGAAAGGTTAGTTTGTTATATCATCTTATAATTTAAATTTGCAACAATATAGATTAAGTAACGCCTGATTAAAATTGGCATTAAAAAATAATGGGAACTTACGCTTGCATATATAAAAAGGGTTCAATCATTTACCAATAATTCATTGGGCATTAAATAATATACTTTATTTACATCGTCACGCACCGTACAAAGAAACCGGCAACCGTTTTCAAACATGGCCACCTGGCGGCACCACGAGGACAGTTGCATATAGCCCATAGCGAGCGGCGCTGTAATTGTGGCAACAGCGCAGTATTGGCAGCGTGTCCAGTATTAGCAACAGGGAGACTAGAGAGAAGGAGTGAACACACCGTATTTAAGGAAGTACGATCGCAAATCGACGCGTCGACAGATTTTCTTGAAATTTTTATAACTCAAAACAGACTGCAGCACCTGTTCGCTACTGAAATTTGGAAATATTTGACCGTTTAGAACCGGAGATAATTAACATTAAAGTTGGCACGTTTAACACGTATCGCATATGTGAAGCATGCTGTAGACATAGTCTGTCGCCCTTTTCTCACTCGTAACAAATAAACGTCTCGACAGATTTCAATAAAAAAATAGCATGATCTAAATGAATATTTTTCGGACAAGTAAAAAAAGAAAAAATACTTCGATTGACCGTTTTGAAGTCGAGATATAACAGTAGGAAGATGTAAACTTTTATGGAGTTTTTACCCGGCTGCGAATGGGGCGAATACGATCTGGCAACATTGTAACTGTCGCAGTGTGCGTGTAGCTATACAAACACACAGGTTTTATTTACTTGAGTATGGTTGCGTTGTCATTGGTATAAAATTATAAATGATTAAATAAGTAATACAAATTTATATATTGTTTAAAAACAACTTTTAATTCAAATAATAATTATTGTTTATTGTAGTTCAAGCATAACCTACATTCAAAATGTAGTTTTGAGTGCAATGACAGACTTTCTTAATTTTCCTTCTCGCATTGTCCCGATAAATTTCAACTTTTTTGTCAAATTTTTATTCTTCATAATTTTGCACATTATACCTTTCTTGTTTCGACATTTTCGATAACTTTTGCTGTACTCATAGCAGTGATAGAGAAATACCAAAAGAATACTGTCATCTGCTCACTGCGACGTTGCACGATCGTGACGAGAAACGAAATTTCATGGTGTGCGTGTGTTTGTATAAGCCGCTATTCTGTGTATTATAGCAGTCTGAATACAGGCACGCCCAAAATTTTTTCACGTTTCGCTTAGTCTATCGCCATGTTTTGTCCATACGTAATGAGCGTAAATTTTTGAAGTTACTACCGCGATCGTTCTTCCTTAAGAAGTGTTCCCAAAAATCGGTAGAAAATGAGAGGCGCTGCGATCGCATAGTACCCGGTCAGTTTCACATCTTTGAGGATTGTTATTACTACATGCATTAGTACTTTCGGTCACGAGCGCTGCAGTCGCAAAACCAGAAACTATAGCATCAACGTGTTTTGGGCACGCTGGAACTACAAATTGGCCTACGCTGTGTTCACTCCTTCTCTCTAGTCTCCCTGATTAGCAACGTCGAGCATCAAGTGACGGTGTTTGTGAAATCTTGTTTTTTGTCAATAAAAATACATAAAAATGGAAACTCGAGTGAGATTCAAGGGTCAGTTTATGAAAAAAAAGTGCGTGATAAAAAACTGAAAGCTGTAGCGGCTAAATGTCTCGAGCAAATGCTCGAATGCAGGGAAATATCTAATATGATTAAAATATGGTATACCATAAATTTCTCTGAGTGCAAACGGATTATTCAAGTGGAAAGTAATCAAAGTTCGTTGCCGATCGCCGAATTAAAAAAAAAAAAAAAAAACAAAAAAATTTAATACAAAATGGCGACAAATATAAACACAAAGCAGCAATATGTGTGTGCAGAAATATCGCCATTTTTAAACAATTATGGAAAAATGAACGACGATAAATAAAGATATAAGAACGTTAACGATCTCCGATTACTTTCCACTTGAATAATCCGTTTGGTTTTTTTATCTCAGAGATTTTCACTGGAGAGTGTCCATCGCCTAACGCCTCGAAACAAAAAATTTTGTTTTTAGGGTGGCCGTATTTTTTTTTTTTTCGATTGCCCGCACGATTTTTCGTTCAGATACACATAAAACACAAGTCCTCTAAAAATGACCTCAATTTTAACACGTCAGCGGTCGCGCCGTAAGAAATTTTCTCTCACGCATCTATTAAATCGATAATTACTCAAAAATTGCAAATGGCATAATCATTTAACATTTTTTCTATCTACTTTACTTACTATTTATACTTCTGTATGATGACAAAGTTAAAACGGAGTTATTACTTTTTATTTAAAGCATAATTTATCGTTGCAGTTTTGGTTCTCACGAAAAAAAAGTGTTTACAAGTAACACTGTGACGAAATGATTTTTGATTTCCTATTTATCAAATCAAATACTTGAAACTTTAGATGTGAGAAAATCGCTCATCGTGCGATCAACGTTTAGGGTATAAGTAGCGCGACCGCTAACCGATTAAGAAATGATTATGTCAATTTTTATATTTCCCTTTTCGATAATATAAAACAAATTATTACATGACAATGAAACTTTAATAACTTCAATAAAAAATAATGAAAATTACATCCCAAAAGTTAAGTCGTAACAAGAAGAAATATCAACAAGGAAAATAAAAATCGATGCACACATTTATGTTGAACTTTACAAAATTAAAGAATTCCTATGCAAGTCGAAATGGCACTGAGGTTTATCGAACTCACATCTATTTACTGCGGAGCAATGTACAAATACAGACATATATCTACGAACGAGCGAAATGGACGTGAGATTTATATACGTAACATATGCATCTCTATAAAGAGAATTTGGGAATGCGTGTAATTACGAGAGTCGAGAGCTCAATAGGATGAACATCAAAGCAAAATACCGTAGCGAACACACGGACACGAAACATCATTGGTTGTACCGTTACGTATTTGAAGGTGGATTATCAGGTGTATAATTGCCAGTGCGAGTGCGTTATACGTTGTACATATATTGACAGGTGTACATATTTTCAAGTACATACATTTCTTTTTTGTAATTCAACAAACCTTGCATTGAGTCGTTTTGCAGTATATACTGCATGGAAAAAAAATTATCTGTAAAAATTAATGGTCGATATTTAAAAATTACTGAAATTAAAACAAAATGTACGGTTGAAAATTGTAAATTACTCGTTTTATAGTGTGTTCCATTACAAAATAATGGATTTAATTTGTTTTGAACTCTCTGATCAGTTATTAACCCTGCACGGATCATACGATTTTTGCTGGATTTATGGGCGGATCATATGGGTCGAAAATTACCCATATGACCCGCGCAGGGTTAATGCTGATTTAAACTGTAAAAAACTCAATGTCCACAGCAAAAAATGAAATAGCAGAAATTACAAATAAAAACGAGGAATCCCACTGTGTATGAAATGGAAGATGTACAGTGCCCCCAGTCAAATATTCAGTACGTATAGGGAAATAAACTGTAAACCAATACAATTTACTGATATTGAAAATTGTAAAAAAAAATGTTAAACGGCATTCGTGAAAAATTGTAATTAGAAAATATAAAAATTGTGTATTTCCTATTGAGAAAATTACCGTCGACATAAATTATAAATTGCAGTGTGCCCAGTAGAAATTTGAAAACGTATTGCAAAATTTGTTATGTTAATTTCAGTTTTTACAGTGTATACTGCAATTTTTCCAAACACATAAGCCAGGAAATTTCACGGTGAAACACTTATTGAAGACTGTTGCTGTATTTGCTTATTATAGCTCAATCAATGGGGAGGGAGGGGGGGGGGGGGCGAATTTTCAACTACACGGAAGCGTCACGGACATGGGGTGTAGTTCCGAAAAGCCCATACCTCCGATTGATCTGAATTTTTGTAGAGACATGTATTTTGACTCGCTGATTACGAATATGTTAGGCAAAATACTCGCAAATTTAATTTTCAAAGTCAAAACTAGAAAAATTTGATTCTTTTAACGTTTTTCACGTTCATTGTAATAAATATTGATCTTAGAGAAAAATGCTGCCTATAAAAGTTGTAGTCCATGAAAAGATTGACATTTTTTGCTCCATACATTTTACATGATACATTGTAAGATACGAATATTCAATATTTTTTATATTTCAAATTTTTCTTGCTTTCAAAAGACTTGTCTCATAGATTATTTATTGACGTTACCAATTATATTCCGGATTGGATATGTACGTATCGCTTTTTTTTACCAATAATTACCAAGTGGATAGTGACGTAATAGGTAGCATCCGTGCGCGTTAGGCCGTAGATAGGTAGTGCATTTAAAAACTCTTTCACACGCTCACACCTGAAACCCCACATCCGCTCGATCTGTATATCAACTTTTTTCTATGCCACTCCACGCTCCAGCATCCTAATCATCTTTCTCGATAATCACGAACGCAGCACGCCTTACGCGTGCTCTCCGCTCCACTATCGCTCCGCGGAGTAACACCTTTGACGTCAGGACAATGGGCTTTACTTGCGACAGTCCCTTAGAGCATCACTGCTCTCATTAGTTCACCGCCATCTCTCGAACCATAAAGAAGTTCATCTCCATCACCCGAACCGTTAAGACGTGCACTCTCCCAATCAGTACCAAGGTCACTTGAATAAACCGACGATTAACTTCAACATAGTCTTCTATTCATTCGATCAACCCGCTTCGGACTATTACAGTAGGTAGCTCAGATCGAATCCCAGTGTAGGTAGGAAAATCTTTCGGCTGAAATTTACGTGGGAAGTGATGAATGTAAGAAAGTATGATTGAAAATGCATTTATAATTAAAGAATTTTTTAAAATTTTAATTGTTTTAAATAATTTTATGGTTATGTTTAGGTAATTCTGATGAGTATAAGTTCAGTTTATTATTTCGTGTACTTTTTACGGTTTCACACTGTAAAAACGGGGTGAATGTAGCGTGTACTTTTTACTGTTCGACACTGTAAAAATTCGTTTGATGGAGATGCAATATGTCATATTTACGGTATTAGTATTTTCCACTACAGGGACTTGCAGATTTTGTTTAAAGTTTCATGAAAAATTGATGCTACGCGTTCGGAAGGTGCTACTAATGTGGAAAACTGTAAAGTTTCATGAAAATCCCAGTAAAAACTACAGTTCATATTTTTCTGTGCGAATGTCTTAAGGGGCCAGTCCATTTTGAAAATTTCAAAAAATCGATTTTTTTTACTGTTTTCGAAAGTACATACATTCAGAAATATTGTGTCAAAATTTTATGAAAATCCGAGCTCAAGTATTTTTTTTTTTTTACCTGAACGTCAGGACTTCATTTCGTCTACCTGAGCATATAAACTTCAAACGCGTTTTTCTCGAAACAACGTTTTCAAAATCTATCTCCATGGTATCTCCAAAACTAATAAACCGATTCTCTTGAAATTTGAACCACATATTGTAAACATGATTCGCAACAAGATGACCCTCGATGGTTTAAAAATTTTGATTTTTACTCTTTTTTTTGTGATAAACTGCGAAAAAACGCGTTTTTTTACTTTTTTCGTTTTTCATCTGCCATTTTTTTATTTTTTGATAAAACTTTATATCCGAGGGTCATTTTGTAGCTTGTATCATACTGAATCTAATGGACTTTGATTTTTTTGTTTTAAACAAGCCGTTGCCGAGTTGTGATGGAGCTACCTAGCCCACCTATTTTTGAGGCGTTACGTTAAACTATAGTTTTTGTACTTAAAAATGAATAAAAATGAATAAAAAATTTTTTTTTTTATGTATTTCAAGACTTTATTTATCAAGCCCAACAACTTTTGTATTGATATCTTTTATGAAATCCTCAAAAAAAAATCGCGAAAATAGCCTTTTTTTCGTGACTCCAAAGTGGACTGGCCCCTTAAAACTGACATCCTCAATTTACCGAATAGATAATAAAGCGATGACACTGGAGAGAAATATTCCCAGCCATTCTCCTCTCCGATCGACGGTTTGCCAGAAACTTTTATTAAAAATTAGTATCGCATTGTTATTAACAAAATTAACAAAACGTTGACGATTAAAGCGGAGCGAAAAATTGCTCATGACTTTTCCCTTTAGAATTCCACAATCTATCCATCTTGTAAATTTCAAACACGACTTTTCGGACCCCCGGTACATAGTATTTCTAAAAAAAATGTAGAAATCGTGAAAACTGTGATCGAAAACTTTTTTTTTTTTTTCGTTACGAAACCTATAAATTGAAAGCACAAAATGAAATTATAATTTAGCAAGATAACTCGAAGATATGTTTCGCTCATTTTCCAACATTTTCTTAGTACCAACTCGACTGATCTTGGGATTGGAATTTAAGCGACGATTGGAGGAAAGAAAAAAAAACATATGAGCAAGAAAGGGAGGAAAAGAGCGTTTTCACTCCTTTGGAGCCGCGGTCACGGTGCACTCGAGAGCACCGATTTATGCACGCGAGGGACGACGAGAAACGATGCCATGTACTCCTCGGGCGAGACAGACCACCCCGATTGCGGTGCGATGGCAAACGTAGAAAATTTCGTGAAATACCCGTATACACATATATTCGTATATACATGTCTACGAATGGAGACGAGCTTTAGCTAACTGTTTCTAAAATTAAGCACAGGATTTATACCCTCCCTAGGTAGGGCCATTGACTTGGCACTCCGGCGACGAATGAGACTTAAAACCGAGAGGACAAAATCTACAGATTGCTGGAAATTTAATAAGATTATATCCGTACATATGCTATTAATTCTTTAATTTTAGCTACAATTCCTGTTATAAGTTCTTGAAATGTTTTTTTCTCAATATTAAGATTCTTCACCTACATGAACGCCAATGATTTCGACGGCCTTTTAAAGTTTTTTATTTTGATTTTTTTTTTACTCAATTAACACGATTAAAATTTTTCTCGTTTCGGATTAAATGCCATAAAATGTTAACAATTTTTCGCCCCAAGTTCGGGGTTTCCGTAAGATAATTTAGTACTCGGAATAAACTGAAACTAAAAAGTATTATTGCAAATTATGGCAAAACGTAATGAAATTCTACATTTTTTCGTGAGCTGTCTCCAAAAGAACCGAACAAACATGAAATATTGAGTATGATTTACATATCTTTATTTTTCAATAGACGTGGCAGATTTTTCTGTTGGCTGGATAAATCGACACGTAGATAAAATGCAAAAAACAAATTTAATATGCAAATCTTCATAATTCTTTTATATAGGGAACACACCCGATTTTTTTGACATTTAATCTCCAGCTAAATGTATGTATATATGTAAGTGGGAGTATTATAACGTGGGCATTTAGCGTACCCACTATTTACACGTTCAACAATGCTAATACGAAAGTTCCCCTTCGTTGTATACACACATATGGCGTGAGTAAGCGATGCTCACGGTACATATATCGCTCACGCGTTGTATACAATCGTGAATGTCAATTGTGTGGGTCATGATCGAAGGGGGGTGGGGGGAGGAGACGGGGGGGACAAAGAACCGAAGAAAATTAAAAAATAATACTCAACTCCCACGTGGATGGTATAAAGCGCATAGGTGCGAGTGGATAAAGACGGGAACTACGACTTCCGTTTTACTGGTGGAAGAATCCCCCCGTTCTTTTCTAAGCCGCCAAACGTAAGAGCACTTGTTGAATGTTTATGGAAGGCAAAAATACAGAAAAGGACGTAGTAGAGGGGAGAGATGGGCGAGAGAAATTCGCACCTGTGCATCGCCATTTGGAGACCACACGAGAATCACTTATACAAAGGGTGTCCAAAAAGTCTCTTGTCATAATCGTAGGAGACGAAAGATGCAGGAATTATGGAGAGCAACGTCCTGAAGCGTATTTCGACTGGCGACGAACCGTTGATGAGATGTTGAATAATTATTGTCAGCTCATTCGATGTCTCGTTGGCATAAAATGTGCAATGGGTGCCTACGTATTGTTTGGGTTCTTTCGAGTCTGAATAATAGAAAAAATGGCTGTAAAGTATTTTTCGTTCACAATTTCAGGAACTACGTAGCACTATGAATATCTGATGCCAAATTCGGGACCCCCTGTACATTGACAAAATCGTAAAACGTACGTAGAGTTCAATGTAATATTAAGAGTCTACAATATCGCTCGCACTCCGCTCATTTTATTCAACTCTCCATTGTCGACGCTCTTATTTATTCACGAGTCCGAGGGGAATGTTTTGCGACGTGAAAAATAGCGTGGGCGGATGCATGTGTAATATAGATAACAACAGGGAACAGAATAAAAATAAAAAAAATAAAAAACAACAGACGAAAAAAATTAGTACGAGAGAGAAAGAGAGCAAATACGATAACGTCAACGAGTTCTCGTCGTCCGATGATGAATGGAGCTGCCAAATTAGATAATAAAAAAATAACTTCCGGTCGAAGCAACGCACGATGCATTACAGAGTTTTGGGAGAGGGTTGCAAGCGATTACGCTCGAGCCCATCCGCTGCGACTGTAGTGGACGGGGCGTGTTTTTCTCGCTCCCACATCATATTACCGGAGCACCAAACGTGCTATCGCTAATTAATTAATATCTCATCAACGGTGAGTCGGAGAAAAAAATGATTAAAGACTTTTCTCTTCACAATTTCACGATCTGGCCGATCTAAAAGTTTGAGGTATGACTTTCAGGACACCCTCTATATAAATATGGCGATCAATCGCTTTTTTGCCGCGATGAGAGGGATGTGACGGATTCACGTATAACGGACGCAAGAGCGGGACAAAATATCGAAGAACGGAAGAGAGAAGAGTGAAGGGGGAGGGTGTGAAGGGACCGGAAATGTTGGCGCATCACGAGGGACGATTCGTCAGGTGAATTCAACAAGTAGTAACTATGTAGTCACGGAAGGGATAGGTACAGAGAGCGAGCAATCGAGAGAAAGAACGAGAGAGAAAACTTTTACCAACCGAACGTTATTTCGCTGTTATCACCCACGAGTGAACCGGAAAATTCATCGTTTCTCATTACCCTTATTGTAATTTATTATCTCGAGAATTTTCAAATCCCCAAGCGGACGTACAAGCACGAAGCATTTTACTCCAATTTACCTCGGCTCGGAACATTTTCATTTTTATGTGTCCCCAGATCCATTAATATTTTATTGGTAAAAAGTGCACGATGTAGTCATACTGTGGTGTATAAATTTTCAACAGTATCCTCGATATATATCTATACGAAAATGTCTTCCAGTTCAATTAAATCAATCGATCGCAACATTAAAACGGGTATTGTTAAAAGGAAACACGCAATCCTAAACAGCTTTCGCAATTAAAGTGAATTTTAATTAAATCTCAATGAAATCAAAATGAAATGAAATATTAATTGAATTTAATTACAAATGACAGAAGCCCACGTAATGAAAAAGTTAATTACTTTGAAAAATTGTGAATGTATAGCTGAAAATAATGATGGAAGATCATTAAAATCGTCGGGCTTTTCGTGATCATTGAAACGTTCTTAGTTCAAGGTTGAAAAATGGAGTTTTAGAAAACAATTGTTCGAAATCGAAAGTGCAAACTGACCTTTAGCTGTAACGACGAGTAACATCACGAGGAGTCCACAAACGGCCGATTTTCTTTGCAGCAACATGTTGACAAACAAAGAATCTCGCAACGTCGATGTGAAAATGTTCTTTCGGCGAGATCGATGTCTTCGTAATAAAAAAAAGTGTCCAAGCGTTTAAACCGCAATCGCAAAACAAAAATCTCCTAATCTCGGATTCATGGCGCGGAAAAAAATGACAGGACACTTTTATTCAAAATTTCGTAATTGCGAATAACTACTTAAACAATTTTTTCTTCTTTTATTTCTTCGTATATAAAAGATTCGTCGGAACAAACGCGGCGAAATGAGTGACACATAGACACACACTTTTCCGGTGTGGTTACATTACATACTGACGTGTTTTTAATCTCACTTGACTGTCGACAGAAAAAAATCCCACTGCATCCGATTTTTATATCACTCTCGTATTTATCACCACTTTTGCATTAATTATAACAATTTATTGCGTTTTTCCTTCTCATTCAATTCTTTCTATCATATATTTATTTTTTCAAATTCAAATCACTGAAATTTACGATTGTTGTTATACTTTAATTCATCATTTTACGATATTACGATCGAAGCACGATGTTTTCTGTCATCAATACACGTGGATAAAATAAAAGTTTTTTTTAAGTCATTATTATAAATATGCGACTGTTTAATTTTTATTTATAATAAAGACAATTAATTAGCATTGTATATTGAAATTTTTCGCGCGTAATTATTTCTCACGTGTACGCACAAACAAGAGATAATATCGTATAAAAGCCGTACGAAAGCATGAACGAGCACCGTGCACGTTGACGTACCGCGCGACACTGAAAACCACGGGAGTTCCCCGTGTCTTCTCGTAATACACAACACACCGCCGTGTGCCGGTGCCGTACGCCGGTCGGGCTTTCTCGGCTCCCCTCTCCCCCCTCCCTCGCCATTTTCGGTTACTCGTTCTGTCTCTCTCGCAGTACGACCCCCGCGGGGACCATCAGGCTGCAGATGGCACTGGTTCACCCCCTCCCCGTCCTGCTTCACCGGTCGAGACTTGCGTTGCGCCTACCCCAAATAATCCCCTCTCCCCGCTCCAGTTTTCCGCGATCGCCGGTCGCGCGCGCACGCACGATCATCGCAGCTTTTCCGGACCGCAAACAATTGAAATATAACATTTTTCACTGACACTCTCATCTCCTCAGACAAATATATGCACGAAAAGGCTTCTAGGATATTGACACATTTTTTTTTCGCTGCCACGAACCGGAAGTAAACCATTTTTGTATAAAAAATCGAGTTTTTCGTGTCAATTCGAAAAATATATCGAGTGACTCACATCGGGACTCGAAGATTGATTTTATTTCATGAATTTTTTGCACGTACATATATTCAGGTACTGGGTTATTTGAGATTTTGAATTTCAGCTGAAATTAACTATGACAGCAATTGTCATTAAGGCAATATGGCTGCTTCACGCTAGTCAAATGAGTGCTAAATTTTTAAAATACATTTATGCAAAGTTCAATGCATTAATCAAATTAATTGAAGGTCGATGTATATTACAGCATATCTTATTAGTCTAAAAAAAATGTAATAACGATGAATTTGCGAAATCATCAACTGATAACTGCAAAATTCCATGAAGTCATATTTTCATCGAGATTTTTCAAATAATAATCCGTATTTTTCAACCGATTTTAATGCACCACGTCTTATTTTGTTCCTCAAGAAATCCTCTACGAATTCACCGTGTAGGTTTTCTAAACTTGTTAATATGAAAATTACAGCAATTGGTTTCTGAACATTTTTTTAGCCAATTAGACAATTGGCTGCAACAGTAAAACTATGAAACTGAGAAAAAATCCACACGGTAAATTCCTAGAGGATCTCTTGAGGAACAAAATGAGACGTGGTGCATTAAAATCGGTTGAAAAATATGGATTATTCTTTGAAAAATCTCTATAAAAATATGACATCGTGGAATTTTGTATTTATCAGTTGAAGGTTTTGCAAATCTATAGTTATTTTTTTAGGTTAATAAGACATGCTGTAATACAAATCAACCGTCAATTCATTTAATTAGTGCATTAAACTTTGTATTAACGTATTTTGAAAATTTAGCACTCGTTTGACTAGTCTGCATTAATTATTTTACCTTAAGCATTTTTACACAACCATTCATTGCCGAAAGTTTTATGCAGAGACAGCAGTGCGATATTTAGCGATTCGACATAATCTGTAAAGATTCCGGTATTGTGAACCGTTACGGACATCGATTTTCTTGAATTATTACAAACCCATAAAGTTACTGATAGATTGACTAAACGTGTCTTCAGCGAAAAATATTTGTAACAAAACATTTCTTCATAATCCCTTTCGTTATAATTAATTCCATAATTTCTTCGTTTATTGAAAATCAATTTGTTGATTTTTCTAAATAGTTATACAGTTTCTCAAACTTTTCTCTATTTTCCAATTGCGTTTTACGAATTTTTTCCCCATGGTATTTATAAAACTTCCTCAAATGTGACGTTGATGTTATCTTCCAAAACGTGTCAAAACGAAAAAGTGAAAACAAATTCTTTACACATGGTTTAGAATTTCCAATTATGATGATAACTGATTTACAAACTTATTGCAGCCTACTTATTACGTTTCTTCAGACTTGCGTTTATTCCGAATTTCAGAAAAATTTTACGAACAAGCTTTCACTCGGATTCTACGACAACGACAAACAATTGCACAAAAAATGGATACGGTAAACAGAAAAAAAGTGACGGAGAAAAACAAACAAGATAGCATCAAAATGAACTAAAAAGTTTCACACGGTGAGAAAAATGTCACGTGATTTTCAAACGAAATTATTTAAAAATAATATAAAAGGTGAGATTAGTGATTACTGAAAATTGTGAAAATTAACATTTAGATTTTTTATGAAAAAAAAAATACATTTCTATGGAAAAATTTAATCCTCCCCTGAATGATTATCACTACTAACCATGCCTAGAAACAGATAGGAAAACAAAAAAAATGTATAGTAATTCCTCGGAAAAGCCCCAGTTCCGTATATTTTTCCGATTTCGCGTTTCTGTCCTCACTCAAAAACACGCGGTGTTCTGTGTTTTACGATCACTTGTTTTTTTTTTCACGAGTGTGCACGCACGCTATCTCGTGTAAAAACGCTGAAGCTATTGATGCTCCGGCGCTCGGTTGATAAGACAGAAAAAAGCGAAAACTGTAAGAAATCTTTTTTAAATATAATCTTTTTCATTAAATTTTCGTACAAAGTGCTCGTAAAAGCGTAATAAACATTGCGAATCGTACTATAAATTCGATGATCTCATAATTCGTTTTATAATTCTATGCTCGCATCCGACATTTATAATAAACGTTTCTTCGTCAATATTCCGAGAGAAATCATATTCAACGTTTTACAAATTATCGAGCAGAATCCTCGCATAAAAATGTCTGTATTAATATTTTTTAATTAAGTGGGACTATCGGAATTTGTCGTGAAATCGTCCGAGGTATAATGAGTTTTCTGCAAAAAAATATCGAGAGAGTTCAAATTAATGCAATTTCTTTCACGTTATTATTTTGATTGATAAAATTTATTATTTACGAGATTTTAAAAATGAGAGATTTTTAAACTTACTCTGCAGGATCGTCGCTCTCGAGGAGAAGTCGATCGTGATACAGCAGCAGATTTTTTGTTCTGGTTTTTCCTAAAATAATAATGCAACAAATAAAATAATCAAATAATAATCGTGAGTGAAAAATATTAGAGAACAAAAAGAATAAATGATGAAACAATTACAATTTAAAAAATCAGTTTTCTGACGTGTTATTGAATGCTGGAATTTTAAGAATTTTTTTTTACGACATTAGGCGATTAGGATAAAAAATAAAAAATATGTAAAATAAATCGAAGAATGTAAAATGCTTGCAAAACTTACTGAATACATTTACTGCTGTTTTTCGCTGCTACTGTGTCCTTGCTCGAATAACTCATCGAAGCCAAACATCTTTCCTCATCTTCGTATTGTTCCCCGTCTCCTCGACATCCACTGAACGTTTTTTGCCACCATTCTTTCAATTTTTCTATGACACCCTTTTTCAATATTCTCGAAGGGCACGTTTCATCAACGCAATAATCTTCGTTCTCGTAAAGAACAGCGATTCTGAGTTGGAAGTAAAAAAAAATTTACTTGTATTTAATTTTTTTTTCACGATTTATTATTTTCTCCGTTATTTTTTATCCACGTTTGTTAAAAATTATTTGAATTGTCTACGATTATGCTTCAAATAAATTGAAAGTGAAATCGGAAGGGTAAATAAAATATTGAAGGGTAAAGTCACAAAACTCACGGAGGATCTTTTAACGCTCCGCATGATGGACCACATTCCTCAGAGTTTCTCGTCAAAAATCTGTAGCAGACGAGGCTGAGCCCGACTAAGAGCCAAACTAATAAGGCACTCGCAAGGGCAATTACTATAATCTCGGTAGTTCCAAAAGAGAGGGAACCTATTAGTGAAAACGACACTTGGTTGATTTCAAAAATGCTCAAAGTACGATGATGAAGATATTCAACCAAAAAACTAAAAAAAAAAAAAGCTTGAAATAAAAATTTGAAATTGGCTCTCGAAAAAAGGTAAAATTAATTCGAAGGTAAAAAAAATTAATCACCGAAAAAAATGTTCGAAAGAGACAGTTTTATAAGATAATGAAAATAACTTGAAAAAGTAACTCAGAATTGAGCCGAAAAATTTGACAAAGATATGTCGAAAAATAGCAAAACAATAAATTCGAAAATAGTAGACCAATAAAAAGAAATTAGAAAAAATAAATTGTGCAAATAGATAAGTCCAAAAAATAAATCCTCAAAAACGAATTGATGGAAAAAAGTGGTAAAAAGGGATGCTGATAAAAATGGTAATATATAGTGCAAACAGATGATTATAAATCGTGGAATAAAAGTTTTGTTGAAGGATTTAACGAGAATAAAGGACATCCACCGTAATTGTACAAGGGTGAAGCGCCCGGTCTGAGTGGTTGTTTGACATTCGGCCCAGTGATGAATTGAGGTATGACCTGATACTCCCCACCGCCCGATTTCCCCTCGTTGTTACCGTCACCGTATCCTGTGAAAATCAAGACCGGTTAATCCGCTACTTCATTCGAGAGCATGTTGCTTGTGCCATGTTTCCGACGATCTCCATGAGAGATCGTTACAAATTAATCGAGCGTGTCGTGAAAGCCTCAAAAGGGGATTTTCCAACCTGACTCCTTCAACGACGCCATTACTCGTAGTACACCACCAAAAGCTGGATACCATTTGTCGTCCTTGAGATGCGGTATCACCTAAAATTTTCTTTATTTCAGCCTCATTTTTTATCCCACGTAATTGAGCTTAATTAAGCTATTTGGAGTCTGAAATCTTTTTGTTTTAATCTTGTCATTAGTTCTCACTATTTTTTTACTGCTGTTAACGGATTGTATATAGTTGTGCTCCGGAAAATTAAGGGATTTTCATGATTTTTTTTAGTCGTGTTAACATCATTTTATTTAAATATACTATACAGTATCAATTACTACATATTTTGAGGTACTTATATTATTTTTTTTATTAAAAAATTTTCACTACTGAGGAAAATATGGCCGTTGTCCTAAAACACCTTTTTTTAAACATCACTCGCGATGAGCATAATATTTCTGGAACGGCTCATTTGAAATTAAAAAACCAAAAAGATTTCATTGGTATAATACTATACGCTCTTCGTGAACAAAGGATTTAGCGAAATTTTGATTTAAAAAAAAATGTTGATTTTTCCGAAAAGTTCGATTTTTGAGGTTCCAAAAATGAAGTTTTTTGACCCAAAAAAAATATAAATTTTGATTCAAATGAAAATTTCTTCGTTCACGAACAAGCCATTATAATTAGAAACAAGCTCGTAAAATATTTAAATCAATAAACGCGAGATAATCGCGTTTAAAGTCGTCGATCGCTGCGCTCGGAGACTCGCACTCTCAGGTAGCGAGCGTAAATATATTCGTTCTAGTGCTCAGTTCTTTATAATATTTTGGGAAAAAGTTCCTAAGATGATGTACTTTGAGAAAATGCAAAAAAATATCCATTTTTTCAACCAAATCTACCAGATATAACCCTTTAATTATTTGAAATTATAATCAATAATGATTATAAGTGATGTTTATTTTCATTATTATTAAATGTGTTTGGATGCTCGATCGTTAATAATATAAATTAGTGTTTAATCGCTTATTATCAAATAAAAATTTCTAGATTGACACTAGTTCGATATTTTTTTTTTTTTTTTTTTTTCACATTAAACATTTTCAAACTCACGGATAGTCTGAGCCACTCGTACAGTTGTCCATTAAATTCGTCCACTGGCGCTTTATCGCCGTTAGACTTGGATTCAATGCACTTTACACTCGCGACGTAATACTTGACCAAAGCAAACACCGACTTCTCACTCTGGAGGGAATGAAGATTGTCTTTTTTAAAAGGCAACGCAATGCTGAAAAAAAAATATAATGAAAATTTATTGATTCAAACGTTTATTTTTGAGAACTATCATTCTGAAAAATTGATCTGGTTTGTGGAGTTTATAATTTTGTGGAGTTTAAAATTCATTTTTTAATTTAAATAAAGAAATGATAGAAAAAAATTGCGAAATATTTAATATTTATTATCAATACCTGTTGGGCTGCACATTGTCATCAAGAAACGGCAAAGGGATCGTGACACATTCTGAAGATTGCCGGACGACTCGACCTGGTTATAAAAAGAAACGATAATTACAAATTTTTTACTAACATCGATAAAAAATCGATTTGGTCGATTTTTTGGTAATGGAAAAAATCAAATTTACTTGCGTACTCGCTCTTACCCGTGGCCGAATGCCTTCTGGGTTTTCGTCGACGATGTAATAAGCGTTTTTTCTTGTGACCATTTAGTCGATATTTTTGGGCATCGTTTCCGGCTTAAAATGGTGTTAAAACAACGTTATATCAAAATAGCAAAAATGAACGATTGATTTTACCAAATTTATCATTTTTTCACTCGTTAACATGAATAAAAAAAATTTTTTCGTTATTTTTTGTTATGGTGTTTTTATCGTAATTTTGAGTCCTCCAAAAAGGTGCTCCAAAAATAATATCGAGTTTCTTTTTCAACGGATTAAAAATGGTGTTAAAAAATCTCTAGAAAAATTGCAAAATATGCACAATCATTAAATTAATTATAATTTCATTATATAACTCACGTGACGAATAAGTAATCAAGTCGTCACAGATACTAGTCGATTTACTCGGAGGAATTACGATCGGTGGTATTTTAACGCGATTCGGATCAGGATTTCTTGGAGATCGCCAACCATCGCCATTCGTGTGTAAAAAACTTTTCAACTCTTCGAAAAGTTCAAAGAGCCTTTTCGCGTTATGATATTTTATGTTTCCCGCGTAGTACGCATGTTTGGTCAACGGAAGTATGTGAACCTTCAAATAACCGCCCATAGTGTCTGCCAGTGCTTTTAACATGAGATGCTTCGTCTTGCCTATCGACAATTTTCTTACACACTCGAGGCATATATGAAAGTAATCCATGAGCAGTGCTATGTACTGGTCGTTTTGACAATTTATTACATTCGCCTGTATGGAAAAAAAAAAACAGTTTATTCGTTCAAACTGTAAATAGACACAAAATTAAACAATATAAGAAAATTAATAAACAAAAAAATAAAAATAACGATGGAAATAACAAATAAGATATAAAATAAAATGAGATACTAAGAAATCTAATGAATCGATCCTTTTCTTCTCCCTTTAAACTTTCCCTTTGAAAAAAAAAATCCAGTAATAATTTAAATTTATAGGGATGATAGAAAAAGCATTGGTGATAATGTAATTTTGTCGAATTGCACCTGCGGCAAAATATCCTGAAACATTCTTCTACTGTTGAGAATAGCGAATTCCTCGATGCTCCAACAGCGTTTGCCACATTCGCTTTTTTCGAATAAAACAGTACCGATGTTGTCCTCGCTTTTGTACAATTTTTCACCAATTACACTGTAAGAAACAGTATTAATAAATTCAATTTTTATTCACGTTTCTTTTTATTGCTAATGGAATTTCAAATGAAGAAAAAAAAATGTTTTAGGGTTACGATCGATAGAGATTTATACGTTTGTTTATAATCCAAAAAAAACGCTGCGAATATCAGAATATAAGACACGGGACATGGCCCCATACTCCGAATACGAAATCCTCCTGATTTTCGTCCACCCCCACCACTTTGTTTACGACTCGCCGGTAAAAACTTTGCCGATTTGGCCTTTTGACAGCTCCAAAAATTCGGCCTTTCGACATTTCCATGTGTCAATAATCGACATTTTTTTAAATCGTTCGCGATATTATGACCAACGATTTTCACGCCTCTCGTGTGAAGCTATATTCACATTTAGACGATTTTCGTTAAAATTAATCTGATCGATCTTATGAAAAGTGAAAACAGGATTTTTTTCATCCAAGAACATCGAACTAAATTATATTTTATTATCAAAATAAGAATTCTGCAAATTGAAATGGTTTCAACATATAAATTTTTCTAATCAAACCAACAGTGAAAATACCAAATTTTTAGAGCGCATCATTTGAAAACGTATTAAAGAAAAATCATATTTTATTTGAAAAATAATGAAATTAAATCACCGTCTCTAAAAGAAAAATTTCCAAACGATACAAAAATAGCAATGTTTTTGGTTAAGATCCAAAAAAAACATGATGAGAACATAAAAAGAAATATTAACTGTATCCAACAAATGCTTTCAAATAAAAATAAAAATTATCTTAACCGTTGAATTTTTCATCACATGAAAAACACACGTATTAGATCATCGGTTGATCTTCTCGCAAGAATATTCGGCGAAATCCGTTGAGGATTGTGCGTGTTTGCCTCTATATGGGCGATGACACGATCAGGCTCGTTTCTGATTATGGGAAGGCCGAGGTCACCCGAGTTAAAACCCACTCGCTGGACGCCCACTTTTTTCTGGCCTCGATTCACAAAATCCATTGGAATTGCAGGACCCGTACCTTCGCGCGAGTTCTGGCCACGTTTAATGAAAACAATTAAAAAAAAAAAAATAAAAAAAAATAACAAGAATAATACAACACGTGAAAGCCATCGCCGCTGTTTGAACAAAAAAGTCGAACGTTTCCTTTCTAAAGGTCGAAAACGTTATACAGCAGGCAACGTTACTTTTGCCAAGCTTGTAAGAAAATCTATTTTTTAAACTAATTATTTTGTCTCATTTTGTTAATTTTTTATCTTATTTTTTTAGTTAGTTTGTTTCTTTTCCCTCAGTTAACAATAATTATTATTATTATTGTTATTGTCGTTGTTTTGTAAAAATATATTTAAATAATTTTGAATTCGATGTATTTGTATTTGACGTCAAAATTGCTAATTTAAATATAATAGTCGGTGATTCAAATAATGGTTGTGATTCAAATAATGAAACGCAAGATTTTTAAGAATTAATTTTCTTCCATCATCTTGATGAAGCTCGTATTAACTCGAAAAGAAATTAAAAAAAAAAAAAAATAAATAAATACAATTTCTCTTTCACCATCCCTAAAATGCCTTTATTATGGGGCATGGAAAAACGATGAATTTTTTTTGAAACTAACTGTAGAAGTTAACGGCATAAAACTCCCACTTTCGAACTCACCATGGACTCGAAGCACGGACTTCAAAGGCGAGTTTCAGTCGTCGAACAGACGTAGTCTCGCAAGGTTCCACAAACACTTTCGATATATCCTCACACCCATCACCATGAGTAAGTTCGTTATTGTGTTACTCAGCTTCTCAAAAATATTTGCTGTTTTGGTTTTAGAGTTTGACATTTTAAAAATGTTTGTTATTGCGTGTTTGTGGTTGTGATTTACATGTGCATATTTATAGATATGTAATATATATATATGAAAAAGAGGATTCTTCTTAAGGACGCTGAACTCTGAGCAAGAGAGTTTCACGCTGCAACCCAAGACACAATAGAGCTCAAAATTGCTTACCCAAACGGATGTAGTAGTGACGTGATTTGCTTCGAAAATTACGTTAGGAACAGAATTAAAAACATGATTCAGAAAATCATGTTTTTTTGATCACGTCATACACTCGAGATTATTTAGAAATTATTATAACTCGAGAAAAAGGTGAATTATTGTGGAAAATTATGTGGATAATCCTTTTTCAATGTATTACTATTATTATTATGATTTTTTAGTGTTATGCCTGTTTTAGTATAACAACAATTTTAATTAATTGATTTTGATCGATAGTTTGACCATTAAAATCGGTTCTTAAACATTCAATTCAATTCAATTCAATTCAATTATATACTGAAATCCAATTCGTAAATGAAAAATGAATTTTATCCATTGAAGAAAAAAACTTATTGATATAAAGGATTACTAAAATATTAAAGCTTTATGTATTAAATTATATTCTTTGTATATTAATGTCTTAAAAAAAAAAACTAATATTCGTTATAGTATTTTAAAACTTAAAAGACCGGAAGATGTAATTAGCGAATCAATTTAGCTAAATTCGCATTTCCTCAAGGAGAATTTGTTACAATGGTTTTAAAACGCGTTTAAATGAGATCTCTCCTATCTGTGAAGCAACAGAAATCGTTGGAGGTCTGCAACTTGGCAATTATCTCGTTAGATTTATAGATCTATATAATAATACAAAAGTTGCACTCGCATGAGAGTCAAGCACTTTGAATAACAAAACGTTCAAGTGAAAGTTGAAAGGATGTCTCGATAACACTGACGAACACCTTGCGTAATTCTATCAGTATGCCAAGTTTCGTGAGATTCAGAAACAAGTGATATTAATCCTTTATTTTTTTACATTTATTCTTTGATTCACCGATAAATAGTTCGCAGGTATTGGACGAAATGAAAAAAAGGAAAAAAAAAACAAGAATCAAGAAATTCATTATTCCATCATTCGTGCGAATAAAATTGTCACAGTAAAATAAAACCAAAATATTTACAGCAATGATCGAATTTCATATTTCTTTTTATTTTTAGGAAATTTTGTTTTCATTCTTTATTTGTGACACGACAAATTCTGTTTCAAAATTTTTTTATATGAATTTGATCCAACGTATACAATTTTATTTAAAAAAATATATAGCGCATGAATTGATAAATAACTATGGAAAAAAATGGCATGAAAATCATTGAGGTTGAAATTTTTAGGAAGAAAAAATGATGAAAGGTACTCTTTTACATGATTTCCAAATGAACCATTATTAAAATCTTACATACTATTTGTTTTTTCTTTTCGACACGCTCAAATCGACAAGTGGAATTTCTCGCTTTCCTCATGAAATTATTATTAATTTGAACATTTCCTGATAGACAACGAGAGCTCTAAATGCAGTGGAACGGTGAGAACGCGAGAATCTCGTGCGGAACGGATCCGGCCGTCCTTGCTGCGTTATTTTTTGCCTTTTGCGATCTCTTTTTTCTTCGTTCGTTCAATTAAGTTCCGCACCTTAGAACAAAGTCCACACTGTTCGTAAAAAAATGGTGGGAAAGAAAAAATAATAATACGTACAAAGTTTGGGATAAATATCATGGAAAATTTGAAAGTACCGAAAACTGAATCAAAATGAATGTAAAAAAAGGAGACCAACGAGGAAAAATAAAGTAAAATAAATGAAAAAAGTACTGTTGTTTAATGGAATAAAATTAATAATCTTGGATTAAAAAATAATATTTCTATTAAAAGAAATGAAAGTAAATAAAATTGAGAACAAATCCATTGAAAATTTTGAACAATAAAAAATAATAAATGTAAATCAGGGGAAAAAAACATTCCATCCAGTGCTAGCGTTACGAAATTAGCGCACCTGCTATTCTCGCTGCTAATCTCGTGCAACGATCGAACGGGAAAAATATGAAATATAGCGTGCTAAGAAAAGGTGATTTCGAAGGAAAGTCAGTGCGTACTATAAGTTGGCATAAGACTCGACTACAAACACCCGCAATAAATCAAATCCTGGGCCTCTTAACCCACATTCTCCTTATATTTTACAAGCATTGTATATTTTATGAGTTTATTCTTCAATGTTATCCACAACCATCAATTTTTTCTTCGACCCTCTTTTATTCTAACCCACGCACCATTTTTTACCATTAATTAACAATTGAGATTTTCTTCATTGTTTGTTTTTTTCTTCAAGGTAACCATCGAGTCAGTCTGCTCTTCGTACTCATCGTAAGTTTTTCTTTTACTTTTAATTCTTAATCCTAGCTACACACTATAACTTTTAGTGCCTTACTTGCACACTATCGGTCTATTGGACCGACGACTTTTATTGCTCTATAACATTGTAACAAACGCGTCTATTGATGTTTAATTGTAGTGAAATCGAAACGCCAGACTCCGACCAATTTCGAGAAGCAATCAGTAAACCCGAAAAGTCGTTTCATAAAAAGTTGTAACGTTTATGAAAAGGCGTGTGGTGAAAAAAACGTGAAAATGTAGTGTCGCTGTTGGTCCATTGGACCCTGTAATGTGTAGCTAGGGTTAAATTAAAGTCACAATGAAAAAACATCACTTTTGGGTTTTTGTAAAAAGAAAATGATAAAAATAATTAAGCCTAACTCAATTAAGGGGATAGTTTATCATTGAAAGTCTGAAAAATTAGTTTTTTTTTCAAAATTTATTTGTCAAGCAACGAATAATGAAAGAGGGACGATTTTTTTATAGTTTTATTCGTTTTATTATCAGATTTTATTTGGAAAAAGAAACTTGTTGATAACTCCATCAGCAACGAAGTTTTTATTACATGGAATTTGGAGCTACGGTCCACGGAACGGCGTACAGGAAATTTAAAGGGAGAAACAGTAAAGTATTTTCTAAAGTATGGTCTAGCCAATTTTCGATAATAATCTGTAGACAAAAGTTATTGAGTATGCAAAATGCGATTTCACCTTTTTTTGCACACTAAATAGATCATAACTTTTGTTTATAACTTTATTATCACTTGTTTATAACTTTTTGTTTACACGAAAAATCAGCTCGACCATACTTTAGATAACAGTTTACTGCTTCTCCCCTCAAATTTTCATCCAAACCGGTTGAACGGTTTTCAAAATTTCATGTAGATCGTTTCCAAGACCGTAGCTCGACATTTCATATGATAATTTCGTAGCTAATGAGATTATCACTAATTTTTTTCTTTTTTTTTTTCAAATTAAAACTTATCAAAAACGATTGAAATTAAAAAGCTGTTACCTCTCTTCCGTTATTTATCACTGTGCAAATCAATTTTGCAAACAAGCTTGTTTTTCAGCCTTTCCAGAATAGGCTACTCCCTTAATTTGTCATTCAGCCATTTTTTGTAATAATTTAAACCGAAGTCTCTTTGTAAACTTTTAACTCGATTAACATTTTCCACTATACGTACGAGTTTAAATGTTAAAAAAATATAGAGAAAAAAAATGAATAGTATTGTTTATTAATTCGTGACGAGTGAATTGGAGTGCACCCGAAACAGTGGTGAAAATTTGGCAAAGATCGTGCAATTACGAGGCCTGTGTAGGAGTGAGAAAGCTGAAAATTGTCTCGAAGTATTTCCGCGTTGGAAAGTTCTGGTCGGGTGGAAAATTAAATTGAAATAGTTAGTAGGAAGACGTTGGCATATACATATTATATCTTTTGTCGTTTGAAGTGTACACGGGCCATATCATCCAGTGGATACGTACAAGTGATATTCTATACATATATGTAAAGTGGAAAATCACTTGGACCACCAAGGCCTGTATGGCTTTGTAAGATCCAAGAGGACGGCTTAATTAATGGCACGTAATTAAGTGTCACTTGCAAGCTTCCTGCTGGAGCAGAGAGTTACGCTTTCTCGAGCATACAGAAACCGTGAGATAGAGGTTGAAAGGAAGAGAGAGAGAGACAGAGAGAGAGAGAGAGAGAGAGAGAGAGAGAGAGAATAAAGAGATGGGGTGACTGTTCGATAATTAGGCAACCACTGATAAAATGAGAAAGCTCTCATAATTGCCGATATCAATCGCAAATATAATGATAACGATGTGACAATATTTCCGATATTGGCAATAAACGTGAATATTTCTTGGCCATTAAAAATTTTTCAATAGTTCATTCAGTATTTATTTTTAGTTGAGTTATTGATTGATTTATTTGTATCTAATTTTCTGAAATGTCAATTATTAGGTGTATAACTTAATTTTTACCATTTTTTTATAAAGTTTATTTAATATTATAAAATATACAAAACAACATTAATCTTCGAAATATTGTCCACTGTTTTCGATGACCTTTCTCCATCTATCAGGCAACATACGGATGCCATCTCGAAAGAAATGAGGAGGTTTTGAGGCAATAAATTCATCGATAATCGGTAAAAACTAAGTTATACACCCAGTATTTGACTTAATCTTGAAAAATGAATCATTTAACAAAATAAGACTGAATTTCTTTTTTCAAATCTAGATACCATAATTCAATATTTGAATCTATGAACCAAAGATTAATATTTACCAATAGTGATAAATCTTTTTTTGTACATGAATTTAAAAATTATTAATATTTGAATAATTAAAATTTGTTATGCGTTAGAATAGCAGTCATTGATTATTTACGGGGAATTGAAAGGTTCTCTCCAGCAATCAATTAATAAGAAATAATTGGTTGATTTTTACGTTTCAGGGGTTCGTCGCAGTGATAAATGCGGGTGACATGATGCGAAAGAGCATCGTCTTCGATAAAAACACACCGGATGTGTTTTACTGTCCTCAGCATAAGCCAACGGGGTTTGAAAAAATGATCGTAAGGGCGAAACCGTTGTCGAAACTCTGTCAGTTCGAGGGCGGACCAATTCCGGAGGATTACAAAAGCGATTGTTACAACGACGTTGACGAGACCGAATACGCGTGCAAAGAAAAGTACAGAATCATGGTGAGCATTGAAAAAGAAAAATAATAATAAAAAATAAAACGCTTGCGCATTTTTTCCCCCCATTTTCATTCGTGTCATTTCTCCCACGATTAATTAATATTTTGAAACGATTTTGAGCCTAACGATTAACTCTGGTCATGAAAGAAAATCTCATCAAATTCACCTCGCCTCAATAAGCTCTAACCGGAGGTGTTGGTTTTTTTTTTCTTCTTTCAGAAACGATTCAGTAAAGTGGAAGACGAGGGAGCTCCGATTGACAACGACTACATCGAAAAATAAGGCGAAACATCGATCGTCATTATAAATTGCTAAAGCCTATAATTAATAACCCAATTTATAAGATTCATCGAAGCGATTGCAGCTTCTAAACGAAATACAAACTTTTTCATATACTAATAATTGAAAAAAATACAAATAAATCTAATTTTTGAATAAATTTAATCGATGCTGTTTCTTTTCAGCCTTTTTCTAAATAATAACAGTAGTTAATTGGTTATTAACAAATTTTGAATGCCTCAAGTAGATTCGCTAATACATTTTTGTAGCTGCATGTAAAAAAGACAATTTTCCTGTAATCTTGCATCCGTTTTTTCATCATTTTTCCTTCTTCTTCCTCTTTCGAAAATATTTCCACACATTTTAAGCATCCGAATTATTGGGGTTAATAGCCAGAACGATTTTTGAAAAGTAATACTGTCTTCCACTTCGTGTTCTTACTCTTCTTTTTATTTCAGTTCGAGCTATGTACAATAGTTTCGTTTCGAGGAACATGAGAACGTATTTACGTTTTTTTTTCTCCTTGTGGATTCGTTTTTCTCCGTTTTTTCTCCCTTGTGGATTTGTGCACGAAACCGAATAGCGTCAAGTGCAGCAAGTTTTGGTACTTTGGACTTAAGATCACGTAATTTCGGTGAATTAATTAAATTGTAGCAAAAAAAAATCGTTTGTCCATGTTTTTTTTTCCAACTTTTTGTACAGTTCTATGAACAAAAGATCTTTTTTTTTGACCTTTTGCTTTTTTGACTCTCTCACAAGATTTTGTACTCGTTAGTATCAAAACTCACCGCTACGACCGCTAGAGTCAAATTCTCTTCTATTTATTTTCTATAGGCACGAAACAAATACTTTTCGTGATATTTTTAAATGGCTACTTCGGAACTTTGTATCTCTAAGTAACTATCTCGTAAATATTTCTCAATATATATTACACATTTCGTATATTTATCAAATCAGCAAATATATTAAATCTGCGATCGAAATTGGATTTGAAAATCTTCGTTTTTAGGTACGTAAGACATTTTCATTGCTTCAAAATATATTTAAAGAAACAATTTTCGAAATAATTCGAAAACAATTGGAAACGCGGTGCTTGGAGTAAAAGAGTATTGTACCGACTTTTTGAGTTTGACTTTGACAAGTGCGGATAGCTTTTTTAAATGTATTTATCTCGAGTCGCTGCCGCGACTCTTAATAATTTACAATCATCGCCAGATCGCGTATTACGCAATTTTTTTCAATCCAGAAATGAACCAAGTTTAATGGCAAATTGTAATTGTAAATTATATCAAATATTAACAGTTTTTTTTTCAAAATTTTAAGTTACTAATATTCTTACGACCTGTCTCCACCAGATGGTGTACAAATTATTTAATTATTTATCTATTTATTTTTATATACAAAAAATATTATCTTGTTTCGAAAATCGCGGATTTCGATGAATCAGACACGTTGGAAAAAATATAATTACTTTGAAATCCGAGCCTTTTTTCTCATCTGAAGAAATTTGTTTGTAATTAGAAATTCTGTGTCCGCGAATTTTCAACTAATTGGACAGCAAATATGCAATAAATATGAGTGATTTTAGACAATGGAATAATTTTTCAGTAAATAAAAATTATGTGTTACGGAACAGAAATAAATCTTTGTTAACTTTAGACCCCTACTACGGGGTCGAAAACGACCTCAATTTGTTTAGTAAAAAACTTATTTTTATCATTTTTCCGAAACTTTGTTTGGTTTTATAGAATTTTTATCATTGAATGTTCATCGAATGCGACTTTATCATACACTATTCTTTTCGTTATTAAAAAACGGAGAGAATGATGTATAATTAAACCTTATTATTGCATACGAGGAATATTTTATGTTAAAGAGAAGATTGAAGTCGTTTGCGACCCCGTTGTAGGATTTACGTTTGGAAAAATAGATTGTAGTGTTAAATTCGCATCCACCATAACTCCGCTGTTCCGAAAAAAAAACCGTAAGGAAATCTCTAATCACAACATAACTTAGGGCACGTATTTTTTTATTCTCTCCAGATGCGTCTTCACCCTCCAGGCAGCGATTTTCCGTTTAACGGGTCCCGATTGATCAAGTTTGTAAACAGCGAGAAGAAGGTTTTCGCGAAGAAAAATCAGATCTAAACCGGACATCGAACAACGTGGAAAAACTGAAAAAGAAGAAAACGAAAGAAAAGAATAATAAAAAAGAAATAATAATGTTGTAAATATAGAATAACTGAAGCTTCGGTAGAGTTCCATGCAATTAAAAAATAATAGAGATGAAAAACTAAAAAATCCTTTCGTCGGTGTAAATCTAATCTAGATTTTTTATTTGATTACATATGCTGTATATCTGTACAATATATGACAAAGCGAAGTAATACATTAATTCGTAGGTTTCGAACAATACTGTGCAAGTTCTTGGAGAAGATATTTTTAACTATATATATATATTTTTTTCTCTGACGATGTTAAAGATCCTGAAGTTATTAAAATTACCATTTGTTCATAAACATCGCCTACTACTATTCACAACTGTCCCAAAGTCCGTTGTCATGTCATTGTTCGAACATCACTGAATTTTCGTCAACATTTTAGTAAGTGCAAAACACTTGAACTAACATTGAATCTTAAAAAAAAAAAAATAGTAAAAGCATAAAATAATTAACTTGTCATTTTATTTTCATAAATTCATTTCTAACGGTTGCGCTGCGAATATTCAAGGAAAATAATGTATCATCTAGGTCTGAAATTCTTTCGTTATTTCGTAATTGAAGTGGCGAAAATTATAGGAAAATATTGTGAAGTTTTAACTTCAAAGTTTTGAAAAATCAAAAAAAAAAGTTAAAGAAATGTTAGAATATTTTTAGAAAGTCTGAATTTGCTTTTGGTAAAAACTGTTCCTTGGACGTTGACGAACGAATAAACAATGAAAGTAAAAAAATAATAAATATATCCGAGATCACTCACTGCGTGTATCTCAGACGTTCGCGTCATTTCATAGGACAAGTTTGCCGCCATTGGAGGCTCTAATCTGGGCGACTTGTTCGGGGGTGAGAATCAATTTACTGCCGTTCGGGAGTGCCAAGGCATAGTGACTTCCGGTTTCATTAACGACGACGACCAATTTCGTGCCTTGGGCGGTTTCAGGGGTTTTCTGTTTGGAAGCGGGAGGTTTAACGGGCGTTATGGAAATGCCACCTTGGCTCATACGTTGAATCATTTGCGGTGACAAAAGTTCGTTGGATTTGGAAACGGTTATTTGTGAGGTGACAACGGGCCTGGATTTGGATCGGGCACTCGGCGGAGTTTTGGTGTTGACTTGAGGCGTTTTGCGATTTTGGGCGATCGGAGTTTTGACACTTTGTTTGTCAGGCACGATCATTTCGATCTCGTCCTCACTGTCGCTGAGGAGTATCAACGAGGTTGACTTTTCAACCGGTTTTTTAACTTCCGGTGGATGTGGAATCAGACGATTTGGACGAGTGGCTCGCGGCGCTGGATTTCGTTGAGGAAGAGTCGATCGAGGCGCGTAACGTCGAAGAGGTGGCACTTGATTGAGGGGAGCTCGAGGACGCCAGGGATATCGTAAAATAGGATTTTGCGTCGATATCGATCTTGGAGCGGGCATCCGATTTTGCGAACCTTGGCTCGGCATTCTAGCTCCGTAGAGCGTCGTCGAAGGTCCTTGTTGACGCTGCGTAACACCACGTTGAACCGGATATCCTCCTCGAACACCAGCCGGAAATGCTCTGGGCGGCAATGGTGAATAATTCGGCGGTTGCCAATACGGAGCTTGACCCGGGTAAGGATAAGGAGGCGGTGGAGGCGGCCCAGGTTGTTGATAAGAGTACGATAAACTTCCTCGAGGTGGTGGCGCACAAGAGTATCTTATGTAACGAGGATCGATGTAAGTTTGCGGAGGCTGAACGTAATAACCAGGTGGCATTTGTTGTTGCATCATCCCAGGTGCCATCGCAGCTCCCATCGGCCTTATCGGCCGTGGATTATTCGCTGCACGAACCGTCGGACTCTGATCCATCGATGAATAATTTTGCTGCGCGTTCGATGGATTATTTCGATTGTACTCGTATATCGGACCCTCGTCCTTTATGTCCAACTCCGAATGTACACTCTCCACTTTACATATAAATGTATTGTCCATTGCATCTTTCTCGTTCGTCCGCGATTTTTCCACTAAATTTTCCGGCATTGGTGGGGATACACTCGAAACTGAATCTTGCGAATTGCCCTTTATAAACGACACTCTTTGTGACGAAGTCTTGGTTTTTTTATTCAATGCTGCAAAAAAGAACGCAAAAGATCAGCCTTATTTATTTAATTTTCACTAACAACAATGTCAAGAATGTTGGTCATTCCTGTTATTTGTATTTATACCTTTTTGTATCTTTGTTTAATATTTTCATGCTTTGAGGCTGAAGCATGCGGACACTTACGCGAAGGTTTATGTTTCCTTTTACGAGCGCCAGGTAAAATCCAATCTTTGTCTGCGTTCTTCTGCGCTGAGTGATCAAAGGTTCCTGCTTTCGTAACAAAGCCGATACCGGGTCCACCGTTCGATGTGCCGGGAGTCGGATTGAAGGCCTCAAGGAAGGACCATTCTTCCAACTCGTACGCTTCTTCCTCACTTGATGACAGTTGTTCCGTGTACGATGATATTCCTCGAGCTCGTAATACCCTTCTTGTTTGAGGCTCGGAATCTTCTGGAAAACGAATAAAAGATAAAAATTGAAAAACTCGATTAAAAAACAAACTGAAAAATTTATATGGAAATAGAACACAAAATTCTATTGTTAATTGTATCTAAAATCGAATTGAATAAATTGAAAACTGCATTAAAATAAGAACAATTAAAAATGGAAATAGAACGATTCGTTGAAAACTGAACTTCAAATTGAACAAAAAATGGTATTCAAACCTGAGTTGGAAAACTTTGAAATTGCATTGGTGTCGCGTTTGAAATCGACTAGCAAAATGGACAGAAAATTAATTTCAAGACTCAATTAACATTCCAAAAATTTGATTAGGAACGTGACGTAGTAATTAATTTAGTTATAATTATAGTGGTGATACTTTTTTTTATTAATAACTACCTCCATCGTCGTTTTCGCCGGATTCTTTATTCTCGTCTTTGATTCCGTCTGCTCCTTTGTCGCAGTTTTTCTCCTCGTTATTCCCTCCGTCCTCGTTGACTTCCGGCTCGGCACAATCTCGGGCTTCTTCGTCACTATTTTTGGGCTCGTTTTTCCCTTCATTTTTGGTACCAGCTGGGGATAAGGGAGCGTCCGGTACCTCCTGTAATGTTGTTTCGCTGGAGGATAACAGTGGGCAGCCCTGCGATCCAATAATCCATCCATTAGAGCCACGATCGACGTCACCGGACGTGTCCTGATCCTCGATTATGCTACAACACACAGCGTTTTTGCTGCCATTCATACGCTCGTAAAATCGACAACAAAACACTACTCTGATCTAGCATTTTCGTGCCCAGTTTCGAACGTTTACGGATTAAAAAAAAAAAAAACAAAAAACAAATTTATCCCGAAAAGGAAAATTAACCAGAGGATTTCAGGCACACGCCTGAGACATAAATGAGGCACGAGACAAAAAAATCAGATTTTTTCACGAAAATTTGGCTTTTCGAGCACAACTTTTCAAATTTTCGGAAAGAAATTCGATAGAGAATAAATACTGCAAAATTTTGTAGATATTCATCACACGAAATTAATTAACCAATTTATTTCTTGTTAGCAAATCAAAATTGCTTGATTTTTTAATTGAATAATTTATTATTTAGAAGATTCGTTAATAGATCTTTGATATTTTTAGTGATTGTTAATAACGTATGCCAGGTCGAAGGTTAGTTTCGGGTCAATTTCAAACACATCATGGATTAGGCCATTGAAACAAAACAAAGAAAATTCAAGCCATTTCGATCGTGCTATCGTATGATTCTTAGGAACTCAAAAAAGCTCGAACACTATTTAAATAACGTGATTAATTATTATCGCTAATTTGGCAGCATAGAACTTTTTCTAGAAACCGATTTTAAGAACGTAACAATTTTTTAAAATATCAACGTTAATATGTATATATTATAATTTTGATAAATATACGAGGACGATCAAAACGTTTTGAGTCAATGAGGGTTGAAAATTCGTCATCTTACCCATCCTTGAAATTAGTAAATTCCTTCCTAAGTTTCGTTCTCGCTTTTCTCGTGGATTCCCGAAGTTTGGGTTCGATATGATTGAGCGATTCGGCGAGTTTTTGCAAGGTGTTAGCGAGTGTAAGTTCGCATTTAGGTACGACGCAAGTTTTGCGAGATTCGTCGGGTGTCCTGAGGGTGTTGGCAAGATCGCGTAGAGAATCGATGCTGTCAGCGGCGAGTTCAAAACTGGAGACGCTCAAATCAGTGAGCATTGAGGAAAAAATAGTCATTTCTTTTCGAAAAGTTTCAGGATCGGAATATTTATTTTTCCTCGCTTTAGATTTGGTCCAATTGAGATCGTCGATTTCGGCTCTGGATTCTGGACGTTGATCCTCGGGAAATTTAGTCTCGCACGAGGATAAAACATCTTCGTCTTTTTTTTCTTCGTCCTCATCGTCGTGGACGTCGATTCCACTGCTCTCGATTTCGGTATTGGGATCTTCCATTGAATTTTCATTGCTCAAAGTTTCGCTCACTTTACTCGTGAGTCTATTGAGAATTTCGTGAATATTTTCGATCGCGTCAATGTTACTTTCGCTCTTGATTTCGCTGCCGAATCCCCGGAACATTTCCTCAGGCTCAACCTCGTTCAACGATTTTCCATCGCTCGTCGATGTATTCGTGTCGTACCCACTTGATTTTTTACTCGACCTTGTGTCTCCCGAAACGTTGCTGCTCAGTTCTGATGTTTTTGAAGGGCTTCTCGAACGATTTCGGTCCCCTGATTCCGTTACAATATTATTATTGTTACTGCACGAACTTGCACCGCTCAAATTTGTGTCCTCGTTCAACAACGATCCGAGCGCACTGTCACCACTCATTTTCACATCGTCCTCTTGTAGCTTCTTCGTTCGCTTTCTGTCACGCGGTAACGAACCGTTTTTCCATCTCGATCGCTTCCTTTTCCCACGACCATTTTTTTCGTGCCTTGCCGATGGTTGTGATTCCGTCCATGGCGGAGGCTACCAATTCAATTTTTTTTTCGTTACATAATTTTTGTAAGGAACTCAACTCTTATGTAAATATCGTTTTTATCATCCGAAGATTTTTTTATTGCTATTTTTATTATAATTTCATATTAATTATTAGTAATTTTTTTAGAGCTAAAAATAAAATTTTCTTACCCTCACTGTCGACAGAATCGTGTTATCTATACACTGTCTATAAACTCTGAGATCATTTTCAAGAAAAAGAGGAAAATAAATGAATTTGGCTCCAAATCTGTCGGACCCTAAAACAACTTCGTAGCTGTCTTCGGTCATCTGTTTCGCCATTTCATCCTGAATCGTTTTTCTCGAGTGCTATGAAGAAAAAAAATATCTTCAATCAGATGGTCTGAATGAAACAAATAAAAATTCCCTGAACTCTTAATTTTTCAATCGATTTGGAAAGTTTTGCATCGTTAGATTAATATTGAAATATTACGAAGAATAACGATATTAAATAATTCCATTCCCAGAATTTAATTATCTTGAAAAAATCGAGACAAAGTAAGATTGAATGACATTTTTTTCGAAATCTTACCATAAGCGTGTCACAAAGAGTTTTCAAAATCCAGACTCTTTGCTTGAAGCTTAATTGACTAAATTCATTTTCGTCGATAATCGAAACTTCTGGAAACAATCTCCAAAATTCTGGCTCCACCCCAATGGACTCAAATACCTAAAAAAAAGCAAAAACAAATGTTAAGAGATTGAGAGGAAAAAAACGTGAATATTCGTTAACTAATTTTTTAACCTTGATGATATCCTGATGTTTGCTCTGATAAACTTTGAACCATCCTTTAACCTTGTGCGTGAGAACGTTCACCCAAAAATCGTAGGGCATTGGTGGAACTATTTTGAGTTTACCTTTTACTCGAGGAGGCCTAAAAAATATATTAATCATTTTACATAATTTGTGTAAACAATCAGAAATATATTTTTGCAAAAATGTTGAAGTCATTGATATTTTTTTGTTGTCCTTACCCTAATAAAGAAGTCATTATCATCGCAAGTTGTTTCGAAGCCCGAGGCATGGCGAGCATCCGTTCCATTTCGTACATCGACAAATGTGAAATATTCAGAGCCTCTTTGGACATGTGCAAAAAGTGAAAAATTTGTGGTATCTGAAAAAAAAAGGAAAAATATTTATTAAACGAAAAGAAGAAACGATGAAAGAAAACGGATATTTTAATTTCGTCTAATTTGGCATTAAAAATTTGAGTTCAAACCTCCCACATCGTGGCCATTTCTTCTCTGAGCTCCGCGTTCAAAATATTTGACAATTCCCATTTTGTCTCGGTCTCTTCCTCGGTCTCGAGCTTGCGCTTACGATTTCTTTTCGACATGGCTGCAAATTTTGTTAAAAAAATACCCCCTTAATACATTATTGAAATAATGCTGTGAAAAACACTAAAAAATTTATTTGGCAATTTTATTGAAATGTAAGAAAAACATTCTACAATATTTTTTATCTTTAACAATATTAATTATATTTGAGAGCACAAAATATCATTACAACATAAAAATTAGCATATTAGATATAAAATTAGCATAGAAGATTGAAAAAAATCACCAAACCATGATAATTCGTTTCGTTTAGTTATGATCGAAATTAGCCCATGAATATTCATGACTAAATCGACTAATCCTAATAGGTTTTCGAATCGCATAAAAAGAAAGCGAGAATTATCCAATCGTAAATTGGCACCTCGACAAATACAAACATTGTCGAACAACGCTGATACAATCAAGAGTCTAGTCACACACGTACGAGATAAATTGTCTGAGATATGAAAATACACACATAACCTTTCCACGAATAGGAACATTCACGAAAGCTCCAAAAAGCTTCGTAGAGTGAAATGATTTTTGCGAGAATATCAACGAACCTTTACGAAAATTCCCTTCCAGATTGAGTTCATAAATAAAAATGAAAAGAGCGTGTAAATAGCCATTTTTCCCATTTAAAAAACATGGAATTTTCTCACTCTCTTAGCAATTATTTATTTACCAAACTGCTGTGCAATCAAACATTTTTTTCAATCGCATAAATTTACCGTGAGAGAATTTAGCAAATTATAAAAAAGATTTCAAAACGCTTCTACAAAATGTTGCACATTTTTCAAAAAAAAAAAACATTCAACTAAACATCCCTAGAAATGAACGCACGACTGATGAAGTAATTATTCATTGTCTTTTGAGACTGCTAATCGCGCCTTATCGAACGTTCCGTGTGTTTACATTTTAGGTATTTAAGGACTGCAAAATAGGAGATAAAACGAATAGAATAAAATGATAGGCGATTGTATTATCACGCAAACTTTCATACACGTACTTCAGTGTCTTTTATCCCTCTTATATGCACTTGGTATGTAAAAACGTTAATAAACTAATGAGTCAGGCCAGTACATCGATGAGATAAAAAAAATACATACATGCATATAAATATACGTAAAAATGTTTGTCCAGTAATCATGCGATCGAGCATCGATCACGAATGCCCTTCTAAACTTTTCACCCGGATCAATAATAAAAAAAAATTGCCATGGCAGGCAGAAAAGTTTCCACGAACTTTACTTTTTGATACGAAAACTTTTGTCATTTTTCGTACAGGAAATCAAAAATAAAAAATGTCCGAAAGAACATACGAATTTCTAGAGTAAATCTGCGCTGCTTTTCAAGTTCAAATGATCGAAATAAATAAGTTATTGTCAAACAGAAAAAAATGAATTTAGTCTCCCCAAATTTCATTCATGCAGTATGCATATTTTATATATTTAATAATTAATAAAACATATAAATAATATTTTAACAAACAGGACCAAGTTTACAACATTTCAATTTGAATTACGAGTAAATTTCTATAAAATTTCATAAGTAGAAATTTCATATGAACCATTTTTTGTTTCGTATAAAAAAAAAGCAAACATCATTATTTTTATGACAGTCTGCACAGGAAAAGTTATATATATCAGAGATCAGTGATCTTAAACAAATGGAACAATTATATTGTGTATACATCGAAGGTTGGGGGCGGGGGGATCATATATAAAGTCCAGTTAATTCAAGTCTGTCAGTCTCTACACGGCGAACTTTCGAACTTGACGTTCTACTCGTTGTTTCTCATTATTTAATACAAAAAATATCAAAAATTTCATTTCTCGTTAAAATTATTTCGAGTGCATTTAAAAATACATAAATCGCAAATTTTCCTATTTTATCTTAGAAAAAAAAACAAAACAAAAAATTGTGCATAGAATAAAAACAAGGTAAGAATAAGACAGATATGATACAAGAATGGAAATAAAATAAAAATAAATGAGGTCAAAAATATTTCGGTTGATGAATAATTGGGGAAGAAATAATCAACCCTCGAATTGATAAATATTTGTATAGGGTTGATGGGTGCGACAAAAGGAAATGTGAACAACGATGGCTCCTGTTGTTGTGCAAGGGTCGAGGATCGTTAATAATAATAAAAGACAATTTACGTATATTTTTGAGTGACAGGCGAGCCATGGATCGTTCCTATGCTTGTTACACTGTGTCCTTTTCTTCGGTGTTACGAAAAAATTTTTTCGCACGAAGTATACGAATATTTTTCTCCAAACGGACCTCATGTTTTCTCTAATAACTTTGACACCTTTACCGACACCAACAAAGGCTCGGGACACTTTAATTATTATAGGAAAAAATATACCGACGATAAACTTGAATTTTGTTCTCGTGCGGTATTAAGGATCATGTAGGCCAAGTGTTTTCGATTTTAGTTCTCTTTTTGCTTTTGGCTTCGAGAGTAGTTCGATTTTATTGAGGATCAAAACAATGTTTAAATTTTTTTTCAGTTAATATCGAGATTTTTTGATACTTTCATCACTAAACGGCACTTTTAATTAGGACAAATCGTTTTGAGTATAATTCGATTCTTTTTACGAGTGCAAAAAATGGTATTACATACAAATTTTAGTGATTATTTCACTACTTTACACTTTTATATTGGCTAAATTTAATCGTTGGAAAAATTTAGTGTTTTTTTTCTTAGATTATTTAATTGATTGTGAAAACTTTATCATAGAGAATTGGTTGAGCAGAGAAACCGAGAGAACATAATGAAAATGAAATGGACAAATCACAAGAACCGATAAAATACGATCTCGAAAAGACGAATGAAAAAATTTCGAATTTTTGGTCTGAACAATCGTTGGATCGAAATTTGGTGACTTTTGACACGTCCTACGAAGCGACAAAAATTGTTGCTTCCAATCTATCGAACAATTCGGCTACTGTATTCGAAATCGCGAAAATGACATCCAGAATGTATCTCGGTAAGAGTCACGATTTTATGGATGATCACGAAAACGATGGTCCTGACGAATCTTCGCTGTATCGAAATTTCCGAAATTTGGAAAATAACAAGACGAAATATTCGGAATCCGAGACGAGTCAACCTTACTCTATCAATACTCTTCATCTTCAAAATCCTTACAAAGCTCCTCAAAGATTGGAAGGCTTTGCACCGAGAAACTCGAGTTTCAAGGTTCGATCAAGATTTTTTGAACAGGTGATTCCACGATCACAATTTCGTTCGTATATTTTTTTTTTTTATATATTAATCAAACAAAAGTTGCTTAATAACATTTTGATTGCAAAATTTGTTATTTTGTTTTTTATTTATTATTGATTATGGCATTTCTTTATTGATTCAATTAGGAACGACAGCGATAGGTGCGCGGTCGGTGTGTGGCTCTGGCGATCTGCAAAGTTAAGCAGCCTCGATCGAGGCCAATACTTGGTTGGGTGATCGCTTAGCCATTCACCGGCTCGCGCATCAATCGCGGAGCGAGAGACAGTTTTTCTAAATTTCTGATGGTGCTAATCAATTGAAACTCAGTAAAAGTATAGCTGCCTGTATCGACCGGGTTTTCCACAGTTTCCCTTGGCCCTCGTGCAAATGCGACACAGTAATGCATTAGGAAAAAGTGGCTGTGGGCAACACTCTTGGAGGGTCTTTCAGAAATATGAAAATTGGAAAATTGGAAATGAGTGAAGTGGGGAAATATTGGGGTTAGAGTATTGGGATGGGCTCGTAAAAGCAGGAACGATAAAAATAAAAAATTAAAATTATTGGTTCAAATCCAAGGCAGTATCTGAAAATGACAAATTTGCCTTCAAATATTCATTGAAAAAACTATTTGAGGAAAAATCAATTTGTTAATAAAAATAAATATCTTGTCGGTAAATTTTTTCACTCCACAATTGTTAGAAATTTCTACATGGAAAAAAATGAATTATAGTTTTTACTGAGATTTTCATGAAATTTTACAGTTTTGCACATTAGCAGTGCCTTCCGGATGAGTAAACATCAATTTTTCATCAAACGAATTTTTACAGTGCCGAACAGTAAAGAGTACACGCTACATTCACCCCGTTTTTACAGTGTGAACCATAAAAAGTACTCAAAATAATAAACTAAACTTATCCGCATCAGAATTATGCAAACATAACCGTACAATTGTTTAAAACAAATAAAATTTTTTTAAATTCTTTAATTATAAATGCATTTTCAATCATACTTTCTTACATCCATCAATTCCCACATAAATTTCTGCCGAAAAATGTTCCTATCTACACTGGGATTCGATCTGACTTGCCTACCTATCTGCGACTTAAGGGGATGGATCAGTCACCTAACCTCACCTCGAATTTTCGAAGTTGAAATTCTTCGATACGGTTTGACCGATTACAAAAAAGCTCTGTCAGCCCACGCAGGATGATGGCAAAAATGGGCTGACAGGGCCTTTTTGTAATCGGTCAAACCGTGTCGAAGAATTTCACTTTCGAAATTTGCAGCTATCTCTCTCGCACTCATGGTGGCTCAGTCGGTATGACTCCTAGCCTTAACGCGCACGGACGCTACTTATTACACCACCATCTACTTAACCCTCCGTCACACGCGCTAAAATTCCAAACGTCGCTAGTCGCTACACGCGTCGTGGGGAATCGTCGCAATGCTTTTGAGCTTTACAGCGTTGCCGTATCGTTTTTACACGCATGCGCACGCCATTGGTGCTCAAGTGCTTAGTGGGAAATATGGCAACGTCGAACGTAAAATCATATGGACGAATCTACACGCGCTAGCGGGGAAACGCCGCATTTTTTGCACTTAGTCGTATTAAATATTATTTATAAAATATAAATTGAAAATCATCGTATAATTTTCTGTTTTATTGGGTTCTACCAATAATAATACAGGAATAGCTAAATTGTCACAAGTGTATCATTCACCAATTTTTGTTGATTAATGAAAAAGCAAAAAATACAGCGTTTCGCTCGTAGCGCGTGTGACGGAGGGTTAATAATTATTGATAAAAAAAAATGATACGTACATATCCAATCCGGAATATAATCGGTAACGTCAACGAATAATCTATAAGAGAAGTGTTTTGAAAGCAAGAAAAATTTGAAATATAAAAAAAACGCTTCTCGTAACGCTTCTGTGTAGTTCAAAATTCGCCCACATTGTTTGAGCTATAATAAGCAAATACAGCAACATTCTTCATTCATTGTTTTACCTTGAAATTTTCTGGCTCACGTGCTTGGAGAAATTACAGTGTACACTGTAAAAATTGAAAGTAACAGAACAAATTTTGCAATACATTTTCGTATTTTTACTGGACACACTGCAATTTTTAATTTATATTGACGGTCATTTTCTCTATTGGAAGTACACAATTTTTTTATTTTCTAATTACAATTTTTCAAGTATGCAGTTTAACCCTATAGAACCCCACAATTAATTTTTTCCAACGTAAATCCCCCACTGGGGTAAATAATTACCCCAATCTTCTCTTTAGCATAAAATGTTCCTCGTATGCGATAATAAGGTTTAATTGTATACCGTTCTCTTCATTTTTTGATAACGAAGAGAATGGTGCATGATAAAGTCGTATTCGGTACATATTTAATGGTGAAAACTCTATAAAACCGAAGAAATGGTTTAACAAAATTGGTTCGGGAAGGAAATTTGACATTTTTGTGAGGTAACTAATTACCCCGTTGTGGGGTTCTAGAGTTAACATTTTTTTACAATTTTCAATATCAGTAAATAGTATTGGTTCACATTTCATATGTATATTGAATATTTTACTGAGGGCACTGTAAATTTTACATTTTATAAATAGTGGGATTCCTCGTTTTTATTTGTAATTTCTGCTATGTCATCTTTTTGCTGTGGACATTGAGTTTTTTACAGTTTAGATCCGCATTAATTATTCATCAGACATTAAAAAAACACATTAAATCCATTATTTTGTAATGGAACACACTGTAAAACGACTTATTTACAGTTTTTAACTGTATATTTTATTTTAGTTTTAGTTTAAAAAAAAAACTTCCATGCAAAAATCCTATCAAATGCTAATTTTTTTAAAATAATCAAAAACGTTTCAGGGATCCCATCGATCGAGAGATTCGAATTTTCGTTCGAGAAACAGTAATCTCGGAATAATAAGACGAGAGGTTTCAACGGTCAAAGTTCACGAGTTGAAAGACGAGAAAAAGGAGAGGTAATGATATGAAATGCAAAGAAAACCATCGCAAAATATAACAAATAAACAGGGAGAGCGGTTGGTCTAGTGGATAAGGGCTCGGGCTCGCACGCCGCGGGTCCCGGGTTCGAATCCCGACCAAAACACCAATGAAAAATTGAGATTTTTTTCACGTGTTTCCACTGTAATCCCGGGTGGTTTGGACTCCACCTTTATAAAAATCATGTCCAGACCTCCCTGTGATGCCTGAGCGGTCGGTGTACGGTTCCGGGTGCCTCCCGTGGACGGTTCTCATCGTGCGGATGGGGTGGCCCCCTAGCCGTGTACTGGCTAACCCATTGCATTACAGCTGAGGAGGTACCTTTCTTAAGTGCCTCTGGTAGCTGTGCTTGAGCATGCTCGAATGGCTACCCGGGGAAATTAGGTGGGTACCGGCTGTATCGGCAAGGTTTTCTGCAGTTTCCCTTCGCCCTCGACAAATGCGATACAGTTGTGGATAAGTCGGCTGCAGCCGCACAAGGGGGTGTCTTTGGGAAAGGGGGGGGGGGACAAGCTAAAAAGGGGAAGAACCCTGGGTAATGGCAAATACAATAAAAAAAAATATATAACAAATAAATAAAAATTTCAGATCGCGATCAAAGCAGAGGGACGTACGTTTGTTTCTAAAAAAATTACACCTCGCTGACTTTCTAAAGCAATATTGTAGCAACAGTAGTCTTCATGGACTAAGATATATTGGCGATGCGAGCTTGAGCATGGTCGAAAAGTACGATGTTTTGAGTTATTTGTACTTATTATTATTTCCATGATTTTGATTTTACTCATTTTATTCTATTTTACTTTATTTCAGTTTAATTCTATTTCGAATTATTTTTTTTTATATTTTCACACGTTGGATCACTTGACCTAATGTTTTTAACGAAGAAAATTCTTGAAATGCAGATTGTTTTGGTTCATCGCATTTGTTTTGGCGGTTTTGAGCGCGGGTTATTTTATTCAGCATTTGTACGAGAAATGGGTCGATTCACCGATAATAATATCGATGAGCCCTGAGCCCATGGCTTTCGAGAATTTTCCGTTTCCTTCCGTGACCGTGTGTAACATGAATAACGTCAAGAAAACCGAGGCTAATCGTATAAACAAGGGGTAATTTGATTTTAAATTCTTATGACTGCTTTAGAGATAGATTTATTATTGGTAATTATTGCAGAGACAGCAAACTCGAAAAACTGTTGTTAGAAGATCAATGTGATTTTCGTAATACTACGATCAATGAAGACGAATTTGGCTCTGCTGATTGGAAAAACGTGTTGCACTTTATGATTAATGTAAGTCTTGATTTATTTATTATTATAATAAATTGATTGTTTTGGTAATAAATAAAAAATAATTAACGAAAAAAATTATTTTTAGGTTTCACAACCCTGTACGGACATGCTGAGTGTCTGTCAATGGCACGGTAATGCTACGGACTGCGAAAAAATATTTAATCCTACAATGACCGACGCAGGAATTTGCTGCAACTTTAATTCCGTTCACAGAAAATATTTATTTTTCAATCCGTCAGTAAAACAAAATTATCGCTCTTTGAAACGAAATAATGTTTAGAAAAAAAATCTATCAACTTGAAAAAAGTCCCTTGATTAATTGTTTTTTTTTCTATTCAGACGCGAGTGGTCAGATTTGAACATAACATTTCCGCAAAATTCGATCGACTGGAATCCCGAGACCGGATATCCGGAATCAACACCACCTGACGCCATGCCTTGGAGACCCTACGGCGCTGGAAAATATTTTGGTCTTACTCTTGTACTTGATTCTGAGCTCAAAGAATATTATTGCTCCTCCACTGCCAGTGTTGGATTTAAGGTTCGAAAAAAACTCCAAATTTCTATTTTTATTCTCTTGAAATTTACAATTTTCACTATTTTTTCATTGTCAAAATGTTTTAATTTAATTGTTCAAAGGTTTTATTTATTGTGAAAAAAAACTTTGAACTTTATTCCTATTAACTAAAAATCTACTGAATCATCATAAATATCAAGTTGAATTTATAGCTAAGATAAATTACAATAATAATTACTTTTTCAGATGTTTCTTCACAATCCGGTGGAAACGCCAAAAATCGCTGATTTTGCATTTTCTTTGAGCCCAGGTCGAGAAACAAGAATAGTAATAAAGCCGCAAATCGCGAGTGCTAGCTGGTCGATTTTACGAGTACCCAAGAAAAAACGAAGATGTTTTTTCACTTCGGAACGAACCCTGCGATATTATCGAACGTACACGCAAAAAAATTGTTTACTCGAGTGCGAAGCTAATTTTACTCAAAAGATTTGCAAATGCGTGCAGTTCTACATGCCGAGTAAAATGAAATATTACGATTTTGTATTTCTATTATTGTTAATTTACATTCAACCCTAGAAAAATGATTACATCATTTTTTTAATCAATTTTGGTACTATTTACTGTGGGGTTGAAGATAAATTTTGGTAAAAATTCGTAATAACAGTAATAACATTATCATTAATTGTCATATTTTTAGAATCATCAAATACACCGATTTGTGGGAAAAAAGATGATCTATGTGCAACAACGGCCAGACGAGCAATGGAGCAAAATCTTTACGACGAAGAAATCGCAGTCAATCAAATAAATATTACGGAAACGTGAGTCGAGAAATTTTTAGGCAATATTTGACTGAATTCTACTCTAAAATGCACTGCATTTTATTCTTTGAGTGCAACTGAAATTATAAATAAATAAAAATAATATTAATGACAACAATCGTAATAATATGAATATAAAAATTATTGAGTACGAAATATTTATTCATTAATCTTCTCTTACTCTATGATTTCTGACAAATGTTTGTTACTTTCTATCAGCCCAAGTTGCAGTTGTTGGCCCGGTTGTTTCGAGATGAACTACGAAATCGCAATGTCCTCAACTAAATTAGCGACTGATATCGCGATCGATGAAACTTACGTGAAAAAGAGCCAGGAATATTTTGCGTAACTTTATGTTTACTTGAATTTTTTAATGATTTTTATTATCTTGTTGTTCGATTTTCTGGGTTATCGAAATAATAGGAGTTTATAAAATTGCCTTGTTTTAGGGAAAACATGGCAGTGGTTCATCTCTTCTTCGTAGATTCTCAATTTCCAAATTACGTCAAAAGCGAATTATTCGGTTTTATTGAATTTTTGTGTGAGTATATCATCGAATTCTAATACAACATTGTTGTTATTTATAAAGCATTAATCAATTGTCTTATTAATCAATTATTTATCGTTATTTTTTCGTTTAGCAAGCATCGGTGGACTGTTAGGTCTGTTTATGGGATTCAGTTTCCTTTCGCTCGCAGAAATAGTATATTTTGTAACTCTGAGAGTTTATTGCAGACATCATGGAAAGCATGAACAATCCTCAAACAACGTAGTGCCCACGAAATCTAACAAAAAAATTATTTATCCATTCGCCCAGTGATGCTATTCGATTGTTTGCACGTTTCAACGATTTATTGCAACAATTATACCACGGCAAACTAAATTACTTGGAATTATGCCTGATTAAATCGATATGTAATTAACTGAACAATTAAAAATAAATGTGAAACAAACAATCTTACAAAAGTCTTGTTTTCATTTAATTCTTTTCCACTTGGTCTTCTTAAAAACTCAATTTTTTTACAAATTCTTAAAAAACCTATCCAAATACGAAAAAAAGTTGCTTGAATTATCCTGATAACACACAGAACACTTATTGCCCTCGTATGATTTTTTTCAGATAACCCAGCTCATAATCGAGTTAAGGTAAAATAGCTGATGCGGACTAGTCAAATGAGTGCTAAATTTTCAAAATACATTTATGCAAAGTTTAAGGTAAATACTGTACTGCATGCTAGTCAAATGAGTGCTAAAACTTCACAATGTTTTTATACCAAGTTTAATGCACTAATTATACATAGTGAAAGTGAATTTGTAAGATGACATGTCTAATTAACCTAGAAAAACATTAATATCGATACATTTGCGAAACCATTAACTAATAGTGGCAAATTTCCATTATGTCACATTTTCATTGGGACTTTTCAAAGAATAATCTGTATTTTTTAACCGATTTTAATACACTACGTCGTATTTTGTTCCTCAAGAGATTCTCTACGATTTCACAATGTAGACTTTTTCGAAGTTTATTTGTTTGGAAATTATAGCAATTTGTTTATGAAAGATTTTTTTCGCTAAATAAACAATTGGTTGCAACGGTAGAACGATTAAGTTTAGAAAAAATCTACGTGGTGAATTCGTAAAGGATCTCTTGAGGAACAAAATAAGACGTGGTACATTGCAATTGCTTAAAAATTACGGATTATTCTTTGATGAATTCCGATGAAAATGTGCCATTATGGAAATTTGGATATAAAGCCGCTAGCATTACGTTCAATTGTGTATTAAGCTTGGCATAAAACAATTGTGAAAATTTAACACTCATTTGACTAGCATGCAGTACAGTATATACCTTAATGCACTAATTAAATGAATTGACGGTTGATTTGTATTACAGAGTATTTTATTAACCTAAAAAAATATTAATAACAATAGATTTGCAAAATCTTCAACTGATAAATGCAAAATTCCACAATATCATATTTTCATCGAGATTTTTCAAAGATTAATCCGTATTATTCAACCGATTTTAATGCACCGCGTCTTATGTTGTCCCTCAAGAGATCCTCTGTGAATTCACCATGTGGATTTTTTCTGAATTTCATCGTTTTACTGTTGCAGCCAATTGTTTAATTGGCTAATAAAAATATTCATAAACCAATTGCTCTAATTTTCGTATTAAGGTAGATCGGTGACGGCTACATGATTTTTGCAGTATCTATTGTAGACCAAAGTTTGCAAATGCAAAACTGACTTTAAAATTATGATTTTATTATTTTTGAAATATAAAGAGCGGAGAATGGATATTTTTATATGATTTTATTGTTCAAAAAATGTTTAATAATTGAAATTTGACGAGCGTAGTGGATTGTAAAACGTGTCATGGCCGTTACTGTCGTGTGCCAAAATTGTCAATTTTGTTTACAGCCTATATAGTGTATTTACGCAAAGGAATTATGCAATGGCGAAGATTTTGCCGGTTTATCGATTACCATTCATTTTATGGATATTTATCAAATACGGTAAAAACATTCGAGAACAGGAAAAAAAAACACAGTCATATTGGCAAACTGTCTCGCCTGAAGGCATGTGCTAGCAGACGCCAAATATCTGTGAAAATCTCTATCATTTTACAATACTTTTTTATTTTTCAGTCGATTTTTAATGGTAACATCCAAAAACCCAAGCACTTTTATATTCAAGAATATTCGTGGAATACAGCGATCAATTTCTTATTACGAAATCTTGGAAATACCGAAAGTAAAAATTCAACAAGTCTTGACGCGCATACGATTTTTCTATGCTCATAGGGATAAGTGTCTGGAAACAGTCGATGTTTACGAATTAATTACTACCAAACTTAAATAGCATTCAATAAATAATTCAATATATAATAATGGTAAATAGCATTCAAGTTGCAAATATCAATTCATCCTGTATTTATGTGTAGCTACAAAAATTGTCTGCCCTTCATCTTGGATGGCTTAAATTCACCGATCTACTTTAACAAGTTTAGAAACAAATCTAAGCAGTGAATTTGTAGAGTATCTCCTGAGGAACGAAATAAGATGCGGGGCGTTAAAATCGGTTGAAAAATACAGATTACTCTTTGAAAAATCTCGATGAAAAAATGGCATCATGGAATTTTGCAGTTATGAGTTGATGATTTCGCTAATCCATCGTTATTAAATTTTTTTTAGGTTAATAAGACATGCTGTAATGCACATAAACCTTCAATTAATTTAATTAGTGCATTAAACTTTGCATAAATGTATTTTGAAAATTAAATACTCATTGCATTACTAGTGCAACGCAGCCATATTACCTTGAAAGCTTTTTTTTCATTGAATAATCCCACATAAAATGTTTGTGAGTACCAGATTCTTGCAATGGAAACCAAAAGAGTTGACTGGACAGGTCGAAAGACGTGATTTTTCTCACTTTTCCTTCCGAATTTAATATTTCCCTAATGACTGGGAGAAAAAAATGGAAAATTTTGTACGATATCCCTGAGACATTGTATTTCAAGAAATGAACCACAGATTTTTGTAATTTTCCAAAAACTGCAATTATTTTGCACAGCAAATAATTTGCTGTGCAAAATATTGATAAAATATAGGATTGTTTTTGCTTCGAAAATAAAGACAAAACTTAGATTATTGGTGGCTTCGAATCAAGATTATTTGGGAACCTTAAAACCGAAGCCCAGTGGTAGTGAAAAATGGATTTATGAAAAATTTTTACTTGTTTACGAAAAATATGATACCCGCAGTGTCAGTCACAGATTAGTTGAGAATATTTTAATTGTTGAGTAAAGTGTATATATTGCAACTGAAAATGCTTTAAGTTTCATCCAAATATTTCAATTTTGAAAAACATATCAACATTATGAATGTGCTAAGAAAATGTTTTCTTTCCATTAAATTATTCATTTATATCTCCCAAAAACCAAAAATTCCAGAAATTTTCAAATTTCATAACCGAGTAGTCTTTTTGGTTGCAGTGACTCAAAGCTGTATTTACAAATGGAATTTTATAGACAGAAAACATTTTTAAACTTATCAGATATTCATTGGCTCTACCCAAAAAAATTGTTCAAAAATCAACAATGGTTCTAATTTCAAAATTTTCCAAGCTTCAAATAAAAATGTAGACAAACAAAAATTTCAAAGAATGACACCACAGCTGCAATTCAAAATCAAAATATCAATGAAGTTACAACCATATCAATTCAGTCGTTAACCTCGAAATTTCGTTTATCCCATCGGATCCATTTGTAAAAACAACAGGACCAAAAATAAATGTGACATTTGTGTCATTGATTTTATTTAATAAAAAACATCAGTAATTGAAAAAAAAATGTTAAAACTTCCGCAACATTGAAAAATGTACGTAAATTCGTGTCTCACGATTATGGATTTCATAACAATATTGCGAAGAACGAAAATCATCGATCGAATCGTCTTTTAGCAATGGAAACAATGCTCAAATGTTTTCCTTAATTCAACCCTTTCAGATAAAATAATGTTGACGTGGATAAAATTAAAAACATGCTGAAACGAAGACACAAGAATGCTCCAAAATTTTTTACATTCGCCTTGGTGCGTTTCAGCGAAAATAGAAATACATACCTGCGACTTACTTGCCGGTGTTGTTTCTTTTTTTTGTGTTTGGCGTTACGCGTTTCCTTTTAACTCCACGAACTCGCAAAAACTGACAGTCTACTGTTTTCTAACATCACGAACAACAGGCGGTTTAAAAAAAATTGTTGAATGACTTTTGTTGTGATAACACGATAATGTCAGAGCGGAAATCGGGAACGCGTTACGAATAAAACGAAACATTAACGAGGAAAAAAGAACTTTTTTTGCCTGCGATTATAACAATACCGCCATTGATGAAAAAAATGCCGATGGGTCTCGTACCTCGATCATAGCGCCATTTTTTACTCTATTATCGGCGACTTCAAGAATAATTAGAAATGACTATATTACCGGCGCGTCAAAATCGCGTCGGTAATCCAGCCATTGTGGATGAAACATGACAACAATGTTCAAAGCTAACTTCACATCGGTAGATAGCAACTCACTCAACGCACTTTATGCGAGAATCATCTCCCGCGTTTTTCAGTGTCCCGCGATCCGATCCCTGCCCTCAATTAGACCACTTTTGAACCACTTCGAATTTTTCAAGATCGATTATTATTGTTTTGTCCAATATAACAGAATTGTCAAATTTATAATAAACACTTGTTACAAAAGTTGAACAGTAAATCATAACGATCTCGAAATAGATATTTGGCTGTTCAAAATGAAGATCACTGTGTTTCCCAAGCCAGGCAGGTAGGTTAGATTTGAGAATCCCTGAAAAATATACCTCCACTGAGTTAGCCCCCCCATATGAATTAAATTAATTTTCAATTTCACAAATCTCTTGGTGGTCGTACAGTGGTGTACGGTGTCGCATTTGAAACGTTCAGTGGTTTATCATTTTTTCAAAAAATTAATTTCAAAAAATACCCCCAGAGTTAGCCCCCCCATAACGACTATTTTGACTTTTTTTTTTGCAAATCACTTGGTGGTCGTACAGTGGTGTACGGTGTCGTATTTAAATCGTTGAGTGGTTTTATCATTTTTTCAAAAAATTAATTTAAAAAAATACCCTCAAAGTTAGCCCCCCCATAAAGACTATTTTGACTTTTTTTTTTACGAATCACTCGAAAATCGTTCAGTGGTGTATGGTATTGCATTTAAATCGTTCAGTGATTCATCATTTTTTTGACAAATAAAGTTTAACGGACAACACCACTGTGACCCCCTATTTTTTTCACATTTTTCATGAATTTTTTTTTGTGGGAAAAAAGACATTCGAAAAAAATTTTTTGGGTTTTGTTCCTTGTTTATTAATGTATCAAAAAACATTTTTTTCACATTTTTCAAGCCGCATGGTGGCGCTGGGGAAGCTCTCGCGTCATCTCCGCAGTGGTTCGCAGTTCTGTATAGTTAGCAGACGAATTTGACAATATTAATTTTTTATTATTGCTATATTTTGGGAATTATTTATGCCATTTATTGACATTAATATCATAATTTTCGAAATAATAGTTTATTGATAATAAATAAAAATGTATTGGGCGTATAGTTAGCAGAACGTAATGCAAAGTTCTTTTTGTTTTTTAACAATCAACTAGAAATCATTTGGGAAACATATTAGTAATGCTACAATAATTTGCGAAGTAACTATTTTATCACGATAACGCAAAACCTAAGTCAATCAATTATTCCAAGAGAAATCCGCCGCTTTCCTAGGTATTTTCTGGTATACCCCGTCTCTCATCTCTCATTGGATATCGCTGCTGAGTGCGTGTAGAAGTGTGCTGTGGCTATAACCCGTCAATTAATAATTGTAGTTATATCAACCATATCAACAATGAACAATATCAATTTGGTGCGAAAACGTCATGTATTATTCAACCTCTTGAAAAATAAGTATGGATGAGTGGAAAACGTACAGTGGAAACGTATACCGGTAACGTAAAAGTCGATAACGAAATAGAACACGTAATGTTTAATCTGATCGACGAAGCTGCTTTCCTTCAACCTTACCTAATCATTATTTATCATTAATTATAGTTAATATATATATATATATATATATATATATATATATATATATATTATATGTAAGGGAATCGAGTAATTTGATAACTAAAAATAGTAGGGTGGGTTTGGGTCATCTTGCGGTTGTTTTTTGAATAGTTAGACATGTGGAAATAGTATTTTTACATGACCAACTATTCAAAAAACAACCGCAAGATGACCCAAACCCACCCTACTATTTTTACAGTCATCAAACTACTCGAATAACTCTTAAAAACTTTGATGACCGTCATCAAAATGACCAAAAGTCTTCAAAGTACACGAATAACTCTTAGAAAAGTCATTAAACTACTCGATTGTCTTACATGGTAGCACGTCTAAATATCACAGTCAAAATTCACACGACAAAATATCACGGACAAAATATCACGTCGACAGTATATCACAGCCATGCAGGAATTTATTGATGCTCAATGTTGTGTGTGTATGCTGTGAGTGTTGCACATAGCAGAATGGATAACGGTTCGCAGTTACGCCAGAGTGGTAGTGATTCCTGATGTACGCGGACTATTGTATGTAGATAATCATAATGATAATTTAGTATCAATTCGCCTTGAGTCCTGATTAATTGTATTGAATTTGAGATTGATGATGTTGCCGGATATGAAACGTTGATTGAAAGCGAATATATTAATAAACACGCCGAGGTATTGAAGAACTAACATAAGTTGTGTATTTTTAAGAAAATTATATCGGTAATGCATTGACTCAAACCCACCCTACTATTTTCACATGTCCAACTATTCAAACAACAACCCACAGACGACCCGAACCCACCCTACTATTTCCACATGTCCAACTATTCAAACAACAACCCAAAGATGACCCGAATCCATCCTACTATTTCCACACATTCAAGTATTCAAACAACAACCTAAAGATAACCTGAACCCACCCTACTATTTTCACATGTCCAACTATTCAAACAACAATTCAAAGATGACCCGAACCCACCTTACTATTTCTACATGCCCAACTATTCAAACAATAACCCAAAGATGACCCGAACCCACTCTACTATTTCCACACGTCCAACTATTCAAACAAGAACCCAAAGATGACCCGAACCCACCCTACTATTTTCACATGTCCAACTATTCAAACAAGAACCCAAAGATGACCCGAACCCACCCTACTATTTCCGCATGTCCAACTATACAAACAGCAACCCAAAGATGACCCGAACCCACCCTACTATTTCCACATGTCCAACTATTCAAACAACAACCCAAAGATGACCTGAGCCCACCCTACTATTTCCACATGTCCAACTATTCAAACAAGAACCCAAAGATGACCCGAACCCACTCTACTATTTCCACACGTCCAACTATTCAAACAAGAACCCAAAGATGACCCGAACCCACCCTACTATTTTCACATGTCCAACTATTCAAACAAGAACCCGAAGATGACCCGAACCCACCCTACTATTTCCACATGTCCAACTATACAAACAACAACCCAAAGATGACCCGAACCCACCTTACTATTTCCACATGTTCAACTATTCAAACAACAACCCAAAGATGACCTGAACTCATCCATTTCCACATGTCCAATTATTCAAACAACAACCCAAAGATGACCCGAACCCACCCTACTATTTCCACACGTCCAAGTATTCAAACAACAACCCAAAGATGACCTGAACCCACCCTACTATTTCCACATATCCAACTATTCAAGCAACAATCCAAATATGACCCGAACCCACCGTACTATTTCCATATGTCCAACTATTCAAACAACAACCCAAAGATGACCCGAACCCACACTACTACTTCCACACGTCTAAGTATTCAAACAACAACCCAAAGATGACCTGAGCCCACCCTACTATTTCCACATGTCCAACTATTCAAACAACAATCCAAATATGACCCGAACCCACTCTACTATTTCCATATGTTCAACTATTCAAACAATAACCCAAAGATGACCCGAACACACTCTACTATTTCCACATGTCCAACTATTCAAACAACAACCTAAAGATGACCCAAACCCACCCTACTATTTCCACATGTCCAACTATTCAAACAACAACCCAAAGATGACCCGAACCCACCCTACTATTTCCACATTCCCAACTATTCAAACAACAATCCAAAGATGACCCGAACCCATCCTGCTATTTTCATATGTCCAACTATACAAACAAAAACTCAAAGAGGACCCGAACCCACCCTACTATTTCTACATGTCCAACTATTCAAACAAGAACCCAAAGATGACCCGAACCCACCCTACTATTTCCACATGTCCAACTATACAAACAATAACCCAAAGATGACCCGAACCCACCCTACTATTTCCACACGTTCAAGTATTCAAACAACAACCCAAAGATGACCTGAACCCACCCTACTATTTCCACATGTCCAACTATTCAAACAACAATCCAAATATGACCCGAACCCACCCTACTATTTCCATATGTCCAACTATTCAAACAATACCCCAAAGATGACCCGAACACACTCTACTATTTCCACATGTCCAACTATTCAAACAACAACCTAAAGATGACCCAAACCCACCCTACTATTTCCACATATCCAACTATTCAGACAACAACCCAAAGATGACCCGAACCCACCCTACTATTTCCACATTCCCAACTATTCAAACAGCAACCCAAAGATGACCCGAACCCATCCTGCTATTTTCATATGTTCAACTATACAAACAAAAACTCAAAGATGACCCGAACCCACCCTACTATTTCCACATGTCCAACTATACAAACAACAACCCAAAGACGACCCGAACCCACCCTACTATTTCCACACGTCCAAGTATTCAAACAACAACCCAAAGATGACCTGAACCCACCCTACTATTTCCACATGTCCAACTATTCAAACAACAATCCAAATATGACCCGAACCCACCCTACTATTTCCATATGTCCAACTGTTCAAACAATACCCCAAAGATGACCCGAACACACTCTACTATTTCCACATGTCCAACTATTCAAACAACAACCCAAATATGACCCGAACCCACCCTACTATTTTTAGTAGGTCATCTTGCGGTTGTTTTTTGAATAGTTGGTCATGTAAAAATACTATTTCCACATGTCCAACTATTCAAAAAACAACCGCAAGATGACCCAAACCCACCCTACTATTTTTAGTTATCAAATTACTCGATTCCCTTACATATAATATATATATATATATATACATTTCTTATATATATATATATAAACTATAATTAATGATAAATAATGATTAGGTAAGGTTGAAGGAAAGCAGCTTCGTCGATCAGATTAAACATTACGTGTTCTATTTCGTTATCGACTTTTACGTTACCGGTATACGTTTCCACTGTACGTTTTCCACTCATCCATACTTATTTTTCAAGAGGTTGAATAATACATGATGACGTTTTCGCACCAAATTGATATTGTTCATTGTTGATATGGTTGATATAACTACAATTATTAATTGACGGGTTATAGCCACAGCACACTTCTACACGCACTCAGCAGCGATATCCAATGAGAGATGAGAGACGGGGTATACCAGAAAATCCCTAGGAAAGCGGCGGATTTCTCTTGGAATAATTGATTGACTTAGGTTTTGCGTTATCGTGATAAAATAGTTACTTCGCAAATTATTGTAGCATTACTAATATGTTTCCCAAATGATTTCTAGTTGATTGTTAAAAAACAAAAAGAACTTTGCATTACGTTCTGCTAACTATACTCCCAATACATTTTTATTTATTATCAATAAACTATTATTTCGAAAATTATGATATTAATGTCAATAAATGGCATAAATAATTCCCAAAATACAGCAATAATAAAAAATTAATATTGTCAAATTCGTCTGCTAACTATACAGAACTGCGAACCACTGCGGAGATGACGCGAGAGCTTCCCCAGCGCCACCATGCGGCGTGAAAAATGTGAAAAAAATGTTTTTTGATACATTAATAAACAAGGAACAAAATCCAAAAAATTTTTTTCGAATATCTCTTTTTCTCCCACAAAAAAAAATTCTTGAAAAATGTGAAAAAAATAGGGGGTCACAGTGGTGTTGTCCGTTAAACTTTATTTGTCAAAAAAATGATGAATCACTGAACGATTTAAATGCGATACCATACACCACTGAACGATTTTCGAGTGATTCGTAAAAAAAAAAGTCAAAATAGTCTTTATGGGGGGGCTAACTTTGAGGGTATTTTTTTAAATTAATTTTTTGAAAAAATGATAAAACCACTCAACGATTTAAATACGATACCGTACACCACTGTACGACCACCAAGTGATTTGCAAAAAAAAAAGTCAAAATAGTCGTTATGGGGGGGCTAACTCTGGGGGTATTTTTTGAAATTAATTTTTTGAAAAAATGATAAACCACTCAACGTTTTAAATGCGACACCGTACACCACTGTACGACCACCAAGAGATTTGTGAAATTGAAAATTAATTTAATCCATATGGGGGGGCTAACTCAGTGGAGGTGAAAAATATCCCGTCAATATTCGTCGATCAAATGACACTATATTAACATACAGCTGAGATAATACAGTTTAATTGTGTAAACATTTGGGATATGATTACTTGCGATATAATACAAAATATATCAAATCGTCTAACTTTCCATAAAAATGACTAATATGATAGAGTTTATCACGCTGCATCGTTCGGAAAAAAGAAAAAGGCACTTAGCCGATGATTTGAAACAAATACTTAAGAATTAAAGCCTCATTTAACTCCGTGTTATTTGTACCGGAAGTTGACAAAATGAAACTAAAATGATAAAAAAGTATATGTATTGTAGTCAATGTTTGGCCAAAAAAAGAATTTTCAGAAACTTCATACATTTTTCAATTTTTTCACGAAAAAAAAAACTACTGTTCCCGATGTCGTTGTGAAGATATTCATGGTTAACTTTTGACGTTTCGTTAGCGTTCTGTAAACTGTTCAATTTAATACGTCCACCATATCGGACACGTAGATGCGGCAACGCAGCACGCTTCAACTGCCGGTCTCGGAATGATCAGCTGTAGTTGACTGTCATGGCTGGGTGTAGCATTGTTGCCACATTTTCTCGGGACAGAAATGAAATTATCTGATTGGCTCAATTTGTACTCGGCCACATATATCAAGTTGCATATCAATTTCAATAAAAATCGTAAATTATTATACAAAATGACATAATTTTTTCATTAGACATCATAAAAAACAAAAGGAATGATTCGGCACTTGACATTTGGACATAAAGATTAACCTTAAAAAATCAATAGATGTACTGCGGATTTGACCTTATATACATCCTTAAATACTCGAGTTGAATTTGCTCTGAATGAGAAAGTCCCTAGATCCGTAGTTTATCAAAGAACTGTGTCTTAACGTAAATGGCGTCGAGTTTCGTAAATCAATTTGCGCTTTTACTATTTTTGTTCATTTTTTCACGATTGTTATATAAAAGTAGTTGTCTTTTGTTTGAAAAAGTGATTGGCTCCTTGTTTCCTTGTTTGCTCGTGTAAAATTTTATCGAAATTGGTTATATTTGTTTCAAATGATCAAATTGTGTAAAATTAATTGAAAAATCATTACATTTTTGTTGTGTTCAAATCGCATTTAGATTTTCAATGTTAAATTTTCAGTCAATTTCATGGCAGGGCAATCAATTGTTTACTCAATGTTTTTTTTTCTTTCAAACTTGTCAATGTTTCAAATATAAATAGTCCAATGTAATTCAATATTATTAAAAAAATCATCAATTATATTTATTTTTTACAAGCCAAATTATGGATTTGCAATAAATATTGGAACCTGATTTCTGTGCGTGGGCAGGGGTAAATAGACATTGATTTGAAATGGAATGTTTTGCGACACAACTGGAGAAATTAAAGGTATTTTTTAAATCTTTTGATAGAAAATAATTGCAGTGTGAAATATTTAAGAAATTTTTATTTTTTCCATTTGAAAAAGACTTACAAACAAAATAAATGAACAATGTATATATTTTGTTCAATAATTATATCAGTTTAACCCATCAGCAGGCGTACTATGTATACTTTAAACATTGGGCGCACAATGAGAGATTTTCTCACATGTATAGCTTCAAGTGCTTAATTTGATAAATAGGAACTTGAAAACAATTTTGTTACAGTGATTGTGGTTATTAAATATTTTTATTTTTAAAAAACCATAAATACAACCATAATTAACACTAAAAACCAAAAAAATAATAATTAAAAGAATTCAAAAAATTTTTTTAATTTTTCTATCATATAGAAGAATAAATTTCGTGAGGATAGAAAAAATTTTAAATACTTATGCCATTTGAAATTTTCGAGTAATCATCGTTTTAATATAAGTGTGAGAAAAAGTTTCATAGCGTGACTGCTGACAGGTTAATATTTTTTGAAATATTTTAGCCTATAAATGAATAATGTCAGAGGAATAGGAATTTAATTAGTTCATTATATAATTAGCTATAGCTGAGTGAAAAACAGAATTATTCAACATGCCACGAAAAAGTTCTCCCGTCTTGGCATCCTCTAAGGGAGACAAAATTTGTTGTTTCTGTGGCCTTAAAGATAACAATGAGCTGGATTATGGAAAAATCCATGAATATAGTGAAATTGTGACACATTATTATTGTCTGGTAAGATTTTTAATTATATTTATTATTAATTATATTACTATACTTTTTTTCAAATTTTTCATTATATTTTATATTTATTTGCAAATTTTGCAATATTCTCAGCTTTTTTCATCCAACATGCAACAACAAGGGCTCGACGATGAAGGAATTTTGGGTTTTTTGCCCGAAGACATTCATAAAGAGCTAAAAAGAGGAAGACGACTCGTAAGACTTATAATTCATTTTATTTTATTAAAATGATCGATCGATAAGTATATTTCTAATGAAACAAAATTCATAGGTTTGCGCTTATTGCAAAAAATCTGGCGCCACTTTAGGATGTTGCAATACAAAGTGTAAAAAGATATTCCATTTTCCTTGCGGTCTAAAAGCTGGCTCGTTGCATCAGTTCTTTGGAGAATTTAGGTGAGTATAAATTTTTTAATCCAGAATAAATAACTCTCAATTACGAATTCCATAAATTTTGTTTGAAACTTCGCGTTAGTTGATCAACGTCGACAACGTCATTTAAAAATTGGATTTATGAAAATATAACGAAAATGTTTGAGAGCTCTTAAACTTTAAGATTTTAATCACAGAGTCGTCATTTTCATTAATCAATGGAAATGCTCAAAAAATCAACAATTATTTGAACTCTCGAGGAGAAAATATTAAGAAAATGTATTAAAACCAGAAAACACAAAATTATAATCAAAAAGTGGTTATTTTTATCAATCGAACAAAGTTCTCCGTTAAAAAAAAAATTGAAAATCGAAATCTAGATTCGACGTGTACAAAATGAAAATACACCCAAAATGTATCTAAACGTGTCCAATATTTTTTTCCCCATTTTCAGATCGTATTGTATTCATCATCGGCCGAAGCAGATAATCGAAGAGCGTATTTGGAAAGAGTTATCGCAGTGTGAGAAGAAGATATGTTACATATGTTACGACGAAGTGGATCCGCGAGATAATTTGGGAACGATATGGGCTCCATGTTGCAAGAAAAACGCGTGGTTCCATAGAACGTGCGTGCAGCAATTGGCGATAAGCGCGGGATACTTTTTCAAGTGTCCATTGTGCAACAACAAAACGGAGTTTCAGAGGGCGATGTTGGATCACGGAATATTTATACCGAGTCAGGACGCATCTTGGGAATTGGTGCCGAACGCTTTTCACGAATTATTGTACAGACACAATCGTTGCGACGCGGAAAAATGTGTTTGCCCAAAAGGAAGAGCGTATACGAGCACGAACGCGAAATGGGAATTGACGCTTTGTCGCACATGTGGTTCTCAGGGAATTCACATGGCATGTGGAAATCTCAAGTGGGGCGAGCCAGTCTGGGAATGCAGCGAGTGCACTTCGATTCTCAACAAATCTGGAACGAACACAGAAACGTTGGGTCTTTCCCCAAGCTATCAAGGATCACGAGTCGAAAATAATATATCGGACGACGAAAGTCACAGCGACAGTGAAATTTCAGTGGGCGGTTATCCAGAAACGTCCACGCAAATTTATAACTCGAGCGTTGAGCTACAATCTTCCTCCTTTGTTCCGGAGGCAACGAGCATCGAAGAAAAATGCCCAGAAACACCGCGACGCGATGATGCCGGCAATAACGTATCATCAAAATCACCGAAGAATGTCACTGAAAATCAGGAGACTAGAGATAATAGAGAAAACAACGAGGAACTTGCGCCTTTGACGAAAAAGCCGAAAATTTCCTTGGAACAAGAGGCCAATAAGGACGACAGCGATGACGACGTGATCGTCGTTTCCGGACCAAGTCGAAAAGAACCTTATCGACCTCTCGGCAAACCTTGGCTGTTAAGAAATTTCAGAACAACCTCAGAAACTAAAGAGGACACGAAACCGGAATTACAATTAAAATCGAATAATCTTTTCGAGGAGGTTCTGAACGTGGGGAAAAAAGTTTGGACGAGTTTGACAGGTTCGTCGACGAGCCCACAAGTGCAATTTCCGATGTCGAGGGTCGAAAAACCGGTGCCGATTGAGATCGATCTGAGTGATAGTGAAACCGGACCAACGACGAGTTCGTCGACGGCCGTAAATCCGAAAACATCAACGAACGCAACGCCCCAAGTTCCGGAATTGAATATACAAATAACTAACGTGACGTCCTTGGCTCCTGAAGCGTTTGCCAGTGTGCCCGAATCGAACGATCGACCAACGGATGCGAAAAAATCCGAGCAAATTCCCGTCAATGAAACATCAAAAGAAGCACTTGCACAGTCGGTTTATCAACGTCTGGAAATTATTCGTTTAGAAGCCCAGCCCGCTACGGACAATTTACCGAAACCAGTGATTTACGGTCTGACTATTCCTGGAACGAATACTACTGTACCGTTGATTATCACCACGACTGAAACGCCCCAATCATCGCCAACGCCATCCAGCAATAATAATTCTCCGGTACCGCCATCGTTGAGCAAACTCGTGGGCCCAAAATCACGTAAAGCCGCTATTTTGGCAGCCGCAGCGTTAAATAATTCCAGGATTCAAAGTAACGCAACATCGGCTGTTGAAGTGCCAAAATTACCGGCGCCGACGGTTCGGAGCGATGACATTTCAGCCATAACATCGGCAAATTTGACGCCACCCACGATTCAAAGCAACGAAAGATCAACCGTTGTGCCGCCGGTTCAGAATCATGAAAGACCAATCGGTATAGCACCGCACCCAGCGGGACCAGCGATTCAGGGTGCCAGTAGATCGCCGATTTTGACACAAGGATTAACGGTGCCGATGATTCAGAGTAACGAAAGATCGCCCATTTTGGCACAACGATTAACGGCGCCGACAGTGCGGAACAAAGACGGATCGATCGTTATGGCACCGCAATTAACAGTGCCCACAATTCAAGGTAACGAAAGATCACCCATTTTGACGCCAAAAGTAACGATGCCGATAATGATTCCAAGCAACGAAGAATCGGCTGTACTGTCACCGATATTACCCAAACCGCAAATTCAAAGCAACCAAAGATCGACCGTTGCTGCGCCGAAATCAGCGATGCCAACGATTCAGAATAATCAACGGTCGAACATTATAACGGTGACGATTGGGTGTAACGATGAACCAACCGTTGGTGCATCAAAATTAACGGGATCGTCGATTCGGAGTAGATGGCCCCTTTTGGCGCCAAAGCCAACGGCACCAACGATTCAAAGTAACGAAAAATCAACCACTCTTATTGAAGATTCATCCAAATTGTCCACACCGAAATTATCCTACTCCCTTCCGCTTGAAGCCGTCGTCAACGATCATATTTTACAATCTCGGACAGGACAAAAATTCGACATGAAAAAAAATGTTTCTTGCGAAAAATCTCCCTCGAAAAACACCCCCGTGGAATCAACGAGTAAACAGAAAAATCAAGATCCAACAAACGGCATAAATTCGGCACCTGCACCGGAAGTTCCGACAACTTCGTCCAAAAATGGATTTGTTCCCGCGCGTAAGATCTGCTTACTTACTCCTAAATCATCCTCCTTGTCCTCACCCAATTTTCCATCCATAAATTCCAACTCCTTCACAGCTTCGAAAGTTTCCCATCCCGCGTTTCTGGTCAGAGATACCAGTGAAGTCCAAAATGGATACTGTCCTGGAATTTCTGTCGGAGACAATTTAAATAAAATTCCCTTGTGCAATGGGATTCAACGAAGCTTCGATAGTTCTCGGAACAATTTTAACAGTGGCGATTCAAAACCAATCGGAAGTAGAACCAATCCAAAGCCTCCAAAAATTCCGATCACTCCACACTCAAAAGATTCCTACACTGAAGATGAAAAATCTCTAGATTCTTCGGAAAACGTAAGTTTCAGAATTTTTAATATCTCATACGAATCTTTCATTTATTTGCAAAGAGTTATCCCGGGTTTTTGAGTTTGATCCGTATTCTTGTTACAAATTTTGAGAAACTCGTGAAATCTCCATTCTTGAGTTAATTAACGGACAGCTTCTTTAATACAGCCAACAAAAACGTTTTTCTTTTAGTCTATAAATCCCAAGAAAATTCCGAAAATTGTCTGATTAATTATCAATTATTTTCCGTCCAAATCTTTCACAACTTAACCCGTAGTAACCACACTTCTATCGAGCATACAAACCAACTACACTAGTGCGATTTGGGATTTTGCATTGTCAAACTCCCGCATAAATAATCGAAAATTATTTGATAACCCGCGTTTTTTGGAGTAAAAACCTCTAGGAATTCAATGATTATAGTTGCGTATGCAAAAAATAATATTTATATAGTGAAAATGCGTCACAATGAAAACAAAAATTTTCAAAAATACGATTTTGGTGGTGCAAATTCGTACTAGTGTGATTATTACGGGTTAATACTCTGAAAAGTATATTTTTAGCGTTATACAAAGCGCCTAATTGTTTCCAAGAGGAAAATAATTAAGTAAGAAAGGAAATCTGTCGTGAAGTCCTTGAAATTTTTACAACGGCATGAAAATTTCCAACATTTTACGGTGGTTTATTGTAGAAAGCCTGTACCAATACGAAAACTGAAATTAATCTTGGTATCTTTTGTGAATTTTGGGATTTATTGTCTCTGGTTGATTGGGTGCGGGGATTATCTTTATGAAAATCTTATTTCCCCGTACCTTTTCTCCAGTATGTTTGTTACGATTATAACAGTGTGACGGGGATGCAGGCACCGATCCTGCTGCGCCGCCCAAATTCGACGTTCCAACAAATATCGAATTCAACGGGACGATCGAATCAAATATACACCGAAATATCCGATGGACAAGAAAGGGAAACAGCGGCAACAAAAAGTGAGTTTTCCATTATAAAAAAAGAAGTTGGAAATTTGATGGCTCCTTATTCACACTAGTCAAATGAGTGCTAAATTTTCAAAATACATTTATGCAAAGTTCAATGCACTAATTAAATTAATTGAAGCTTGATGTGTATTACAGCAAGTCTTATTAACTTGACAAAAATTTTAATAACAATAGATTTGCGAAATCATCCACTGATAACTGCCAAATTCCATGATGTTATATTTTTATCGAGATTTTTCAAATAATAATCCGTATTTTTCAATCGATTTTAATGCACCAAGTTTTATTTTATTCCTCAAGAGATCCTCTACGAATTCACCGTGTAAGTTTTTTTCTAAACTTGTTAATATGAAAATTACAGCAATTGGTTTATGAACATTTTTTTAGCCAATTAAACAATTGACTGCAACAGTAAAACGATGAAAGTTGGAAAAAAAGTCCATATGGGGAATTTGTAGAGGATCTCTTGAGGAACAAAATAAGACGTGGTGCATTAAAATCGGTTGAAAAGTACAGATTATTCTTTAAAAAATCTCGATGAAAATATGACATCGTAGAATTTTGTATTTATAAGTTGAAGGTTTTACAAATCTATTGTTATTAATATTTTTTTAGGTTCATAAGACATGGTGTAATACAAATCAACCGTCAATTCATTTAATTAATACATTAAACTTTGCATAAACGTATTTTAAAAATTTAGCACTCATTTGACTAGTCTGCATCAGTTATTTTACCTTAATTTTTAATTAATTTTTGCAGAAGTGGAGCGGAGAACGAGTTTCGAAATGACTCACAGTACGATGCGGAAAAAAATGAAACGACTCAGCGTTCCACTGCCACAGACCGGGGTGACTCCCCTGATCGAATTGGATTAATAAACAAAATGATTAATTTACGTGATCTCAAATTTACAGTCTGTGGGTCAAACATTGTCAAGGTAAATAAAAAATATTAATCTTGGAACAATGTGTGTGTGTATTATTATATTATTGCATATCAATGTTCGTAATGTCTCAAATATAGCTGAATTTTTTCAGATTTCATGCGAATCGCTAAGCACTCCAATTTTAATGGAATGAGATGTTCACTATGAATATATTTTCAATTCATTTTTCACGTCCCAGCGTAATCGTTTTATTGGCATTGAATCGAATTATTGAAAATTCAAGAATTATCAAATAATGCAATATCGATGATACATTTTTTTAACTGAAATTTTTTTTTTTTTTTTTAGATGACACTTTACGAAACGTATTGTGTAAATATGAAGATCGAAAATGAAAAAAAACGTAAATTTGCATCATGCAAAAATTACGAAGTTTCGAAGAAAAATAGTTCAGATTTATTATTCCACGGAAAGAAAAATCGTTCATTGCCGCATGGATCCGATATTTTGAGAAACATCGATGATCACAAAGGAATTTCAGGCTCATTGACGAATTCCTGTGCATTTGATAGTGACGAAAATAACAAGAAAGCAGGGACCAGCCAATCGAGCAACAATTTGCAGAGCAACGCTGTGACGAAGGTTTCGGAGGTTTTACCGAGTGATTTAACGCATGGAGGTATGAATTCTCGGGGTCAGGATGAACTCAAAGAAAATCTTGATCCCGTACCGCCGTCCACGAATATCAGGACAATGAGCCCGATCGAACGAAAAAGTAAAACTCGTTTACGAAACGATGGGGTCAATACGATGCAATTGTTGAACGAGCGAGAAACCCAGGAAAAAATAATTGAGGAAAAGGTTAAAAGCAGTCCCCGAAAAGTGGGGAATCAGGATCAATCATTCGGAACGTCAAGAATGTCGTACAACGAGTGGAAAGAAAGTACGTGTGACGTAGCTCGAAGCTTGGTCGTTACGAACGACGAAGAAGCGAATGATTCCCGCTGCGAAAATATCGTAAAAAAATGTAAAACGCATTTGACGCTCGTGAACGAGGACGAAGAAATTTCCGAACGCATCGAGTCTTCACCGAAACGTCCGAAATACGGGAAATTCAAGGATATCAATGACGATATTCTTCCAGCGAATAATCCGACTATCGACAACTTGCCATTCGGTCATCTAGTCATCGCGGAAAAAGTACGAAGTCGGAAGAGTCCGCGCGTTAATAACGTTTGCAATAACGAAAAATTGCACTCGAACAATGCGCCGAAAAATAGTAAAAGACCGAGTCGTACGAGCGATTCGGAGAGCGACAATTCCGTCTGTTGCAAAGTGAGCATCGATCTTGCAAAAATTCGAACTGTTCTCGCCAATAAAATACAGTTTTTCGAAAAATTTGAAAATTATAAATTTCACAAATTCCCGAGAAAAAATGAACGTACGAAATTTGAATGTGGTTCTCTCTTGAGAACGTTTCGTAGCTTAGATAATTTGACGTTTGACGAAAATCGCTCGTCATCGACCCAACAAACTTTTATGATTCAAACGCGAAGATGGAAAAGCGATGAAAATCTGTTCAATTATTCGAAATTGAAGAACACTTTTGACCATTTGAACGGAATTTCTGACGGCGAAAATACGCAGAGAGGCCACAAGCGGAAAACACGAAGTTTCGAAAAATACGATTGCGTCAGATAACTCGGTTTTTTTTTATTTTTATTTTGTATTTTTGCTTTCGTTTCAAATACGAAAAAAAATTCGACGTGGCTTGTTGCCAAATTGATCGATTTTGAAAACACCGAAAAAAAGAGCCATTTCTCATTAATTACTATCCGTTTTTAACTACCAAATGTACAGAAATTTTATACGCCATTATTTCATTCCCAGATTAGATCAATAAACACGAATATATCATTTCCGGGTGAATAGAGAATTGAGAAATTCTGCCGTTGAACACAATTTCTTTTTAATCGTTTTCTGTGTTCGTCGCGAAGAATGCAAACACGTGCAAGTCTTTCTCACATCGTTCTTATTTACAGTTATCAAAATATTAATTTGTTGCCCTTATAATATTTATCATGTGGATAAAAATTACAATTCGTCTACCAATTATTGTCGACGAAAATGCTTCATATCTTTATTGTTGAAAATGACATTTTTGCCCCAATAATTTCACACGTTTACGTTGAATGTGAATATAATATTATCATACAATAAAATATTATCTCGCTGTTGAGATTTCCGTTATTGTAGATTTCATAATTGTATAAGGTTCTTTTTTCTCTTTTCCAACATACACGCATCGTTAATTTTTCCGAGGGCTCCGTTAATCGTCGAAATCGGCAGACATCCGTTTTCAATATACTGTAATATACTGTAATAAATATGTTATTATTGTACAAATTTCGCTTAACTTATCCACCGTTTTTTTCCTCTTTTTGATTCTTAAATTTGGAATCGTTTTAATTTTATTTATTCTAGTACGATCATTAATTTTATTATTTTCATTTTTAATGATGAATTTATTTAATCGTAATTTTATTCATTTTTTGTTTTGATTTTCTAGTTTTTTTTTTAAATTGTAAACGAGGAAAAGCAGAGTATTAGTCGAGCCGATGGAGAAATTTAGCGCGGAAATTTGTGGTTTGATTTATTTCCCAGGTAGCCAACCGTACGATTCGGTACAAGTTACTGCCACGGCACTTACTACCGTGATGTGACGAAGAAGTACCAGCGACACTGACCGTACTAGTACCGTACGAACATTTGGATATCTGAGGATGGATAATGATCTGTATAATAGGTTTGTTCGTGCTAGCTGCACTTTCTACACTTTTGTAATATATAGTAATATAAATTCCAAAAAAAAGTGTAGAAAGTGCAGAAAGTGCAGCTAGCACGAACAAACCTAATGGATTTTCACGTAAGTTTATAAAACATTCAATATCAACTTCAAATTTTTAAAAGTGAAAACGTTATAAAAGATTATTAATAAAATTGGTTATTTTCTATATTTTATACCATTTTTTAACGTACATTGATTCATAATTATTATAATATTAAGAAAATAATGTAAAATGTAATTAAAGTGTTTGACACGGCTGTTTAGGTTTTCAAACCTGAAGTTGGTTATACTTTTGACACCAACTGTACCCTAGAGTGTGTGAGAGGAGAGATATTCGTAGTACGTACCTCCAACGGCGACTATTATCGGCAAGCTTGTCGCGCGTTCCAGTATACTTGTAGACTTAAAAAACTTTTAATAATCAAAAAAGCGATCGAAAAGTTTTGCACATTTTTTTTCTTTCAACATTTTTTTAATACTTGGCGCCGAGCCGCATACCACGCCTCTTGTAGTTCCGCGTGTTTCCACCGATTACAGTAGATGACGTAAAATTCAAGATGGCGACCCTGTATAAAAAATAGCAAAGAAAAATATCGAAATACTCCAAAGGACTTCTTCGTTGCGTCAAAAAATTATTAATTATATTCGTTTAAACGATTGTACGTGAATAGATCGACATTAGAGTTTATTAATTACGATTTCACAATGAGTGGAAAGCGTCATGGGTTGTCTGTAAGTTTATAAAACGCCATGAAATATGAAAATGCAACAAATTTCGACAATTTGCTCAAACATCGAAGTTATATGTTTTTTTTCCACAGAAAGAAGAAATCGCTAAGCAATTTATGCTGCCAGAGAGGAAAAGCAAAATTGCTACGCTTTTGAAACAGGACGGCCAAGCTTATTGTATTTGCCGAAGTTCGGATAGCTCGCGTTTCATGATGTCGGTTGTATTTTTTTTAGGTTATTTTCTAATATATTGAAATTCAATTTTGTATGTTTTCTGATGGTTCTTTCAACTATTTACAGAGGATGCGACGCTTGTGAAGAATGGTATCATGGAGATTGCATTAATGTCACTGAAAAAGATGCCAAATACATTAAACAATTCTTCTGCGTGGTAAGATTTTTTAAATATTTGTTTCGACAAGAAAGCTGTATGCAATATCAAAAGTAACATTTTATCCCAAACAATACCCAAATTTTATGACTGGAACTTTTGTGACGATTGTACATAATGTAAAGCCTGTGCATGGATTGGATTCCAATTAAGCATACAATGAAAAATAACCCATGGAAATATTCAGCCTGTCACTAGCTATCCCTTTCATACAGATTTTGTTCTAATATGAAAGTTTTCGAAAATCATTTCATGGTAATAATGATTTATGAGTAGCAAAAAAATTGAAAATAATGTTATATCTTAGAAACATTGAACAATGTGTATATCATTTTTTGAGGATTTCAAACAACAGGCTTTTCTGGAAAATGTAAAAATCTTAATTTCATAGGGCGGAACAATTGATTTTCCCATGAAATCTGCAGATTTGGTTTAGTTTTTAACTCGATTTTTTTACAAACGGTGTGGTCAGGCTTGTTAAGGAGAGTGAGTACCATTCCGTCCAGGGGGGATCGGAAGGAGAACGAGCATGCTAAAGCATAGTGAAAAACAGTCATTACCAACTTCCGAAAAACCAAATTTTATATCTATGAATCGAAAGCATTCAATTGAATATTAAATTTATGGGCAATTTATTGAACATAGTAACATTCTTCAAACCTTAAATATTTATTAACATTAAAAACCTCAAAATATATTTGAATTTATGAAGCGTAAATGTCAATGACAAATGTGGGAATGTTACTCTGAACGTACTAGTAACATCGGCAGCACGACTACAAGCCCAAGTGCCACAAGTATGTGCTGGTGTGTCTTCTACTAAACGACAACATTGCCATGTTGTATAGTAGATTGATATAAATTCGGCGAAAATCGTACACATGACTGAACATTTTTTGCAATAACTGGTAAAAGGCGTAGAAGAAAATTTTGATTTTTTTAGTATAAACGTGTAAGGGTCTTGAGGACATACTCGATTTTTTTCATTATTTTCTCTGCATTATTTCATATGAATTTAATTTTCCTATGAAGGGACATGCTTAACTGCCATATGGTGCTGTGTATAAGCCTGTGAATTCAATAATTAATTTCTCGAAAATGGTATAGAAGAATTTTTTTTTGAGTGACCATTAGATGTATTTAGGTGAATTCTATACTCTGTTAAAATTTCATTGAAATCTACATTTTTATTTTGGTCACCGGCCTCCTTAAAATTTTAGCAATAAACATAGAATTTTATGGAAAATATACCAGCAGAATTTGAAAAAAATCGATCTAAAAAAGTGTTTTGCACACGACTTCCTTTAGTCAAAATTATTTCAAGATTAAACTGATTATTTTATTATTAAATTCATCAATTATGTAGATTTTATTGTTTCAAATTTAATGCATTGAATCGAATAATGTAACCACAAAGGATTGAATTATTCCATTGGTATAAATTATTTTCCTTGCATGATGAAAAAAAAATTTGTAAAACGTTGACAAATAGTAAAAAATGGCAATATAGTTTTAAATGAAATTTATGCATACAGGATTTTATTCGATTTCAAATAGTATTTTTTCAAATGTAACAAATTTTCATTGTGTTTCAAATGTTCATTGTGATATCAATTTCTGTCAATTGTATGCCATGTATACAGCGCTGTAGAGAAGAGGATTCTACGTTGGTGACTCGATACAAGCCTAAAAAATCAGAACAGGACGATCGGCGGCTGAAGAAATACAAGGAAAAAGTTCGAGATCACAGATACGAATTCGACGCGGCTTGGGATCCGACTTTGATGAAAAAATCGTCGAAGCGTTGCGGCGAATGCAACGGATGTTTGAGAAGCGAAAATTGTGGGAAATGCGACGCGTGCAGGTGAAAATTCTCATACTTATTATTAACTCGATTGTTTTGTCAAGGAAAAACAGTATTAATTGTAAATTTTGTTATATTTATTTTCAATATTCAATATCTTGGCTCGATATTTAATTTTTTTAATATGAGATTTTATTATTTATTGTTGTTACTTTGTGAACTATTTTGTTGGAAGGCACTTGAAGAAATTTGGTCCATCAGTGAGGCTGAAGCTTCGATGTATCCAAAGGACTTGCAGGACAATTGGAGTGCCCTTGAAACCTTCCAAAAGTTTCAACAGACCGATAAAACCGAGTAAAAAGAGGAAAAGAGATTCGAGCAACGAGAGAAACGAACATCTCGAACAACCACGTCAGTGTTACGGTCCAGGTTGTTCAATGCAATCGAGACCGGGAAGCAAATACTGTTCGGACGAGTGCGGTATGAAACTCGCGACTAATCGAATTTATCAGGTTTTACCGCAACGTATACAAGAATGGTCGTTGACCTCTTGCGTCGCTGAACAAAACAACAGAAGAGCTCTCGAAACTGTGAGAAAACAGCAACATGATGTTCGACGAATTTTACAAGAATTGGACAAACGTCATGCTGAACTTGATCGGATCGTCGAACGCGCTAAACACGCTACCATCGATTCCAAAACCGATGACGATGAAAACGACGATACGGAAATGAGCATGTACTGCATCACCTGTGGACACGAAATACATTCCCGTAGCGCCATCAAACATATGGAAAAGTGTTTTAATAAGGTTAATTATAAAAATTATATTGCAATTATTTTATTCATTTGAGATTTCGAGATTTTCCAATTTTCAACGATTTTTAACTATACTAATCGCTAGTGAAATAAAAAACATCATAGCATATGTAAAAGTTATACTGAACATTTTATTGTAATTATTCACAACTTGCAAGTATTATTTTACATGATTTTGCAATTATTTTTTATATATTCAGCCAATTATAAACCATTTTTGGATAATTCAAATTCATTGTTTAATTTTTATATAGAGGACTCTCGAAATCAAAATTTTGAAGAAACAACAAATAATATAGGGAAAAATAGAGAAATATATTATAATTTATCATTGCTTATGCCTGAAAATGTTAGCTAATAATTTTTGACAAGACAAAAATTAGAAACTTATACATTGGTCGATAACTCCACAACAATAATAATAAAATGCATAAATTTTGCGTTGTATTTTCAGTACGAGTCTCAGGCGTCGTTTGGTTCGATATTCAAGACAAGAATCGAGGGTCAAGTGATGTTCTGCGATTTTTATAATCCGGTGAATCGAACCTATTGTAAACGTTTGCGAGTTTTGTGCCCGGAGCACTGCAAAGATCCAAAAATAACTGACACCGAAGTGTGCGGTTGTCCGTTGGTGACGAACGTTTTTGATTCTACGGGTGAATTTTGTCGAGCACCGAAAAAAAGTTGCGTTAAGCATTACGTGTGGGAAAAATTGCGTCGAGCAGAAATCGATATGGAACGAGTACGTCAATGGTTGAAAATCGACGAGCTCGTCGAACAGGAACGACAGATACGCTCGAATATGGCAACCAGAGCCGGAGTACTCGCTCTCATGCTACACTCCACTTACAATCATGAACTCATGGAACAAATGACCCAGGAACAGAACAGGGAACAAATGGAGGCCATGGAGGTTGAACTTCAACGAAGATACAGTTTACAACGCAACGAAAATAATGTTATAGACCAATAGAAAGTTAAGCTAAAATACAATTATCCTAAAAGACGATTTCCAAATAGTTGTTTATTTTTGAAATTGTTTTTTTTATCGAGTTTTTTATCATGGAAAAATCGATTTTTCTCAACTTGACGACTCAATTAATTCCAATCTTTCTGTTGTGCAATCATAATTGACTCCCTTCCTTTTTTCCTACCCATATTCGTTGAAAATTTTAAAAAATAATAAAGTTCTTGAAGATAAATCGTAAGAAAATTACATATTTTTTGTTCGTTTTGTGGATCGATGAAACATGCATATACAGTCGACTCTCCCTTTGTTAATCGTTCTCTTATCCTTCCGTTACACGCATCATGAGCAAAACGTCGCTTTTTCGATTAATAATCAAAAGATGGTAAATGATACATTTCTGAAATTTTCATGAACATTTTTATGGTGTTTCGCAAAGCGTATGCGCTTGTAATGATTTAACTCACGATGTGATAAAAGCTCCTTAAGTTGATTATAAAATCAACAGTTTTTTGGCGCGTATGACGGATGGTTACGTCGGGTCCCATGTTTCAACAACTTCTTTTGGTCGTTCAGTGGTGTACAATATCGTATTTTAATTTTTCAGTGGTTCAAAATTTTATCAAAAGATCTATGTTGAAAATTGTGCCCCTCGCGGTACACTGCTGGTTGGCCGCGTTGCGGATGTTGCGTGAAGCTCTGGAACGCTACTCCAAAAACCGTATTTCGCATCGATGTGTTGAATTTTTATTTCGACTCGGCATTTTGGAGTGAAAAACGTATTAATCAGGAAAAATGCATTTGACATTCATTAATTGGGCTACTAGAATGAGGATGCCACCTTTTAGATTTCGAGGGTAAGTTAATCATTTGGATTGTCAACGTATTTCGAACGTTTTCTGTAATCAGTCACACATAACCTCACAAAAGCGTGCAAAATATGAAAAAATATACCATCGAATGATTTTTAATACACGATTTCATATTTTGTATGTAGATTTTACGGTTTTTTAATTCTTTTTTAAATATTTAATTTCTAATAAATATCAAATATAAATAATAATGAAAGTAAACGTTAAATATATTAAGGTAATATTGCATTTTTTTTAATTTATATTTTTATATTCAATATATATATCTATCTTTAACCGTCAGAGCACAAACCAGGTATGGCATACTCTATGTGAAATAAAAAATGAATTTTGGACAGTGTGTACTGCGAGGGTTAATATGTGGAAGATATTTGTTTCATATGTACACTGCAACCTTGATTTATCGAATCTTGATTCATGCAATATTCCCCGCTATGCGACCCGTATCGATCGGTCTGCGCTTGGTAGGGGAAGCGCACAGTCCAATCCGGCCTTTCGTTTGGTGCGCAGAAACAGAAAAATGAAGTATGCGCAACATTCTATATGCACAAGTACAATGCAGAGTCAGTCCCGTCGCTATTCTAACAATCAAGGTTGCAGTGTATCTTAAAAAGATCAAGAAGATAAATTAGAGTAACTTTTAAGGTCTTGTCAATGCACTTTTCAATAGAAATCTAATTCAGAGGCCATATTCAGGGTACCACTATGTTATTACGTGCCTGATTTTAAAAGTATCCAGCGTTCAATATTATACTTTCTATCAAACATTCCACAGTTTTATATACGTTTCTTATGGCAAACATTTGAAAATTTTACTTTTGTCTCAATAATTCTGAAACTTCTCTGTCAATGTGTTTTAGAAAATTCTTGATGACACAGAAATATATGACAAAGTTTGTTCAAAAAGCTAACCCTTGACCCTTGACCCTTGACTTAAGATTTGGAGATATAACGATAAAAAGTTTATGCAATTTCTTTTAAAGATGGGGAATATTGTTATTTCTGAAACTTTAAATGTTACGCATTTTTTTTATTGCTCAGATTATTTAACAAATTAAATCTAAGTATTCACACAGTGATCGAATAGTAAACTTTTAAGCATGACTATGGCAAGATAACTATGTTAAATATTGCTTAATAGAAAATTTGTAAATATAGAATTTTATATTTAACAAATAAAATACATATATGTTTATAGAAAAAATCGAATAGTCAAACCAGTGGAAGTACCAGCATTACGTGAGCGTTTCAGAGAGATGGAAAGGCAGGAAAAAAATATGTTGATACTGCGACATCCTTATTTGACAGTAGAACAGTCCAAAGCAATCGTCGGAAAGAAAAAAGATATCGATGTTATCAGAGTCCAATGGAACGCAAAAAGAAACGAAAAGTTTTCAAAAACGTTCACTTGGGCGGAGCAACTGAGTCATTTGCGCGTAACTGATGCTTGGGAATAAAAACAGTCTGTACAATTGAAAAAATCGTTTTGTACAACGTAATATTATTTCTGCCAATATTAAATAAATATGTATTCGAATGTATATATACATAGACTCGGATGTGTTTATCATAAGATCACCTCGCATTTATGCGCTTATTAATTAAAGAGCGACGATTCATCAAATTTCAATCGTCCTCATCTTTCAAATCTTCACCTCCCAGAACTCGCAGTGTTTCTTGAACATATTGTTTTACATCGTTTCTGCAAGGATTTTTAAGGTTTAGAGGGATTTTTTGTTTATGTAGAAATTTGATTGATAAGGCTTTGAGGATTTAACATATTTTTGTTGAAAAATGATGTTTGATAAAGTCTTTTAATCTAAATTAGTTGACAGCTTGAAAGTAGAATATTTTTGGGCTGCAATTTATAAATAAAAAAAAAATAAAAAAAGTCGAGCGCTTTGAATATAAAAATTAAGCATTTCAATTTAACCATTTGGTCTAGAATTTTTTTTAAGTTGAAACCAGAATAAGGGGCCAACCTTTTTATGGATTTGTTTGAAAAACATTCAACCTTACTAAGAATTTAATAAAAATATACAGAATTGCGATGAAATTACTGCGTTGTATAATTAACGAAAAAATCATGTAGCAAATCAACTAAATTCGGTACAACTAAAGTGTAGTAATCTTAAATATTTAAATGCGAAAATGGACGAGAAATTTCGCGTATCTGACAATCTTTTTACCGTGGGCTATTCGCTCAAAAGTTTCATTCATTTTACAAAAATCTCGTTGCCTTAGAACTAACGTATGATAAGCTTTTCGCTGTTGACTTCCGGATAAAGCACCGATCCTAAAAGTTTACAAATAAATCGAGTAAAAAATACTGTATTTTCGGGCAAGAACCGAACAATCTAACTATCCATGCACGAGGTGGGGAAAACGAAATTTCAAGTCTTTAGAGTAGTGTAATATTTTTGTGATCCCGCCAACAATTATTTTAGAATTTCATTTAAATACTTCGTACGAAAAAATCTACATAATACAAAATGCGAATAGGAAAACGTTGAATGTTCGCTCGAAAATTCAGCCATGGAAAAAAATTGTGTATAAAAATCTGCGAAGTCGTTAAACTTCTCCACAATGTTTGAAAATTGCATATTTGTAGCTCGGAATTCGGCAAGATTTTTATTTTGCAGGCTGGCTCAAGAAATATATTTTTGCAGCCAGGCTAAAAAAATATATTTTTTTTTCTCCAAAACCAAACGAGTCTCCTAAGTTTTTTTTCGTTCAAAGCGACGTACAAGTACAGAAGGCCGTTCGTAATCATAAACTAGGATAACATGAATCCTTACGAGTGATTCGCGGGCAAAACTATCTTCGAAGCGGATAACAATTTGTCCAAATCTTTAGGTTTGTTTCGCATCCAACCAGTCGGATTCGCCGTAACTTCGGCCTCGGTCAAAGTCTTTCCCTCGTGCAAATACTCCGCAAAGTCCGAAACTATCGGGTCGGTGCCACAACTGCTCATAGCAATTACTTTACCCTCGTTGAAGTAATACGCGAAATATTTCAGATCGGCCAGCGATCCGAAAATCTTGTGACTCGTGGCTCTACTAAATCCTGGAAAAACAAAATTATTTACAGCTTATGATCACGGAAAGATTGAAAATACGATATAAAAAAAATCGTTCCTGTTGATTTTCCAATTAAAAATATTATTAGGAACTTTATTATGTAACTAAATTAATTTCTGTCAATTTTTTTACTAAAAATCACTTTGTTCAAAAGACTTTACTAATCATATGCAGAAATTAATATCATCTCATTTTTTTTCGTCAGTTTACTCGTCGAAATAGAAATTGAAAAAATTGTACAAATTATAAATTTCATATATTGTCTAGGAATGGATGTGGTATCATCTTGTTTTTCATTTTTAATTATTAGTTTTAATTCTTTTGTTTCGATATTCGTATAAATTTGGTACCTGCATAACGGTAGCCTTTTCCAAAAAGCATAGTCCAGAAGAAAGGCACAACACGAAGAGGAGTTTCTTTTCCGGCGATGTTCAAGGCTGCTATTTTTCCATGATAATGTGCCAAGGACCAGTGGCCTATAGCGGCGGAAATATCTTGGGCAGCAAATACAGGAGCGCACGCGATATCACCACCAGCAAATACATTTTTCGCGGTTGTCCTGAGATTCTGAAAAAGATAAAACAATAATAATAAAATATTGATATTATTATTTAATAAGGAATCACTTTGTACTGTGAACTTTTTGCCAAAATTAAATTTTTTAATTGGAAAAAATCGATCGCTTGCACGCAGTCTTATAGTTTAAAGTTTTGAAAACACATTCGTTAATTTTTTTCAATTCAAATAAGTAACCTTATCGACGATGACACTGCCGTTGGGCATGAGCTCGAGGGCTGATTCCTTGAGCCAATCCGTATAAAAAGTCGAACCAATTCCTACTATAGCGATATCGGCTTGAAGAAGTGCCCCATTCGTAAGTTCAACTTGTCCCAAAGTTTGACCATCCTCCTTTGGTATGAATCTCGCAATATTCATTTCACTTATGAATTTTATACCTAAAATAATAAAAATATCTCCTTATAATTATTTATTAAAAATTCTCAATATTGATATCGATCGAAAGGCCGTGAATTGAATTTTCGAAAAGGTTTGAATTTGAACTCCATTTCTATAATTTTTTTCAAATAAGGTAAACATTCTAAAATTATTCACGCTATTTTACGAATAAACTTGCATAGAGAAGCAGAATTTCAAAAATCCCTGTAATATGTTAATCCGTTCAAAATTCAGTAGTTTTTTCTCATTTTTTTGTCTCTTCTATCAAATTCGATATCCTTAAATGATAATATAATAATATCGTGATAATAATAAATAAATTGTAAACTACAAAAAAAAAAATATTATTCAAAAAATTGTGAACCTTTTTTCTCGTGTTCTTGTTTCACACGATTGCCAATATCTTCACCGAAAACGGCATTAAGAGGAACTTTATCACGTCCAATAACGGTAACTTCGGCACATTTTCCAGCGCAGTAAGCAGCAGCTTCCATACCAATAAAACTCTGTCCGAGAATTACGACATGTTTTTCCGATGCCAGTTGTTGGTGAACTTTAGCTGCATCGGTGTAATCACGCAGGACAAATATATTCGTTAAATTAGATCCTGGTGCATCGGGCATTCTTGCTTTACTGCCCGTTGCAATAAACAAATTATCGTATTTCAGTTCCTCATTATTGCTCAATTTGACGGTATTCTGAGCCGTGTTTAACGCTGTAAAAAAAAATCATATTTTGATAGTATCGATTATTTCGAATAATTTCACAAACTTAATCAATTTGAAGTTCACGAATTCAGTAATTTCAAGCAATATCATAAAATTAAACATTTTAGTTTATTTGATAACTCAATATCGGGAAATTCGTTCCTTTTTCGTTCGAATGAAAATCGAAGATTTTGTTTTTGAATTTAAAAATGATTCAGGCTGTCAACGTTAAAGCCCGTACTAACCAGTGGCTTCAACACCGAGTTTAGTTTCAATTTTGTTCTCGTCGTAAAACATTTGAGGCCTCAAAACAATTTTTTGCACGTCCATGTCCATAATTTTGGAAACTTTTATTCTATCGTATGGCAAAACGTTCTCTTTGCATATCATGACGATGCGACCATCAAAGCCTTCCTGGCGAAGGCTTTCGGCACACGTTGCAGCCGCTGGTCCTCCACCAACTATCACCACAGTTTTTGGTGACTCCATCCTTAAAGAGCACATTCCTTTGATTCGTCTGTTCGCCTCGAGGTCTTTACGTTTCGCTTGAACTTTTACTTGACCATTCTCCACGGAAACCTTGAAAAAGATCATTAATATTTTCATTATAGACTATAAAACGATTCCTTACTTATTTCGTTGTAGCGTCAAGACTTTTTAATTTAAATATAAAGTTAATTATTTTGTTAAATAAATTTTGAACATTGTTTAAGCGTTTTTAATGTTTTGTGGTATTGTATTGTTTGTTTGTTGTAAATTTTTCGTACATACTCGAACAGAAAATTTGATTTGAACATGAAAATTCGAGCAGAAAATAAATGTGTGGAAAAAAAATATGCAAAGGATCAAACCTTATAACAAGGCAAAGAGTCTAGTCCTGGATAATCTTCGATATCGCCAGTTTTGATATTGAAACAAGCGCCATGCCAAGGACATCTGACTCTTCCATCTCCCAATGCTCCGGTATGCAAAAGAGCACCGTAATGAGTACATTTTGTTCCTAAGGCATGTAATTCTCCTTTTTGTTTAATCAACAAGATTTTTCCTCCATCATCTCCCAGCGACAATAACTTCATTTCATTGTCTTTGATGTCGCTCTCATTGCAAACGACATCTTCGATGTAGTCGAGCTTTTCTGATTTGCCTGGAAAATAAAAAGCATAAAATATTAATTTAGAAATTTTTGTATATTTTTAAACCATAGTAACATGTTTATACTTTAATTTTGGACCAATGTACACTGTTTATGAATTATCACCCGCAAATCATCTACAAATTTCAATTTAAAAAATTGCAAATTACACTTTTGACAATTCTTTCTCATAAAATCTTTCTTTTTTTCAAATTTTCTCTTTGTAATTTTTTTTAACATGTCATTAAATTTGTAATTATTTTTGCTGTCTATTCAGAAATGTTTGAAGCATGTCATATGTTTTCTCCTCAATCGGCTGGACCGTGTCCTCGACGCATTGTTTTAAATTTATACCAGGTCTATTTCACACAGGCCGATTTTTTATTCTGAATCTTAGAAGTGTGACAATAAAAAGTAGGGTTCGGGACATGTTTGCCAAACATTTTTCCTATAAATTCCTATAATTTTTTTTAGATTTGAAAGACCAAAACTTACAGGAACAACAACAGCTTGGTACGTTATATTTCACACTCTTCTTTACTGACAAAATCATAAATTTTTCGCACAGCTGACATTTCTTGGTATTGCCAAGATCCATTGTCCCATAGGTCACACTTCAAAAATACAAGTCAATTTTTGAAAGAACCGTCAATTCGGAATTTTTCGGTCTATAATATGACGTTACGAGAATGCGATTGAACGTGACAGATATGTGGAATAAAAGAAAATTAATGACAATTATGAATAAAAGTATTACCTCCCATTGAAGAAATATAATTTCGTTATAAAGGACTCGACCTTTAAATATTTCGGAGCTGAAATCTACACAATATTGCGGTAATAACGTAATGTTTACAAATTCGTCTGGATAAGTAACGATTTTACGTCTCGAGAAAGGTCTATTTTCGTAAGCGAGCTCGTAAACTATGGAAATATCAAAAATTCACTGAACGCCCTCTGTGAAATAAACTGAGAAGTTGAGAAACTCCTTGATGATCGATTATTGCGTGATTTATTTGCTAATAAACTATGACTCGTTACGACAAAAAATGTTTGCGAATTGATACTCGTGGTATAGTGAAAACCAGTGAAAAAAATAATAATGGAACACAATAGAACAGTAAATGTATGCCATCAAGGTCGCGTGACCTTGAGGGCATTCAAAAATTTCAAAATGGCAACTCCAAATTGAATCTGACACGCATTTCCCCTATCGTAATGGATCAATCACCCCGCCCGCGTAATTGATCAGTTACCCCGCTCGCTTCGAATTTTTGAAAGTGAAATTTTTCCACGCCGTTCGTCCGATCGGAATAAAAAAAGTTTCAGCCCACGCCGAAAGATGGCAAAAATGGGCTGATATTTTTTTATTCCGATCGAACGAACGGTGTGTAAAAGTTTTTACATTGAAATTTGCAGCTATCCCTCCCGCACTCATGGCGGCTCATCGGCATGATTCCTAGCTTTATAAACGTAGTTCATTTTTTATTTCATCCATTATAGTTTAATCCGAGTTTAAACGTCGAAAGATAAAACGTTAAAATATTCACAATTTTTTATATAAAATATCATTTTTTTGTTTCCTTCGCTGTATTGTTTGGAGACATATCGCCTCTATCGATAGTTTTGTTCCTTTAACCTATGAGAACAAAAATGAAAACAAACTTACTTGCGCTCGTGGTGACTGCTTGTCTTTTAGTGTGTTTGTTTTCTTGTGGAGAATAAGATTTACAATTTCTCGCACCCATTGTTTATTTTTTATTCAACACTCACGATATTAATGCACTGAAGAGTCTGTAACAAGTGTATATTTTTTTTTTTCAGTTGAAAAAACCGTTTCTGCACATAGACGATGAGAAATACGCCAAAAAAAGGCTGAGAGATTTCGGGAATGGTTTAATGATTGTTTTACGACTTCAAGTGGGAGTTTCCTGCAAACGAATTCTTTTCGTTTGGTTCTATAGCCTCCTAGTACGAAAATAGACGAGAGAAACAAGTTTGAACTTTTCTGTTAAAAAAGATAGCACCTATCATGTTTCTATTGGTTCCAATGTTCCTTATCAATTATTGCAAAACTTCTATTTATCACGTAAACTTTTTTTTCATCATAAACGAGAAGAAAAATATTATTAAAAAAATTGATGACACGTGCTCGAGCGAACACTGTTCTCCTAATGACCGCGCCCGGACTCCATCACACTCTCGTATACGCAGACGTCTATTTCTTTTTATCCGACAGACAATCTTATCAGGAAATGTGTGGTTGCTGAAAAAAAACACTGTAGACTCTTTCCGGCTATTCAGCTAAATTATGAGTCCTCGAATGATAAGCCGCCTGTTATTATGTAATGAAAAATGACAAAATTGATTTGTATGTACTGGGAAATTTGCTATGCCGAAACGAGGGATCGCGAAATATTTCTTTGGTAACAAGGTCAAATAGTGATAACTCCAAAATTAAGTATTTAAAAATTTTTGTATCGATTTAGCACTACGTAAACATTAATTTGATCAAATCGGTTATCGGTATTTGATCTTTGTAAACATAGAAATTTATTTTAATCGAGATATTCTAATTTTAGTACATTAGAAGTTCGTAAAACTTCAACTACACTGTTTACTATTCGATAGCTTGTTGAGAACTGAGGATTTAGGTGGGGGGCACAAGTTGGCACTTCCTTAAAAGTGAAAGGAAATTTGTGACGGTATCCCCCCGAATGACCTTGCTAAGTATTGTAATGTTTTGTTCTTGCTCTAATCGAGGATTACTAAAGACCCGAAAAAGAAGAATTTTTTTTCGTTCTTTTGGTCAATGAAGTCGGAATCTAAAGAGTAAGATATCATTTCTAGAGCGATCGTAATCGCCTCCCCACTCCTCTGCCCTTGGCAAATCCTTCGTTCTTTTGTCAACAGATTTTAATAACCCCAAACATTTTAATCCAAATTTTATTGTATCTACGATTATTTTAAAAATTAAGATAATCATGAAAAATGAATAACATCGCGATCTCATCGGATTCGCGAGTCTGACTAATTGTACACATATTTACAAATAACGTGTTCTAAGAATTTTGTGTCACGGACGTTCGCGAATAAGGAATTTTACCGCAGAACTTCCATGAGCTAGTTTGCATTATTATTATATTTTATTTTTTTTTACGAAATAATAGTGAAATAATGGAGCGTTGGTCGTTATTTCTCTTTATTTCCTTTTTTCGTGAAAGATGATGTTTAGAAAATATCGAATATGGTTCACATATAAAATACAAGTATTATGAATTTTCTTTGTAAGAATTTTGATATCGACCTAGATTCCCTGTTTCTATTGAAATCTGAGTCTCGACCTTGGCTGGCCTCATAGAGCAAGGTTTTACACTAATTAATGAGAGTAACGAGAAAACCTCGTAGTCCACAGTACTCAATATATTTCTCTACGAATAAATCTGATGTTAATCAGAAACATTAACACTCCAAATTTTGCGTTTCTAATCAACAATAGATTTATCGTTTAGATCCTTTGAAAAGGGTTACTTTGCTTACTAAAAACTTGTCAAAATTGACACCTTCCCGTAAACATAGCATCAAGATCGTTGTTTACGGACGGCTGTAAATAAACTCTGTCGCATACCGATACTTAGCTCCCTACTCAATTTTTCGAAAGCTATTTAATGAACTGTAGAAAATAATTATATTTGTTATTGTTTATAAATATAATTTGTTATTATTTATAAACAAAAGTTTAATAATAAAGAATATCATTATATATTTTCTATAGTCCATTAACCATATTTCTTATCGTATCTATATATCTTATCTTGATTATTTTGTATCGAGAGGTTTCTTTTATGATCATTTAAAATAGATAATTTTTTGAAAACTCTCATCAATGCATTTTGTTAAAAATTTGCAAAAAAAAATACAGGACAATTCGATCTCGCGAGTTATCGATTTATATGGGTAAATTTTTGATACATTCGCTTACTGATAGAGCCAACGAATTCATGCGCCAGATTAGTATATAAAAGTTCTCAGAGATGACGCTTGTTTGACCGAAAAGCGTTTTTTTTTTCATGACCTACTACCGGTTTAGGAAGTGAACTCAAATTATATGCAGTGGGGGCGCTCGAATCGTACTGGTGGACGCACGTTTAAGAAAAAAAATCGTCAGCTCTCCCATACTCCCGTTCCCTGTTGCTTCTCAACAGTCACGGGGATACACCGCCAAGTGGAATGTCGTAAGCGGCAAGAAATACGAGCGCGGGCGCACGCACACAGACATATGTTCGCGTCGAAACACTCATGGAGAGTAGTACTCGAGACGAGTAAAAAAGAAAAAAACTGTCTCGAGTTCAATAGCTTGATCTGTCGATCGTAGCAAATCGCATCAACTTTCTCAATTAAAAAATTATTTTTATTCATTTTTCGTGCAATTGCCTTGGTGCAACGAGTTTTACGGGAGTGTCGGTAAGGCGCGAGTGTCAAATAGTTTTTTTGTCTTCTTTTTTGTCGTCTCGACGCATCGCCTTTCAAGGTCCTTCAAGGCTCGAAAAGTTCTCATCCCCGAAAGTCAAATCATTGACATTACTTTTCGTTAAGTCTTTTTTTGATATTTTTTCGGACGCTCGTGATAAAAATACAAGTATAAAAACGACGAAAACTAGTTCTCAAGTATTGTGTTATATCGATATAATTATGTCGCGAACCGGTGAGAGACAGAGCTACGCACAGACGTACAAACTTGTTGTAGTGGGTGGCGGTGGTGTTGGTAAATCTGCTATTACGATACAATTTATACAAGTAAGTTTTCGTCACGTTATTTTATTCTCTACTCATTTATTTGATACACCGCTTTTTTTATCGTCTTTTTTTCGAAGATTGCTTCATCCTTTCAAATTTGTTGCGATTGACAATTCCACGCACGTCGCGAGTCTAGCAAGACACGTTGATCCGTGAGCTCGAAGATCGATAGAATGGAGAGAGTATACAACTACGTCATTTTCTTTATTAGCGCATCGAGCTTCTCGGATTACGAGTCTTTCTCTCCGTTCGCAAATAAAACCGCGCTTCTCAATTTGTCCCATCAATTTTCTCTCCCTTCATGTGGCAAAATATTGGTTTTTATTGCATTAAATACATCTATTTACTAGTGGCTTGTAGGGATTATCGAAAATGATTTTGTAGCGAAAATAGATCGTGCACAAATGGATCAGCTGTATTGTGTCATTGTTGGAGAATGTGATCGATAATCGATATACACTTTACCGTCCAGAGCCACTGGGAGGAAAAACTGATGTTTCCTAGGATAGACTAGTTTATGCTGTTATGACACTAGTTTAAATTACATTCCATGTTGATAGGGTATCTAAAAGTCATCAGTCAGCTGCGGTAATGAAACAAAGTAGGAGAAGCAAGCGCCCTCCCCCTACTCGGCGCTTCCCTCTCCGTACGCCCTTTTACTAATTAATTAATATCTCGCAAACGGTACATCGCACTGAAAAATGGCTAAGGACTTTTCTCTTCAGAATTTCCCGATTTAACTAATCCTGTAATTATCTAATCCGACTTTTCGGACACCCTGTATATTGTACATCGGCACTCTCCATAATACGCTGTTAATATGACGAACTGGTCGATTTGCTGAAAAACTAAGGTGTATTAGACGCCAGGAATATGCTCAATAAAGTGAACAAACTTGAGAATGAATTTCATTAATGAAAGACATCCATCACGCTAATTAAATTGCCTCAATTTTCTTATGGTTCTTATCAAGCTCTCGTCATGTTTGTCGTTTTTGTTGTTTGTGAAGACTTGTAAGAGCTAAAAATAGAATAATGCGAATTTTAATATTTGGTAAAATTCCATCTCGTGTTACATTACCAGCATAAACGCAGACGATACAGCTATTAATAAAGACGATAATATATAGCAGTTTGATTCAATATTACGGAAAATTGTTAAGCGTCATTGGTGTATGGAATTCCTGCGTTGAGATCGTCGATTCTTTGTTCCTTCTTTTGGTATCATCGATGCTCGAGAAAACTTGCAATAAATAGATCGATAATCTATTGGATTTTCGGCTCTATTGGCTCAAGCGTGTTTATTATTAACAAGAGGGAACGAGTCGAAGAGAAAGAACTCTAAATTATGTGCGTGGGAGCAAAAGTTGAGGCACCGAATCGGACACTGGCTTTGCCGAGCTTTGCGTTCGTGCGCTCCCGCTCATTTTCGAGAGATTCAGGCCTTGGACCCTAATTTAAAATTCTATATTTATTCTTATAAATTTTCACGGACACGAGACGAGACGTGAACTGAGACTTATACTAATTTATATGCGATATTTCTCGAAATCAAATAAATCGCGGGGTTCTTCAATTTTCACGACGCTGAAGTTTGCAACGTTGGAGTCCAACGAAATGAACGAAAAAAAAAAATGTTTGTAATTCACCAATTTTTTATTTCACGAATTATTGGTGTAGGTTGAAAAACTACGAATTACAAATTCGGCAGGGAACAAAATTGGAGAATTACTGGACTTATTGGAGTTTTTTTAGATCATTTCGTTGGACTCCAACGTTGCAAACTTCAGAGTCGTCAATTTACGACGCTGAAGTTTGCAACGTTGGAGTCCAACGAAATGAACGAAAAAAAAAAATGTTTGTAATTAAAAATTCATTTTTTAACAACGATCAAAAATATTATAATTTTATTGTTTTCTATTTCAAATCAATATTTTGGATTCAATTTCGCATGGGCGTGATTTATTTTTTCTCAAAATACTCAAAACTGTTACTTAATTTTACTTTTTGGAAGACTCTTCAAAAAACTACAAATTCAAAAGCAAAGAAGAAGAACAAACCCTGCAGGAAGTCGCAAAAAATAACATTTGCTGCGTTAGAAACTTCGGAATTCGAATTAATTTGGCTAATTCACAACAAACGTTGCTGATATACTATATTTGTATGTGCTAGTGTAACGTTTAAACTATATTACTCTTCTCGTTCTATTCTTGGTAAAACTCAAAGCCCGCGGTTTTCCTCGGCTGTGCACTCTCGCTCTTTCACTGACTCACGTAATGGTGTTTGCCCAGAGGTGCCGTGAAAGATTTAATTTTCTTAGCAACGGTCAACACACATATATCTCGATCTCGTATGATAACCAGCATAGAACGATAATAATAGTTTTACGTCCAATGGGGATATGTCAACTTTGAGCTTTTACAATGCTGTTGATTCTCGTTCGGCCAATTAGATGATTGAATCGCGTTCTTTATACATGAATCGAAGACTCTCCCATTTCAATTACCATTATTATATCACATCGAAATACAAACTCTCGAATCATCTCAACTTTCGTTTTGTTTTTCTTTTATTTTCATTAATATCACTTACTGACTTTTCTATGACTTGTTATTCGTTTTTTTTTATTCTGTTTTTATTATTTATTAATGTTTATTACTTTTTACTTATAACTCAGATATTACAATCATTGCTATATTGAGTATTTTTTATAAGCCATAATTATAATAATTGGGCTTGAATCAAGATCGAATAATCAAAGATCGCCGATGACGCGAGACGTACAGAAATTTTCGCCTTACGTTTGTACCGTTCGAATTCCCGATAGATTATTTTCTTTTTTTCTTTGCTTTTGACAAAGGCCTCGAGATCGCCACGCAAAGATGCGCGTGGGTGCGAGAGACCCTCCTACGGGCATTCCATGTAGAAACGCAACACATATGCTCTTTTTCATATTTATACAACACGCAGAGAAAAAAATCTACACAAATGCGAAGGCAAAGATTGTCTTCCATATACCCACGTCTTTTAACCTCACTCTTTTTCAACGAGGTTCCCCCTTGTTCTCGACCAAGCATACACCATCCTCGAGTGTACCATACACGAAACTCTCGTTTCCTCACACACTTGTCCTCCGTTTGATGCAAATACGATATTTTCAATGAAAAAAAAAAAATTAAATAAACAGTGAAAGATCGTAATTTTGTAGTAATTTCTATATCTTTTATTTCGTTTTATGAAATTAGAAAAAAAATATCAATTAACAACAATCAATTCATGTGACGTATTCGTTTAATATCGTCTCAATGAATGTATAACTAGTTTAATTCTTTAATAAAAAGAAAAACTTGAATAAACGTAGCGTTTCTTCTTCCCTCTAGTGTCCCAAATTTGCAGAACTATACACAAAAATATTGCATGTGTGGATGGCTGTCTGTTTATCTATGTATATATGTTGGACCGGTTTATATCTAGCCCCTCGTGGTTGAACGATGATATCACGTCTCGTTCTTGATTTATTAGCGCCTCCGTACTGGCGCCGCAAAACTTTTTACACTCCCTTTTAATTAACATATGGAACTGCAATATTTTATTATTCAATTTTATTCATTCACTCCATTTCACCTTACTGGATATTTTGTTTTGAACTGATTGAATTTCAATCATTTTTATCTCACTTTATTCATCCTCAAATATGAATATCTTTTTATTTTTCTTTTTTATTTTATTTTATTATTTTTTTTATGGTGAAGTTATGATGAATGGCATTCGAGCGAAGAGTAGGGTTCTGATCATTGACACGCAAATGTACAAGGCCTGCAGGATGTAGATGCATCAAGAGAAAAAAGGGACAGATTTATAAACGTATTTAATCTTTGACGCTTATTTAATCGTCACGTCTGAAGATCAGAATCCTCAAAATATTTTTTTGAGCACGTAGTATTGTACAATATCAGTGACGGTTGGGCCAGTAAAAAGTGGATCAATATCGTATTATTTTTTGAGCGTGTAACATTTTCGGAGAATATTAGTATCAGTTTACAAAAATAAAAAGAACAATAGCAACAACAACAATAATGATCCTAAAATACATAAATAATAAAAGTAATAATAATTGAAATAATCAAATTCTCAATTGTAAATAATGATACTAGTAATGAAAATGGTAACGATTTTTTTTATTCGAGAAAACTTTGACCATGTATGTCAATTGTTGGAGCTTCTAAAATAAGCCGAAAAATTTCGGTTTTATAATATAAATTAACGTAGTGGCAGCCATGATAATAAACATAATTATAATAATAATAACACAGGGAGAAATAATGAGATCAAATTGATTATTATCATAATTATAAAATATTTAGGTACATACATTGTAAAATGATGAATAAAATGATTGTAAGATCAATAAAAATGCAACTGAATTCTTTTTATTCAATTAAAATGCATTTTTATTATTTTTTTTAGAGCTACTTCGTAACCGACTATGATCCAACGATCGAGGATTCGTACACGAAGCAATGCGTCATCGACGACGTACCAGCAAAACTCGATAGTCAGTATACAAAAACAATGAACTCTTTCACACATATCTGGCCTATTTTTACACACCATATATTATTTTTAATTCACGTTTAATACGTCTATGTGTTGTATGTCCGTGTGTTTGTTTTGACAGTACTCGACACCGCTGGACAAGAGGAATTCAGCGCTATGCGAGAACAATACATGCGAAGCGGCGAAGGTTTCCTTCTTGTTTTCGCCGTCACCGATCACTCCTCCTTCGACGAAATGATGAAGTTTCACAAACAGATACTGAGGGTCAAAGATCGTGACGAATTTCCTATGCTCATGGTCGGCAACAAAGCTGATTTGGATCATCAAAGAGCGGTGAGGATTTTTATTGCTTTTTTTCTTGTTTACTGAATTTTTGTATTTTTAACGAAAAAAATGCTACTACTCACGAAGAGACTTTTATTCGAAAAATTACTATGTTTTTATTGTAACGTTGGACTATATCGGCATAATGGGCAGTTTTGGTATGTTTATTGTAAAATGACCGGGTAATTTACTATGTCCATTGTCAAATTCAACTAAATTATATCACTTCTTCACATTGTTTACATCGATTACTCCCATTATGTCGATATAGTCCGACGCTACAATAAAAACATAGTAATTTTTCGAATAAAAGTCTCTCCGTGCTGGTATGAAAACTGATTTTATATTTTTCTTTCGTTTTCATAGGATTTTTAAAAACAACTTTCTTGACTGAAAAAAAAATTCCCTGCACAATTTTGGATATTCAATAAATTTAAAATTTTGACGTAAATTTTGAAGAAAATTTATCTCATGAGGAATTTTTTCTCCTCTTTATAATTTTAACCCTTCGAGCCATGGTGGGACTTTCCACCTTTCCTCTATGGTGGGTTGTTTCATCTTTTTTTTGCAGTTATTTAATTTTTCAGCTACTATTTTAACAACTAATATCGGGTCTTCTGGGTCTACATGGTCCCTAGGACATTCATAAATGTAAAAAAAAAATGAACAGTCATTATTTTTTAATTGCACAAATGCTACATATAAATAAATAGTCGAATTTCGTACTTTTTCATGAAAAAAATCATTTTCTACTAATCTACTATGAAAATCGGAATGGCAGTTTTTTCACAAACTTTATACACTTCAAAGATTTTTACAGAAATTTTTCGTACGGTAGTTTTGTTTAAAAAATAAAAATACAGTAATTTCTGTACTTTCGCTTTGGGAGTTTTTCCCATTCGAAACTAAAGAAAAAGTTTTGTAATTTTCAAAATTCAAGATCACGGAACCAAGAACGAACCCAAATAGATATAAAAATAAAATGGTTACGTGTATTTATATTGGTTTTGTCGCTTTTAGCTCTATCCAGAACTAACGATTGGGACGTAGCGAGTAATTAGTTCCATTTTTTTTCTCATATTTAATATCGAGTTTCATTAGAATCAAGTAATTTTTCGTATTTTTGTTCGCCATACTGGATCCGCTGTTTTGAATTCCCGAATTTTGAGTTCATATTCGTCCTCCCCCTCGAAATCAACGACCCCAAAAACCCAAGAATACCGAAGTTCATTGAAAACAAATAATTTGTTGCATTTTTATCCACCATATTGAATTCGCCATTTTTAATTTTTAAGTTTCATGTTCCGATTCATAATCAGCGACCCCAAAAACCTACAGATACCGAGTTTCATTAATAACAGTAATTATTTGCATTTTAGCCCGCCATTTTGGATCCGCCATTTTGAATTTCCGAATTCGGAGTTCAGATTTGTAATTAGTGACCCTAGATATCTACGGATACCGAGATTCATTAATATCAAATAATTTTTTGCATTTTGGTTCACCATATTGGGTACGCCATTTTGAATTTCCGAATTTCGAGTTCAGATTCGTAATCGGTGACCCCAAAAACCTACGAGAACAGAGTTTCATTAATATTAAGTAATTTTTTACATTTTTGGTCCGCCATATTGGATCTGCCGTCTTGAATTTCCAAATTTTGAGTGCAGATTCATAATCAGCGACCTCAAAAATCTCCGAATACCAAATTTCAAGCCGATTGCATGCAAGAAAAAATGTATGGGTTACGTGTCGAATAAATTTGATCAGCAATTTGAATTTTCTAAAAAAATGAATTCCATCATATTTTTGTTTCATGACAAATAAAAATAATTCTGAACAATTCCAGGTGTCCATGGACGAGGGTCAGAATCTCGCAAGACAGCTCAAAATTCCATACATCGAGTGTAGCGCGAAACTTCGTATGAACGTCGATCAGGCGTTTCACGAGCTTGTGCGAATCGTGAGAAAGTTCCAATTGTCCGAGAGGCCACCATTGAAACAGAATTACAAGAAAAACAAGAAAAAATGTTGCATGCTATAAATATGCGTGGGAAAAGGAGAGAGAAAGAGTGAGAGGGAGAAATAGAATGAAAAAAACGAGATGAAAGATAAAACAATTTTATCGATGTATTTACGTATTATGGTATATTTTTGAACGTACGTAAAATATTCGAGGACTACGAAAAAATCGTGGGCACAGATGCAACAACAAAAGGACAAGCCCGAAGGAAATGAAATTTCGATAAGACCAACGTGACTGAAAATCAAAATTCATCGACAGTTTACCGGTGAATAAAACTCAAAAATAGCTCTTTAAAAAATGAGACTCCCCAAGCGTTCCGAAGATTCAAATTTCGAAACGATTAAAGAAAGACTTAGTGAACCGGTGAAAAAATTATAGAATGACAATCGCGTTTCGGAAGTTCCATAAAAAAATAATCCCATTCTTTTCTCGACCCTCGAAAACACGAAGAAAATTCGAACACGGAAAAGATTCGAATTTTTGGATTCTCGAAATCTGGATGCACTTTCCAGAAGCACAAGACCATTGCGAAATGTCGCTCGACCGTTTATGAAATCCTTGAACAACTTTGTTCGAACTTGGAACTATTTTTTATACACCATATTTATACGAAGGTAGTGTTGAAATTTGTACGGTCTTTGGTGCATTGACCGAAGCTATTCTTTTCATTTTTGTCCCCTTTTGTCTTTCTTCAATTAGGGCCAAGTATTTACGAAAATCGATAGCGAAAAAAATCAATCAATTCACCAACGGTTTTTGATAACGGAGACTTCAAGAAAAAAAAATGAATGGCGAATATGAACTCTTTCAATTTTTTAAAATATTTTTTTAAATTATCTACAGATTTACGATTGTGGCGAATTAAATGCTACTGAGCTGTTGAAACAGCGAGTTAAAAGTACAAAATTCTCGCACAAATATTGCTGGACCAAGAATTCCCTATTTTCTGTACATCGAATACAAAAATAGTGTTCTGTTTTTTTTGTCCTGTCTATTCGCCGTTTACAGGATTAGAAAGAAATCCGGTAACTTTGTTTTTTAATGAAAATTATTGTTCTATATTTTTGAATGTTTTAAATATAAAAAATTATTTTTTCGCATTTTTTAAAACTGACAAAAAAAGAATAATTGTTTAAATTTGCATCAATTTATGCAAATTTCAGATTTTTAAGTAGCTCGTCATTGGAATTAATTAAACGAAAAATAATGAAAGCTGTCAACAGCAAATGTGCAATATATTAGAGTACATTTATATATAAATAATTACATAAATATCACGATAAAAAAATCACAATGAGATCGAATACACGGTCGTCTAACAGCATTCAATTTTCCATCTCCGATCTTCGATATTTTCGATTTTCGATACATTCAAACTGAACGGCCGATAGGAAATAAATGCGCGAAATTTGTAAATATTTATAATTAATAGTCGACATTAAACAATTTTAATCGCTCTTTTAATACGTAGAATATTTATTATTATTAACATTAAATTAGAGTCGATAATGTAGCCAAGGATACGAATTAAATGTACCAAGGGATTTTTACCCCATAAAAAAGTAGCATCAAGGATTGAGAAAAAAGAAACTTTCTATTGGCCAAACGTGTGAAAATGTTTGTCCTTCGTTTTTGGACTTTTTTTGTATTAATTTATTCTGTGAAAGCCGTTCAGAAACATGATAAAATATAAATTGCAAAATACGATCAGTGACGATTTAAGATCGTTTAAAAAATGAGGATGAATTGTAACCGCCAAAAATATGAATATTTCCTTCGTAAGTAGACTCAGTCTTCTTCGAAATTAAGACCAGTGAAAAATGTGAATTGTAAGAAATTTTGATTTTTATTATTTAATAATTGTACTTTTGCTGCCGCGATCCAGTTGAGTCAAATCAGTGCTAAATTTTTGGAACTGTTTCTGCAAATTGTCTTGCATTAATTGACAATAATAAAAAATAAATGCCACTGCCAAAAAAGCTCAGTACATTCAAAAAGTAGTAGTTATCGATTCACAAACGAAAAATTGATCAATTTATTTCAATTTTTTTTTTTTAATATTTGAAAACAAAATGATAACATGAAATATTTTTATTTTCCACTGCTACGAATGCCAGTGGCATTCATTTTCTATTATTGTCAATTAACGCACGACAATTTGTAGGAGCAGTTCTAAAAGTTTAGCACTGATTTGACTCAACTGGATCGCAAAAAAAAAATATAATTATTTTATCATTTGCATTAAGACGTTTTACTTGATTTTTAGACAATTTTTGAAACACGATTATTTTTCATTGAATTTAAGTGAAATAATTAACGTTAATTATTCCACGAGATTATTCTCTCATGAGAATACTCTCGTGAAAATTAGTGCTTGTCAGTTTGGGCCTTAAAAATATATTTCGAGTAAAAAAACAATAATGTTAAGTACAAAATGTGTTCGATATACGAGGGCGTTTTTAATTTAAAAAAACAATACAAATAATTGACAAAGATTCGTTATTTTTACGATCTTTTAACAAAGCCTTCCCCCGCCCCCTATTTATACGAAATTGTTGCTAGTATAAAAAACAACGAAATCAAAATAAATGTTTAATAAATGTACGATAAAACATGTCTCCGAATTTTTCATAACTTTTTTTTTCATCGCTGCGAAACATTGCTCGAATGTTTTCCGTTCGCTGAATTGCGGGTTGGCTTATCACCAATTTCGCTCGTTACTTTTTTCAATTCTTTGCTGTGTAGCATCAAATTTGCTCTCAGAGAATTTAAAGCTTGTGCTAGAGTTTTAATATCGCTCAAAAAGCGTGAAATTTTTTTCATCCACTCCTCGTGCTCTTTTCGAATTTTTGAAATTGTAGTGGCGAATTCTGGACGCTCCGTACTTCCGATAATTTCGTTGTAATTGCGTATAAAATGTTTCGCATCGGCCAATTTTCCGAGCCAAATTTTTCTTTCCTTCAATTGTAATTTTATCGAATATTTTAAAATTATGATCATTTTTTCACAATTTTCCAGTGAAACATTTATTTTCATGATTTTTTCAGGCATCTTTTTTATATGAATTACTAGATTATCACGTCGTTCGTGAAATTTAATAGATTGATTTTTTATCGTTTCCAATTCGAGCTTGTAACGAAATTGCTCAGCATCCAAACGCTCGTAATCTTCCTTCGTCAAATTCGGGCTCGATATCGCACTACGTTTTAGTTCCACTTCTATCCCTACAAATTCGTTTCTCAATCGTGTCTGAAAACATCATACACGAGCATTAAAAAAAAAGTACGAAATTATCGTATTTCTATTGATTTTTAAAGATTTATCGTAATTTAAAGATTGTTATCTCTGACTGAAATTTCGATCTCTTGCTAATATATTTTTCAATCAGGGATTTCCAATTTTATTCATTTATCACAGTGTTTTCGTTTTCCAACATTTTTTTCTCTCTTTTTTGTTATTTTTATGGCAACAATGGTGCTGACACTGTCGACTCGTTTTCATCTTTACGTACATAACGAATACGAAATTTTGCGATGTCTCTTATTCTGTCAAGTTGTCGTGTAATTAATGCTTGGACTCTCTTCATACTCAACGGCTTCCCACAGTGCCAGGTCGATGTGCCAATTGTACGCTCTTTATTTATCATTTCGTTAATTTCGTTTTTCGCATCTTCTTTTCTTTCTCTTATTCGAATACGTGTCCTTGTAAGCTCAGCTTCCCATTCTTCACCCGAACCTCTCAACTCCTCGTTCGATCTTTCTAATTCGTCCAGTTTCCTCAGATACTCGTTCAGTAATACGTCATCCTCAGACTCGTTATTAGTACACACGTGCATCATCTAAACAAGTGTCAAATACGCATAAACGTTCATTTTTTTCATTAAATTACTTATTAACATTGAAATCTTTTTTTTCGAAAAAGTTTTATAAACACTACAGAGAATCTTTTTTTTTTTCATTATTCAATTATTTTATTGATATTAAATTTTGGTTGCACATTCGAATCTTCTCATAAATGCTATTAAAAATTCGTTAATTACGTTTAGTTCATTGTTGAGGCTAAATATAATTTTTTAATAAAAAAAATGTCATAAATACGCTGGAGAAACCCATTATTTATATATACTACGAAAACACGACAGTTAAACATTTTTTTAATTAAATTTGAAAAAATTGCGTGAAATAAATTGGAGAATCGATAAAAATTGGAAAAATTCCATATAATCCGCGTTACACATTCATTTTCTGCGACAAAAAAAAGCTTTTTGTAGTTCCAAAATGATTAAATTACCTGTTTTCTTTTGAAATGTTCGACAAGGTATTCGTGAAAATAATTGTTTCTCGATTTGATAATTTTGCCTTCTTCGATAACAATTTTCAATTGTTCGATTATTGTTTCCCTGTCAAAATTCTCGTTTATCGTTGCTTCACTTTCAGAAATATTTTGAAATATTTCCGATCTTTCGTGGTCATCCAAATCGGAAGAATTGTGCCAAGAAATTGGAGTTGTTGCAAAGAAGCTTTCGTCGTACGATTGAGGCGGTGAAATTCCAAGGGTTTCCAACAGTTCTAACGTCAAAGCATTAAAATCACGTGAAATTTATTTTACAAAATTACGCGCAACTCAGTACATTCTGTAACTAAAACTGGCGCACTAATTCGGAAAAATTTTATTTTCCAAACAACCTGCAATCTCTGATATCGATGGCTTCCAATTAATTAATTCTAATGCTTGAGAACTAATGGACATTTCCGATCAAAAAAATTCTCCTGCTAGTCAAAAAGCTCCCAAACGACTGCAGGCTTTATTGACGAAAGAGAGAGCGAGAGAAAGAGTGAGAAACGGCGATTACCTTGGTTTTGTTTGATCAATGAAAATTGTGTCGATAGAATTTGTATTTGAAGCTCGACGTGTTAAAAAAAAAACATATTGAATATCGGCGTTATTTCAGCAACTAGAAAGTTGTCCAATAGTTGAAAAAAAGCCTCAAAATAAACGTTTGAAATTTAAACAAAAAATAATATTTTTAATTATTAAAAATGTCAAATTGTAATGATAAGTATAAAAAATGACTGCTGGCTGCGTAGTATAATGAAAAATTGGTAAACAAATCCCACATTTTATTGTGCGAATAAAATGCGTGAGAGCTGAAATAAAATGCGATGGAATGATTAAAATTTGAACTATAGTTTTTCCAAACAGACAGACTTCGGAATTCGATAACATTTGTAGTGAAATCAAACGGTTTGATGGTGGCACGGGAAATGAAATGCTGCTCGAGGCATTTAATTTCATTGAAACGCACGAGACTAGGCAGTATTTTTGTGTGCATTCACCATACACCAAAGACCAACGATTATTTGAACAGGACTGTCATTTTAAAGATCCAAAGGATTAAAAAATGTTGATAGAGACCGAAAACATTGGGGAGAGTTTAAAATGACAGTTAAATTGAAAAGCCCCACTGCAGAATTTTTTCACAGACAATAAATCGGAGTAGGTATTTAGTATAGAATGTTTCAAAATTGCTTCCAATCTTCAGAAGATAATACGACGCGAAATTGTGAAAAGAAAGATGCTTAAATTTTTTTTCTCCGATATACTCACATATTCATTAATTCGTATAGCCCTAACGGATCAGCGAGTCCCTAAAATAAGTTCCAAAAAGTCCCATTTGGGACTTTTTGGGCTTAAGTCGACAAAAGTGACCCCAAATGGAGTCCCAAATGGGACTTTTTCCCCCTCGCTCGATGTGAATCGGACGTGACGTCATGAGTCCCAAACTGTGGAACTCTGAGCCCCAGTTTGGGACATTTTGAGCGAGGCAACCGGAATAAGCGATTCGCTATGTCCATACCTATTTGTATTCCGTACGAGACCGTCTTTTCAGACAGTCGCAGAGTGTTACGGCTCCGGCAATATATGCCCACCCGGCGGATGATGCGTGCTCGCGAAAACGCTGGACTCTGCGCCACGCTGTGGCCGGAACGAGAAACAAAGAAAAATTCCCAAATTGGGGTTCGGAGTCCCGAATAGGGTCTTTTTTCAATTTCTTTCTTAAAAAAAGTCCCTATTTGGGACTCCGAGTCCCAGTTTGGAACTCATGACGTTACATCCGGTTCACACCGAGCGAGGGGAAAAAAGTCCCATTTGAGACTCCATTTGGGGTCACTTTTGTCGACTTAAGTCCCGAGTTCCAAAGGAACTTTTTTTGGGACTCGCTGATCCGTTAGGGAGCCAATGACGGCATATCTCGTCGAACATTACAAACTAATTAATGGGGAAATTACTTTTTTCTGCTAAAAATTCTAGTTTTTTACTCCATTTTATTCTTTAAGGGGTTACGAATATCTGTGCCAATTTTGCGAATTTTGAGTAAAAATCTGGCACAGATATTCACAAAAATTGACTGATAAAATTTGCACGATTGGCACAGATATTCTTAACACCTTAAGCAATGAAATGAAGTAAAAAAATTGAAATTTTAGCGGAAAATTTATCGGAGAAAAAAATGACTAAAGATTCTTCGCCTGAGAATTTGATGATCTATTGATCCTATAAAAGCCAGACACTTATTTCGTATTGTATTTCTTCTTTACTAAACGAAAAATCATATTAATAATAAAGTTCAATGTATTATGCATAGAAAGTGATTTTTTTTATTAATTCGTTCAACGAAAATCGACGCGGGTATCCAACCCTTATATATTTACGCTTAGAATTAGTGTATTTCACAGCGATTACATTTTTTTTGTTGTATCCATAAGATATTGCACAGGTGATTTGTTTGATTGTCTTGTCTACGAAATATTGAAATGCGGAATGGGAGATCCAAAGTTTTTGATACGCAAGCCGTGAGTGAATCAAATTTCAATGCCGCGTTTTGTCTCGCTGATAAAGATGCTCGAAAGAGGAAATTTTTTTTTTAATTTTTGATTTGCACAAAAACGCATTCCTTGCTGTTTGCAATTTTTTCGATATGCTTGGAACTATTAAAGCTTACTAAAAACGATTTCTAACACTTTAATTAGTCTAACTTAATACTTTTGCCGAATATATTCTATATTCATATATTTATATGTCTATGAGTTTCACGATTAAACCTACGAATGGCATTTAAGCACCGATATATTTGATTAATCTATTATTTATCGGTTAATGGGTAGTGTTTTGCTCGTTAAATTCCATCATTATAAGGATATAGAGTCGTGATATTCTAATACATTTTGATCCCTTTTGTTGTACGCTGCCAACATTTAAATTCAATTTATCGTATTGTTTAAAATGCATTGATTATTGAGGTTTTATTTATCATTAAATAATTAATCGAGAGCAGCTACAATTTTCGTTTTTCTTATGAATGCGGATTTTGTGCGTAAATGTTTCACAAGCTGTAATCGTGTTTGTAAAAATAAATTGTCAATTGCGTGATTAATTTTACTTGACAATTTTTTACATTTTTCATTCATACGTTATTGTTTTTTTAGGATATCAGTGAAAATTCGGGCAGAATTCTGTTTTTTTGAGAACGTACAGACTTTGAACTCACTATCGAGAGAAATACGTTTTCATCGAACTATCTGGAGGACTCAAGAATAGTTTTGGCATCGACGATAGTGCGTGATAAAAAGTTCATGACACGAACGTTCGAATATTATTATTAAGATGAGTATGACAATGAAGAGACGTTTCGACTCAATATTTATAACGATATCGTAATAATTTAAAAATATGATCTATATTATTAGTTGTAAATTAATTAACGGGACAGACCTAGTTAGAATTTTCGAAAAATCGATTTTTTTTTTTATTTCATTTTCAAAAAGTAGAATCTCTTACGAACATTTTCCGCCCAGGTAAATGTAAATCGGACCATTATTCGCCGAAATACAAGACTTTGTAGCACGTCGTGTCTGAGCCATAGGTAAGCAGGTAGCGGACTTCAAGTGCGTTTTTCTCGAAACCATGTTTTTGAAGTCGGTGATCACTGTAGCTCGAGAACGGCTTTACCGATCGGGTTGAAATTTATATCACTTCTTCTATACATGGTAGTCCTCCATATGAACGAAGGATTTTTTTTTTGGATAATTATTTTTATTTTTAATAGCAAAAAATGGAACTGATATTTTGGTCAAAAAAACACTTTTGACTTTTAACGGCCGCCATTTTGTGAAAAATGGAAATTTTTCAAAACCCTTCGTTCAACTGGAGCATTATATCATTAACTAAAAATCCCCTCCGTTTTTTTTGTTTCAGATGAGCCGTTGCAGCGTGAGCTTGATCACCGCAAACCGTGTTTTTTTTTGCAGCGTCCTCGGCAATTGACGGTCACCAGCTTATTTCGATATGTATTGCGTTGAAAAAATTGCAACATATACATTACATATGTATCTTTTAAACGGAAGAACTTTTGTTGTGAATTATTTTATCGTTTGACCAAAAAAAAATCGGAAAAAAGGCCTTTTTTTTGACGTTCCAACTAGGTCTGTCCCGTTAATGACTTTTTGAGGACTCATGAGGAGAAAGAAATTCTTAGCATAACTTCGTTTTGACTAGAAAAACTTATACGTGCGAAACAACGATAATGACGATCAAATAAACAAATTTGAGTAATTAGCTCGAAGCGTAATTGAAAAAAATATTTAATTAGAATATTTTTTTGTGATCGCTGAACAGTTTCGAATAATTATTATGTCATCAACGGTGAGTGGAAGATAAAATCGTCACAGGACTTTTCTCTTGAAAATTTTGCGATGTTTGTGGCCTCTAAATAGTGGCCGCGACTTTTGGGACGCCCTTCATATCGAAATATAATTTTACGGATAATTTCAAATATTTGATTGCGAAACCATCGTTAAAGGTCTGTTAACTGATTTTTAATCGTTTATCGATCGTGATAATTTCGCTCAAGAGATTCTCGATGGATACTCGATACATTTGGCACTGTTTTTAATAGTTCTTTGCAACAATGAAATGTTTTTATTTTTTAATCCAACGGAATTTTTATCTAATAGAATCAAACTGTACTCTGATTGAGATCTCGAAGATTGGGTAAATCGCTACCGAGGGTTATGGTGATATTTATGACCGGTTCACCATTACTCGATACCTGATCGCCTTGCTCTTCGAGAATTCGAGTTTTTCTTTCTCTCAAGAAAGCAGGCATTTCGTTGTTTGTCACAGCTACATTATTCGTTCCGTTATCCAGATTTTTGGCTTCTATTACAGAACCATTACTGTTTCGGGGATTGGTTCGAAATTGTGACGATGTGCCATGGTTTTTATCATCGGTAAAATAATTTCTCAGTTGAGAATCAACGATAAGAACTTTCGGATCGAGCTCGAGCCAGTCGGACAGTCTCGTTTTTGAGTTTACACTCGATTTGATACTCGTCTCGCTCCGACCTACGAACAAGCTTAAACGAGAGCCTAAACTCTTCGCGCTCGTGTACAATTTCTCGTGGGAACGTTGCACGACACTCGAGTTTCGAAATTTTTTCACAATCGTCTCTTTCTCGTAATTATGAGGTCTCAGCTGAACGTTGTCGCTCGATTTGCAGATTCTCTTGTCGAATTTACAGCGCCACGATGGTGAGTCTGGATATTCGGTCTCGTCGAAAAATCTCAACATCGGTGAGGTTGATCTATCGTCGAGAGGCTTGCACAATCCTGTGAGCAATTCTGCACCCGTTTGCACCGAAAGTGTTCGCCTTGAAACACTCGATCTTTGATCTGAAATCACATTTTTATTTGCTCTTAGATTATAAAGTTTATAAGATGTCTGAAAAGTTGCAGCGGATATTTCAGAGTGTAAACCTCGAAATTCTGGAGAGAAAAGTTCTTAACTGTTTTTCTCTTCGATGGACCGTTAACGAAATCTCAATTAATCAATTACTGCTATCGAATTTGCAAAAATCTAGTGCAACTTTTTGGACACCCTGTACATTTTTAATATCGGAACGGCAATAGAGCTTATTTTCAATCAATTTTGCGAATGCAGTTCAAGATTAAGGATAATTTTTCTGGTCCGAAAAATCGTGATATTGATTTGAAGATTGGTAACAATTTTTTTTTCTTCGTATGACATTAAGAAGAACAAAGATGCAACAGATGAATCGCTTAAAAAATATTCTTATTTCAACACTGTCGATCAAACAACCTTAACCAAAGCTTAACGATCGTTCTTTTTTTCATTGTTTTATTAATCCCGTACGTGATTACATGTCTTCTCGTTCCTATCGGAGGTCCAAGAGACTATTCAATATCCGTTACAGCTGCGGCAAGGTAATTACTCGAGAGAGATTGCCTGTGCGGGATTTCTGGTATTTGTCGGGTCGGAAAACGGGGTCATGGGAAAAAGGATCAGTAAAAATAGACCAGAGAATTTTATCGGCATGTAGTCCTTTCGGGATTACGTAAATGATCGTCCACTGCAAATGCATCGGGGATTGCAAAATTACAAAAAAAATTGCGTCTCATCACCTGTAATCTCAGAATCCCCCGTGGCCAATCGATAAATCGCTTGTTTTGCTGGTGGTTCCGCGATCGCAGCTGCTACGCGTGCACCGATATGACATCTCATCGATTTGCTGGTTGTAAACAGGGCTCGATTGTTTCTTTCCGACCTCAAAACGATTATATACAGTTTTGGCAGGAACAAAAATACCAAAGTTACCGATGCACTGAGAGTTACGCACATGCACATTGTGACGACCTGTGACAAAAAATTTGAAATATTTTTTGAAAAAACGCAGTAATGAATTCATATCCAAGCAACAGATGTGTCGGAGAGTAAAGTGCTTAAGGACTTTTCTCTTTAGAATTGCGTCCTCTATCAATCCTGTTAATTTACGAGTTCACTTTTGGGACACCCTGTATATTTAATCAAAAAAATCGTCATTATACGCGAATTTGACAGATTTTTTCGCTTTTTCAGAAATCTGTGACTATTTGGTTTCGTTTTTTTGTATATCCGAAATTGAAGTAAAATTTGAAAAAAGTGCTTAAGGACTTTTCTGTTTAGAATTGCGTCCACCATCGATGCTGTAAATTTACGAGTTAACTTTTGGGACACCCTGTATATTGAATTCAAAAAATCGTCATTATATGCGAATTTCACAGATTTTTTCGCTTTTTCAAAAATCTGTGACTATTTGGTTCCGTTTTTTTGTATATCCGAAATTGAAGTAAAATTTGAAAAAAGTGCTTAAGGACTTTTCTGTTTAGAATTGCGTCCACCATCGATGCTGTGAATTTACGAGTTAACTTTTAGGACACCCTGTATATTGAATTCAAAAAATCGTCATTATACGCGAATTTCACGATTTTTTTCGTTTTTTCAGAAATGCGTGACTATTTGGTTCCCTTTTTTGGAATATCTGAACTTGAAATAAAAACGCACCTTGGATTCACTGCCAAAGTAAATCGGTCCGAAAGCGATCCAAATGACGCACGTGGTGTACATGGCGAAACCGATAAACTTCGCCTCATTGAAATTTTCCGGTACGTTGCGGGTTTTAACGGCATATAGTGTGCAAAGAGCGACAAGGAGGCCGTCGAAAGCGAGAGGGGATAAAACGGCTCTGGGCGACGTGGCGCAAGTGAGTACGGAACGATCGCGAGTGGGGTATTCGTAACGAGGCATCGGTGGTTCGATGACGAGCATCGCTGCAGCGATACCAGCTTCGACCATTATTAAGAAACACGTTATGACGACCTGAGGACGATTGAAAATTCATTACAATTTAATTACATAGAAAACTTAAGTATGCAGGTGAAATTAGAAAAAAAAACCTCACCTGAGCAGTTGCTGACATGAACAAAGGTTTTCTTTTGGGAAACCGCTTTTTCGAACCTGCGAGAATCCTCGCGATTCTATTGGTTTTAGTGAAAAGCGAAGCGTACATCATTGCGAAACTAATTCCTGGCATTAGGCGACTCAAGCCGCACGTAATTCGAGTCGGTTCAGCCAAAATTGGGAATACCTAAGTAAAATGTGAAATAAAACGACGATATAAAAGTGGCGACCATAAAAAAAAAAATATTTAGGCTCTTTTCACGTGTTTTGCATATCACAAAGAAACGCTACGTGAAGATGCAACTTGCATATGCACGTGTATAAAGTTGACTTGAGGAGATGAGAAAAAAAGGTCAGACTTACGGTTATGTGAGCAAGAGTCATTCCAGCTAGTATGAGGTAGCTGAGCTCACGGGTGCTCGCTTTAACGACCGGAGTGTCGTTGTGCCGAATGAAGATGTGACACGTGACGAAGGTTGCCATGAGACCCATTGCACTGAAGGACATTGCGACCACGGCCTCCGCGTCGCCCCAGGTTATGTGCTCCACCAAAATAACGTCGCATTCTGTGAAAGCAAAATAAGTCCATGTTTGTATACATTTACACGTGTATATACAGGGTGCGTTCGAGTTCGAATTCGAAATTTGCAAGGTACAAAGATCTCGCAGATCTAAAGAGAAAAGTCTTTGGTCATTTGTCTCTCCGATGCACCGTTGCTGAAATTTTGACGATCCAGCGTATTGATTGTCACTAATTAAGGCCTTACATACGTCCAGAATTATCAAAAAATCGATTTTTTTTACAGATTACTATTCTCTATAGTTTTAGGCGTATTTCTGTGTAAGTCGATTGTACAAATTCCCCATAGATCGAAAGTTATTATAGAAAACGTGACTGCCCAACGCAGTCACGTTGGGCAGTCACGAAACTTTAAATGCATTTTTCTCAAAACTACTTTTTCTGGCACGGTCTGCATGATAACTCATACAGTTTTTAATATTTTTTTATGCTTTTTTTTTTTTAATATTCGAAATTGTTCTCTCTATAGTCTGTCGAGTCGGATTTTTGATGTTGTGATTAAAAAATGTTATAAACATAATTAAAGTGTGACATTTATGACACAAAATGCACACTTTTTTTTAAACTGCCGTAAATTGCCAAAATTTATCGAATTTCAAAAATCCGACTCGGCAGACTATAACTACAACTTTATTTTACAAGAATTTTTTTACGTTTTGCAGATCCATCAGCATTTCAAGAAGAAATGATGCAGACAGTGGAGCAACTTTTTTTTCATAGTGCTTCGGGAAACGTGATTTTTTATGTTGTAATTTTTGAAAAAAAAAATGAAATAAATTTTTTTTATAAAGTTTAAATACTAATAAACAATGTGTAAAAATTATTTTTATTAATTTCTATTGCTATCTCTTCTAAAAACAGTTTTTCTTTTAGCGCGTTTTAGGCGCTGCTGGACGTATGTAAACCCTTAATCGAGATCGCAGCAACTAATCATCGGAGAGAAAAAGGGTCGAAGATTTTCCTCTTTGAAATTTCAAAATCTGTTCACGGAGTAAATTTCACATGCAAATTTCGGGACACCCTGGACATTCAGTAATCTTTCCTTTATAGAACTCTAAGGAACATTTTTCCGTATATTCCTACTCTTTTTTCCGTTTACTTTCTCGTAAAGGAGGAAGTTTTGTTTTTTCTCCTCTTTTCTTCGCTATCTTTTGTTGCAGCTGCAACAATCAAGAGGGGCTATTCTACCGAGATTCAAGTCTTTTGCCGTGGCTAGCCGCTCGTAAAGGGTTTCCCACAGGAAAAGTTAAACACCGCATGAAATACTTTGATGAAAGGAAAGAGGTCTCGTATCGTTGACTCGTTCAAACCACTTGTGATTTTATAGACGAGGGGAATTTTTTGTTATATCCCCATCTTTTCTATTGATAAGAATTCGGCAAACTTTTTGGAAAAGAATTTCTTTATCGTTATATCTCAATTTTTGGAACATTTGTAATAAAGTATTCAAGAAAAAAATGTATCTTAAGGCCTAATTTTTCAATGATGCAATAATATTGTTCTCTTGTTGACTAACTCGTTTTATTGGCATTGGGTTTTTGTCCAGCTGGACAAGGAACGCAGGCAGTTTGTTCCTCATTGACGATCTCATGATAATCACACGGAACGCAAGCCCAGCAACATTTTTTTTCCTGTCCTCCAGTCTTGAAGTTCTACAAATAAAAAAAAGAAAAAAAAACAGATATAAGTAAATTAAAAAACGTGCCCATTTTGGTAAAGTTAATTTTTTCCATGATTATAATGTAAACGAAATACAGTGATATTTCCACAATTTTCAAGTCGCCCTCGTGAATGATGTAAAAAAACCTGATGGCGATTCTCTAGCCACAAATCCCTCGAAACATACGGCTATATTCAGCACTTATATTTTTATATAGAGACCAATTTAAAAAAACTGGACGAAGATATAATTTTTGGCTATCCATGCGTGCGTGTGGGTTTGAGGTCCATCGATCTCGAACGCTTGACCGATGGAACGTCTCCCTAACGTCATGTAATTTCTGGTCCGAGCTTACACGTGGACTGGTATAAATTTCATCGTTTTATTGCTCTCGAGTGTCTCCTTTTATTTGTTTTATTGCTGTCCCATATACAATTGGCAATAAACATAATAATTGATCCTTCATAAATATTTTTCGAAAGATAAATTGATTAACTTACAAGAGTCGTTAAGGTCCGGATGAATTATGACGGTGGAAAAATAATATACATAAAAAGAAGAAAAAATGAATATTTTTATTGATTTCTTTTCTTCATTTCTCCACTGATATAATCCCATAAATCCTATAAATATATAAATAAATATATAAATATATAAATAAATAAATAATATAATAAATAAATAAATAAATAAATAATATAATAAATAAATAAATAATATAAATATAAATAAATATATAAATATATAAATAAATAAATATATAAATAAATGATAAAATCCCATAAAAATAATAGATAATAGCACACTAAAAAATTCGTAAATTTGCCATTTTTTGTTAGAAACAAAAAATATGTAAAACCAATTTTTATGGGACGTCCTGTATCCCGAAACTAGAACCGTGGTTCAAATTCGCACGAATCCCACCATGTGTTTGACAACTAAACAAGCAGTATACAAAAGATATATAAATAGACACCCACGTTGTGTTCAATGTGTTTTACGTTGATGACTGGCGGACTTAAATAAGCGCGGGACTAACTTCCCCGTTCTTAATGGTTTCACGACTACAAAATAAATGTCCAACGTTTTGAGAGACGAGAGTCCATTCAGAAGATTTTTTGATGCTGCTCGAGATATCTCTCAACCATGTATTTTATTGTTAATTGTTAAAAATGTTGTGCGTTAAATCGTGATTGGATCGTGAGTTAAAAAAAGCTGTGCAAGTGCTGCAGCAAATGTTTCTTTTTGCCACACGTTTTTTCGATGTAACGAAAATTATAATAGTATGATAAAGAATTATCAATCGGTGAAAGTAGGTCAACGCGATCTTTTTGCAGATCTAGCTCGTAGATAAGATCACAATATATATATATACACATACATTATTTAGCATAGATATACAGTACGTATGTTTGAATAATAAAGAAAAAAATCTATTGAAAACGGTTTCGAGTTCCCGACAGATCTCCGTTTGAATATCAAACCCAGTCTCGTCTGGTTGCTTTTTGTGAAATCATGCGATTGGACAAGTGCATAAAAGAGTTCTTGAACTCGCCGTTGGCTTTTGCCATTGCAAGCACAGGTAGAGATACAATCGATCAGCGTCTCCCTCGCTCTCGTGTTCGAGGCATTTTTTTATAAATAACATACAGAGTGTGCTGAAAAGTCGTTTTAATATTTGGAAGCCAGATAAATAGCGAAATTTCGAAACGAAAAGTACTCATCAGTCACTTTTGTCAACGATCCACTGTATCCCAGAGAAAAACGAATGAACGTTATCCAATCTGGTGCGCGGAAGCTTGAGCATGAAGTAGGGAAAAAGTGCTGCCCACCGATTCGTAGCGCAGCGAATTTACTATTTCCGATCAATTAATATCTCACTAATGGCGCATCAGAGAGATCAATTTCCAAAGACTTTTATCTTTATAATTTTAAAATCTAAAGAACTTCCGTAGGCTGTAAGTATTTTGGGATATCCCGTACAAGAAGTAGGCCGTCGTATTCCTGTGCTCGGCGAGGAACTTCGGAACGATCGTTCACCAATTTCTCATCAATTCTATTCTGATGTGCACCAAAAGTATTCACGATATATAAATATATATATATATATATATACCGATAAATATAACACGAGAGTCCACACGAAATGTGATACACGTGTGGTGGGAAAATACATCCAGCCTCCATGTGAGAAATTGAAATAGAAAAATTTTTTTTAAAAAATCAAAACGTATTCGACAATTAGAGTGAGAAGAACGAAAAATAAAAATGGGAAAGCAAAAAATATACATGAAAACTCTGATTGTTCGCATTGTTCGGTTTGCTGCTGCATTACGTTCCCAGTTTCGATCAATTCTGCTGAATGGTATCGCATATCGATATTTCACATGTATATACCCGTGTATACCACACATGTACGTGTTAGGAGAAGTAGAATTCGCTGATGGTGCCCCATCTTCGAATTTCGATAACTCCAGCCGAAACAATAGTGAATGTCTGTTGAAGCAATTCTGTGAGTGTACGTTGATGATTCATTGATTGACCCTGAATGAGACAAAGCCGATGCCGATAATATTCAGCACTACATACAGTGGCGTGCAAAAGTTTCGGGCCACCCTATTTTTTATGCATATTGAACAGAAATATGGTGGTGGGAGAAAAACAAACGAGTAATGATAACATGTAATCACTTATAATTAGAAACAATAGATTGTATACATTGATATCGATCTTAAATCATTAATTGTTCAACAATTTGTTATGACTGGCTGTGCAAAAGTATTGGGCCGCGTACTTTTGGGTATGCAAAAAATAACAAAAAACTTGAAAAATAAGGAAGCATGTTTTGGTCTTCTCCACTCGACTCAGTACTTTGTTGCCATGCCCTTAGCAGCGATGACTGCAGCGCACCGACGAGGCATAGACCCAATTAGTTGTTTGATTCGTTCTTGTGGCAATTTTTCCCACTCACTTCGCAAATGGTTCCACAATTCCGTTTTGTTCGAGTAATTTTTCGTTCCAACACGATGCTTGAGGTCTTGCCACAGGTGTTCAATAGGATTTTATTCCGGTGACTGCGATGGCCAGTCAAGAAGGCGGACTTTCCGGCTTTGAAGAAAATTTTTAACAAGACGCGAAGCGTGTTTCGGATCATTATCGTGTTGAAAAACCCAACCACGTGGCAAATTTTTCGTTGCAAATGGGAGCATATGATCTTGTAGTATGTCCCTGTACATTGCAGCGTCCATATTGCCATGAATTTCCACCAGCGGAGCTTCGTTATCATCAGAAAATGCTCCCCAAACTTTAATGTTTCCGCCACTGTGTTTTACGGTAGGAATTTGTTACCTTACATTGTATCTGGTACCTGTTGGACGTCTTACGTACTTCCGAATAATTAAAATTTCGATTCATGGGAAAAAAGTACTTTCCGCCAATCTGATACCGTCTAGCGTTGATATTTTTTCGCAAAGTCCAATCTAGCTTTCTTATTCTTTTTGCTAATCAATGGTTTTTTTACACCAACACGTCGAATCAGCCCCGCAGCTTTGAGACGTCGAGACATCGTACTCCGACTAACATCAGCTAGATTTTCACTTCGCAATTCCCGGAAAACGTCTGCAGCACTTTTTCGTGGATCTACAATGCATTTCCTTTTTATAATTTTGTCGATGCGATTCTAAGTTTTTCGCGGTCTACCGCTCCGATTTTTGTCACACAGTGAGTCTATTAATTTATATTTAGTAATAATACGATTAACGGTACTTGTGCCAATAGATAAAGTCTCCGCAACATTACGAGAACTTTTTCCTTCTAACGAAAGTTTCAACACGATTTCACGAAGCTGAATATTCGTGTGTTTTGGCATTGTGGCAGAAAGGAGATTGATTTTCCATTGTAGGACATGTTTTGAAACTAATGAGGAAAAAAATGTAAACAAACCGTGCGTACGAAGCCGCGGCGATATAGTGGCCCGATACTTTTGTAAACCGACCAAAGTCATTCCACGTAGTACACGAAAAATACGCCATAATTAAATATAATATACGACGTTGTTACCTTCATTCTAACTCTCTTGAATATTTTGAACAATGAACGAGTGGAGAAATAAAATATTTTATCAATTAAGTGGAAAAAATAGCGTGGCCCCAAACTTTTGCACGCCACTGTATGTACACACATTATAATACATATGTAGTGTGAAGTCTGAGATTGTGGCGTCGTGTATTCGACCTCCAAGTCCATTATAAAAATTGGGTCATACAATTATCAGTCGATCTCATCGTTATGTTGGATAATTTCCGATATTGTTTTCCATTTGATTTTAATGATTACGGAAAATTTATTTTTACTTATTTTTTTATCGTGTATTAATTCATTTTTTTTGATTTGTGCAAAATAAAATAGTAGGTTAATGTACAAAGGTTATTTGTCAGAAGGGAATCAGATAAATATTTACAATCGCGGCTTCCGCTCAAAAAAAAAACCGCTCCAAATTTCTTTTTAACTATTCTTACGAATAAAAAATGATGTAACAAATAATTTTAGAGGGGAGCGAGAAGGAGGAGCGATGATTGTTTTTATCAAAATTTTTTTTTAATCCTTTTATTTTTTTATTTTATATTTTTCAATCGCTGTCACTATTGTCATCGTCATTGATTGTTTGAAAAAAAATCCTTTATCGCAATAAGCAAAGTGTGAAGGCGTTCGGAGTGATTCGGGAAATATCAGCGGTATAAAAATTCCGCTATGTATTCGCTCATGAAATATTTTCGACGCCCGTATTTTGGTATTGTAGAACAGAAGGTTCGAACTACCCTAGGTTTGAAATAGTATTTCCATGCATTTAAGCTCTCTACCGCCCTAGGTTTGAACCACCCTAGGTCTCAAATAGGATTTCCATGTATTTATTGTCTTTAACCACCTTAGGTTTCAACCACCATAAGTTTGAATACTATATGGTTTGAAACCATATATAATTCAAACCTTACACAATTCAAACTTAGGGTGGTTCAAACCTAAGGTGGTAAAGACCTTAAATACGTAGAAATACTATTTCAAACCTAGGATACTTCAAACCTAAGGTGGTAGAGATCGTAAATACATGGAAATACTATTTAAAATGTAGAATAGTTCAAGCCTAAGGTGGTTAAGACAGTAAATACATGGAAATACTATTTCAAACGTAGGATAATTCAAACCTAAGGTGGTTAAGACAGTAAATACATGGAAATATACTTGGAAATTACTTCTTACTACTTGTAATTGTTTTTATTGTGCATGTGCGTGTGCGTGTGTGTGTGCTTCTTGGTACCCACTCACCACCTGTTATACCTAATATCTGTACTATTCAATATTGCCACTCTTTTTATTGATTTTTTGACATTTCATGGCTTCTCCCTTCTTAATATTAGATGGGATACCATTATTTGATGATAAAAAATGTTAAAAAAAATGTTGGAGCAGTTTTGAGAGGAAGGCGTGATTGTAAATATTTACCGGGAATCATTTTCAAAGTGATGAAATTATTTCAACTCAGGTGAGATTAGAAATGAAATTTTCCGGAGTTTGAGAGGAGAATTTGTTTTTCGTCATTTTGTGGGTTCCTGATTTAATTAATTTCCTGAAGATTGACAGATGAGGATCTTCTATGTAGCGATATAAATTTGCGAACTGATTTAATGGGACGTATAATAATAAGGTCAATGTAGAAGATGAGGAAGGGCATTCAGAGTAATTACCTTGTAGTGACCAGGTTGACACGGCTTCGAGCAAACACTCGTTACGAGTTGTGTGGTCCTTAGCCACGACAGAGGACTCGCCGAGAACGTAAGAGTTCCATTGTTCCAGTCACCAATCTGTACGTAACCGTAACTACCATTTATCATCTGTTGAAAATTTAGGATCTCGTATCTGCGGAATTAAACACTGTTGTGAATAAATAATAATTTATCGCTGAAAGGGCAAATCAAGTCATTATTTTTTTTTTAGGCTTCTCGAATTTATAGGGTTTGAAATTTGCAATTTTGCGGTTAAAATTTCTATATTATTTTTCATCGTTTTTATTAGAGATAATATGAATTTTATTTTGTTATATGAAATTTTATTCATTGTCTGTTATTTTTATATTCCCTTCGAAATTTTACAAGTAAGCATACGCACCGACCTGCCCGGTGGATCACCTCGGCGATCAAACTCCACTTCCTCCTCTCCAAATGTGAACGATATATTCATCAGATGATTCTGCGTCCGATAATTAATTCAGGTACAGTCCAATTTATAGTTTTCATTTTTTTTCTTGAGACGACAATAATTTGGTACTCGAGAAAATCGAAATAATTGATTAAAAAAAAAAAAAAACAAGACATCGGGTTCATTCACATTTTCTTTCAAGTTTTATTTTATTTTGATTAATTCGCATCAAAAAAATACTTAAGAATTTTTAATATCATCTGAGAATTTCATTTCATTTTTATTTTTCCATTTTATTCAGTTTTCGTTCAATTGCAGTTAATACGTTTAAGAGAAAAAGGAAAATAAGTATTTCGGAATTGAATTCTTGAAATTGTAATTACCTTGAAAAGAGTTCCATTGAAAGGGTACATTTCCTTGCAAACGCCATAATAACCACGACCACATATTTCTTCAAGCATACTGTGAAGCCCGTGGGCCATAGCCCAAAATGATTTCATTACGAAACTCATTTTCGGATCTTGTTTGTATTTTTCCGACAATTTTTCCGTACCTTCAAAAACGAGAACAAGTCCAGAATAAAAATGAGACATTATTTATTGAAAATTTATAATCGCAATTAATTAAAAATCGTTAATAATAATGGAGAAAAATAACAATAAAAATAATGTGTAATTTTTATAAAATTCAAAAACAGTGTCGTAATATTTGTTTGACTGCATTAGTCAATCGATCAATAAATATTATTTTTTTGAATTCATAATTTTATCATCCATAAAATAAACAAAATAATCAAGTACATTGGCTTTTGTGTGCCTATTCGTACAATGTAAAAGTTTCGACATAATGCGAAGCTCCTCTGGCTAAATTCAAGCGTTGAGCTTGATTCTGCGCACAAAAGAAATACTTTTGAATAAAAGTTCTCGGTGGAGAAGAAAGCTTTTGACGTTTCACTGGATAATTGAAGAGCTTAAATTCAGCAGTGGCTCCTGAAGGTTGAACGTCTGCTCAATTTCCTCGTGAATTATCGTAAAGCTCCTGTACGACGAGAATTTATAAGGTGAGCACGGTAGTGAACTGGAAAAGCTTGTAAATCCTCGTTTCAAAGATATTTCTAAATATGCTCAAGAGGTTGCCAAAACAGGATTTCAACCTGTTGGGACATAACTCATGGACTGTCGTATGGGTAATGAAATAATCCTCAGAGAATCTCGTGAGCGAAAAAATGTAATTAGACGCGAGCCGGATGGAAAAAAAAATATATCGCGTCCGAAAAATTTCGCGACAAATTTACAAGGATCATTAAGTAGTCAATATCTCGAAAAGGCTGCGCCGAAAAGAAAAATGGCCAAGTGCTTCTATTTTCAAAAATTTGAGATCTAACTACCATGCAAATTCTATAATGACTTTTAGGACACCCATGTGCGGAAGCAACGGACGAGTAGTCAAATTACCGTGATTGGAAAGTTTTTTTCGAACGCACAAAACCGACAGCGCGTTTCTCAGTTTCGCTTACTCATTTCCGAGTACTGAATTTTCGATTGTCAGCCAGATGAAGTGGGCCAGGTTTGTACGCGTTTTACGCAGAGAGTGAAACGAGGCTAGTACGCGAAACAGTAATCTCGTCATATACATATATCTTCATGGGAAATCGATTTGCGAGAAATAAGCCAAAAAAAAAAGTTATCGGAAAAAATGAAAAATTGATACGTCGCATAGAATATCAGTTTGGAGAAAAAAAAAGTAAAGAATATAGGTCTAAAATGTATAAAATTGTACAAAAAAAATCCATCATTAATTTAGTGAAAACTCAGTGGAAAATAAAAATAAAAAACACAGTTTCTCCGCAACAATCTCTGTTGTACAAACTTCTGTAATCTCGTTGTTTATACAATCGATCAATTCCGATATGCAACTTGTTTATGTACTCGTTGTAAAAGAAGAACGAGTGAATTAAAAGATTACAAGCTTAATAGAGAATTCTAAATGCTTGTTTATGTATCTGATAAAAAAGACGAACGAGCAGATAAAAAAAATACAAGCTTAATGGAAAATTGCAAATTTAATAGGAAAAAAACATTAAGAGAGAATATACTAAAGCTGTTGAAATTCTGTTGTTCAATGGGCTTTTAATTGAGGTTTTCGTAAAACTTTGTACGTATGGGTTATCAGTCTACGCTCAGTAAACCAAGTTTTAATAAGTTCGTTCTTAATTAATACTTTTGAAAAGATCGTTGGGGGACGTCGTTTTATTTTATTTTTTAAATGCGAAATGGTTCTTTAATGATGGCTCAATATAATGAAAAGGTGTTGAGAGAAATGAGATATCAGTATTCCCGCTTATACTACAATAGTCCTATGACCTGAATATATTTATACACATATATGCAGTACCGTTTCGAATACGACAATGTCCCAACCGAAGCCAGAAATTGATTCAGGCGTAATCTGAATCTCGCCTCGTGTTTTGATATGTGTGCAAGAGAGAGAGAGAGAGTCAGAGAGAGAGAGAGAGAGAGAGAGAGAGAGAGAGGGAGGGAGAGGGAGAGGGAGAGGGAGAGGGAGAGATAGAGAGAGCGAGAGAGAGAAAGAGAGAGAAATAATATATAAAGGCTGATTCAGGTAAAACCTATAAAACAGGCATAATCATTTTTAGTATAAATTATACTGATTATTACTAGCATCAATTGATTTATTAATTATAATTTTTTCATTGATCCTAATTCATTTGTAGAATACTGCCGATTATTTTTCCTTTGGAATAGTTATTAAGGTGTTATATCTAGTTATTTGGGTTGAAAAAATGGAATTTTTTTTTTTTTTGCATTTTCTCAAAGTACATCATCTTAAGAATGTTTTCTCAAAATATTATAAGGATCTGAGCACTAGAACGAATATATTTACGCGCGCTACCTGAGAGTGCGAGTCTCCGAGCGCAGCGATCGACGACTTTAAACGCGATTATCTCGGAATAATGTTTTTTAACAAGTGCTGTTGCGGTGAGCATGATTTCTCGAAAGCAATTTAATCGATCGATTTGAATCTTTCACGAGCTTGTTTCTAATTATAATTACTTGTTTGTGAACAAAGGAATTTTCATTTGGACCAAAATTTATATTTTTTTGGGTCAAAAAACCTAATTTTTGGAACTCCAAAAATTAAACTTTTCGGAAAATTCGACATTTTTTTTTTAATCAAAATTTCGCTAAACCCTTCGTTCACGAAGAGCGTATAGTGTTATACTAACAAAATATTTTTGGTTTTTTTATTTCAAATGAGCCGTTCCAGAAATATCATGAATATCACCGCGAGTGATGTTCAAAAAAAAGTGTTTTAAGACAACGGCCATATTTCCTCCAGTAATGAACATTTTTTCATAAAAAAATTTATATAAGTACCTCAAAATATGTAGTAATTGATACGGTACAGTGTATTTTAATAAAATGATGTTAACATGGCTAAAAAAAATCATGAAAATCTATTAATTTCCCGAGCACAACTAGATATAACCCCTTAAACATGTTTTTTTTTTAAATTATTGAAAAAGTAATTTCAGCATACATTAAAATTATATTGTGTAATTATATTGCGTAATAATGATGTAAAAAATAAATTTAGATTGTAACGGATATACGTCACTTACCCGTGCATATCTTTCGAGTGTCCGGTGTTTCGGTCGTAGAAACGGTTCGATGACTGATTTTTTTGTCAGTCTTCACGTCGTTCGCTCTCTCCACATCCTCGTCCGTTTCGTCATCGGGGCTCGCGGTTTTCGGCATAACGCAATTAAATTTGTACTGCCAGAATTCGACGAACCATGGATTTCTCGTGTTGTTGAACGGATTTAGAGAAAAATAGTGGTCGTCGAATTCGTTGATGTAAGGAGAGTAAATTCTTATAGAAAGACTTCCCCGTGCCTCATTCTCGAGATTCTCGACTACGTCGTCTCGATCGGCCCAACCGTCACTGATCAAAGAAAATTCAGTTGCTTTTACATAGAGTAGCCGAAACGTCACGATCAATATTTCGAGGACAGTGAGAGAACGAGATTCTGAAGCGAAAAATTCCGAGCCATTCTTCTCTTAGATACACCGTTAATGAGATATTTATTAATTAGTTATATCCAATAATTCAATGCACTGATAAGAAGAATGGGCGTGACAAACGTAAAATCTAACCATTGCGGCTGGAATTCACTGAAAACCGAATTTTGTTGAACTATTGAAATATTTTGTTGGACGTATTCAACAAAATTATTTCGTCCAAGCAACAAAATTTCTAATGTTACAACAAAACTTCGTTACACTGAAAAGAAACTTTGTTGAAACGACAAAAATTTTTTTGCCTGGATGAAATAATTTTGTTGAATACGTCTAACAAAATATTTCAATATTTCAACAAAATTCGGTTTTCAGTGAATGGCTGTGTCGTAGTTGCCCACTCCACGTTAACTTGTTTGTGCACTGTACTGACTATTATTAATTATTTAATATAACATGAACGAAGTAGTAGATAGAAAAGTGGCTCGGGATTTTCCCCTTCAAAATTTCATGTCGTACCGAACAGTGTCGTTAACTGATGCGACTTTCCCGACACCACATATATGGATGATTCGTTACAGATGATTCGTTACAGTATACATTCGGTTTTCGAAATTTTCGTCTCAAGGTATGGCAGGATTCATTCGCGATTCGTTACAGGATGAAAAATATTAAGGGGCCAGTCCACTTTGAAAATTTCAAAAAATCGATTTTTTATTTACTGTTTTCGAAAGTACATACATTCAGAAATATTGTGTCAAAATCTTATGAAAATCCGAGCTCTCTAAGTATTTTTTTTTTTACCTGGACGGCAGGACCTCATTTCGTCTACCTGAGCGTATAAACTTCAAACGCGTTTTTCTCGAAACAACGTTTTCAAAATCTAGCTCCATCGTATCTCTAAAACTAATAAACCGATTCTCTTGAAATTTGAACCACATATTGTAAACATGATTCGCAACAAGATGACCCTCGATGGTTTTAAAATTTTGATTTTTGCTCTTTTTTTTGTGAAAAACTGCGAAAAAAACGCGTTTTTTTACTTTTTTCGTTTTTCATCTGCCATTTTTTTATTTTTTGATAAACCTTTATATCCGAGGGTCATTTTGTAGCTGGTGTCATACTGAATCTAATGGACTTTGATTTTTTTGTTTCAGACAAGCCGTTGCCGAGTTGTGATGGAGCTACCTAGCCCACCTATTTTTGAGGCGTTACATTAAACTATAGTTTTTGTACTTAAAAATGAATAAAAATGAATTAAATTTTTTTTTTAATGTATTTCAAAACTTTATTTATCAAGCCCAACAACTTTTATATTCATATCTTTTATAAAATCCTCAAAAAAAAATCGCGAAAATAGCCTTTTTTTCGTGGCTCCAAAGTGGACTGGCCCCTTAAAAATTATTTTTTATAAACATATTTTTTAATATATCAATGATAAGCTTGCGAGTTCCCATCGTTTTTATACATAATAAATCGTACCAATAATAAGCAGGATGTTTTCTTAAGAAGTCGAACTGTAAGTGAATCATTTCGTTCAGCCGGAGCTCGAAAATCGATTTCCTCAACTTCCACATTTTTCGCGTCCGATAAAAACGAAAAAAAAATACTCGATCTTTCTGCTCCACGTAATCTTTATCAGACTCTGCTTATTTCATATTGAAACGTCTGAGATCGAGAAAAAAAAGAGCCTTTCAGAAGCTTTGAGAAAGCGACTTCGGGGATGGGAAATTGGTAAACGCAAATGCGACCGCAATTACTGAGAGTTCCGTAATTGGGCCGAAAGGAATGAAGTAGAGTAAAATTTGCAGTCCGACTAGGGTTCTTCGCCACTGACTTCCGTTCGGTAACTAACTTCCGTTCTTTCGACGAGAATTTCACTCCCTTTTTCTTTTCTGCTTCCGGAAACAGCAAATCTCTTAATATGGCAAATATGTCAGGCCATATAGATAAATATATCGAAAGTCATCGTAATAAATGATAAATGAAAATTCAAATAAATATTTAAAAAAAAATGTTGGATTGTAATCATTTCTACAAATAATATTTTACCAATTGAAAAATTCTCACATTTTTTATTTTATTTACCACAGTCGTTAAATTACCTGCCAATGAAAACGAATCTTCCGGTTAAATTGAGTCTTTTGGTGGCTCCGAGAAGTCCTCGCATCGTCATGCCCTCGCAAAAACACACAACGACATTCGCGAAACGATCTTGGTCGAGATTAGTCAAGACACCATCGAATACCGATTCTTCAGCAGTTGACAGAACTGCATCTTCCCTCGCGACACAAACGCCATTTCTCTCAGCGAGTTCTCGAAAAGCCTGCATTCCACTTTGTCCGTAATTTTCTGTAGAAAAAATAATCGTTTAAAAAAAACTTATACAAACTTTGACGTTATCGTACAAAAGAGTTTCCTATTTCTGCCCCTCGAGCCTCGAAGATGAGAGTCTAGGGGATATCCAATGAGTTTTTAACGAGTCGATGTGAATATTAAGATGAGAAGGTAAAAAAAAAAAACAAAGTTTGCGATGAAGTGGCATAATTTTTCATTCAGAAAATCTAAATATAAATGAAGTTAGTTATTAGATAATAAATTCAAATCAGTTGATATTTGTCATTTATTTAACATTTAAAAAAATACTGTAAACATTTAAGGTGTATAAACTCCTTTGAATTAATGATTTTAATTGCCTAAAATGGCGACATACGAGCTGTATTCGATATCCGAGGGATTTCTGTAACAGAACATTTATCAATTAATAATCTGTGTATTCAGCATATTCTGTCTCCAATCTGCGTTACTTGACCTGGGGGACCATCAAGAGCGATCACTGTCCGGTAAATTAATCGAATTGATTACCAGTTGAGATTCTTGATGACAGGAATCCCACTCGGATTTTAGTAGTTCCCATTGAAGCAGCAACGGGAATTAAGGGCCTAGGAATGTTCGTTTGGGTATTGTTACAGCAAAAACTGTTATTCGATCAAAATTGCGGTGCTTTGAGCTACAAGAAAAATATGAAAAAAACATTCATGCTGAAGATATTAAATACTTATTATTTTAAACCAATGAATATTTATTTTTGATAATTATTATGCCAAACAAATTATTTTTAGTCGAGAATATCTTATCATCTGGTTACAATGCAATGATTAATTAACTGCCAGTCGCGCTATAATTAATAAAAATTTAATTGCAGTGAATTGAACACCGAGACTACCACTGTACGAATGAAATTGACATATATATATGCGTTAAACGTATGGTTCTGCTGATTCCAAAATGGAATTCCGATTGGTCATTCATCTAGTGACTAGAGAGTAGGCGGTTAGTATTGCTTCACAATACAGTACGTATAGTTAGGAGATAAACGTAATAGGAGTGGAATTTGACGCAGCTATAAATCCCTCCGCGTTGTGTGCACACTGCGATAGACGGATTTGCCGATCGCATTTGTTCTTTGAACAAAACAATCAAGTGCAGTCAAATTTTCGACCTGTATCAACGTCAAATTAGAATTTATAGATAATTAATAAAACCATGATTGACACTGTGTTTATTGTGATTTTATCATTGAATCACAAACAGAGTCTGAGCATTCCTCGATGGTCGCATAACAATATATCCCGGGATAAAATATCCGAGTCAAAATATCCTGAATCAAAATAGGTAAATATTCAGAAGAGCCACTTTTCAAACAAACAAACAAACAAACAATTTTATTGATTTTTACCAAAATTTTATTGTTTTTTTTACAAAAGCTTATTAATTTTTTACAAAATCACGATATGACAGCAGAGCAAATAGTGTTCAGAGTGTGGCAAATTGGCAAGTTTGTCAAAACATAAAAAATTTTGGAGATGCCAAAAGAAAGAATTGTAAAAGATGAGATACCAAGAGAGATAAAAAACAAAAAACATAAAAAAATGTCGAAACATAAAAATATAAAGTTCGTTTTGAAAATGAATACACAGCATACGCTGTGAATTTGTTTTGAAAATAAATCTGTAGAATTGTCAATACATATATTTTGAAATTCAAAGCATATCTGTGAATTTGTTTGGGCATAAATATTGAAATGAAAATTGTGTATATATACATATATTCATGTTATAATGATGCCTATAATGCCTGAAAACTGGAAAAATGCTAAAATTGAATAATTGGTTTTTTGCTAAAAAAAACCAAGTTCTATGAAAAAATTTCAAGCTCCCTCGACGGATTATCATTATTAGACATGCCTATTAACTAATAGAAAAGAAAAAAAAATTCTATCACCATTTTTCGGAAAAGTTGCTTTTCTGAATATTTACCGTCAAAATATCTCAGAGACATAATATCCTGGAACAAAATATCCTAGCCACATAATATCCTCAGGACAAAATATTCTAGCGACTTATTATCAGAGGATAAAATATCCTATTTCATCCTGAAATATTGAAACATGAATACATAATATACATGTATTCGCTTACTTACAGGTGTCACTGTATAGGTACTACATACAAATGTTTTTACATACTTATATCTATGTCTAGAGGTACATTCCACGATAATTTTATATATAAAAGGGTGCTTTCCAAGACTTTTTTGCATTAAAGGACTGTTCTGGAAAAAAATGATGTTTTAAACAATTGTTTTTGTGTTAACTATGCTCTGACCAAGTGTAAATAGTAGTTTTCAGGTTTGGGGAGGATTTATTTAACGGGGTCCCCTCGCGTGACGGCCGGGTTTTTTTTAGCTTATTTTGGGATTTTTTTTTTGACGAACAATAAAAATATAAACATTTGAACTTTTTACTATATATTTATTGATATTTCAACAGTAAGTCAAAATATTTTCAGACCAGAATCTTCATCACAATGTGTGTTGCACCACTCCAAAGACACCCATGTCGAAAAAAAGTTTATCGACTTTCTCTATGATTCCGCCTGATTGGCTGATCTGAAATCAAAAAACCAAACGGCATTTTAATCTGTGAAGCTATGGCTATCGAATGAACTAGAATCATTCAAAAATATTGAAAATTGAATAATTGACATGTTTTTGAAAAATGATTTTCAAATTTCATGATTTTTCGATTATTTTGTTATAAAAAAAAAATGGCTCGGAATTTTTGCATTATTTTAGTTTAATCGATGACTATACATGTACTGAATCTATCATTAAGGCCTTACATACGTCCAGAATTTTCAAAAAATCGATTTTTTTTTACAGATTATTATTCTCTATAGTTTTAGGCGTATTTCTGTGTAAGTCGATTGTACAAATTCCCCATAGATCGAAAGTTATTATCGAAAACGTGACTGCCCAACGAGAGTCTGATGCGCGCAGGTAGATGTCTCGAGCGAAACGCACTTGAAACTTTAAATGCATTTTTCTCAAAACTACTTTTTCTGGCACGGTCTGCATGATAACTCATACAGTTTTTAATATTTTTTATGCTTTTTTTTTTTAATATTCGAAATTGTTTTCTCTATAGTCTGTCAAGTCGGATTTTTGATGTTGTGATTAAAAAATTTTATAAACATAATTAAAATGTGACATTTATGACACAAAATGCACACTTTTTTTAAACTGCCGTAAATTGCCAAAATTTTTCGAATTTCAAAAATCCGGCTCGACAGACTATAACTACAACTTTATTTTACAAGAATTTTTTTACGTTTTGCAGATCCATCAGCATTTCAAGAAGAAATGATGCAGACCGTGGAGCAACTTTTTTTTCATAGTACTTCGGGAAACGTAATTTTTTATGTTGTAATTTTTGAAAAAAAAAATGAAATAAATTTTTTTATAAAATTTAAATACTAATAAACAATGTGTAAAAATTATTTTTATTAATTTCTATTGCTATCTCTTCTAAAAACAGTTTTTCTTTTAGCGCATTTTAGGCGCTGCTGGACGTATGTAAGGCGTTAAAATTTCAAAGCAATCGGTCAAACCTTTTTTGAGATATCGTAGAGGCCAGTTATAAAAATGCAGTTTTAAGAAAAACGCGTTTAAAAGTTCAAATACGATTTAAAGTATGAAATTTTTACTCACCATTAATCTGCTATGCCTGATCCATAGAGAATTCCTTCTTCTTCCTCTTGGAAGTCCCTTAAAGCTGTTTGCTCTGCTCTTGCTTCAATCCTGGCTTGTTTCATGACATCGCTCACGCGCCACTCGGAGCGAGCGATACGTGCTTTATCACGGCGGTGCACGTAAGCACGCGCTTCGTGGCCAATTGGACATCCCATTGTCGCCAATGTTTTTATGACTCCTTGAAATCCTTCGTTGAAGATAATTGCAGCCAAAAATGTTGCAATCTCAACGATTTTGGCGCCGGAGTGAAAATGTTTTGGAGTGAAAGTCCAGATCAGTTAATTCAGAGATACATTATTGTTCTGCATCTCTGCTCCTAAGCATCGGGTCAACAGTTCATCTCTTGACAAGTCTTCATACATGCACAGGCTTGATAGCTGCTTGGACTGCTGGTGTTAAAGGTGGCTTGTCGTGATGAAATTGACTGAGCTCACCCTTAGCTTCAGCCTGCCGCCATTTGCACCAGCTGTCTTCGCTCTCTGGACACTTTTGATGCTGAGGATTTTCATCTGACGAACTTTTATGAAAGAAAGTGGCCCAAACTTCTTTCTTCATTTCTTCAACAGAATCTGAATGTCGACGAATTGCTAATCCGTAGAACTTTGTCATTTCGTTAATGATCTTGTCAGTCAGTTTGCCTGCGCCTTTTCCACCGATTCCTTTATTACTTTTTTTTGCATTACGGAGTCGCGTCCCCATTCTTTTCTCTACATGGCCCACGCATTCTTTTTTTAATACTAAGGTTTCTCCGTATGGTTCGGCAAAAGGCCCGGTGCCCCGTCCCGCCGACCTCTCTGCCAAGCGCTCCGAACACCTGGTCTTCTAACTGCTGTAATTTTCCAACGACTTCGAATATTGGAAAATCACTTTACCAGCATATTCTACACATGTATAGAAATCAATTTATACAAAAAAAAACGATTTTTTCAATATATCACACGGGGTGACTGCCTTAAGGAAAATATCCCCTAGGTTTGATAGTATATTTATGTTTTTTATACTACTATTTAAACCTAGGAGTGTTCGAACCTAAGGGATATTTTTCTTAAGTAATATAGGAAAAAAAATCAAATACGTTATCTCTCGAAACTCGAGGATATTTTTAAATAAAGGATATTATATTGCTGGGAAGGGAGAGCGGTTGGTCCGGTGGATGGGGGCTCGGACTCTCGCACGTCGCGAGTTCCAAGTTCGAATCCCGGCCAAAACACCAATGAAAAATTTGAAAATTTTTTCAAGTGTTTCTGCTGCAATCCCGGGTGGTTCGGATTCCACCTTCATAAATCCATGGCCAAACACCTCTCTGCGATGCATGAGCGGTCGGTGTACGGCTTTGGTGGCCTCCCGTGTGGACGGTTCTCATCGTGCGGATGGTGGCCCTCTAGCCATGCACTGGCTGGCTCATTGCATCACAGCTGAGGAGGTGCCTGCCTGAGCGCCTCTGGTGGCCGTGCTTGAGCGTGCTCGCATTGCCACCCATGGAGATTAGTCGGGCACCGGCTGTATTGGCAAGGTTTTTTGCAGTTTCCCTTCGCCCTCGCTAAATGCGATACAGCGCGGGAATAAGTCGGCTGCAACCGCACATGTGGGAGAATGGATGGAAAAGTAGAGGAATGGTTGGAAAGAGTGGGGAGACTAAGAGGGAAGGACCCTGGGCCGTGGAAGTAACAATCGCGGGGGCGATTGGTTACAAAACCCCAATAAAAAAAAAAAAATAAAAAAATATATATATTGCTGGGATATTTCGCTCCAGAATATTTTGTCCCAGAATATTTTTCCTCAGGATATTTTGGCAGAGGACATGTTGTCTCAGGATATATAGATCGGACACCTTCCTCGATGTATTCGTTGCTGTGAAAAACTATCTTCACTGTTGAGAATACCTGAGATTCTCATTTTTTATCAATTAATATTTAATCACCGATAAGTCCGAATAAAAAGTGGCTGAGGACGTTTCCGTTTAGAATTTCTACATCTATTTATCATTAAGAAAAACTGATCTCAATTGTGGGACATCCGGTGTCAATCCGAGGGTTTACTAAAAATTCTTAATTAATTCATTTCTAAGTAATGGTACGTCGGAGAAAAAGGTGGCTAAGAACTTTCTTCTTCAGAATTTCGCAGCCTATTTGGCTGTATAATTATCCGCCACGATTTTAAGGACACCCTATATATTCGTCTTTCTATTTATGAGGATGTATCAACGTATGTTTATATAGACATGTTATATAAGCATTTTCGTAATCACATATCGCCCCCACATCCTCTGACCACATCAGGGCCACGATGAGCTCTCGGCAATTCAGATGAAAAGCGCTAATTGCTTGTAATCAATGCTTCTCTATATTGCAACGCACATTCGTATGATGCACTAACAGTTGAACCGTTTGATGGTTCTGAGGCTTGCAAGTGATACCGCAAAGATTTGGATTGCTCGCAGAGAATGCGGGCATCTTGACGATTAACTCTGTGTTTCAACCCCTATTCACAGACTTCGCATATTATATACATTTTTTTTGGTCCATCCCTTCATTTTTTTAACCCCTCTCTCATGTGTAAATTCGTGTTCATTATTCTTCACATTTCATATTCGAAAAGGAACTAAAAGAGAGAACGTTTCTTAAATTCCTTTTGACCAATCTTCAAGTCCATTTTGTTTGAAGGTGAAATGCGTTACAGTTAAAAAATAATATATTCACATAGGATTCAAATAATATATTCTTTAATCATTGAAAAAAAAATTCACTACATTTTTTTTTCGTCTTTGAGTAAGGAAGAAAGATATAATTAATTTAATAAATCGAAGACATTTCGATGATTGGATGGCTTCGATTATATATTGGAACGTCCATGTAACCATACCTTCAGAAAATAAGTTGAAGGTTTGTACATCAAAGGCATCTTCTCAATCCCATAAATATGTGTAGGTACATGAGCCAAGCTTGCTATACGAGACTGTCGGACGTTGTGAAAGTCTGTGAAATTGCTTTTGATCTTTCATACCCTCATGGACGTTAATTCCAGCCAGAAAGGGGCAGAGAGTAATAATGACCCCTCATTTTGATTTCCAAGCATAGTTAGTACCAAAAATGTCTTGAATTCAAACATTTTCTTTTTAACGGGACTAGGTATCGAAAAATCTCGAATTTTTTCGCTTTCTTGTTTTGTATTCTGTTACTACAATCTCTTCCAATCTTTTTGACGCAAAGAAAAACTGAAAAATTCGCAAAATTGAGCTGAGGAGAGTAATAAAACTCCAATACTCCGCTACTGCTGTAGTATTGCGTGAGAACTTAAACGCGTTTTTCTCGAAACAGCATTTTGTACTAGTTTTCCCGCGATAACTCGAGAACGATTGAAGATATCGCCTTGATTTTTTTTTTTTTAATGAAGATATCAACTTTCTCTACAAAAAGAACCGACGTCTATGTAAAAAAATCAATTTATTATTATTATTATTACAACAAATGTCGTCCGTTTTTTGATGTTTTTCAAATTTTAGCCGCCATTTTTTTAATTTTTATGTTTTTTCAAAAAATTTTGGTTCAGTCTGTGGAGGAACATCCCCTGAAGAGAATGACGTTTGGGAATTGCCGAAAACTTCAACCGGCCACTCGGAATCGTGGCAATCCATAAGACGCGTGTTCTTCTTTATCCTCCCATATCTCCCTTAACGGACAACACCACTGTGACGGCTTCAAAAAATCGATTTTTTGAAAACCATTTTAAAAAATCTAAAATACTTTTAAGATTGAAATGCCGTTGGACCCAGGTCGAAAAAATAATTATTTTCGTAGATATTGAATATTTTATGAAGCGGTGCAGCGGTCCGCGACGCTCGGGGTCCCAACTTAGAACGCATTTTTCTCAAAACCACTTTTTTGAGTGCGGCACGCAGTAGAACTCGAGCAATTTTTATCTGATCGACTTCAAATTTTTACTGTATCAATAAAAGTAGATTATCTAGAGAAGTACATAAGATTTTTTCGATATCTCAATAATTATAAAAGTTATAGCCTATTTTCGACGAGAAATTTTGCTCAAAAATCATTCTTTAATTTCAAAGGCGTGCCTATTTTTTAAAAATCAATATTTTTCCAAATCCCTATGTACTTCTCTTCAAAATATCATATTACTAACGAAAACACCCGGTATTTTTTTTCAGATCGACGTTGAAGAGAGTTCTGCTGCGTGCCGCGAACCACTGCGGAGATGACGCGAGAGCTTCCCCAGCGCCGCCATGCAGCGTGAAAAATGTGAAAAAAATGTTTTTTGATACATTAATAAACAAGGAACAAAACCCAAAAAAAATTTTTCGAATATCTCTTTTTTTTCCCACAAAAAAAAATTCTTGAAAAATGTGAAAAAAATAGGGGGTCACAGTGGTGTTGTCCGTTAAATATTTATATTTTTGAAACCTGAACCACTGAATTTAATAGCCAAAACTTCAATAAAAACGTTGCAAAAAAGAAAATGTATGTATGTTGTTTCGGTTCTTCACAAATGCCATTTGAATTTTATCCCATTTTCGACCTATTTTCGCTGCCTAGTCACCTTAATGTATGTAATAAATAATAAGACTTCTATATATTATGCAGTAAATTATATGTTGAATGTTACACGAAGGGAATAAAATATCTACTGACCATTGTAACTTCTCTAACACTCTAACCCCTATAATAGTGGTCGACCCTAACATTTGGATTTGCCAAATATGAGGGTAGTAGTCTGCTGAACTTTGCAGGATGCGTCATGAACAAACTTTAGCTCGAATATACATTTTCCACTACTATGTAATACCTCGTATTTCTCAAATAGAATATTTTACGGATAAACGCAGGCTGTGTTTGTAACATGAGAAATATTTCGTTATTAATATTCTGGAAGGACACATATTTCAATGAAAACGTATGTGGCTTAAAGCTAAATATGGATGCAAAGAAAATAGTGCGAAAAAGCTGACGACAAAAAACATGAATTTTTCATTGCTCCATTATTTTCTACGAAGTATAACTCGAAGTTTTGTCATTTTAATGAAATTTTATAGATTAATATTTAAATGATACAAAAATATGAATTCGTTAATTGTGCAGGATTCAAAAGCCTTTTATGATACCATCTTTTTGTGTTATTCTTCCATTCCTCGATCATCCCCGACTTAATTGGAGAAAGAATATTATTCGATAAAACTCACCATCCGTGTTGACGATTGATACATAAGTCCAATTGAAATACTGAACGAGATCGACTAGTAGTTGAGCCTGATAATAGTCGGACGGTACGACACGAAGGAACGTGGGATATCGAGTCTTGTCACTGAGATCCCTCGAGGTCGGAGAGTATCCTATCTGAAACGGAAACAAAGCGATATTATAGTCATGTGTATAATATTTTCTACGTCGTGGTAAAAGGGAATGACGAAACGGAGTATTTGTAAAGGGTGTCCCAAAAGTTATGTTGGATATTGAAGGGACAGGACAGATTATGAAATTGCGAAGAGCAGAGTTCTCATTAATTGTTTTTTCCTAAGCACCATCGATAAAATATTAATTTATTATTAGTAGACAATCAAGGGAAAGGGAATTAAAAATTTTCCTTCTGAGAATTGCATGCTGATCAATCCATCGCTGAAAATATCTTTGATAGCTTTGGGGACACCTTCTACATTGATCACGAAACTGATTAATTATTTCAGTTGAATCATTGCCGGAGTAATTGGGCAGGAACTTTTAATTCCCCGTTGCAGAATATTACGCTTACACGTACAGACGGAACCAATCAGCCGTAATTAATTTCCGTATTTTGTCTATATCGAACGGATATGTGACACGAGATAACAAATGTCATGAGTGTCAAGCGATTTATCACTTCGTATTGTTATACGTCTAATTTACTGTACACAGTCATAATAATCCGACACTTTTAAGCCACTTATATAAATATATATAAAAATGATAAATACGTCTTTTGAACGAAGATAAATTATACATTTTATGACATTATCCACCAGTTCATATTACGGGTATTGTACAAGATCCCGAACGCTCGTTATCAAAGTTTTGAACACCTTTAATGTATTTCCGATAAATTTTCAACTTTAAATCCTCTCTCGCTCACCTGAGGAATTGAAAATAGTTGGAGTAGATTCTGTACTTGAAGGGCTGCTGAACTCGAGCCTGGGCCAATGACCCCCACGATTGGAGCTTTGCTTACCGGTGGTTCAGTCTGCGACACATAAATTTCAATTTGTCTTTCAAATCATTTTTACAGGATTCATTACAAATTTAAATAAATTTGAATTTTGATGATGAATCCTGTAAACTTCTTGATAATGATAATCATGATAATGTTAATAAAGTCTGAGACGTGACGCAGGAGTAAGCAATGAATTAAAAGTAAATTTATCTTAAATACTACATAATTGTACCTGAAGGGTTGAATCAACTTGACAGGTAGCCGATCCACCATTAGATGTAAGCTGAGACTGTGTGAGTGCTGGTGTTATCGCATCTCTGACAAGCTCGATACTTTGTTGCAGAGAAACCGGAGCGGACCAACAAGAATCTCGAGCTTCCAATCCTAAAGTCACACCTGTCACAAAAATTCGTAACGAAGATTCGTAAGCATATTATCCGGTGCCGAATTTTCCCTGTTTTACTCGTCCAATATTCATAATTTCACTTTTTAAATATTTTAATATTTTAATGATAGAGATTTTATCATCGATTTATTATAGAATCGTTTGATGAATTAATGAATTATCGATTTGAAACAAAAATGTACATCGAATAGAAACTGTGGAAATTTTTTAAAAATCTACAGAATACGAAAAGAATGTGTTCATAAAACAAATAATAATGAACCTTAAAATTGTGAATTATTCAAGAACTTGATGATTTGAATTATAAATTTAAACTGCTCAAATAAGGAGACTTAATTATTTTCTTTGTAAAATAATCATTTCGCATGAAAAACTTCAGATTTATAATTAAAGTTAGGGCCACTCCGAATTTGAAATGAATGTAGAGAAGTTTCTTACAAACCTGGCAAAATTGTGTTATCTCGATTTATCTTGTCGAGCGTAATGAGCGCTGTTTCGACGCGTTCAATTCCGTATAATTCACGCACGGTGCCACAAACGAGGGCCCCGTGTCCACCGCTTGGTGCTCGATGGACGCTAAAGAGTGCCCCTATAACGAGGTCGCCTCTGACACGAGCCGAGGGATCGCCCATATTTACCGAGCCAATAATCATTGTCAAAAAGCTCAAAATCACTGGAACGTACGACATTTTCGTATTTGCCAAATAACCATTTGTCTTTATCACGATTTTCCTCGAAGATCATCCCCCATTTCGCTTCTCCTAGTTCCTGCTGCCGCGATCGCGAACAAATTTTCTTCTCTCCAGAATCGAGTTTTCTTTCATCACCGTAGGCTCCCAAAGTCGTTTGAGCGAAGCATAATTTTTAAATTCGAACACATATTTTGCAAGACATTATTTTCACATACGTCCAACATAATGTAAGATTTCCGGTGAAGGACGCTGCAGCGATACGTTCATCTGTAATTCCAATATTCGAGCTAATAATTACAAATAGATTTTTTTCTTTTAATTGTTTTGTAATTAAATTTTTTTTATTTTAATTTTAATTTTATTTAATTTTTATTTATTTCATAAAATTTAATTAATTTGAATTAAAAATTAAAATTTAATTTTTATTTTAATTTAATTTAATTAACCAAAACAAATGTTAATGGCTCAAAAATTTTAAACAAAACAGATGCTTCAGTTTTCAATTATTCTCTACTACAACAACTGTCAAACAAAACCAAACAAAAGAGAAAAAAGTTTGCAGCATACTCAAGGGTCGTTAAATTGTTATCGGTGTGTGAAACAAAGTAACGAGGGATTCGAGTTAAATGAACGAGGACGTTAATTAATTCTGTCATTATATTCGAAACACAGAGAATGGGTAACAAAAGAGTCAAAATTCTCTTCATCGTTTTGTTGACCTTAAGTATTCTCTTTCTACATCTCTCGCGCTCTATCTCATTTTCATAAATACATAAACTTGCGTATATATGCACATACATGTGCGAGTAAATTGTACGTTGAAAATCCACGCCTGCTACAATGAGGATTTGGCAACCTTCTTAACATTTATATATAAACATTGTAATTCATCGTAGCGTGTTTCTGTGTCAAAATGCAACACGTCATTCATGATCTACTAACTCGTCAGGACCACTGTTGTAAAGCGAGTTTATTCACAGCTACGGTGTGATATAACTATACACATAAACGTATATATACAGTAAATATGGAATGAGCGGGTTCCTCGATGCGTTGTGCCTCTATACATTTGCACAGTCGGTATATACGTAATTTACATCTCGGTTCGGTGCATCCTTTATCCCGTTCGTTACGTCGAGGCAAAGAGAGCGAAAGCTCTCTGTAAGTCCAGGAGAAATAAAAAAAACGCAGACCGCCACATATAATCGATTGCTAGTCGACAAAAGGGCTTAAGTCACAATATTTACCAGGTTAAATGGCGGGAGATGTCGTCTTTTGTTTGCCAACAGTTCATCCGCGAATATACATGTGCGCATATGCGTTTATACACCGGCGCATATACAGGGTAACTCAAAACTCGAGCCTGAAAATGACAGGACAAGTAAGATCAAGCCATTCTCAAGAGAAAAAGCTTCGGATATTTTTTTCTCTAACTCAACGTTTAAGAGATATTAATTGATAAATGTAGCCAATTAAATACGTTCGGTTTGGAAGAACTTGCAGTAGGGAAAAACGAAATTTCCTTCTCTAGATTCAGGGAATAGGCTCGAACGAAACACCTCTATGCTTGCCATGGCTACTTCTTTGCATCAGCTCATTGGATTGGCTCTGATTAATTAATTGACAACTCATTAATGAAGCATCATAGAGAAAAGTGGCTAAGGACTTTTCGTTTCAGAATAACGCTCTTTAACTGATCTCAGGCCCGATTAAGCTTTACTTTTAGGACATCCTGTATGGGCACATGTGCGCAAATGGGTCTTTCCTCATGTCGATTCATGAAGCTGATGTACATAGCATGCTTGAACGAATATGAATAATATTTCAGAGCTGGTTATATCAACACCCTTTTTCTATGAATATGAATTTGCCAATATATAGATCAACTATAAAGCTTTCAGGAAGTTGACGAAAAGCATGTGTCAATAGGGCTGGCTTCTACTTCCTTTTTTTTATTAGCACATCAGGATATCCTCGTGTGCCTGCGAATATAGATAATAAAGCTACAAGTGTGTTCATCAGACCTCAAACCTTGACAAAGGAAGTCGACGAAAAAGTTAATGAATTAGTGACTCAACCAAATTTCATACCAATCTAATAAAATTTTAATTAGTACATTTTTTCTTTCTCATTACAATAATTTCGTTGTATTTGTTTTGACTAATTTAGTGGACTTGGACGATTTGCTGAATGTTTTGTTGATGCTATAAATTGGAAGGTTGTCATAATTCATTGATGTAATATTTAGTTGAACAAAACGAAAATTTTTCTTCAATCGGCAATTTCTTCAATTGCAAAAAAAAATAAAAATAAAAAATTTAGGACGATTTTGAAAAATAATCACTTATACAAAAATAAATGATTTTTTTTCAAAATGGTCCTAAATTTTTTATTTATTTTTTTTTTGGTAGACCTTTAGAAAATGGTACTCACCTCCGATTTTATTCTTTTTGTAATATGTTATTCTATGCATCTTCCCGAGTAATTTCATATATATATGTAATAGGGGGTCTCAATTAGTTTAGGAAATATAGGGTTTTTATTAAGTTATTATTATAGCGGTGTTAACTATATCCATGAATATTGCTTTCCTCGCAACACGCTCGTAGGTAAACACATACATAAATACGCACAGACAGGCAAGCAACCACCAACTCGTTATAATCGAATAGAAGCATAAACCCAAATCTAATTTTATGTTTAAAATTAAATTTGAAAATACTTTGTAGAGAAGTTAGATTTTTCTCAAAAAATTCGTTTAAGGATGTATGCCCAAAATATACAATTTAAGTTTGACCTTCAAATTTAAAATATGTTGTAGAGTGAACGATGCTGCGTCGATTAGAAAAAAAAATTAGACTTCACCGTATAGTTATTACGTAAATTAATTTTTTCAGTCCCATTAAAACGCATGTTAATCGTAGCGGAAGTAGCCTAATTTGAAAGAAAATAAGAAAATAAAGCCCGTGATATATAAGCGTACAGATTAAAAAAAATATTATTAGAAACTTTATTTTTTTTACTATTTAAAGAAAAAAAAACCGACGATGTCACCGTCGTATTGGTTCAAAAATCTCAAAAAAAAGTAGAGTCGTTTGGGTCATGTGCGAAAACTGCTACTACAGTCGCCATGTTAAATGTGCGAAACATGGAAATATGGCAACGTTGCATGGCGCGGGCAGTACGAACCGAGGCTTCCGTTGCACTGCTTTGCGATTTACAAGTGTTGACATGATATTTTTTTTGCAAATCCGACAACAAACCTCCAAGCTGCTCGCCAAAAGCAATGATGCTTTTCTGTTGTTGTGTCTCGTAGTGATAGTAGAACGTCACAAGTTTTACACCACAATTCTTTCGCCAAAGTGTGTAGTTCTACAATTCTTCGACCGTGAAATGTAAATTTTTTTTCGGTGTCGTTCAAACGTCTTCGTTTCTCGGCACTCTTCGCAACACTCTCAAGCCACTGTTTTCTTTGTTGTGTGGTAAATTTGCCTTTTTTGTCTCTGAGCACAACACGAGAATTGTCACTCATTTTCCTCACTAACATTATACACGAAAAAAAAGAAATTAAACAATGTATTATATTAGGAAACTATCTGTCAAACGACACACTTTCCGGCACTGTTGCCAAATTTTCTCGATATATAAACGGAATTTTTTGATTGGTTGATAGAACGGACATTAGCTCCAGTAAAAAACAGTCAAATGAAGAACTAATTTTTCTTAAAGTTAATAACTGTAACTTTCATCGGGTTGATTTGTTATGTATAATTAGTATTAATTAATAAAAAACATATTTATGATTGATATCTTATATAATGATCTGTTTGAAAAAACAAATAGATGTACTGCGGATTTGACTGGGCATACATCCTTAAATAGTAGTTTCCAGGTTAGATCTCCGCGGCGTTTCGCGCCGCGCGGAGATGATTTTAACGGAAAAAAAACCCTCAGGTTCGAAACCCAAGGGTTTGAATAGTATAAAATTTCAAAACCATATATACTATATAGATATATATGTAATCGTAGTTTTGAAGATTTTTTTTAGTATAAAATGGTAGTTTTGAGGACGTTCTTCAAAACTCGTTTGTATAAAAACGAGTTTTGAAGATCAAACCTTCCACTATTCGAACGAATTTTTTACTATTTATTATTAACCCAAACGAATATTTTTACTATTCAAACGAAAAATCTGAGGGTTTTTTTCCGTTGACTAAACCTGGAAACAACTATTTAAATAAATTTTCCAAGAAAAAACTAATTTTTTTTTAACATAAATACATACATTAGATTTGAGTTTATGCGTCTATTCGAGTGCAACGCGTTTGTGCTTGCTCGCCTGCCTGCGCGTGTTTATGCGCGTGTTTACCTACGAGCGTGTTGACAATAACAAAGTTGGTACATTTTTGTGTTTCTTTCGAACGGTTCCTTGTTTACTGGATCAATCAGTTTGAGTTGAACTGCATGATGAAGCTGCACGAACTCATTTCGATAATTCAATGTAAAACCTCTTTAGTTCAGTTTTTGTGTGATCGTAACGTGATTTTGAAATCGTTAATTTGTCCAAATTGTGAAAACGAATTAATTGTTAATCCGGAAACATTATTATTTTGGTGTCGAAAACGGTATGAATTGAAGCAAGGAAAGCATAAAAAAATAAAAAAGCAATGCAACTACAAAGAAAATTCCAAAACAAAAATAGCTGGCTAGCAAATGTTCACCTTCCACTCGAAACAGTGTGTCTTTTCATTTCATATTTTTAATGATTCGTCCACCGCGAGATTTTTTTCTTAAAGAAGAATTGGATTTGAGTACAACCTCGATTGTAGATTGGTCGAGTTTTTGCCGTGAAATATGTTACATGATTGAATAAAATCAGTGTCATTTTGAGTATTTACATTAAAAGTGGCAGTAGCGACTCGAGAGAAATACATTTACGAAGCAAGTCGCACAAGACACTTTTATCAGAAGCATCGCGATTCTACTTATTTTCGAAAATTGTTCCTTTAACGTAAACTGAATCATTGTAATTTCTTGTATGTTCATTTTATTATATACTGCATCATATAGCCTCGTAAGACTCTGACAATCCCATTCTATTATTTCCAATAATTTCACTAATTTCCATTTTTTCTATGTAACTCTAATTATCGCGAGTCAAAAATCATTTTGCTACTTCAGGTTTGTTTAATGTGAGCCGAAGATCAGAAATCCCCATTGGGAGGTGACGATGTTGTAATTGAAATTGATCAGGCAAAAATCGGCAAACGAAAATATAATCGAGGACGTGTTCTTAAGGGTAAATGGATATTTGGCGAATTTGAGCGAGGGACAAAGAGAATTTTTGTCGTTCCCGTGGAAAACCGATCGGCAGAAACATTATTAAAAATAATAAAAGAACGCATCTTGCCAGGAACCATAGTAATGACAGATTTATGGCGGGCATACGATTGCTTGAAATCCGAAGGGTACGTTCATTTAAAAGTGAATCACTCAATAAATTTTGTTGATCCCGACACAGGTAAATAACAAAATGATTTATTCTATTACATCGAATGTAATCGAATAATATAAAATGTCATTTACCTGAAGACGCTCATACTCAAAATATTGAGAGAACGTGGAGAGAAGTCCGAGCTAATATTCCACGTTATGGGACACAGGAACACCATACATTGGACTATTTAGCTGAATATATATTCAAGCGATCTTACTCGTATAACGATCGAATTTTTAAATTTTTTGACATCATCGGTGAATTGTTCCCACCGAACAAAAAAAAAGGTGAAATTGAGGCCGACCAAATAAACGATGCTGAAATTGTTCAGTAGTAATAAACTCGTTTCTTTTTACATAATTCTAACTTGCTGAACTTTATTGTATACTTTTTGATTGGTTTCGTTGATTTTGGTTTTGATTGAATCGGTTTAAGGGATAAACTTTCGAAAATGGTAGAAAACATGGTTAGATTCGTGTTTTATCACGCGAGGAAAACAATATGTATGGAAATAGTCAACACCACTAAAATAATAACTTAAAAACCCTATATTTCCTAAATAAATTGAGACCCCCTATTACATATATATATGAAATTACTCGGGAAGATGCATAGAATAACATATTACAAAAAGAATAAAATCGGAGGTGAGTACCGTTTTCTAAAGGTTTACCTTTTTTTCTCTCCTTCATGCAAAGCGTATTAATGTTTTTTAACAGTAACAATTTGATTTTTTGATTTTAGTTGAGATTTGAGACCTGTAGGCTGCACGGCGCAAATCTGCTTCCAGCTGCTGTGGCACCACCATTTTGAAATATTTTAGTCTAAAAAAATTTGTCAATATACCTTACATCGTATATTTTGAGATACGCTTTATGTTAATTCAATAAACTATTCCATTTCTTTATAAAAAAATCTTGAAGAAACGTACATTTACATGACTTTCCTCCCTTAAATGTGCCAATCCATATTATATATATATATATATATATATATATATATATATATATATATATTGTGACGTGGCGATTTTGTTCACGTCACTAAAAGTTGAATATTGGCACGGCACGGGAGGAAACGTCAGGATTTAAGGACGAATTCCTCTCGAGAACATGTTAAGGAGACAAATGCGAGCGTATTTCCGTATTTTAATTTATTTTTGTTTCATTTTTATTTTGTACGAGCGAACGGCGGTTTATGGCGAGAATCACAGAGAGAGAAGGAAGCCAAAATATAGTCGCTGGCAAATATTATCGTTATAAGGGAAGGCAGAGGTCGTCAAGGTCAGCCGGAGTCTTCATCGACGGAACGCTCGAATTGTATCGAGAGTGGTCGCTAGCTCGAAGCCCTCACCCGGAGCTGTCTAATCTCGAGAGGTGCGTCCTACAGCATCGGGAGTCTTCGGAAAATCTCGGTTATCAAGGGTCATCGCCCGTCATCGAAACGTTCTGCCGAAATTCGAATTTGCGAGAATGTTCGAGAAGAATCTAGACTCCGCGAGTAGGCGAAGGGTGGGGGGCTAGGACCCAAAAGTATAAAAACGCGTTACCGTAATTTATCAGGGACTTTTCGTATCGATTTCAACGGAACCTGACGTTTTCTACCGAGCCGTCGTCAACCCTTAACAAGAATCCGACGTAACCGGAATTATCGAGAGAAAATATTATCCGTGGTCTTTTTCCGGATTTTCTTCTTCTGAAACCGTAGCGGTGAGCCGTCGTTTCGCTTTCATTATTGTTTTGTTGAATTTTGTAATGTTGTAAAAGCGCTTTAAAAATTGTCGTGATCGTGTGACGATCTATTGAGTTTATCGAATTAAAAAGCGATATTGTTTCGGGGTACGTTCGCTTTTGAGTAGGATTTTTATTTAACGTTTGATCACGGTATAATATCGACTGTGTTTTCCGTTGTCTTAATTATAGAATTGCCGAGAGGAATTCGACCTTGATTTTAGTCGACGAGAGTCCTTAGTTTAAGAATTATTGTTTAAATATCGAGACGGTTAATTAACGACGAAGACTTGTAATACTAGATTGTCTATAATTTATTATTGTAATTTGATTAAAAACAACTTTGTTAATTACGCAAGTCTCGAGACAGACGAGATATTATATATCATGTTTTTTTCGGAACGTTAATTTTTCAATATTAATTATGATTATTTTATTTAATAAATAACTTTTGTTATTCCGAAATTGTTTCTTTTGTTTTATAATTTATTTTGTTTTGTTTAACTCCGCCCCTCTGCTAAATCGTTAAATAATACGGCTACGACCGGGTAACCACCTTTATTTATTCTCGATAACTCACAATAAAATTTGTTTAAGATTTTTCTTAAGCTGGCGTCCAAGAGGTATCGAGAGTAAATATATTTTGTGCGACTCTTGGAAAAAGTCGTTACAATATATATATATATGTTCCCATAATACTCGAATAGAAATAGATTTCCATTACAGTTTTGAAGCGACCATGTTCGATCAGTTTTCCTCATTAATTTAACGGGAGAAACCAGTTTAGGAGGCGGAAATTTTGGTGTTTTTCGTGAATTTTTTTAACAGGGAAGGAATAATCAGAATTTGTTTAAACTTGGAAGATATTTTACTCATGTTTTGAAGTACACTTTGTAATTTTTTCAAGTCATTTCCGCCGGAAATAGCGGAGTTAGAAGCTGCAGTCCATGGACGATCGCCATCCGAGTTTTTTGCTGGTGGGCATTCCTGAAGTCACAATTTTTATCTGTAATCATTACAATTTTCTTTTTTCGTTAACAAAATATTTCCTAAGAATATGAACCTAATTGTGATCAAAAAAGTTGAAAATTGCATGTTTTTGAGGTGTTTGAGCACAATGTCATGTTTTTATACCATGTTTTTTCACCTTTTTTGCATTAAAAAAAATATTTTTAATAATAATATCATCCCAGGGTTAGGTTCATATAGATTGTAATTGAATAAAGAATATTCACACAAATTTTCAGAACGATTGGTCAAGAACTTTTTGAGCTAGAATGCCCACCAGTTGAAAAAAGTCGTCCATGGACAGCAGCTTCTAGCTCCACTATTTCCGACGGAAATGACTTGAAAAAATTACAAAGTGTACTTTAAAACATGAGTAAAATATCCTCCAAGTGTAAACAAATTCTGATTATTTCTTCCCTGTTAAAAAAAATTCACGAAAAACACCACAATTTCGGCCTCCTATAAACTGGTTTCTCCCGTTAAACGATGTTTTACGTCTTATAAGAGAATTTATGTACATGTTGATCCCAAGTAAAAAATAAGTAGCATTCATATTCTTGACTACAGCTGATCTTCTGCAAGACACGGTACAATAATAACTTTTGTTTAACAACGTAAATTTGGTTACCTGGATTTTTTTCCATTTTAGACATTTGAAATGTTACTGGTTGAAACAGATCCATTTTCTCCGTGTATTTGGGTCATGTATCTGATTCTTTTTCGATTTTGGGTAAATTTTAAAAATCGCTAACCAGTTTGTTGCCAATTTTTCCGTACGCTTTTCCGTGGATTTTCGAGGGGCTTTTCCGGGAAACCCGATAGAAATATCAGCATAAAACCATGTGCCATTCTCTAAATCCACAGAAAGCCTCTTCGAAAGCATCCTCATAAATCTCTGTATCTCGATTCGTCGTTGAGTTATATCATCATTTGAAATTTCAGGATTTTAGGGTTTTCGAAAATTGTGAAAGAAGGGATCAACAGTGGAAAGGATTTTTCTGTCAATATTTAAAATGCTTTCAATTTACGAAAATTCAGACATTTAGATGAATTAAATAGCATTCTCTCCATCGTAAAATGTGCTTTTCACAAAATTGATTAAAATGTTGAATTTCTATTAAAAAAAAAAAAACCGTTAGTGGAAAACCCTTGCAAAGGGTATCCGAAAAAATTAAATTAACGTCAAAGAGATACTGAACACTGGAGGAAATGAGCGACTGGAAACGAGTAGGAAGTGGAAACGGTGTAACTCGTGCGTCGTAAAGACGACAAAGTAGTTGGATCGAATGAACCGTCAGGAAAGCTTTGGAACAGTTTTTTTTTATTTTCTCGGCCTTAGCTTTTGGCTGGTCATTACTTTGCTTCTCTTCCATTGAAAAATTCTTTTCTTTGCTTCTCTTTCTGTCCGAAAGATCGTCTTACATTTATTTCTTCTCACTTACAAACGAGACAAGTACAAGACTCATTGAAAGAGTGACCGTGTATAAAGATACACTCGTGCGAAATGACGTGTAGAGAGTGTCCTAAAAATCGCGTAAAATATTTTGTATGGTTAAATAGATCGCTAAATTGTATGGAAGAAAAAGTTCTCATCCATTTTTTCTCCTACGCAGTGTTGAAGGGATATTAATCATTTAGCAAAGGTCACCCTGCCCTACGGCTAATCACGATCAGAAAGCTACGTTATTGATTTTTCGATAAGTACTTCCTTTTATATCCCCACATACGATGGCTTTGCTCGATCATTTTATTGTTTACATTAAGAATAAAGTTATCGTGAAGTAAACCAAGTTGACCGCTATGAGACGCTTTTTTAACTTTTTCTACTTATCTTTTTCTACTCTACATGCGAATAATGTACTACTAACACTATATGCAGTACCCATAAAAAGCTATGAGTTTTTTTTTCCAAGTGCCATAAAATTTTAAAGTGGACGAAATATATTACCTGAGGAGACGAGGAGAAGTCTTGGTCGCTGAGAGAGCGAATAAACAGGAAAAGTTTACTAAGTTGCGCATCAAGAATGCGCTTTTGTCATCTTCAGGATACAGCGTATCTTCAAGATACAGCGTATCAAGTGCACGATGATGAACGATGAGAATTTTCATTTCCTCCCATGTCATTACCCCCAGTTTAAAGTTTCCACTTTCATCACCAAGCTTATGCATTTGTTCGAGATAACGATTTTCGTTCAAACACAAATTCCAGAGGGGGTTTTAGGAAAATCCTTTATCAATATGATCGAAAATTGTCTCTTGATACTGAGTTTCTGACACGTTCATTTGGGTTTAGAAAAAAATTTGAAATTCAGTCCGTATAAAAAAAAAAAAATAGGTTTGCAAAAAATGTTGGGAATGAATGATTTTTCAGAAAATTAATTAATAACTTTTTAACGGTGTTTTTATTGTTAAAGCATAGTACGTCTTTGAAGTAATATCATTTATTAATTAATAAACATTTTCTTATTGCCACCTACCGAAATTTTCATTAAATGAAACTTTTTATTACGATTGTACTGACTAAATATTCCTGAGACGATCATTTACGAAAATATTTGTATTTCTGGATGGATCCTAAAATTTGTCTAGGCAGCTTGAAGAGATCTATAATTTGATGATTTATTGGCTTACCCAGAAAATCGAAGAGACTGCTGCTTACTCCTGTTACTCATCACAGTAAAGATAAATAAACGAAACGGTTAAGCGAGCTCAATGATACCATCTGTTTTTCTAATTCACATTTCTAGAGTTCGAACTCGTATCGCATACTTTTGAAGCTCTTGATTTGCAAATACTAATTCGTAGTATAAATCCAATAAAAAAAAAAACTCTTTTTTATATCACTTTGAAGATCGAGGTCAGAGTATAAAGAAGAAGAAGAAGTTGAAAATCGAGACATTAGAGTATAAATAAAAAAATACGCAAAAATTAAGAGAGCAAAATTTATGTCCGGGACAAAAAAAATCTGGATCAATCGAAACGTGGTAAATAAATTACTCCAATTTGTATATCTCGATGAAAAAATTGTGGACTATGCTCAAAAAATTCGAGCCTAATCATTTCTCCAAAGGTCAAAAACGCATTAGAGTAGATGATATTTTTCGTAACAAAAAATTGACATTTTTCCTGTGTTCATTCTAGGGAAGAGTCTCGAGGGAACGTCTGACCAAATAAAATATGACACGAGGCAAGAGATTATCGAATTTTTCCTCTCATCTGAGTATCAGGGGTCTATTTGAGATACTGCTTCCTTCACAGAAATCTCGAACAAGAAAACATTTTCTTTCTCGAAAATCTTGAAGATATAAACATTCGAAAAACGAAAAATATAATGCGATGAATTTTATTTTTTTTCAGCTGTCATTTGTCAAGGTTTCGAAGAACTAAATTAGAAGTAAACTCTCAAATCTACGTAATAGTAGGCGTATTTTTACTAATATAGATTAGTTTGAATTCGGAGCAAGTATTAATCTCGCAGAAATTACCCGTCGCTCCAATCGACGAAAAAAATTTTGGTACTACGGTGAGACATGCAAATTAATTTCCCGCAACCTGTTTACATAATTAGTTCGCTTTTATTAGCGCATCGAAAAAAAGTTGCACAGCTTCCGGTATTTTGATGAAAATGCATCACTTTATATTAGAGTATTCTGCTCGTATTTTTTTTTTTCAACGAAATTTTTACCTCAAAGCATTTGTCATGTTGTTTGAATTTTTTTGAGGTCTGTTTGGGTTTACGTTTTTTTAAATACGCGTTTATTTGTCATTTTCCATTTTTTTTCTCCAAGGGAATAAAGACCATATCTGTTCTTATATACCTTGAAGTCCTTCCATAATTTAAAGCAAACCTTCCGTACAGTATGAGAAATAAAAACTTGAGCTAAAGAATTTTCAGCATGGCAACGAAAAAATAATACAATTGGAATTCTCTGGTTTTTATTCATTCAAACGGGTCTGCATACCTTTCGTAAAGAGAATCTGGCTTTTCAACTTTTTGCCCTTTTTTCAACAGTTTAAAATAAGGCGTTGTGCGTGTATTCGAAACCCGTTAATTATTCGTCATACAATGAGATTGGAGTGAAACTAAATGGAGAACATACTTATTCATAGAAACGCCTACACTGAGCAATTTAAAATTTAGGATTTAACCAAATATTTATATTTTCTGCTAGCTGGACGAAATTATATTTCGTTTCAGATTCAACCAAATATTTATATTTTCTGCTATCTGGACGAAATTATATTTCGTTTCGGAGCAACGAATATTTTTTGTTTTTCTTTCAAACGTGATGTAATCTTTTCACATCAAGTGCACGATTCCAAGATCATTTGAATTTTTTAAACAGAATTCTCTTACCGAGCGAAATTGAATATTTTGATTTCGTAAAGATTTTTTATCCAATACCAGTAAAAACTTATCTTCTCCTCATCACTTTTGGCTATGAGTTTCAAATATTTTGAGACAGTTAAAATACAAACAGCGATACTTGAAAAATTGTTAGGAAAAAATGTCGAATAGAAGATTTTTTATATTGGTAAGTGAATCGAATGCTTTTTCTCGCGATTTTTTCTACAGCTGAATAATGTTTACAGTAGATAAGTTTGGCGTATGAAATTTTGATATAGAGAAAGTTAATGTACAATGTAAAGTACGATGGGGGTTAATCTCTCGTCGCGTCCTATATTTCACCTCGAGGACATTAAATAGTCGCTCACGTATATTGGCGAGGCAAAACATCGACACTCCTACACGAGTCTAATCAGTTTTACTCGGGAACTTCCATAAAATCGAGAGATGCTTAGATCACAAGAGACGATAGAAAAGAGCGGAAGTGAAAAATTCAAATACACAGAGGTTAGTAATAATATGGACCAATTGAAATTATTCAAAAATTTTCTCTTACACGAAACTCTTACACGATCAACTTTTTTTCGTGCCCTATTCCGGTCAGCGTGAACATCTGTATCCGACACATTTTTTGTCTAATTAACGAATTCAGAAAAATCTCAATAAATTCGCATAATTTGGTCCATGTACTGAAATTCTATGCTTAAATATTTCCCAAATTATAGGTCAGCTGCCGGTTTAGGTAGGACGCTAAGTTTTACAGTAATCGTAAAAATTCAATTGATTTATCCTATTTTTTCTCACTTTTCTTCTGTAAATTTTGTTCAAAATAAATTGTTAAATTTATTTACTTATTTATAATATTTTTTATAAGAAAATTCAAATACAATAGCAGTCCAAGTTCGCACCAATTTTCTTTATCAATGTAGCATAGATATAAATATATATAAAAATGGATAAATGGAAGGAGAGACGAATTGCTGACAACGGGGTCAGCCGTGTATAGGGATCTTATCGAAACTTCGACATTTTAATGGTGCAACTGCACAAGCCACATTTTCCCTGAGAAAAGGTGGCTCAACGGCCGACTTTTTTAATACTCAAACTTTATAACGATAAAAAATGAAAAATCGGAGGAAATTATACATCGAAGCGAACAATTCGATATTTCTCAAGTGCAGATTTCACTGGTATACAATTTTATTTATCAAGGTACAGTCGTATAACAAACGTTGGTGCTTGGCAAAAAAAAAATTGCATCTCTATTGGATGACATTTATTTTTTTATTTTCATTTCACTCGTCAATTTATATTATTTTCGACCACAGTAATTTTAATTGTAGACTTATACTGATTTATACTCATGCCAAGTAAATGTTAACTACGAATTGAATTTAATGTGTGAAAAAAAATGAACAATTAAAAACCCACATAAGAAAATTTCTCGATTCGTGATAAAGCAGTTACTCTGACGTTTTGAATACAGAGAGGGGCATCTTCGTTGATCGAACATGTATACAGATACTTATGTTCGCCTCCCCTCGATCTCGTCTCCATCGTCTACCTCTTCCGGTAGTATTTCGTATAAAAATAGTCCTCTCAACGAGGATATACGTAATGCACTTCAATTCGAGAGGACGAAAAAGCCTTTGTACGATATTAAAAAAAAAGCAACAACAACATCAACAACAATAATTACCCCTTTGAATAATGAGGAACATTTTGCGACCCAAATTTTCATTCGTCTGAACCAAATCATGGAGTCCTATTTAGTATGTTTCGATTGTGTTCATGTCTTCATTATGTACTGCATTATTCGTGTTATTGTTCTAGTGATTCGTTGACATATTATGTGAATTCATTGGGTTAATTACTGAAATTAATCGAGCAATTAATAAATTGTTCATTTTTTGACTTTTATGTTTCGAATTATTAATTTGGTTATTTAAAAATTGATTAGAAAAATTGTGATTCTGGTAGAGCCTGTACCACGATATTACGAAGTTTTGCAAGAGGAAGCAGCTATCTTACAAATGCTCTGGTACTCGACGTACCCTTTACGTCTCTACAACCTGCAGAGTATATTCAAGTATATATACATATATAATATAGAAATTGATAAATATAAACATACTCGGTCGCTTTGAACTTGAACCACATTCAGCCTCTGAACGTTTTCTTCATTTTTACTCTTCCTCTCTCTCTCTCTCCCTCTCTCTCTATCTCTCATTGCCTGCAATTCCCTAAAGAATCTCATCCTGCAAATTCGACATTCAACACTTTTGCTATACGGCAGATGGATTTTCGCCAGAAATAGAAACATCAATTTTCACGATTCTTTCAATTATCGTGTTATTGAATTTTATGTGAGATAGTTTTTTTAATTTTTAACTCTGTTATCTAGTATTGCAACCACCTACTATGAAGTTACACGATCATTGGAACGTTATTGAATTATATTTCTAAATTAATCAATAAATTCACATCGATATTTGAATCTTTATCACGAGAAAAAAATCGTTCGATTTCTTCCCTGACTTTTTTTCAACTCAGGATTTTTATTCTTTTGATTTAATGATTTAAAATTTAGCATCATTTGGTTTGAGGTTTCGCGATTATTAAATCCTAATCCAATTACTCTTGGCAGTACAACAACTCTATTCATAATTTCTCTATTCTTAAATAACTCTATGGTAAATATCTTTATTTAATTAATTAATTAATGTTTATCTCTATTCATAAATAAATCTGAAACAACTCTATTCATGAATGTCAATGTCAAGACATGACATGTCAAGGCATCTCTCTTCATGTGGAACAATTGACAATTGAAGAGAGATGTCTTGACACAGACATATTCGTGAATAAAGTTATTTCAGATTGCAAATGTCAATGAATAGAGATATTTTTGAAGAGATATTTTTTAATCACATTTATGAATAGAGATGTTTTAGAATAAAGATATTTCAACATGGTGATCTTTCGGAATACACATATTTTTTGAATAGAGATATTTGAAAATAGAGTTATTTAAGAATACAGTTTATTACTCACAGAGTTATTTAAACATAGAGATATTTATGAATAGAGATGTTTTGAAATAAAGATATTTACCATAGAGTTATTTAAGAATAGAGAAATTATGAATAGAGTTGTTGTACTGCCTTACTATTTGGGTATGAGCAGAAAATTACTTTCAGAAAAGAAAAAACAAAAGCACGCAAACTTGTTTTTTTTTTGTAAATCTCATTTTTTCTCGTGTCATCTCGTTGAGTACAAATTCGTATTTATAGATTCTGAACTCAACTTGAGTACAATATAATTGGTCTCGAACGCCCTGTAATTTCATGCAACAAGATCGAAGAGGGGCTCATTTGCAAGAAGAAACTTTACAAACGAAACTCATCGAAATATTCCTGTTTCTCGTTTTTGAGAGACATTTGTATTACATTTTTACTATTTATAGTGAATATAGTGATTTATAGTGAACATGAAAAATGCATTTGTAATCTGGATTTTTGTACATTCATGAATTGATGAACAATTTTATTTTCTTTCGAGTACCAAAGAAAAAAAAAATTCGTGCTTCACAAAAAGCCGCGCCGGACTATCGATCGTGTTAATAAATCAGATTTATTTCGTGCTGTCACGATGAACTGGTAAAACGTAACCTTTTAACGTAATTAGGCTAAAATGTTCTTATTTTTCTAATTTAATTCCTCTGATTAAAATGGGGATATTCGAAAAACTTTTTCAATTAAAACTTGAATAAATAATAAAAAAAAAACACTTTAAAAAATAAGAGATTAAGACAAAGATATAACGGTGATAAAGAAATTTAAAAAAATTACGTATCATGTTAAATTTCATTTGAATCAACGATCATACATTTGAATTAATAATTACATTAATTAATTAAAATGCAACGGAACCAAAAAATGCATGTGAAAAATCGTTTGCCTTTCCACATGTTTGATGAACGTGAAATATTCGATCACCAAAGCGTAATGTGCCACGTACTTGAGAGAAAAAAAACACACGACACAGCCACAAAAGCATGCAAATTAATTTCGCACTCTTAAACCATGCGTGCATTTCACCCTCACGGGACGATACTCCGACAGAGTTGAAAGCTGCATGACTCTCGTCATCCTCGTGATGAAACATGCAAAAATTTAATGAGGTCTGGAATAACACACAGAGAATATGACTATATTTTTTTTGTAGTTACGAAATATTGAACCGTTAGAAAATTCGCATTTGTCTTTGTAAAATAAAAATGAAACACAATTATAAATAACAATATCAAAAAGCCTTTTTCAGTAAATTGAACGAAAATATCTTACGTGCGATCGTCTTACGTTTCTCTCAAACTGCAAAGGTTTTAATATTTTCACTTTTGATTATTACGATTTAATCGAAATGAATAATGACTAATATCTGCACGTCAAAATCAGTAACTGTTGCATTTTTAAGAAATTCTCACACTAAGAAGAACTTTTCTTAGATCTTGCATCGATAAAACCATCGTCTAGATGTTTAGATCAAATTTATGAAATACGAATTTCAGGCAGCTCATTCCTTTTGTTACGTCAAATGAATTTTGTTTAATTCATGTCATTTTCGAAATAAACTCGAATAAGTTAAAAACTATATTCTTATTTTCGTAAACTTAAAGTGAAATTAAAAAATTAATTCAACTTTTGATTAAAAATACATTTTAAATGTTCATAAAATTGTTGTCTAAAACTGCAACTTCGAATGAAAAGGCAATTTTTTAAAAATAATGCAAATAATTATTCGAACTTGCACAAAAAATTTGGTAAAATTTAAATAAAACGTAAATTAATCGCGCGATGATATCGCGAATGCGGTCAAAAGCGAGTGTTCGTATGTCGCGCGAGGTTCAAACTGTTCTTCGGTTTGTTCTCATGCAAAATCCAACGTTGGGGATCCAACGAGCTAGTTGCGCGCGTCTGTTTTATCGTACGTCTGCTACGATGTGTATCGCGCGTGGAACAAAGTGTTTTTAACCCGCGCGAATGCCACGAGTTATCGGCGAGCACATGCGCTGGAATCGCGCGTGGTTTTTCCCATACGCAAAGATAAGTCTCCAAGATTTCGCGAGTTTCCAGCCGAACTATATCGAAATGTGTAAAAAGTCAACTACTCAATTTTCTTATTAATAACATCTTCATTTTTTCATTAAATTAATGAATCGTCAAGTAAAGTTTTCAATTTTTAGTAAATAACTTCAAAGAATAAGTGTCAAAATTGTAAAAAAAACGGTGCCTATTCTCAAAATAAGCAGTGCGAATAATTAATCTTCATTAATAAATCATATCAAGTTTCATCCGCTTGTAAATACAAAAACTATCAAAGTTAATAATTAACAGATTTCGTACAAATGCTTATCTGAAAAAACATCGTACATCCAAATCTTCCATATTGAAGAAAAGCCTAGTAGAATTTCGACGAAAAAAAGGAGCTGACGATATAATTCTTCAATGTCATTACTCGCGCGAGTAAAAGTGCACACAATTTTCTTACAAGTGTTACAGGCGAACTGCATATATGTGAAAAATATATACATGCATATGTATGTATAAAATACTGCGTATAAAATAACTTGGAGATTCGTGTTCGAGGCTGCGGCTACGATTGTAATTGATTCAGTCGATATACCGCAGTCTGAGCAAACGGTCATCGTCGAGTAGACTGCCCAAACGTGTTTTCACAGCCGTGTATCAATATCATTTAAAAAAAAGTAACGAAATTTAAAAAAAATCGTAATTAAAGCTTTTTAAATTGAACTTTTATATTTATATTTTTAATTACTTTTTTTCAAGACGTATAGTGCCTTTATACAGCAGTAAAAAGAGATAATAGCCTCGGCGGGTTAATCGAGCATCGTGCAAGTCTTACGCTACGTTTGTACACATATATTTATGTATGTATATTTATATACATAATAATACAGTACAGAAGAAATTGACGCGATGCGCCACGTCGATCTGGCCACTATAATTTTACTCTTGGGAATAACGATGGTGTGGACACTCTCGATCGAACCGAATCGCGGTGAGCACACAACTTACCAGTTTGCGTCAATGTATAATTTTTACACGTGAATAAACAAACAGCGCTTCGATTATTTCACGACGAGTCTCTCACGATCTTCTTATCGGCCTTGGTCCATCATGACGATCGGGAGTTGCGTAATGAAATGAGAATAGTGACAAACATATACATTTATATTTTATGATTTATTTTCATATTTTTTACCACGAAAAGAAATTTTGCATTATTTTATTAATAATATTTCTCTATGTTATTTATAATATTATATTGTATGAATCTTCGTATTAGAACTGTCAAATTTATCGTTTTATTTATTCATTTATGTATTGAATATAAATATTGTGACAAATAACGTTTGTATAACGATATTTTATACTTTTTATTGCTGTTAATTTATTTTATGAAGAAATCTGCACAATTAACGATAAATAAGATTGAATTATTATATTTTCATCATTATATTTTGAATATAATGATGTTATATTCATTTTTATTTCCCACTAAAGATCGTACTTTAGTGGGAAAACTAATGGTTCTCAAAAAGTGCCGTAATTCTAGTTATTAATACATATTTTTTTACTAGGAAATAAAAAGATAATGATGAGTGCAAAATAATTTATGAATTTCGTAAATCATCAATAATTTTTATGTAATGGGGAAGAATTAACGGAGTAGAGATTTAAAAAAGTCTAGAAGTAAATTTCATATAGAGAGGAGGGGGAAAAATGTAATCACTGTTGTGTCAAATAATTTTTTATATCTGTGTATACAATTTAGTTAGGAGGCGATAAACTCGATGACAGAACATGCCTGACTTTCCTTATTTTTCATTAAACTCCGTAGTAGATCAAACGTCTGTTTATTATTTCGCACTTCTTTTTATCGTTATTAGATTACTTACTGCTCCAGTTTTTTAATCGTGCTTTTTGATATAGCGCATAAAATCTAAATAAGCAAAAAGACACGACAAGAAAAAACACATAGAGAGAGAGAGAGAGAGAGGGAGAGAATAAGTATAAAAATTGTAGCGCAAACGTGACAGTTAATATTTATTTTTTACAATGTCATGCATATCAAGAAATGTTTAAACGCTTAACATTCACGCAAATGCCATATAGGGTAAAACATCCAGTAGTCGGCCTTTTAACGCAATTTCCAACTTTGAAATATTGTCATATGAAGAAAAAAAAAGATAACGAAACACAGCAAGTCTTAAATGAAACGGTATTTATTAAACTTTAATAATAACATTATTGCAAATGATAGAATCTACATTAAAACATTGAAAAACGTTATTTATTAGAAAAACGTTATTTTGACCAGCAATCGGCCGCTCTAAACCAATAGACGATGGCCACATAGGGACCCTGTAGTCGGCCTTTTTCCTATTGGTCGGAGCTGGCTAGGGTCGACGTTATAATCGGCCTGAACAACTGGGATTTATCCCATCCAAAAGTCGGCCGCCTCAATGAAGGTTACGTTTACGTATGGCCGACTACTGGTAAAACCATCATTAACCTTAGAACCCCACAATCTAATTTTTCCAATGTAGACCCCACACTGGGGTAAATAATTACCCCAATCTTTTCTTTAGCATAAAATGTTCCTCGTATGCGATAATAAGGTTTAATTATATAACATTCTCTTATGGAGAGCAGTTGGTCTGGTGGATAAGGGCTCGGACTCGCACTCCGCGGGTCCCGGGTTCGAATCCCGGCCAAAAAACACTAATGAAAAATTGAAAATTTTTTCAAGTATTTCTGCTGCAATCCCGAGTGGTTCGGATTCCACCTTAATAAATCCATGGCCAAACACCTCTGTGATGCATGAACGGTCGGTGTACGGCTTTGTTGGTGTAGCCTCCCGTGGACGGTTCTCATCGTGTGGGGGATGGCGGCCGCTCTAGCCGTGCATGGCTGGCTCATTGTATCGCAGCTGAGGGCGCGGTGCCTGCCTTGAGCGCCTCTGGTATGCTTGAGCGTGCTCACATTGCCACCCGCGGAGATTAATTGGGTACCGGCTGTATCAGCATGGTTTTCTGCAGTTTCCTTTGGCCCTCGGTAAATGCGATATGGTGCGGGAATTGCAGCCGCATGTGTAGGAGATGGAGGGAAGAGTAGAGGAATAGTTGGAAAGAGTGGGGAGGCTAAGCTGGGCCATGGAAGTAACAATCGCGGGGGGCGATGGGTTACACAAACCTCAATAAAAAAAAGGTATTTATATGTAGCATTCTCTTCGTGTTCTGATAACGAAGAGAATGGTGCATAATAAAGTCACATTCGGTAAATATTTAATGGTGAAAACTCTACAAAATGGCAGGAATGATTTCAAAAAATTGGTTCGGGAAGGAAATTTGACATTTTCTTGGGGTAACTGATTGCCCCGTTGTGGTTTTTTTTTGTTTGTACAGTGTTTAAATATACTCTATTTGTTTACAGTATAAATTTCAACCATGTAGAAGAAATTTACTAAGAAACTAGTAGTCGGCCGGGGGGGGGGGGGGCTGGACATTGGCTTTACAATGTTAAATTGAAGACCCAGTGGTCAGCAAGGAGAAAAAATATATTTTTTACTATTTAAAACAATTTTTTTGCATCAGAAACTTTTAGAAAATTATCAAAAATATATTTTTTGATAGTCTATAGACCCATATAAGAACATTAAGCTTCCGAGAAACATGAAGTACCTATTTTGTGGGAAAAGCCTCCGCGCTAAGAAAAAAAATAGTTCACGACGAAAGTCCGTGTACGTCGGTCGCAGCGTTTCGAATATTTTTTTTATCAGTTGCTTGAATAGTTAGTACGTTGAAACTTTGTGTACCGGTAAATCAGAGGTCAAAAATGTCAATAAAAAAATTCCCACTACTCGAAAACAATTTTCACGCTATTCTCACGCATACAAAGTTGGAAAAGGCCGACTACTGGAAGGGGGCTGGCAACTGGGTATTTTACCCTACTTAAAGAGTTACATAGATTTTCTCAATTCAATAAAAAAAATGTTCCATTCGAAAATTTCTTCAAGTTTCGCTGCGATTTCGTTTTATTTTATTTATTTTATTCAAATAATCGTTTATTTTAGTTTAGAAGGTTACAAATACTTTTCTTTATTACAAAAATTCGGAAAAACGAGGATAAACGGAGAATGTGACGCTTAGTGTGAAAAAAAATCCACATTGGCTGAAGATCATAGTCATGGATTATTTGACGATTTGGCTCTATCAACCATTTCCAATGTTAATTTTTCCAGATTCCAAATTCGGCTCAAATTCGATGATTTCGGACGTCTACAATTATTCAATTATACTTTTTTAAATTTAGCCATAATTATATATTTCGGTCCATTTAGTGATATTCGAATTGGATATGTGGGATTTTATTTCATTTGGATCGCGGAATTCTGAAGAGAAAAATCTCTTGGCATTTTTCGTTCCGATCTGCGGTTCTCGAGATATTATTTAATTAGTAAGTAGCCAATCGTACGAATCGAAGAATTGGCGAAGAGTGGGGGAAGCGCTCCGTCTATCGCTTTCCCACTTCTTCTTGGCGACGCACCGGATATGCTATTACTAATTGATAAATATCTCATCAACGCTGCATCGGAAAGAAAAATGACTTAGGACTTTTATTCTCACAATATTCCGACGCAACGACCCTCCCAAATTTGAGTACGACTTTCGGTATACCCGAGATATTTGCACGACGCAATTGAAGTTCACATGGAACAGCACGACTGAAGTACGTGTTAAAAATAGTTGCACAATGATCGTGTGTAGGGGTGAGATGCGAGACTCTCCACTGGGGACGACGGGGATGACACCAATTAGTATATGACATTAATTTAATCCCACTCAACACGGCGAGTTTCCGAGTGTGAAAAAGAAAAACGACATGTGGACATTGCACTTGGGTTGAAGCCCACATTTTTGTCTGGAGTAGAATTCTCCGTCAAACTTAGGCATTAGTTTCTTTCGTCAGTAAATCCTTGAATGGAATTTTTTCCAAAGTTCGTCATTCATCAATCAACCATTTTGTCAATAAAACAAATAAATCAATATATAAACATTGTAAAAATCAATAATTCATCGTCATCGATTAGAATTTGTTTGTTTCTTCGATCGTCCAATATCATTATTTAATACGAGTTATGTTTTGTTATTTGTTGCAACAGACAAACCTTGCATAGTCGGTGACGCATGGGCTGAAGACTGTAAAAGCTGCGTTTGCCTTGGAACGAGAGTGGCGTATTGTCGTCCAACGTTTTGCGCTTCGAAACTTACACGTGCTTTGGACACTTGCAAAGAAGGTGAAAGAACTAGTGTTGAATGCAATACTTGCATCTGCCGGAAGAACAAACGCATATGCACCAAGAAACACTGCCCCAAAGTTACGACTTATATATAAATACCTGTACATAAACTGAGTGTCCTAGAACTTGAGATAAAAAATTAATTAATTCGAATGCAGAAGGACACTTTGAACAGAAAAGTCTTTGGCCGTTTCTCGATCCGACGAAACCTTGACGAGTTATCAGTGATTAAATTTGGGCCAGTAAAAAGCCCGCTCCATGACGCGGTAGGCGGAGTTCCGCCAACCGACGCGAACTCCCCATTGGTCCAATTTCAATCATCAATAACTCATTATACGTTTGTCGAATTAAAAAAGTTTCAAAGATTTTTCTATCCAGAATTTTGCACTGAACATAATTTACCATCGTTCACTTTCAGTTCTGGCACACTGTATATATCCACGTGTTTAGCCTTGTACAATTTAATCCAAACAAAACGGTAGTGTTTAATATACATCTGTATCTAAATTTCTACGTTGTATTCCACGTGAACTGTGTTAAACTCAAGGAGTGCACGATAAACCACTGAAACTTCTCATCCCCTTTCTCTTTAAGAAAATACAAAGCAAGTATCTCTATAGAAGTCACTACGGCGAGTTAGAGAGGAAGGTCAAGATCCACTAGACGAGCAAAAAAAAAAGCATTTAAATTTAATTTGAATGTGTATTCTTCTTTCCTTACTCTGTAAAGACTGGAAATTCACTTAAAATAAAATATTTTACTGTTTGCTTCCTTATTATTATTTTACTTCAGGTTGAAGTTTGTGCAAACTTGTCCAAGATTGTTCATATATTACGTGTTTTCTTGATAAGCCATTCCATTTGCGCTATCTCACTAACTAAAGTTGTGAATGTCGAGAGAACACGCGATAATAAGTTTAGTTAGTTCGAGTGTTTGGAATAACAAAATTCTCGCCCTCTTACTTAGTCCAAACTCTCGAAAAACATATTTCCCATTCTCCGAGAATTTCACACTTCGATTGAGGTCATTGTTGATTGACCTGCAGAACTCAAAGTTTTGATTTCTTGTGTAAAACAACATTACTAAGGCATTAAAAAACACGAGGTAAACTCGCAGACGGATTGTTTATTTGGATTATTGGCTTATTTTTTTTTTTTAATTCTAGAATAGTTTTCTCCCAACTATTGTTCATTCTTACTTTTGAACATTTTTATTTTAGAATATTGAAAAATGGTCTGACGCATAACCTTTCCGGGTTTTTACGAGCCCATCCCATCACTTTAACCTGAGTTTTCCCCCATTTCATTAATTGTCATGTTCCTGTGAGACCCTCTCCAAGAGCTTTGCCCAAAGCCGATCTTTCCTAATGCATTACTATATCGCATTTGCAGAAGGGCCAAGGAAAACCCGATCTATGCAGGCGAATAATTTTTAATTTTCATTTTTAATTTTAGTTGGTTAGCACTATCAGAAACTCAGAAAAACTACCTCCGACTGCTCAACGACCGATGCGCGAGCCGGTGCACGACTAAACGATCACCCTATCAAGTATTGACCTCCCCCAAGGCTGCTTAACTTGGTGGATCTCCAAAGCCACACACGACTACGTATCCATCGCTATCGGCGTTTTTCTCATTTTCAATTAATAGATGATAAAATCGAACTATAAATTGAAAATGAGAAAAACTTTCCGTTCTTTTAAAATATTTCTTTCCAACTGTTTTTCTTATATTTTTTTGTAAATATAAAGAAAAACCAGCATTTTTCGATTTGCTGACTCGAAATGCGGTTTTTGTAATAATCTATGTAATAATTTGAAATTTGACTATTCTAATTGACATTTAAATTAAAAGGAATTCTTGAACTATTAAGAATTTAATCCAAACGAACTAAATTAATGGTAAAGCATTCTATTTTATTGCAGTAATTGCAAAAATTTGGAATAACGCGATGTTTTCGTTTATTTTAGCAAAACACGTTGTACATCAAACAATGGATCGTTAAACTCATTAAACGTGTGTTTACGTGTTAGGGTTGGCGTTGGGTCCCCGACGACGTCCGTACGTCTGGACGACGGTTACGAATCGGCGGTTGTACTGAATACGCCTTTTAGCGCGGCCAGTCTTCTTTTTGCTTTTTTCTTGCTTCTCAACCTGCAAAATTCAAAAAATCATTTTGAATTAGATCAAAACGTCGAAAAATATTCAGTTTTTTACATCAAAATCGCAGCATAATTTTCGTAAAGTTTTGGCGATTTATTATTAGATTTTCTTCTGTTTCAATATTCAATCTTGTGTATGAATATTAATAAATAATTGTTGCAGATTGATGAAAAGTCAAGTCCGTGAAGAGATCGAAACTTCACTTTAACCTGCTGTTTTCTCTAGCACCGAGATATTACCGTTATTTGTGAAATATCGAATAGCGGTTTAGATCATACCGTGCAAAACTTGTTCTCATTACTGAAATATTTATTTTACATTGAAATGAGAAAAGTATTGAATATTTCAAGTGTTATTTTTAATTATTGGAGAAAGTCGAATAACAATAAATGCTGTCGTAATTTATGATATTTACCTTGGGCGTCTGTCCCTTGACTTTACCAGCACGAGCCAAAGATCCGTGAACTTTACCTCCGACCAGAGGTACAGTCATTTCAAGAACATCACTGGTGAGTTCCGAAACGCACAATTCGTCGCTCAACGGTACACCCGCACAGTGAAGAGTGAAATTGGCGGCATTGTCAAAACCGAATCTTGCCTGCTCAATTATAAACAAATGAAAAAATCAGTAATCAAATTGAGAATAATGAAATATTATTATCATCAATCCTAATTTAATGATAATTTTTTATTATAACATTACGCACATAATTTCATCTTCTTTTTTCATAAAATATATAAAAGTCACAACTTTTCATTATGAATCATACTTATTTCGCAACTCTTGCCGCTTGGTCTTGACAAAATTACTTAAGATTACATCAGTTTCTTTTTTCTACTTCAAAATCTTAAACCTTCTTAATCAAGCTGTTATAGAATCCCACAAAAGACACATTGGATTAATTAGGACTGGCCTGATTTTTAATGCTCACCATATGAAAAGCATCAGTCAGAATGAGACCATAAACATTGTGGTACATATTATAAAAATTTCAGATTATGTGAAACAGTTATTATAGAAAAAATGAAAATGATATCAAATTTTCATAGCGCAAGAGTTTTTACATTGAAATAAATATCAAATTATTAAGTTTTAAATTTTTTAAGTAAAATTTACATGTGATACTCCTAAAATATAGTGCTTCGAAAAAAGTCCTTCAATAGAGGAATTCTCATGACAATGGTAACAAATTAACACATATTGACAAATTTAGTTAACCCTAGAACCCCATAACGGGGTAATTAGTTACCCCACGAAAATGTCAAATTTCCTTCCCGAATCAATTTTTTTAAACCATTCATTCCATTTTATAGAGTTTTCCCCATTAAATGTTTACCGAATGCAACTTTATTATGCACCATTCTCTTTGTTATCAAAAAACGAAGAGAATGGTATATAATTAAACCTTATTATCGCATACGAGGAACACTTAATGCTAAAGAGAAGATTGGGGTAATTATTTATCCCAGTGTGGGGTTTACGTTGGAAAAAATAGATTGTGGGGTTCTAAGGTTAATCAAATATTTCGTTTGATTTTGGTATGCAGCTTTAACATTTAAAAAAAGTATTTTTTAAGAGCAAAGAAGAGTTGAAAACTAATGTGAAGGGCTAGCTCTGGATGAGACTAAAAAATATAATAATAAACACTATGTAGGAAGATATGTATTTCGTATGAATAATTCTTTCTAAATCTCTGGAACTCATTTTAATAACGTGGCTGTGACAAAAATGCATAAAAACTTTTTTTTTGATTCAACGTTTCAAATTGGTGGAAAGTTTCGTTTCCAGCCATTCAAACGTTGTATTCTAAAAGTATAAAATAGTAAAACCATACAAAAAAAAATCATCTTTTTAATTCAACACGAGAATCTCCGTTAACAAGAGTTCTAAAAAAAGTACTCATTTGATATTGTAATGTTAAAAAGGGTAGCAAGAATTTGAAGCGTGAACTGAAGCAGTTACCAAAATTCGGTTCCAAACTCAAATGCTGTATTGTGTCCATACGGAATGAAATTGTTTTACAATTTTCAAACTATTGCCCTTTTGTTTTTAATATTTTCCTTATACTCAATAAAATTAATAAAAATTGAATGATTGAGATCTATGATAAGACGATAACGAAATTTCGATTGAACGTCACCCTGAAATCTCAATTTTAATTTTGCATTATTGCTCGTTCCGACACTGCGTTGAATGACAATTGTCGGTTTATCATTATAATGCACGTAGTATAGAGAAATTTCGAGAAAAAAATTAAATTCACGTTACCTTAATTTGGCCAATGGTCTCATGGGCCTCACAATTGATAACGTGGGTCTCCTGCCCGCGAATTTGCAACTGCATTTTATCTGCGTTTTTCTGAAATACAAGAAATCGTTAAAATGAGATAATTTTATCAATTATTAATAAAAATGTATGGTTCCATGTTTGGAGATAGGCTTCGAAGTAGCTTGTCACACGTGTGTTCATATTTAACATTTTTAAGATATCACGTTGAATTCGTTTAAACAATTTTAACAACAATTTCGATAATAAACACCGATAATGACGATCAATTTTGTAATTTGCAGTTTGTATTAAATCCGATAATTAACGAGAGCATCTTGCAAATGCCTCACCTTGCTTTCGTGGGTTATGTCGTAAAGACCGAAACAGGAAATTCGGCCTTCTAACCGGAAGTCTGTCGTGCTATTGACAACTCGAAAAGCATGAAGAATATTATTGATTAGCGAGGGTAAATTTATGCGAAGAACTTATTAAATTCTGTACCTCAAAAATGAATTTAATTTAATTCGTTAAATGGATGTTCTGGCGTACAAAATACGATAAATGAAAATAACAATTTAGACCTGCTTTTGACTCACGAGACGCCATACTTATAAAAAGTTTCCCAGCCAATCACAAGTCTTAAATTCCTGTGATTATTTAGCGGAAACGTACGAACCACTGAACTCTACTAATACTGGAACGCTGACTCCCACCATAAGATCCTAACGGGCCCGACCGTTCCGAGAGAGAGGGTGGATCTGTGGCAACGTGTCCTTTTCTATCTGATTTGTGCGCACGCGCATTTTTTTTTGTACAATCTGAACAGAAAATCGGTTTAGTGTGTCAATACTTTCATATTGAGGTTAGTTTTCTCGCTGTTAACTAATTTTCATGGTGGACTGTACCGACAAAGACAACTGCACCAATTGCGACTGTCTCTCTCGGAACGCCCAGTCAGCGTTCCAGTATAAGTAGAGTTCAATGATACGAACGAGTTATGATTGGCTTGTTTATGAAATCCACAAGAAAACTTGAGAATCATCTACACGAAGAATCTTGTAACGTCCAATCACAGACACGTTATTAAATCAAAACGAAAATAGAAATTTTTTATTGGATACAAAAAAAATTGTGAAATTTGAAAATAGATTTAAAAAAGATAAAATAAATCGCAAAATGTTTTTAAAAAACGCAATATTTGGGGGAATTTGACCCTAAAAACATGATTACAAAAAAATTGTGAACTAAAAAAATGCATTAAAAAACGAATTTAGCAAAAATAAACTTTATTTCCAATAAATATATAAGAATGATGAATGGCAGAAAATCACGCGCAATACTATCGCCATAAAATGAATCAAAGAATTAATCCGATTCATCAAAAGTCTCATCGCCCTTATCATCGTTATTTGTCAAATGAAGATAACAGCCAATTTTTTTTCTGATTAAGTCACCCCAAAGGACATTAGTTCCACAGGCCGGACAAACGCCTTCAACGGGTAGGATACTATTTTCCGTAAAAATTTTTGCAAGACAAAAGAGGTGAGCCATAAGGTGGCAATTGGATTGAATACAAGTTATTTTTTCCTGCGGAAAGACGCAAGAGTGGCAGAGCGAACAGAGCATAATGTCCAGATTGTCGGTCTCAGAAGCTTCTTTATTTCTTTTACTGGGATGTTTGCTTTTTAAACTTTTAGAAATAACTTTGCCATAACTGATTGGCATATGAATCGGAGGTGAAATGTCTCTGAAATAATTGAGAAAAAATTCATAATCAAGCCATCTTATGGTCAATGGCAACCGATGCCACGGACCGACTTTCAACATTTCTGAGAGGATGGAAAGCCGGTATTCGAAAACGCTTTGCTTAGTGCTTTTCTGTTTTGGTACATGTCGAAGACGTCTGCTTAGATGCGGATGTTGCCACGCCCATTCAAACTGAAATGATAAAAAGAAATTTTTAGTCCTGTAAATCTGTTGAAAAGTATTTATTGAAGTCGATTCTCATGCATATAAAAAACAAAGAAATATTGAATCAGTGCATCAGTCAGGCTAAAGACAGGGCAGAAGTGCAAAAACCCATTATAATGGCTAAAAATAAAACACCCCTCATATTTGTGTAGAATTATCTTTAGTTACGAACAATAGAGTGTTCATTAATTATCAAAAATTATTTATAATATTGATTTGACCTGCCTTATGGCAGGTTCTGTTTACAAAATTTTATTCAATTTTTTGGTAACTTTTTAATAAAAAATTATCAAAAATTTTCATAATTTTATAACGTGAGGAAAAAAAATGTTCGCATTGGAAAATGATACAGAGAATTTTTTTAATTTTATAGAAAAAAAAATCCTCGAATGAACTACAATTTGCCTAGAAATATCGTTTCTTTCGTAGAACATTCTGGAATAATCTACAAAATTCTTGCGATTTTGCATGATGAATGTTCTTGAATTTTTTTACTACATTTTGTCTTTCTATAAATTTACAGAATTTTTTTTTTCTGAACATACATTAGGTAATATTACAAATTTTTCATTATTAATCATAAATAATATAATATACATCCATCAATATTTATTAATTTACTATTATCTACTTACCCGTAAAGCTGATGTAGAGTTTGGAAATCCATGAACAATAAGAACCATAACCCTGTAAAACGATATTATTGTGATCCATCAAAAATACATCGAAAAGGAAATAACAAAAATGTCAAAAACTTGCCAGGGCCCTTTATTACTGGTCTTCCAAGCACCTCCAAATTTTTTTCCTGCATTATGTTGTTTTATCCTACGTCTCGGATCAACCGTGTATCCTATATAAGTTCTACCCTTGTACATTGGATTTTTACAATATAACAAATACACTCCAAAAAAGTGTTCGACCACTTCCGGTTGCTCCATTTAAAAAATTTGTTTATTCTAATTATAAATATACAATTATTTACATTTGATTAAAAGACGGTTGAGCCGCCATGTTGAAACGAGTTTAAAGAGACAAGCTGCCCGGAAACGAGATATTCCATAACCGGAAGTTACGCCGCGTCAGCCGGCCGTAAAAGAAGAGGGGATAAATCCCTTTTTTTCTTTGCCAACAAAGAACATAACCAAGAAAGAAAATAATCGGCTGTTGTTTTTGTAGTTACAAATTCGTACAAAACTTGTTTGCGAGTTTTCTTTGAAAAACTTTTGGTTACTTAAATATTCCGAGTAATTTCTCGTCTCGATCGAACAAACGTAAACCCAATCGTTTGCACGAATGCTACACAACTACATCTTTGTGCCAATTATAATATGAATCGACTTGATGATCCGCCAAATCTGATTAAAGGCAGAAAAGCTTCGTTCATTGGAATGAACGGTAAGTTGATCACAATTTACGTTTTCATCAAATTTAACGAATTCAGGAACAAGAGAGAAAAACTCGAATATTTTGACAGGCGGACCAGAAACCGATGATCAACAGCGTCTACGCTTCCAAGTAGAATTAGAATTTGTCCAATGCTTGGCAAATCCTAATTATTTGAACTGTAAGTTCGAACATTTTCCACTTGTTTATATAACAATCTATTAATCATAGAAAAAATTATCTGCAATTAAAATCACAAACCTGCAATAAAAAATTTGCTAGTGTCAAAAATTAATCAACAAATTCAATAATCGCTGCTTTTTTTTTTTGATAGTTCATCTTGAATAAAAAATGCAATTAAAGTAGTTGTCTTGCTTCCCTGATGTTGAAAAGTTAACTTTTTGCTCAATGTATAAAAGTTTGGATACAACTTGTGGAATATTCTAATAATGTTAGTTGTTATGTCTTAATCAGAATGTAAAAAGAGAAAGAAAGCCTGATATAAAGTTTCAGAAAAAATATTTGCCATATGTTGCAATATTAACTTTCATTTTTTATCGCTATGTCTCCAAAACTAAAAGATTAAAGTCCTGGTTCTTTTTTGATAAATTTTGTCATATATTCCTTTGTAATTGACCATTTTCTAACATAAATCTACAGAAAAGTTTCAAAGATATTGGAAATAATGTAAAATTTTCTATTGCGTCCCATCAGAAACGCATGCAAAACTGTGTAATATTTGATATCAAATATTTTGATCACGGAACACAGAATCTTTTTAAATTTTGGTGGTCAATATCATAATAGTGTCTTATAAATGTTAAAATATTTTATAATGCAACCCTTTGGTAAGACAACTACCTTTAGTCACTGTTGAATGAAAAACTGGAGAAATCAAAAATAAGCTTACTCGACCTAAGTGATTTGTTTCATTGTTGCTTTAATTATAAATCAATGTTACATCACGAATAAAAGGAAACAAAAATGTTTTGTACAGTTTTGGCTCAACGAGGTCACTTCAAAGACTTGACATTCATCAATTATTTGAAGTATTTGCTGTACTGGAAAGAGCCGGAGTATGCGAAATACCTGAAGTATCCGATGTGTTTGTATTTCCTGGATTTGCTGCAGTATGAGCATTTCAGACGTGAAGTGGTGAATTCTCAGTGCACAAAATTCATAGATGACCAGCAAATTTTGCTTTGGCAACATTATACACGACGCAGAACACGTTTATTGCAAACAGCTGCTGAACAAACACAGCATAATAATCAGCAGAACAACGGAATAGCGCAGCCAAAAGTTCCGTGAAAACGTGAACGTTTAAAAAGTCCTCTCGCTCGAAACTAGATAAAAAGATGGTCACTCTGTCATTTTTTATGCTCCGACCCATCCTGCAAGTCTCTCAATTTTTCTGCAAGAAAAAAGAACCACTCAATTCAACCGTGTCTCGAGCGATTTAACCTACGATAATTCATGATTAAATAGAGAGAAAGAAAAAAGAAAAAGAAATGTAAAAACATTTTCATCGTATATTTATTGCGTAAAGTTCAACACAATCGATTCATTTTTTATAATATTTATCGCGCCGAGACTTATTCGTTACTTAAAGCGTAAATACATTTTAATTAATACTTGTTAAGAATTTTTCTTTGTTTAATGAATAAATCATCACATGCGAAGTTGTTCTTGTTGTTTTGGATTTTTTCAAGGTTCATCCGGTTTTTCGAGCCCATAAAACCGAGCGATTAATTCGGCAAATTCCTTTGGTGTGTCTTGCAGCCTCTAATTCGAGATTATTATTTAATTTATAATATAACAGGGCTAATTTTTGTTCTCGGAAAAAGTTACTATTATTCCATTTCCCGCGTCCACCCAATCCTCGGAATAAAGCTTTTCCCGTAATATTTCACGTTTCGATACCTCCTCCTCGGTTTTATCGCTCTCGCAATTCGCTACACCGATCTTGTTTTTCGTTAAAGTTCGTCCAATCTGAATCACCCTATCTGGCAAAGCTTCGTTCATTGTTTCCGGAAGCAAAATACTGATCAAACCGGAAACCAAACACAGAAAACCGGTGATCGACATAGGAGCTGCGATCGTTGTGTGATTTCTCTGTAAGAAGAGAAAAAATATCATCATTATCGTTATGTAAATTATTCACTTTATTCGACCCAAAGGTCAAAAGATCTACAAACATTTTTTTTCAATTTTCCAATAAATTGAATTGCTTGTACACCAAAACAATTTATTACATTTTTTTTCAATTTTATGACTGGAGAAAAGTATAAGATTTTACAACTTTGAATGATTCGATGAAATTAAAAAGTAGGAAAATTGTTATTAAATTTCATGGTTTTTGTTTTATTCAAGTATTTCCCATTTCCAAAATTTTTGTTTAATTAATTAATTAACACTTGGCCGTTACGATTTTTCAATTTAAACTCTTTAAAACAATTTTCAATTTCTAGTGCTTTGAATCCGAGTCATTTGAAATTTTCAAATTTTTTCTCGAAACTCAGTTTTCGGGAACTCGTTGAAAATTGTGAAGCACACTTGACTTACGATTGACAAAATATGTGGAGAACATAAACTGCCGAGCATGCCGGTGATTGCGCAGTGCCCTAAACATGCGCCTCGTCTTACGGTCGGAAATATTTCAACGGTGAAGAGATAAGCCGTGGCGATTAAGGATACGACGGATATTTTCCCCATAAGCAAAAACACGATCCTTAATGGTCCTGTGGGCGAGATTAGGAAATATTGAGAATGTAATGTGGCAGAAAACCAAAAACCAAAAAAAGACATTAAAAAGATCAAACAAAACTTTTAAACATAGCAATTGAATAATAAAATTCAAAAATATGAAAAACCATTTCTATATTTTCAAATTTGTCCCAACATCTTAATTGAAATTTGAATTTGAATAAAAATCGAGTGAAAATTGAATTAATTGGATTTTTGAGAAAAAATAAATTTTATTGAATTAAAAAAATTGGGCACGAAATTAAAACAATAATATTTCATAATGTAATCAAAATATAACTATAAAAAAAAATTAATATGTCACTCACCAATCCAGACAATGTTAGAATGCGTCAAAACGGCAATAACAGCGACCGTTGTGCAGACAACACAATTCACGAATTGACAGAGACTCATTGGAATTCTTCGTCCGTATCTCGAAAGTACGAAGTAGGTGAGCACGTAAGCGATCATTTCCAAGCCGCCACCAATCGCAAAGCTCACGTGCCGATTTTTACTCAGCTCCGGTGTTAAATCGTTCAAAATGCTTCGTGTAACGGATGCGGTAAACCTCAAAGATTAAAACACAGTCATCTTTATGTTTATTGAAAAAAAAAAAGATATATAAATGATGAAAACCGACAGCGATAGGTGCGCGGTCGGTGTATGGCTTTGGTGATCTCCAAAGTTAACGGTTTAAGGGTAGTCAGAGGCGTGAAAAAATGAGTATTTTAAATAATTTTTGTTTGACAGTAATTAAATTTATTTTATAAAACTAATGAAACAGAGTTATTATATTATGTTTTAACTTTACTTGACCAAAATTTCAAAAAAAAAAAAATATTAATTCTAGACGAAGTTATTGCATTTTTTCTCGAAACTGTTTTCAAATTCGGTGACCACTGTAATTCAAAAACGACTCGACGAATTTGAATGAAATTTATACAGCTTATTGAAAGCATAAAAAACTAGTACTTAATCGAAGGATTTTTTTTTAACTTCTATTTTTTTAACAATAAACTATTAAACTAGTGCTTTTTCCTTGAAAATCTGCGAGTAAATTTTCAGAAGCCGCCATTTTGTTTATTTTCAAAAAAAAAAAGCTTCGTTTAAGTACTAGATTAACTATTAAACTAATGATTTTTTTTATTTGATTAATTTTAGATGAACCAGTAAAATGTTCTGATGGTCACCGCAAAGCACTACTTGTAGAACGGGGTCCAACAAAGACGGCAATAACTTCGCTTACAATTAATTTTTTTTTTTTTAATTTTAGTCAAGTAAAGTTAAAATATAATATAATAACTCTGTTTCATTAGTTTTATAAAATAAATGTAATTACTGTCAAAAAAAATTATTTAAAATACTCATTTTTTCACGCCTCTGATACCCCTAACCCGTTAAGCAGCCTCGGGCGAGGTCAATACTTGGTTGGGTGACCGCTTAACCATGCACCGGCTCGCGCCTTAATCGCTGAGCGGGAGGCAGTTTTTCTGAGTTTCTGATAGTGCTAATCAATTGAAACTCAGTAAAAATATAGTCGCCTGTATCGGGTTGGGTTTTCCACAGTTTCCCTTGGCCCTCGTGCAAATGCGACACAGTAGTGCATTAGGAAAGAGTGGCTGTGGGCAACACTCTTGAGGGGTTTCTTAGGGACATGGAAATAAGGAAATTGGAAATTAATGAAGTGGGGTTAAAGTGGGGTTAAAATTATACACAGAAACAATAAAAATAAAAATAAAAAATATTGGAAACGATGAAGTAGAATTTATAGAAAACGATTGTAAATTTTTATAGATGTGAAAACCTGTTCTAAATATCATTCGAAATAGAAAAAAAAAACAATCATTAAATGGAGTAAAAGTTCTATTATTATAAACAAAATTTACTTAAATCGTTGTTTCTAGGCGGAAATAAAGCACAAACAAATTCGAAATAATAATTAATTGTATTACGATTAAAAAAAGTAGGAAGAAAATCATTTACTAAAATCTATTTATTCTATTTGATTTTGTATTTATTTTTGTAAAAAATAAACAATTTGTAAATGTAAAAAACGTAATTTCGGGATATTTTTTTCAAATTTTTATACCAATTTCCAAACAAAATTACGAGATTTAAGAAAATGTGTGATAAGCTTGAAAGAGAATTTGAAAATCACGATATTGCAAAGAGAAAAAATGATATTGCGGAAAAAAAAGTATTTCTCGAAATTGACTTACCATTGACAAGTCATAATGATGAGATATTTTGTGAGGAATCTGTTTCTCCTCGTATTGAGACCTGTTTCTTGTACTTTTTCGATATCCGGTGTCTCCTCTTTTTTCGTAACAGTGACGTTTTGTTCCTCATCATGAATTTCCGTGGACGAGTTTCTCACGATCAATACCTCATCGTTCTCGGGATTTTTAATATCAGTGTTGGTCTGACAATTCGACGATGTTCTTAGATGTTCAATATTCTTTTTTGAGCTTGATGTGGCATCGAGTGACGTATCGCGTGTCATCGTGTCGTCTTTGACGCTAATTTCCGGACTTGGATTTTCCACATTCGACAATCGTTTTTCCAAATTTTCAGTTATAGCACGAAGGCTTGTTCCTGTTGGTAAAAATGTTCACCATTCAAGCTGGATAAAAAATCCATTTGATTGCAAAATTTGCATGATGCAAAATGTGCTCAATTTTTTTAGGCAAATCTTTTATTCGAGACATCGAAAAAATTTTAGGACCAAAAATTTGCTCAGGAAAAAATTGGTGCATTGAAAATTTGTTTAAGGCAAGGTTACCGTTCATGAGGATGAAAAATTCGATTTTTTTTTTACATAATTTGCATCCTTAACGTATTTAGAACACGCGCGTAAAAGGATATTTTCATATCTAAAGTATTTTAGAATTTACAGCTTGTTACAAAGACTCACATGAATCTTTGCTCGATTGAAAAAAAAATTCAATTTGCGAGGCCATCAGGAAGCGATTTTTGTCAAAAATTCATTTAGAAATATTTTTTTCGTCCGTTGAAGCAAAAAAGAAAAACAGGGCAAAAAAATTGGGTTTTTTTTTCAAACGGCTGCCATTATGTTATCCAGGAGTTTTTCAGAAAACGAAAAATGATAAGGTCCCCCAAATTTAGTCTAGTTTAATCATTTTTAACCCATTTTTGGTTCAGATGAACTGGCAAGGCTGTGGAGTACCCCGCGTAGACCAAAACACGCTGTGCATGGCTTTATTTAACGGGAGCTGGAGCCGCCATTTTGGATTTTTTTTTATAAATAAAATTAGAATTTACTCTTCATTGATAGAAGAATAAAATACGTTGAAACCCATTTCTAAAAGTATTTATTTTATATGAAAAAAAAAAATCCCAAAGTTTATGCATTTTTTATGTCTCACCAACGATAAACTTCCGTTAAATCCGCTCAATGTAAATTCTGAGTGACAAGTAACATAATCAAATTCTAAATATTTAAAAATGGCCATTATAAACAATTTGAAAAATCAACCCAAGAAAAAGGCTCTTGATAAAATATTTGCATTATTAAAAATCTGCATTATTATCACTAAAATATTTTCTCTCGTTATACTCCGAGATTTCCGTTGAACCGGTTGCGGGGGTGTCAGCAAATTCGTAAGTTCACAAGCTTCGTCCTCTTTGTTCCGAGTATCTTTGGTCGAATCGTCAAGGCTCGATCTTATAAGCCGAGACTTTCGTTCGGGTTTCACGGGCGTCGTATTCGCACTATTATTTTCAGTCTCGGCGACGAGAGTTCGACGATTTTTGCCGGAACAGCAGCTATTGTATTTAATTATTTTTTCCAACGAAATATCGGCTTCCGTAGATTTTCCCTTGGCCAATAACCATCTCGGTGATTCTGGGATTATCCTTAAAAAAATAACAATCGCTCAAGTACTTCAACTTAATATTAAAACAAACAGTAGATAAATAAATTTACAAATTTAAAAATACCAGATATAAAGAACGGTGATTGCAGTGGGTACGGATACAGCCAACTGTAGAATCCTCCAATCCGGTATCATATAGCTCAGTCCAGCAAGTAAAATAATACCGAGGGCCCAAAAAAATTCCATTGTCGTTGCGACGATTGTACGAAAATTTTTTGGGAATAATTCGAGCGTAAGAATATATGTCGTGTTTTGTAAACCTTGTGCAAATACTCCTTGGAGTCCTCGAAGTACGAGGAAAGCTGGATAACTCTAGGATCATTTAATTTTCAAATGATTGCGATTGATTTAATAATAATGAATTTTTTATTTTTTTTCAAAGTTTTTATTATTGTATCTAATCATGATAATTTTTATATTCAACAATAATAATTGCAGTAGCAAATAATAATACTGAATATAGTCAGTTTTATTATCGCACTGAGAACAAAATTTCATTGACCAAAACAAATTTCATTTATTTCAACCAAAATATTTAGTCCGATACCAAACAAATTAATGTTAATGTCATAAAATATCATTCTCATAAACTAATTCATTTATTGATTTCGATTTCCGTTTGGTAAATGTTAGTCAATTTGAAAATTTAGATTCAAACAAAGATTCCATTGAAGGAACTAAAAAGTATTCGTAAGCAAATAAATTGTACCAGTTGTTCGAACAAAATCATTTAGCTCCGGTGATTTAAGTGATTAATCTATAAGAAATTTTCATAATTTAGTTGAATGAACTAAATCGTTTAACATTTAATAAAAAAAATTGTAGGATCTACCATTTTTCGTCCAACAAAATCGGATTTAGTTCAATGAACAAATTTTTATTCTCAATGCGTTGATATTTATTTTTTTATTGCATTATTACGTAATCGTAAATCGAAATTTTGTTTGTTTGTAATACAAACTAATAAAAAAATTTTAAAATACGTAAAAAAATGAGAAGTAAGTAAATATGTCAAAATTTTGTTTGTTAATGAAAATGAAATTGTTTCAAGTGATTTGATGAGAGATACTATTTTTAAATACCTGTACGATATAAGTGGCAACCGCCATGGTACCCTGAATGTATAAGCATATAGCAAGAACCGGAAGTCTGCCGATACGATCGGCCAAAATACCAGCAAGCGAGGCGCCTATCGATATCCCAACGTAATAAACCGTTGGTCCGAGATACATCAGATAACTTTTCTCACATATCAAACTCCAATCGGTGACGACGCTCCTCTCGGTAATCTCAGCCTCCCAGGTATATCCGTTCATGCATGAATCAACATTATTCTCGTTTCCTGTATCTGATCCGAGCGACGCGTTCACGAAACTCAACGAGGACAAGCAACCGTAGGTTCTGTTTGTTCCATCGGACGACTGTAATATTCGTGTAAAAAATGTATCAGAGGTTTTTTAAAATGAAAAGAATTTATCAAAAAACAAAGTTTAGCGCAAAAAATTGGTTTAAAAAATAAAAATGTTAGTAGCAAAAACCATTTTTTTTACGTTGGCAAATGTTAGACGACTACAAATCGTCGATTCTATTGTTATGAGCAACGAATTAAATGATCAGTAATTATCAAATATTTAATTATATAATAAAATTGAAATATCCGATTATTAAAATATTTACAATTCAATTTTTCGATCGCAACGCTCAATCGGATTTTTTTTTTTAAATCTTGTGATCTCTACATTTCGACTGTATTAAATTCGCATCTTTTTTTACGTCCTCGCACCTCGAACGTCACTTTTTTTCTAATTTTCATAGACTTGAAGAGAACCAGATTTTGTCGTTTAATTTTTTCAATCCCGATTTGCTTTTTTAATAGAATACTGAATTAAACAAAATAATTAAAACGCATCTACTTAATGATAACCGCAGTTTGGTATAAAAAACTTCATTCGAGCCGAAATCCATGGACCGAGAAAGTTTTAAAATTTATAATATCGCCACCAAAAATAAGAATAATGAAAAAAAAGGAAATATTTTAAAAAGGAATAAAAACGTACCTCGCAATAAAACTTAGGGGTGTAGTTGTGAAAAACCGGAAGCGCATGGCTCATGGAAACAATGACATAATTGATAGAAAGTAAAAAAAGAAGTACTATTTGGAACCAGCCGACTTGTGTCTCTTCGACGTTCATGTTTGCCACCGACGCAAAATTTAACTAACAATTTTATCATAAAATCTACCAAAAACTAATAATAAATAATATCGAACGAATCAATTTTTTTAAATATCTTTATTTCACGTTGACTATTCATTAAACGTCAATGTAACGTCACTTTTTGTTCTACACTTTTGTAAGACATTGTCACGTGAAATTTATAAAAAATGATGAACGAATCGCGGGTGTAGTCGAGACGTGAAGAAAGTGTCATCCGTGTGGGAGAGCGTGACACTCACTGAGCCAAGGATCCTCGGAGAAGGACCTGGCACATATACACGTCTGTGGAAGGCACTCTCGATCCACGCGGACACTCGATGAAAATGATGCACGGTGCAGGGTTGACGAGGAATTGTCTTGTGCATTGTTTAATTAACGGCCTCTTCCCCATCGCCCGTCATTTTCATTAGCTTATACGATATCGAATATTCATCTCTCCACTTATTTCAAAAATATCTTAAGATGCACCACACATCATCAGTTATTAGACATTGATGGTAATATTATAATATTAGTAAAAACTATAAAAAAAGGAATTAGAATACGAAAAATAATAATGTGAATATAAATAATAATATAATATCATCGATATGTAATTTCTATGTATTTCTTTTTTGCTCTCTTTGCCTTAGTATATTTTTTCAAATGCTTTATAGCAACATAACAAATAATTATTTTATTTGCTCTAATTTCTTGGTTTTTCATCGATTATACGGTAACAGTATTTTTTTATTTGTAAATGTGGATTTGCTGGCAATGTGTGGTCAATGAAACTTCGTTTTTACACGTTTATCGTATTATAACACTAACTATTTTTCTCTCCCTCTCCCTTTCTCTCTTTCTTTCTCTTTCTCCATCTCTGTGTATGCATTTACATCGAGGGAATAGAGAAGCTAGAATAATAGAAGCAAGATTCCGATATTGTACCTCGAATACCGGATAAAGTCCCTGACGACGTGCAGGTCTACGAACTCTCTCTCTTTCTCACTCTCTTTCTTTCTCCTTCTCTATCATTTCATTCATCTCTCCATTTCTCTTCCTCGTATTCTCTCTCTGTTTCATTTCCATCCTATATGTTCTGTTCGTATAACAATTCAACCACCCATATTGATATAAACATGCAATATGCGAAGTATATTGATCGTTTTCTCTTTGCTGGAAATCCTTTTGTAAAGTTCGAATGACACTCGTGACTTCTATCACGTTTGTTCATTTTATATTATTAATTTTAATAATGATAAAATTTCATTAATCGAATATTGGAGAAAATTTAAGCATTTTTTTTGAACAATAGTTTCAATTATTATATATTTTCATTGCCAAATTTGCTCATCACTTTTTGGAGCATTAATTTTCGTGGCAATATAAAATTTTCATGAAAATTATAAAGATATAAAAAAAAATGCTGTATTTATTTTAGTAGCGAAGAGTTTTCAGATTAATTAAGAGAGAATTTGAAAAACAATTCAGTTTTGAATTTTTTGCAACATTTGGAAGCCTATGAAAAATGTTAATTTAATATATTGAACATTATTTTTATTACTATTATTATTATTATTTTATTCAAATATGGGAATAGGCTCAAAAAAATGGTTGTTTATTAATTTACATGTAATGGAGACCCTCCATGACGAATAAAAGTACTCGCAAGGGTATTTCCTTCGTTTCTGGAACTACTTGAGTATTCATGGACTGTAACGTCCGGTCTCTCTTTATTTCTCTTCTCCTGGACGCATCCTGCCTTTCATACATTCTCTTTGGGACAAACTCATCGTTGATCGTTTTATTTTTCTCTTTCACCACTCAACAAGACATTAGTAATAGCTGATCAAACTTACGAGCATTTTTAAATCGTGTAGGTCACACCCCTACAAAAAAATTCTCTCGTACGTCTCTTTATACGATTGACGCGCATGTTTGATCGAAGAAAAATCTCGTTTTGGACACACGATTCTCATTCAATCCTCGATTGTCGGTATGACACCAACTCAATTACGATTAGTTTTTTCATAATTATTCGTAATGTTTTTCGAATATTTAATAAGCGAAATATATTTTCTATAATTTTACGATGTTGTTGTTTTTTTATTTTTTAAAATAAAACTGTGTTGAAAAATCTGGAATTCACTGAACTTAAATTGAATTTTTTTCATATCAGATTACATTTTTTACTTATTATTTATTATTTTATTAATTATTAATTAATTAATTAATTAAATTATTTTATTAATTAATTACATATATTATTTTTTCTAGGAATTTGCAAACATCGTAGATTCGAAATCTTTTCTAATAAAAATAAATTGAAAAATAACCAATTCGCAAAATCGATTCCAACAAAAAATAATGTAATGTAAATAAATTAGGAAATAAAGTTTTTTTTCATACATTTTTCGGATGCAAATAGGAAAATAGGGGAAGAAATCAGGAACGAGTTACTTGCGTATCAAGAGAACATGCTGGATGAGAAATGAAAAAGCGAAGTGGTTTGTCGTCCTGTTTTTGCCGGTATACGTTTTAGGCTCTCTTTCTCGACTTTATCGACGTTCGTATTATTTTTCTTCGTTTTTATCGCCTCTCTTATAACTGTGGACTCTTTCTCTACCTGTTGGAATGCGCATGCTACGACCCGTTGCTTTTTTCGTGAATTATATACCCGTAACGTTTTCACGCAGTCGACCACTGATTTTCAGTTATAATATTCAATTGAATTTTTTTGTGTCGAATCGCCCATTAGAACAAAAACATCGAGGAATTTAATGATTTTTGCCACGTATATTACGAGATTTTATAAACGAATGAATTTTTGTATTTTTTATTATTTTCTCTCATTTACGACCCCATTCTTTTTTCAAAATTATTCCCACTTTTTTAATATTTTTTTTTTGAATAATGATTCCGATTATTTAATCAAAGATTTCTCAAATAAATTTATTGTCACGCTCGAAAAATCTGCATTTACTTTCTACTCCCTTCTTCCAATTCTGTTAATTTTATTTATTTTTTAATAATCACATAAACGTGATTATTAGTCTACATGCGGCTGTTTAGTTATAGATTCGCGACAGGTGTTGGACAGGAATGTAGGGTAATACGAAAGGGAGGGAAAATGAGGGGAGGCTCTCATTACCATTAACTTATATTCCATGACACACAGCATGTATATAAATACTTTGAGCCACTGAAACACATAGACAATCGTAACACTTTTGTCTTTTTTTCTATCTAGGTATTGACTAAATGCTCATACATTTATAATAAATTATTTAATAAATTGCAATCTGACTACTAAAAGACTGCGAAAATTGATTGAGTTTTAATTTTTTCTGATTTAATTTAATAATAGAAAAATACAAAAATAAATTTGTTAAGAAATAAAACATAAAACCGAACAATTTTGTTTCATCCTCCACAGACTTTGCAAATCAATAAAAAATTAAATGAAAATATTTCCGAAAAGTTTACGAACGTTTGTACAAAAACAAAGAATAATCGAATACAAATTCATTTTTGTTCAATAAATAATGTATAAAATGAAAAAAAAAATTCAATAAAATACACAAAAAAGTACACAAAATGATTGGAATTGAAGAAACAATAAATCAAATGCAAATGCAATGAATTTGTTCGAAAAACGTACTCGAAAATAAAAAAGAAATAATGCAAATACGTCAATGATAAAAATCGATATGTAATAATAAAGAGAATAAATAATTAAATTTCGTGAGTACTAAATATTCTCCCATATTTACACAATGGCGCGCATACATATAGCCGAAGAGTTAAAAGAGTGTACAGACGGAGGTGGCCTGAATGCCTTTTTTCGTGGTGTACCGTTACAAGGTACAATAACTTATAGCACACGAGGAGCTATATCGAAGCAGTCGATTCTCACTATTACTCGTGTCTATGTCCGTCAATCTTTCACCAACGGAAGCGAGTTACCCATTCGATTTAACACGAGAAAACAAGGGAATAAAAAGAGAAAATTAGTAAAGAGTTTGTTCGAAGAAGAGAGACCGTGTGGTTACCGGTTTTTCAAAACACACGTTAGATCGTTTCGTGGTGCAAGGAGACCAACAACTCGGAGAAACAGTCTCTCGAAGAACTGACCGAGACAACTTTACTCCACGAGCACACTATTTTTCCCGGCAAATTCCTTCAACAGCCTGAAATTAAAAAATTCATCCATTTCAATTTACCACGTGATCGACAAAATTTGTTTTCTTCGTTTTTTTTTTGCATTGTCCTTGTTCTTGTCGTTTTTTCTTCTACAAAAACCGGTCTCTCGATTTATCTGGACTCAACCTGCACTTACTCACCATTCAACGAAAGTGAATTTATTCCCATTCAAAAAGGGCACCAGCTATTCCGAGAATGAAGATCACTCTCGTTGGAATACTTCTCATCTGCTGTCTAACCGTAAGCTGTATTGATTTTTCATTTATTTTTTCGATATCCATCAAAAATTGAACTAAAAGATGAATTTTTAGGAATAACATTAAATTTATACATTTTTAATATTATTATTTTATTATTTGTGTGTTCGTAAAGTATTTGTGTGATTTTTTGTTACAGTTGTTTTTTAATCGAAGATAGTAAAAAAAAAAATTATGAATGAGCTGAACAATTGCTATTGTTTTTATACGAAATTTTAATGTGAAATTTTATTTAAATTTAAACAATTTTTATGGTTATGGGTTGAACGTCCCGTTGACGGTGTAAACTTCATGAATGAATTCATAGAGATTCGTGCTGTATGAATGCATATTGATGCATTATTTCAATTTTTCATTTACCATTCTACTTATCTTTCAAGTAATTATTTTATTAATTTGCATTTTTTTGGTTGAATCATTTTTTTATCCCTCTTTTTTTTTAATTTGTATTTTTTTTGGGTCAATCATTTTTTTATCCTTCTGTTTTTTTAAATTTTGTCTTTTTAGTTAAGAGCAGCAGAATGCAAATCACGAAAGTCCAAACAATTTGCACTACAGAGCAAAGAAACGAACGTCGCTAATTTCGTAAGACTCGTAGTAATGAGACTTGTTTTTGGTGTCGCATCTGCAATGGGACTTGGAGAAAATTTATCCGGCGTTTTGGGAGGAGTGTTCGTGCCCCCGGGTGCTGAAGATGATTACGATTATGGAGGCGATGATTACGTTCCCGATTTATTTTAATTAATGATTATTTTAATTAATTATTTTACATGATCGACGAAACAACCGACGATAAAATGTTGAATTTCGAAAAACAAGGCATTCGATTAATTTTAGAGAGATTCTCTTGAGTACAGAATTATATTCTCGGATACGAATGATCATTTTCATCAATGAATTTAATTCTGTCACTTGATTGAACGTATTCTTATAGTTTTATGTTATTTTACATTACCTTTATTTATCTCGAACGTAAATATGTATCTAGAAATTATAATTGAACTTTATTATTTATTGAAGCGAATGATATGATAATAAAAAAAAATTGCGAAGATTTTTCAATTGAAATCAAATTTCCATTATTTTTTATTAAATACGAAATTCAAATTGCAGTGTATTTTTTTCAAATATGTCACAATGAAGCCCGCTTCTCATAGTCTTTTCAGAGGACAGCACTGTCGCGCATGCGCGCCTCTTGCCACGGCCTGTTCGCGGTTCAGCTCCGAAATTTCTAACCTCAAATATCAATTGAAGGTGTTGCGTCACGTTGTTGTCAAAATTCACTGCTCTGTCGGAATTGTCAAAATTTATTTAGCCAAAAACCCATTACTGCAATTTATGCTTGTATCAGATTGAGAAAAAAACAACAAAATCAATAATGGCGGACCGTTTAACTCAATTGCAGGACACGATAAATCAGGTTAAAATGATGGTTTCCCATAAATGACGTTTACTCGTATTTTCACTGTGCATTAACAATGTTAAAATTCGTCCAGCAAGCTGAACATTTTTGTAACAGCGTGGGAATTCTTCAACAATATTCAACACCTAGCAAATTTCCTGGTTTTGATAGAATAGGAATGCCCCAACCCCAACAAACTCAGGAAGGTAAAAAAAATACACATTTTTATGTCCGAACGTTTCCTCAAATGCAGTTTTCCGAAAATCAGCACGATTTCCAAAATAATAAATATTATCAGCAATAATATTGTTTTAAAATCTTTAAATTACAAAATAACTATTCGAATTCACTAAACGATGATCCAAGCTTTGGATAAAAATTGTGATTACACATTCCGGTAATTTAGGACTGGACTAGTGCTGGATACTCTCAAATTTATGATGAGTTTATAAACATTTTACATTGAAATTGTGACGAATTTTTGTTGCTTTTGATGAACTTGTCATAAATCATCAAATCTGTAAATAAGTCATACAATTTCAGAATCAGGATATATTTTTTTTAGCATTCTGAAACAGGGTTATTTCTGCTCTGGAATTTTTGTTTTTTTTAATAAATCATCTACAATTCTAAACTTGCGCTTTAAACTGAATTTCTAATGAGCATTACTTGCTTGAGGCTCTAAATGCTTTTTACTAATTAATAAATAATTTATAAGGATGAAACACGTGTTCCTCATACCATCATTGTATCAAATCACAATTGGACAAAAATCTAAAAACAATCCCGCCATCTTCGAAACTTTCCAAACATGGATTTTCCATGATAATAATCTACAAAATAGTTCAAAAAAAATTTTTTTAATATGTTCTTCGACAAATAATCAGACAATTTTTTTTCTGTCGTATAAAATGAGTTCAGTAACTTTTTTCTAAATGTATACACATTGCACATGTTTTTGTAAAAAGATTTAACACGGTGCGTACAAATTTCTAAGGCATTGAACAGGGGTAGTTTCTCAAACAGCACCTTCAGAAAAAATCAAAGAGGAATTTCAAAAAGAAAAAGAAAAAATTCTGAAATAATTCAAAAGTATTCTAGGAAATTGACAAATTCATAAGATATGAAGGACAAGATGTCTGAATTTTCTCAGACTATTTGTGAATCGCTAAATACTGAAATTTTTATATAATAAAACTATTGGTACAAACATATGTGTAATTCATCTTTGCGTAATAATTGCTGTTAGTTCATTAATTAATTAATTAAATGTAATATATGCTAACGTCTTTTTCATCTTATTTTTAAATTGATTAAAAGGAGGTCAACGCATTATCGATTTCCGTCTTTCAATCGTGATCCTTGAAATAGTGAAAATATTTTTAATAATTAACGAATATTATTATAATTCAAAATGTAAAATTGCTTTACCGTTTCACAGATTACGCAGCGTTATTCGCAACTTTGATAGCAAGATGTGCCAAGGACATTGACACACTGATTGAAAGTTTACCCAGTGAAGAATCATCGCAGGAGCTTCAAGTGGCGAGTTTGAGTCGTTTGGAGCAAGAAAATTTGGAGGCTGGAGAGCAGTTGGAAGAAGTGGTGAGACAAGGGGAAGCTTTGTTGCAAAGAATTCAAGCGGCTTTGCAAGACATCGCTCAGAGTCAATTGGACATGCAAAATCCAACAGCACCAGCGACAGCTGTGATCAATACGAATCTGAATCCCGCTGTAAACTTTAAACAGGAACCAATAAACACCGTTAACTCGGCGCCGGCTTCGAACAATCCTCACCAAATGGGTGATCGCTCGCCCAATTCCGTCAGCCAATAAATGACCTTCCAATATTCTTTCTACTTATCGTGTATATAAATATGTTTAAGTAATTATTTGTGATTATTTCGTACAAAAATGAAAAACGAAGAAATAAACGACTTCCGACTGAACTGCTCCCGAAAAGTTACGACAAACTTTTTGACAAACTTCGTCATATGTTCCTCTCTTATTGAGAAATTGCTAACAAAAAATCTTCAGAAAAGTTTTAGGGTTATCAGGAAAAACGTGAAAATCTCAAATCTCATAAAAAACGCATGTAAAATTATACCATCTTTGATGAGAAATATTTCGAATATGGGACAATAAATTCTTTTAAAGTTTAGCACGTAATTACATAATTGTGTTCTGAATATGTGCTCCGAATATTAAAAAAAAACTATAGAAAAATGCTTTGACGAGACAACTACCTTAAAATAGTTCCTGACTCCCAAATCTGTTTTCCGTGTTTTCCAATGCGAAAAATTGCGTTCATGTGAAACGCTCAATTTCCGCGTACTCTACATGTCAAACAAGTGGAATACGTTCAAAGAGACTGGAAATTTAGTTCCTATTATGTAAAATCGAGAACAAACGATTGAAAGACACTGTATATATATTTACATGAGGGAAAGCGTAAAAATGAACAAGCAAACGTTCTGCTGATCGACCATTAAAAAAAAAAACATTTTTTTCATTCGTACTTGGAATTTGCACACGTTTTGAGTCTTCGTTCGGTTTCAAACGATTCCAGAATCCTCCAACGTTGAGAAATGGGCAAAGGGAGCTTGTGCCACAGGCTCAATCAATATTCTCCGTTGCATTTTTATAAAATGTTTACATAGGAGATTTATTTACAAAAATATGAGTAGAGGGCGGCGTCGGGAAGAAGACAGCGGGATAAGGAATAGTGGGGAAAAGAAAGAGGTAGATACGGGATAAATGAGCTGGATGATGAAACGCGATAACAAATCTTAATTGAGTGTGCCTCGACATTGAGGAGCTCCGCAGAGACATGGAATTTTGTCGTCCTCCAGCGGGAACTTGTAGTCGTATGTTATTTCCTCATTAACACCGATCGGTTGTTTACTGTAGATAACAATTTTCTTTTGGCTCTCAATCGTAATGACTTTTGCGTAACAATTGGGCTGTAAGAAGAAGAAAAATCGTTACGTTAGACGATTTTTTTAATATATTTTTAAGATATAAATAAAAATGGATGCTGCGAATTTTCTATTGGCAGCCTCGATTTGTGTTTTGGAAATAAATCATTTACATATAAGAGCGCTGTAAAGACTTTTTGGAAAAGATTTCTAATTTGAATGAAGTCCATTTTTTCAATTTCCTCGAGTTTTAATTTTAACGGACGCCAACAAGGAAAATTATTTTGAAAGTTAAGGACAAACTTACGTTACAGCTATGATTGATAAATCGAGCCAAGTTGCCACACTTGGTCGCATCAATAATCGTGTCCAAATCGATACGGAAGAGGTAGGAACTTCCAATTCCAGTTGCCTCGTACTGGGACTCTCGTAGATCAGCGACAATGGGCCTTACCATTTGTCCCACATATTCGATAACCATTTCGTCAGCTGCGATCGGTTCCATCGCAAAAAGACCCCAGTCGTGAATGCCCGACTTGGCGAATTTCAATTGCTTCTTTCGGAACTGAAGAAATCAAATGAGAAGCGTTAGTATCAAAATAAAGACAGAAGATTAAGAAGAAAACTGTTTTAGACAAATTTTTAAAACATATTTCTTGGTCCCTTGTACTTTTACAATTTCCTGTGTTTACATAGGACTCTCGTACCTTCAATTGATTAAATTTGAGAAGATCACTGTCAGTGTCAATGCCAAAGGCTGTGAGAAGACGACGCTGATTGCTGCGAGCTTCTCTCGAAAGAGCTTGCATTTTTCCGGTAAGAGCTTTCGAATTATTTTTCGGACCATTCGCAAGCCCGTCACCACCGGCATAAGAACCACCGCTTTCTTCAATTTCGTTTGCACGTTGGATACTTTGTGCATAATGATGCTGCGAAAAGGAAAAAATCCATTCAATTACCATAAGGCGAAATATTTAAAAAATGATTAAAAAATCGAACTGAAACGCGTTATCCATCGTAACAAGTTTTCGTAATAAAGTAGTCGTTTAAAAAAAATGTCACAAAAAAAATTGAATTATCACGACAATAATTTGAGGCTCTATTCACGTAAGGCAAATCAAATTGCAAACTAAGTATAAGATTCATGCATAAAAAAATGTGATGTCTGTAAATTGTCTGTGTTATTACCGTCGATCGAAATAAAAAGAAAAGTTGAAAAATGGACGGGAAAAATAAGAAGGAAACTTACTTTGTGTTTGGCCTTTTCCCTGATATCAACTTTGTAATAGCCTTCAGTTCTTGCACTTCCTGTCGCATGAAGTCTAAGTTCGTCTCTTTTCCTTCTTTTCGCTGGGCTTGGTATGTCCGTGGCGGAATGATCGACCCAGTGTGTATCATTGAGCCAATAACCGACCGCGTCGTCGGCCAAAAGCGCCTCGTAACTTCTTCGAAGATACTCGACGTCTTCGGCATCGATGCCCCGGGTTAAAAATTCATACAAAACTCCCATTTCCGTCATAAGATCTCTTTCCCTGTACGTGACCTTGGCTGGCTCTTCGAACTTCTTCGGTAACGTTTCATACATAAATTCATTTTGCGCCATGTTCTCTTTTTCTCTCTCGTGATTCTGATGCACATGAAGCTTTGAGTATTTATTCAATTTCTTCTTGTCGTTCTTGTCTTTTGGCTTTTCGGCCTTGATGGATTTGGACTTTTGTCCGATAACGCGTTGAGGTTGTTGTTGCAGTTGCTGCTGTTGTACCTGATCAATTGGCTCGGGTTGAGCCGGTGGCAAGGAATACGAGTGTTCCATGTAAACTTGAGACGCTTGCGAACCCGGTGTGCTTGGACTTCGTTCGCCGTTCAAACGAATATCCGCCTCGGCTTGGAACCTTAAAATAGGAAAAAATTATCGTTAATATATTGTTTTTCAATGTTATAACGTAGATCGCTCATACCATATACACAAATAATAAACAAACATTAAATTAAACAAACAACGAAATAAACTGTTTTTTTATTCAGTTCAAAAATTATTTACACTTTGGGTTACGTAAATCGGTCAAACTTTTTTGGGGCTCATAATCTGAATCTCCAGAACAAAAACTTCATGATTCTAAGTTATAATGATAAATAAAAAAATTTTCTTTACGTTAAAACGATGCAAATTTCATTACTTTTCGTAGTTCGATCAATCTTATGATTCCCTCAAATTGCTACTGTTTATTCAGCAATCGTAATAGAATAAGTATTTAAAGTGGTAAATAGCTAACCTGAGTCTCCTTATTTCGAGGCTTTCTTCCTCAGAATCCGTAGTTGGAATTTCGCTGAACATTTCGATCTTTTCCGATTCTTTGAGTATCGGTTCGTCGTTAATATATTTCAAGGACATATCTTGAAGAGCTCTTATGATATTGGGTGCCACAGGACCTGGATCTTTATGCCTAATAATATTATCCTGTCCAGCGAGAGTCATGAGAGCTTCAGCCGCGGAGCTTTCCATGTTTTGTATGTCGTGATTTTCTTCCTTGACTGGTAGCTTTACGTTGACGCGTTGTTCCTCGCGGATCAAAGGATCAGACTTAATTTCATTCATGACGACCGGTGTAATTGGCCTTTGCAGGTTATTTGTGTCCACAATTCGCGTACTTTCATCCGGCTTTTCCTCTTCGACCTTCCTAACATCCTCGAAAATTGGTGAAGGTGAATTTACGGGGCTCGGCTCGTTATCGTGCTGCGGGAATTCATCGAGGTTCCGCACGTCCAATTCGGGAATCGGAGTCTCCCGACCTGTTGGCGTTGCACAATTTAGAGATCGTTGTATCGCAAGTTCCATCAATATTTCTGGGTCCTTGCTGCTCGAAGCGAGCGGACGAAGATCCACTACTCTGCTGTCGAAATCGCGCTAAAAATATTAAAAAAAAAAAAAATTCATTGTCAGAGCGTCTATTTACAGACTATAACAAAAAAAATTGTTTTTCGCAGGTATGTTTTTGGAATAAAATATCAAAAAATGTAATTTTATGCAATAAAAAATTGTAATAACATATTTCAATTCATGTTTCTTTCAATGTATTTAAAAAAATATTAAAAATGTTAAAAACGTTGAAAAGCAGCGAAAATTCTTTATTGTTATATTTAGAGCTTGTATTTTCTTCCTTATAGTTCAATTTAAAATAAAAAGAAAGAAGAAAAATATATCAATTATGCTGAAAAAAAAAACAGGATTTTTTTCGTCCCGCATATAAAAAAATCATCTTACGTCTTCTTGGGAGTTAGCAAAACCTTCCTCGTCGGAACTTTCGCTCGAGCTGCTCGACGAATCTCCGCTGCTCGCTTCGCTACTGTCGCTCGGTGATGACGAAGACGAGGACGACGAGGTCGTCGAAGCATTAGGTAACGTACGTTTCGTATTAGCGACCATCGGCAAATCTAATTCGCTGTCGCTGTCAATTATTTCCGTGTCCATACGATCCGACTGTCGACTATCCTCGTCTTGATGTAAAGGACTCGGAGCTTTTATTTTGCGCTAATTAAATCATAAAATTATAACAAATTTATCGTTGATATTCATAGTGTATGCGAAAGCTTGAAAAGTAATCAATGTTAATTTTTATTACCAACGATTTTGCACTTTCAATTTTATAAACTTTCTACACGGCTATAATTACGAAGCTATTTTTTAACTGTGACTCGTGAAAACTCGAAGGGAATATGAAATTTCACAATAAAAATGAAATAACTAAATTTATATGAGACTCGATAAACATAATTTTTATCTTTTAATTTTTTTCAGTTTTGGTTTAGCCAAAACGGTAATTCTTTGAGTGCTGAATTATTTTTATTTTTATCAATAATTTGGTTCTTTAATAATAACGTTTTTAATATTTAACTCACCCTGAACGAAGGCATCTTTGGCATACTGGCCCTAATACCCAAACCAAAACCATCGTAATTTAAACCAAGCGGCGTCGCTTGGTCTAAAAGTGACGACAATGCTTGAGGTTTGGTAGGAGCTTCCTCCTTTACAATATTATTTACGACCGTGTTTTCCGTACCCGTCGGATTTTGACTTTTCTCCGATTTTTTCTCATCCCACCAAACCTCGAAGAGCTTAAAAGCCGTGCTCTCGACCATTTTTTTGTTGAAATCTTTCTTCAGGATTGCCTTCACCTCATTTACTACCCTCGTTAACACTGCGTTTATTGTAGGACCCTGAACAATAAAAATAATATTCTAAATAATTAAAAAATTAACAACAGTACTGAAATTTGAATCGATGTAATGCAACGAAATTCTTCGTTGATTCTATTTCGTTTTTTTTTCTACAATATTCCAATTTATTTGCATATTTAATATTCCAAAAACATGGGAAAAAGGTTTAATTTCAAGTTCAGTTTCATTTTTACATGGCCAAATAAAAACTCACTTCTCAAAAGATGTTAGAAAAAAATATAAATACATAAACAATAAGAATATAACGTAATTTTGTGGGAATCTAACCTGTGGATTATCTTTTGTGATACTCTGATTAGCCATAGCCTGAAGTCTGGACTGAAAGGTCGGATAATAGCTTCCTTGTGAGCCAACAGCGCCTGGGATCTGGTTGGAGGAGGATTGGTACTGATTGGGTAAATAAGCTGTACCATAGGGATAAGGATATTGCGTGGGTCTGGGCAAACTGTAAAAATCCGTGGGTTGTGGATAGTGGGGCAGATGACCAGGATATCCAGCTCCCGAATACATCTGATTGGCGGTTTCCGATTGAGCAGCGACCTATGAAATTTATTTCAAGATAACATAAAATAAATAGAATATCTCTAAATATGTTTTCTTCTACCATGGAAAAGAAAAAGGAATAAGAAAAATTAGAAGAAATTCTTACTTCCTCAATTTTTTCATCTCCGGAGCTTAGAGGACTGAGAGACATTCGATCATCATCAGGAGGTGGTGGAGGTGGTGGTTCTTTGGGTGGTGAAGGTTCGTTATCATCGACAGCCGGGCTGTAACTACCTAAAAGCGCTTCGTCTTCGCTGGAGCTAATAACACTGCCCAAATCCTCATCAACGGAAAATTGATTGATGTTATTTTCATGGGCTTTTCTACGCTCTTTCGTGCGTTCAGTCTTTTTCTCGAAGCACGATTTATAAACTTCGGCAGATAGAAAGGGGCTGGGTGGTTCGGAGAGCATATCCTCGTCTATGTGCTGAGACTTTTTCTCATCCTCGGAATCACTGCCAAATTGAAGGAAAGGAGGTGCCATACCACCTGCTTTGTCCTTGAGTAACATAGCGATTCTTGTGTCGAGATCGAGAGTTTTTCGCGATTCAACGATCGGTGAATCTCGGGTGGATGAGCTCAAGGACGAAGAGTCTTTATCCTTTTTGGGTGTGTGATAAGAGCTCTTGGAGTTAGGGGCTTTATTAAGGGGTGTCAAAGCATCAGTATTCTCGATCGTCCCACTGTGTTGTGGAGTCCAAACGGAAGAAGCCGGATAAACAGGAGTAACACTCGAACCAACCGGCGTCGGTGTCGCTCCCGATGAATTCGCGTTCCACCACATGTTTGAATTTTGTTGAATCGCTAACGCAGCCCCTGGAACTCCGCTCGTTTGTAAACCCCCAACGTAACTGTTAGCCGGCGTATGATGATAACTCGCGTAATAATAATCGTAATTCGTAGCTGGTGTTGAATTTTGTGAATAATTGCTTGAATAATTGAGCTCGCTGTTTGCAGTAGCATAGCTTAAATCACTACTCGTCGTGCTTCCACTCGGTGTCGGATAATCACTATATTTCGTTCTGCTGTATCTTGAATTTTCGATGTAAGGCTCGCGATTTTTCTCGGATGTGGCAACAACTGTTTTCTTCGGCCTATATTCTTCGCGTTCTTCAGGCACGATTTTCTCGATCGGTGTCTGTTTTTCAGGCTCAGCCTCAACTTTTACCTCTTTCTCAACCACCACTTTTTTCTCTGGTTTCTTTTCAAGGGTCATATCCAAATACAATTTCTTGCACTCTTCGCCGAAGGCGTCGAGAAAAACTTTCAATACTTTTCCCATTACCGATGTGTTATTCAACTTCTCGACACAAGCCTTAGAAGCTTTTGTGTTTTCAAAAACAACCCTCGCTATCCCAAGATGCTTGTTCGTCAACGGATGATAATATATTATCAATTCTTCTATTGTACCAAATTTCTGCACCATATCGGTGAGAAAGGTTTTGTCTATGTTGTCGTTCAAATGACAAAACGTTACTTCCAATGGCGGTGGCTCGCCGCAATAATTACCATCTATCTTAAACCTTGGGACTGGCAAATCTAATTGCTCTAATCTCGTCCATATTCGCGTTAATTGGGAACGTGGATCTCGTACTTGCACCAACGGATATGTCGGATCTCCAGGCACAACACCATCGTAACGATATACCTTTGCAGCTCCCTTAGTCAAAAATGGATCTACTATCAACCTGTAATTTCGAGGCTTTTGCGGCTGTGTTGCTGGCAATGCCACCACCGGTTCTTTCGCCGCGTGCGACGAATGTCCATGACTGTGCTTCGACGATGCCTGACCCGAATTCTGTGATACACTTTGAGAACCTCCGGCGTGTGCATGATGGTGATGATGATGGTGATGATGATGATGATGCGAATGCCCGTGCGAATGCCCATGACCGTGTCCATGTCTCTCCATACCGTTCATCGCCTCCGGGCATCATCCATTCAAATGGAATTTTCAGTCAAATCCTGCAAAAAGATCTCCTTCGTTACACAAATACACATTTTTATACGCAAAGTAATAAAAAAAATACACAGGTAAGAAAGGGGTTTCATAATAAAATTAATTCATAAGAAAAATATTAAAAAATGAACTAATTTGAGCTGGAATTAAGAATAAATCTAAACAGCTCATTTTTAATCAAGATTTAAAACAAAATACTTTTCCTTATTATTTTCCATTGCTTAGGTCATTATAAAAATAATTATAATTATAATAAATAATTAGGGCTCAAGTCCACATTCATGGATATCATAAAAAGCCATTGACTGTAAATATAATGAAAATAATAAAAATGGAATAATTTAGAACCATTGAAGGATTCATTTACAATGTTACTGACATTTCTTACTACATCGAACATTAAATTACTTAAAAAGTGATTTTCTTATTAGGAAAATGAAAGCTCATTATTAACCAGAATGTTATTAAGTAGAGAAGTAAGCTAAAAAAATGGTGTTCAAAAATAGATGCAAAATGTCAAAGTTCCCAATGAAAGAACAAAGCCAAATATAAGTAAAAATGTGAAAAACGTTAGAAATCTGGGAAAGAATATTCTCAATTAGCATTGCACGAAAAATCTCTCGAATTAATAGACCATAACCTCAAAGATCGAACGGAGCAATTAATTCGGCGTATAATTGACAATTTAACCTCAAAATTACTTGGAAATTTGTTGGATTCGATGGGGGAACGTACAAAACACGAATATGCCAAAATTTCGCCGGAAATACGAAAAAGTTTGATAAACAATTGCAACCTTTCAATGAAGCAGGTGATCCGAGGATATATTTACTGTGTATAAATAAGAAAAACGATGGAAGCAACAAAAAACATTTACGAAGATTCCCAGCAATTTTTAGCAATACACGAAACAACCAGTTGGAAACCGTGAATTAACAACACTCAGTAAAAAAAAAAATATTAGCAACAGAAAAGAATCGACGTACTCATTGAACAAACGAAGAAATCGTAAAAATGGTGCAAGTTGTTGAGGATTACCGATAATATATTAACAGAGATCGCGTTTGATTGGGAGAAAAACGGCAATGTAGAATAGGACATAACCTCGAAAAAAAAACTGCAACTTGAAAAAAAACAAGTTTACACACCTCGATTCGTGAAAAGATAGAATGGAAGTGAAAATGATCGAATTGTCACAAAACTGTAATCTCGATAAACACAAATAAAATATTTTGTATGGAGTACGATTTTTTTTCCATACCTTTTTGTTATTCGAATGACCATCCAGCGTTTAGGTAGGGTTCCGGTAAATTTTCATTTTTTTGTTTTTTTTTTTCAACAATCCTTTCTGGTTGAATTTTTCTCGTTTTTTTGCAATATCGAGCCTCTTCTGGGTTATTATAAGTTTCGCGCGGTCGTGTGTGCCGTGTGCATGTGTATGTATGTTTCGACGCGATGCACCCCGTTTCTATCTCCCTCGTTGTCCTCGCGGTCGGTCCTAATCGCAACGAGCGCTGGTTTGTTACGCTCCCTCTCCTCGTTCCTTCTGACTTTTTCTCGCTCCCTCTCTTTCCAATAAGAAGTAATTCTTTCTCTTTCGCGTTTTCTCTCGGTCTCTCTTTCTCTCGCTCCCACAGACACGCCAGCGCAACTGCGCGAGTCCCGATGTATGGCACCTCAAACTTTGCCTCTCCACGAAACGAGGCTCGCTCTCTCTAAGCTTATATCGCACCGAGCCGTCTCGACGACACGACTCGCGATTACATTCATCCTTCGATTTATATATAGATATATGTGTATACATAGAAATATGTGTGTATATTTATCGAATATCTCAACTGTATACGAAATACGCAATATATCACAATTAAATTCCATCCGACGAGAATTATTTCTTCATACGTTAAAATTTCATATTCAATGAGAAAAAAAAATGAACGTGTGGCAGTCACTTTCGGGAAACGCCATTGTCTCACGATGAATCCAACGTTTACGGACTCGCGCGTGATCAATTTTTCTTTGCCCCCTTTTTTTTACATCCATCGAGGTGAAAAAACAAGATTTTTTATTGATAGACAAATTTTCATTTGATTTTCTTTACTGACTGATCATTCACGACCCGAGTATCGCTATTTTCGACGAGACAAATCTTATCGCGTCCCTTCTTAAACTGTCCAGTCCAACTTTTTCGGCATTTTGAGTATCATTATTGCGCGTTGAAAAATTTCGCGATGAATCGCACGCATAAATATATAAAGAATCCGATTTTGTCACTGTAATATATTGACACGTTTTGCGATTTATTATCGATCGAAAAAGAAAGATGAATTTTGTGCGGCGCATCTCTCGCGAGATATTGTTTTTCTCTCTCTTTATTTTGTTAGTGTAATACCTGTGTTTTTTCCGTAGCGCAGGCATTGGTGTTTTACTTTTTTTGTTTGCTTTTGCTTTTCTCTCGATCAGATTATTTTTTTATACCGCGCATAAGACAATTAAAATTGCTCGATTAATGCAATTGCCGTTAAAACTTGGACGGAGATAGTTATGCATGACGAACGGTAATGTTTCTTTTGCTTGTCTGTATGTGTTTGTACGTGTGTTTTTCTGTGATCGTATTGGTCGATCGAAGCTAGGGATATTACTCCGAATTGGTTTACACTGGCCTATCTGAAACCGGGGATTATTACGAAAAAAAAAGAATTTCGATTTATTCTCCGCCACCCCTCTCTCTCTCTCTCTCTTGTTACGTGTAAATAACTTTTTTCACGAGTTCCTCAAACTTGAATAACTCCATTTTATATTTTGTCCCGAATATATTTGATGAAATCCAAAACGAGTAAAATTTTTCATGTCAGTTTTTACTAAACGAAATAATTTACCATAAATATTCTTTATCGCACGACAAACGTTCGTGGCGACAAAAAAATATTATTTATCGCAAAAGCATTATCTATTCTCTTATCAAACTTTTTTTTATGCGACCGTCAGCCATCTGTAAATGTTTGACGTTGCCGTCCACGAACAAAAAAGATAAAGATGGGTCGTTGTTGTCATCACACTTCAAACGCAGTTGGCAACACTTCGTTCGAAAATTTATCTAGTTTTTTATTGTTTACGATTTTGATAAGAAAAATTCAATTTACACGATTTAATAAAAATTGTAAGCTGTTAAAGGAATATGCAAAAATTGTTAATACGATTTTGCATATTCTTTTTATTTATAATTGATTAATTTTGTGACAGAAAACTTTTTTTCATTAACAATTTGAAATTCGGACTGTAATTTTGATAACTGCTAACGTTATAATAAATGACAGAGAACTTAAAAAATTACCACAACGGTCAGTTAATCTCCCCGCCATTTTTCGCAAGCAATTCATAAGAAACGTGAAAATGTTTAATAATTAACATTGAATCGTGTAAATTAACTCTGTCTTAGAATGAAATTTTCTTCCAGTAAATTCGAAACATTTATTACAATTAATCCTGTATAAAAAAATCCTAATCGCGGTGAAAATTTTGAAAATATTGAATTCGTATTTTGGCTACTTTCTACATATTTGTCATAATTTTCTAACGTTAATTATTTAAACGTAAAATATAAAATATCGTGAAGTAATATTTCGAATAAAATAGATGAATTTTGTTTTTTTGAAAATTTTATGAGATCTGTTTCTCTAGAAATTACGTAGTTTCGGGTCTGGGAATTTGAAGAACTGTGTCAGCCATTTTTTATCAGTTGCGGTGCTGAACTTGTGCAATTTGCTATACGAGGTGAAAAAATTTTGACAATTTTTCGCTGTTTTTTAATGTATTTTGTGAGTGTCATTAGCGCTGGAATATCATACAGTGTTGAGTTCTGTTTTAGGCGATAAAAATGACGTTCCTCCAGAGCTTCGTTAATCGTTTTATGCCCACGGTCAAGGCGGACGACGACGAATTGGTCGATCCTCAAAAAGTTCTCAGAGTAAGTCATCTCGTATCCGTAAACATTACATAATTTTTATGCATATTGACAATTGGACGAATAGAAATAAGAAAAAAATGGATAAATCGTCACAAACATATTTTTTGAAATAACAATTTAAAACCTTACAAAAAAATATCTATCCCGAATTAGGGCGACCATTTTTCGATCAAACGAATAATCGAAAAAAATTAAAATGTGAATGAAAAAGTTTTTCGATACTAGCAAAAAATTGATAAAGCGCTTAAAAAATGTCTAATTTTGAATGCCACCTCGAAAGTTTATCGTGTATTTTCACGAAAAACGAGACGAAAAAATATTATGAAGTTCCAAAATGATTCTTGACAAATTTGATGCCTTTTTTCCCAACGTCAGTTTATAGATTTTTGTTTCAAAAACTTGCTTGACATTTGTTGGAAGAATTTTACTAAAAATGAAAAAAATCGACATGCGATCAAGGAAAAATTAAATCAATTCAATAAATGATCAAAACAGTTGGCGGTATAATATTTTTGATGCTATCAACAAAAAATTTCCCTTTTCAACATGCAATGACATATTTTTGTATATTTAAAATTTGGATTTCAAGTTTTTTAAAAACATTAACCAATTATTTGTATAAAAAAAATATTAATTTTAATTTGCAGGAGAAATGCAGCGGGGAAGCAAAATGCAACGCTTTTCATGAGAAACTTGGCACTTGCAATGACAGAGTAAATTCTAGAAAAGAAACAACGGAGACTTGTTTAGAAGAACTGATAGATTACGTCAGTTGCGTAGATCACTGCGTTTCTCATTCTTTATTCAAAAAGCTCAAGTAAAAATGCATACGTCGCTGCTTCACTTAACCAACAACTGGTAAATCATTGCTGCAACATTATATTAGTTATACTCGCTACATATTGTATATAAAAATCCAAATGTTAGAAATAAATCAGAAGTGAAGAACTTCATAAAATTTGTACAACTTCATTTTGGTTGGGACCATAAAAACTCGAACAAATTGATTGGAAATTGTAAAAATTGGCCAAAAGGTAAAAAAAACAAACTATGGATACATGAGTCAAGCGCCATTTAGAAGAGAATCTGAGTACGATGAGAATGGACCATGAAACTTCAGCTCCAAATAAAAATGGAATTTTAGTCATTATTGAGAAAGAGCCCAAAAACCAAAGTTAAAATTTATAGTGATCGATATATTTTTATTCAGAAAGTCAAAAAACTCGACTTCTTCCTCTTAGACTATGATTTGATATGAGATTTTTTTTAGTCACGTTTCTGACTCCAACTTAATCATTGTTTAGAAAATTTTCTTTTTCAATCCTCCAAAAAGCTGATTTCAAGTAATTTTCATGAATTTTTAAAAGTATTTTTCAATAACAAGTTGATCTTTTTGAAAAGAGTAGATTTTGGAAAATTGAATAAATACTTTTTAAACTCTAGTTCCATCATCAAATTGAAAACGTCCACTGTCGGAATGTAATGAAATTCTTTTTAGTTCATTGAAGCTCAGTATTTACAAAAAGTGATCATATTTTTTGTTATATTTCATATAATTTTTCTTTTTTTGCTTAAAAAAAATTACAACTAATATATTCTCGTGCTCCGCTACATGGCGACGTAATTTGCAGTTCCTGGTGGCGCCGAATTTACCGCCCACCATCACGATTATTTACTTCCTTCGCATCAATGCTTGTTCTACAATAAATTGTCTTTTTTGTATGTCTTCGTCTCCGTTATCTTTCTATGATTTTTTTTTTTCGTTTAATCAGCGCCAATTTGCAACACGTCGAAACAAACTGCGCACACACGGACGGGTTTGTTGAGTCCAAATTTCAGGATCGGGACATCCTGTCCTGAACATTTGCTGCACAAAATTCTGCCGCAATGACGACTGGGAAGAAAAACAAAAAGTAATGAGCGAACTTGCAAAATTATCATCGAATATTTGTTCAAATATTTTTTTTTACCAATGATGCTTCCGCATAGTCAGGGAAAATTTAGTTCCACACTCAAGGCAGAGATCTTTATCGGCCCAAGGAGCTTCCTGCGTCAGTGAATCCAATAATCGATACAACAATTGTTTCGTTGCGACTTGATAATTAAATATGGTGATTCCCTCCTTGTTCATATGTCCCAAACAGGCGCCGGATTTTACAAGCGTACGACACAGATTTCCATTGCCTTTCATGTAGGCAATCAGTAACGGCGTGTTTCCGTCCAAATCTACAATATTTTACGAACTTTTATCAAATATTTCATCTCATTTATTTATAGTTTGTGGGGCTTATTTTTCTCAGACATTTTCTAAATTCTCTCAATTTATGACAAATTGAACTATCTGGATGAATCAAGTATTAATAACCCAATTTTTAGCAGTAGTTGAAAATATGTGTTACCTTCAACGACGAAAAACTCCAGCATTCATTACATTTTTAAAGCATTGAATTATTTTTAGTGAATAAAAAAATGAATTTTTTTTCAAATCGTTTACATTTCTTACCTGGATTATTCAGAGGATATTGGGCCATACATTCTAAAAATAATTCACAAATAGTTGCGGCGTTATCGCGTCCGTATCTCGCCAATTCGTGCAACGGATTTCTGCCTTTAAGATTCACGGTTTCGGCGTCGAGCGTGCATTCCATCAAGAGAGCTCGAACAACTGCAGCATGACCTTCACGGACGGCAACGTGAAGTGCGTTGTCACCATCGGCGTTAACGGCATCGAAATTTATATTGTTCTTAAATAATAAAAACAAAACATTGAACAAAAATTAACCGATCGTATTTCTTCGATTTAAACGATCCTGTACGATTTTTTTATTCACTTGCAACAAAGCCGATACGACGATAGCATGACCCGCTTTTGCAGCCGCATGCAATGCCGTATTTCTGTGAGCATCCGTGTCGTTTATTCGCGCCCCTGCCAATATAAGACTTCGAACCAACATTTCATTTCCGGAAATTACAGCGAGATGCAACGGAGGCGTTTGGGTTACGTCCTGTACCCTCGAATTAACGTCAACCTGAGAAATTAAGAGTATTTATTTTTGGCAATTTTCATCCTTTTTTTGTCAATTTTTAACTTTTTCTCGGCAATTCCGATTCTTTAATAATAAATGTTAACTTTTATTCGTTAAATTTGATTTTCATTGTAGAAATAATTCATCAATTATGAACGAATTGATGATGCATTAAGTTATAAACTTTTTACAACTAATCGAGCCTGAAATCTTGTAATTTTGCATATACCATCGATGTAACTAAAATTGTTTCAAAAATGTATTTAAATGGTTTTCTCCTGACTCAACGAATTTATTTATCTATACCAATAATCTAGCTCTGTTTTAATTATTCAAAAATCTGAACATGTTTGCGTTATCGAGTAATTTGATTTTGATTTGTATTAACAATTTATCTACATTGAAATTTTTCAAATATCTACATCAAGTTTTTAGCGCATAGACATAATTTGATACAAAGAATAGCAGTAAATTTACCTGTATAGATAACAAAAACAGAATGCTTTCCATGTCGTTTTTCTGGATAGCCATATGAAGAAAATTTCGTCCTTTATTATCAAACTGTTCGGCGGCAGTTGGGAGTCTTTCGAGAATGGCTTCAGCAGCTTTGTTGTTGCGAACAGTGAGTGCGGTAGCAAAAGGGCTCATACCTTTTTTGTCTCTCAAGGATAAATCAATATTTGGATGGCACAGTAGAAGTGAAATAATTTGTGTATGTTGATTTTGTACGGCGATGTGAATTGGAGTTTTCCCATCGGCATCACGAGCGTTTACATTCGCTCCGTGTTCGACGAGAGTCTGTACAACTTGTTCGAGGCCCCATTCGCAACACAAATGAAGAGGCGTACAATTGTCACGTGCCTCGTCGCCACCAGCACCGTCCGGACCTGGCCTTCTCGGGGCATTTAAATCGCAACCGCTTCTTATCAAAAATTGGGCAATGTCTTGCTGATTATCGTCGATCGCACGATGCAAAAGAGTCTGTAGACATCCTTCCGGTCCTGGATTCCAGCAATCCGTATCAGCCCCATGGCTGACCAGTACCGAGGCTGTATCCTCTTGCTCGGATTCCAGGGCGTCCCATAATGGACAACCGATCGACGTGTCGACACCTCGTCTGCATAGAGCTTCAACGACTTCGCCAAGACGACAATGAACAGCAAGCTGAAGTGGCGTTTCACCTTCGCCTGTCCTATTAACGTACATTTCTTTTTTTAATACACATATTTTGTTTGCTCTCGTTTACTTGTTAAATACTTTTTTCGAGTTCTACTTCAATCCTGGACCCCTACAATCTATTTTTCCGCACGTGAAACCTACAACGGGGTCGAAAAGAACCCCAATCTTGTTTTTAACATACAATATTCTTCGTATGTAATAATAAGGATTAATTATATACTATTCTCTTCGTTTTTTGATAGCGAAGAGAATGATGTACAGTGGAGTGCAAAAGTTTCGGGCCACCCTGTTTTTTATGCACATTGAACAGAAAGGTGGGAGAAAAACAAACGAGTAATGATAACACGTAATCACTTATATTTAGAAACAATAGGTTGTATACATTGATATCGATCTTAAATCATTAATTGTTCAACAATTTTTTATGACTGGCTGTGCAAAAGTATTGGGCCGCGTACTTTTGGGTATGAAAAAAATAACAAAAAACTTGAAAAATAAGGAAGCATGTCTTGGTCTTCTCCACTCGACTCAGTACTTTGTTGCCATGCCCTTAGCAGCGATGATTGCAGCGCATCGACAAGGCATAGACCCAATTAGTTGTTTGATTCGTTCTTGTGGCAATTTTTCGCATTCGCAAATGGTTCCACAATTCCGTTTTGTTGGAGTAATTTTTCGTTCCAACACGATGCTTGAGGTCTTGCCACAGGTGTTCAATAGGATTTAAATCCGGTGACTGCGATGGCCAGTCAAGAAGGCGGACTTTCCGGCTTTGAAGAAAATTTTTAACAAGACGCGAAGCGTGTTTCGGATCATTATCGTGTTGAAAAATCCAACCACGCGGCAAATTTTTCGTTGCAAATGGGAGCATATGATCTTGTAGTATGTCCCTGTACATTGCAGCGTCCATATTACCATGAATTTCCACCAGCGGACCAACGCCATCAGAAAATGCTCCCCAAACTTTAATGTTTCCGCCACCGTGTTTTACGGTAGGAATTTGGTACCTTACATTATATCTGGTACCTGGTGGACGTCTTACGTACTTCCGACCATCACTTCCGAATAATTGAAATTTCAGTTCATCGGAAAAAAGTAGTTTCCGCCAATCTGATACCGTCCAGCGCTGATATTTTTTCGCAAAGTCTAATCTAGCCTTCTTATTCTTTTTGTTAATCAATGGTTTTTTTACACCAACACGTCCAATCAGCCCCACAGCTTTGAGACGTCGAGATACCGTACTCCGACTAACATCAGCTAGATTTTCACTTCGCAATTCCCGGGAAACATCTGCAGCACTTTTTCGTGGATCTACAATGCACTTCCTTTTTATAATTTTGTCGACGCGCTTCAAAGTTTTTCGCGGTCTTCCGCTCCGATTTTTGTCACACAGTGAGTTTGTTAATTTATGTTTAGTAATAATACGATTAACGGTACTTTTGCCAATAGATAAAGTCTCCGCAACATCACGAGAACTTTTTCTTTCTGACGAAAGTTTTAACACGATTTCACGAAGCTGAATATTCGTGTGTTTCGGCATTGTGGCAGAAAGAAGATTGATTTTCCATTGTAGGACATGTTTTGAAACTAATGAGGAAAAAAATGTAAACAAACCGTGTGTACGAAGCCGCGGCGCTATAGTGGTCCGATACTTTTGCACACCGACCAAAGTCATTCCACGTAGTACACGAAAAATACGTCATAATTAAATATAATATAGGACGTTGTTACCCTCATTCTCTCTTGAATATTTTGAACAATGAACGAGTGGAGAAATAAAATATTTTATCAATTAACTGGAAAAAATAGGATGGCCCGAAACTTTTGTACGCCGCTGTATGATAAAGTCGCATTTGATGAGCATTCAATAACGAAAACTCTATAAAACGAAACAAAGTTTCAGAAAAATGAAAAAACGAATTTTTTTACTAAACAAATTGGGGTCGTTTTCGATCCCCTTGCAGGGTTAATATGATCATTGAATGTATATAATTTATTAAATTTTGGATTGTCTACAATTTGTCACAGATTTTAATTTAAATGCGCAAATAAGATAAACTATTTTCTTAACATCTTTCATTAAGGGGTTATATCCAGTTGTTCGGGTTGAAAAAATGGAAATTTTTTTTGCATTTTTTCAAAGTATATCATCTTAAGAACGTTTTCCCAAAATATTATAAGGATCTGAGCACTAGAACGAATATATTTACGCTCGCTACCTAAGAGTGCGAGTCTCCGAGCGCAGCGATCGACGACTTTAAACGCGAATATCTCGGAATTATGTTTTTTAAAAATTGCTGTTGCAATGAGCACGATTTCTCGAAAGCAATTTGAACCATCGATTTGAATCTTTCACGAGTTTGTTTCTAATTATAATGGCTTGTTCGTGAACGAAGGAATTTTCATTTGGACGAAAATTTATAATTTTTTGGGTCAAAATACATAATTTTTGGAACCTCAAAAATTGAACTTTTCGGAAAAATTGACATTTTTTTAAAAATCAACATTTCGCTAAACCCTTCGTTCACGAAGAGCGTATAGTACTATACTAACGAAATCTTTTTAGTTTTTTTATTTTAAATGAGCCGTTCCACAGATATCATGCTCACCGTGAGTGATGTTCAAAAAAAAGATGTTTTAGGACAACGGCCATATTTCTTCCAGTAGTGAAAATTTTTTCATAAAAAAATTTATATAAGTACCTCAAAATATGTACCAATTGATACTGTGTAGTGTATTTTAATAAAATGATGTTAACATGGCCAAAAAAATCATGAAAATCCCTTAATTTTCCCGAGCTAAACTAAATATAACCCGTTAGTAAATATTATAGAAAAATTATGGAAATGAAAAAAATAAAATGTTATATGCATAAGAAGAATTATCGTTGGATTACAACGATGCAGATTTCAATACCAATTGTATTGGTAGTTAATAAGAATTTAAATAGTTGAATTATTCAATAATTATAAAATGTTAATACTTATGTTAAATAAAGTAATAAAATGAAATACTTACTTGGCGTTTATATCAGCGCCATTCTCAAGAAGGAAAATTGCAGTTGCCGAGTCTTCTTTCAGAATAGCTTGATGCAAAAGCGTCAATCCTTTTTCATTTCGTTGATTGACATTAGCACCGGCATTGATAAGGGCAGCAACGATTTCACGGCCTTTTTTCAAGGGTGCTTTGATCGCAAGACTGAGAGGCGTTTCGCCGTTTTTATCTTTGATATCGAGCTGAGTATTTGAGTCACTGGCGCCCAAAAGTGCTTCAACAACGTCGAGATAAAGATTCGTCACTGCCAAATGTATGGGGGCTTCTCCACTGGTCAAGGTCATTGCAGTGCAGGCGTTATTAGGCGAAACATCATTTTTCAATAATAATTTGACGAGTTCAGCGAGACCGGATTTACAAGCTTCGTGTAAAACCGTAAAACCCTCAAAATTTCCTTTCCACGATTTTTCCTTAGAGTTTTCAACCAAAAAAATAGCCGCCTCTTCCCGACGATCTCGTGCCAATATGTGCAAAAGCGTGTCACCCGTTATCGGATAAATCGGATTCCCAGATGCGCCTTTCGACAATAATTTTTTTGCAAAATTCTCGTGAAACGGTTCCGTTCTCAGTGAAAAACAAAGTGCCGAATGACCTTCCGAACTCGCTATATTCAGATTCAAATTTTTTGCCTCCAACAACAGGTCGAACAGCGCCTCGTTCTTTTCCACGATACTGCTATGCAAGGCCGTCCTGTAAAACGAAAAATCCTCTTCCTCGTTCAAAATTTCGCATCATCATTTCGTATTTTTTCCATTTTTTCTTATTTAAACATTTTTTTTTGTGTGATATTGGCCAAGATAGTTTGATCTTAATTATTTGTTGCCATTCGTTATTCTTTCCATGAGCCTGTGCCAATAAAAAACTCCGAATTTTTTTTCAAATTTATCAAAAGCCTCAAATACGATTTTTAACAAAAATTTACGATTCTTTCGAATACAAAAAAATAGTTTCAATCAATTTTTCTTATTTCAACTGTATAGAATTTGTTCCAATTTTTTAAATAAATATAAAAACACTGAACGACCATTAAAATCTATAAAAATTGATTGACTCAGTAACGAAATATTGAAATACAAATGATAAATCGAAAAAAAAATGGCATTAACATAAATGGGTACTTAAGAATAAATATTTTTTTTTCGTCGTTATTATCGTTGATTAACGTTACCATCCTCGATTATCCTGCAGATTTGGATCGATACCAGCTTGCAAAAGTCTCGCAGCAACATTAATCATTTCCTGTGTTTTGTGCCTTGCGATTAAATGTAGAACCGTGCAACCTGCAAATTCTCTCAAACTTTCAACATCCTTAGACGTCTCGTCGAATCTCAGAGGATCACAGAGCCTCTGCGCATTTCCGCTAATCTCCAATTGTTCGATTATAAATTCGGCGGTGTAAAAATCCCCTTTGAGTATAGCTGACTGAAGCAGCGTCAAACCTCGTGAATTTTTGGCTATTAAATCAGCATGATGCTCGACGAGGGTACGTGCCAGAGAGGGTTGTCGTGCTTTTAAAGCCACTTCAAGGGCTCTCTCGCCTTTGTGGTCCACGGTATTTACGGCTTTCGGAAGCTGCACAAGAAAAATTGAATATTGATTATCTAAAATTAAAATTTGCTGCCTTGACATATTTTTATTTCACTTTGATTCTCTCACGTTCAGAACCGAAAATTTACTTGTGATTAGTTACGATGATTCTCCGAAGTGTTGAAACAATTTTACCATTTTCATGGTAAAACCCATGATGTGGTTTAAAAAGGTTTTGTTCTAACTCCTATTTTGTTTCTGTAATTTGTCGTTATTTAATACACTCGATTACTCTAATTGATTCATTGATTTTTTAATAAAATTGACTATTTGAATTTTTTTCAAATTGCACATTTTTTTCCATTGCGATTTACTATTTTTTCAGTATGTTTTTTGACGAAAAAGGAATTCCGATAGCAAAAAATAGAGCGTGTAATTTGCGACTATTTTGATAATGATTTTTTTAATAATAAATATTTAATTTATTATAATTTACTGTTCTAATTTTTTTTTTTATATATTCATGAAAAATTGATTTGCTCACGATTTTAAACGTCGGAATTGAATTCCAACCTATTTATTTTGAGAAGGAATAATAGTTGGAAAAAATACATTTTTATAAAGGACAAGAGGGAGAATCGGTACGAGCCAAAGTTACGTTATCGCATATAATTCGAGTAACGGGAAGCCCGTCCGTTCGCATGTATCCTCTATTATCTTTCTCTTTTACTCTCTCATTTATTCACATCTAAACGTGTGTGCCTTTTCCGGATGTTACTTGCGGCCGGAAGTACTTCCCGCTCAGGTGACCGCGAAGCGTTATCCCTGAGCATTAGACTGCGCTTTTCTCGGCTTATACAGAAACAAGAACATTTGTCTTGTACCCATAAAACGTAAATATAACACAGAGAATTTCTGAGTACTTTTATTTTTGATTTACTTATTTCTGAATGTTATTCATTTATCGTTAAAGTTACTATATATTTTTTTCCACGGTTCTACACATACTGTTGCAGGTTTTTACGAGCCCGTCAGATCACTAACCCCATTCTTTCTTCTTCAGTCAATTTTTCCTAATACACTACTGTATCGCATTTGCACGAGGACCAAAGCAAACTGTAGAAAACGAGGTCGATACAGGCGGTTATATTTTTACCGAGTTTAATTTTTATATTTTTTTAAAAATATTTTCTCCATTTATTTTTGTATTTTTATTTATTTGCCGAATTTAGTCGACTCTCTCAAGTCTTGTTAAATTTTATTTGAATTTTGAACATTACGCATTTCCTGGAAATTAAACTTAAACAGCTTTAGACGAGGAGAAAAAAGTGAAGAAACGCTGACAAAAAATATATCGTTGCTTAACGACTCGAGCATCCGGATCGTTTTTTTTTTTTTTTTTTTTCAATTTCGTCACATTTGGGAGGCTTCTAAATGCATGAATCGGTGTTAAATCGTCCGAGAATTCGTTAAGAGTGACGATATTGGTTTATCGCGTTCGTGGAAGCGATAAAAAAAAAAATAAAGCAAACGAAATGAGTGAAAGAGACAGAGTGATGAGAGTGAGAGAGAAAATGAAGAGGAGGTAATGCCCTCAGCGGAGTCATCGATGAGCAAGCGAGCTTTTTTGCTCGGGATGTAATACGCTCGTTCTCGAAAGAGTGTTTCACACATTCTCCAAGCTCCGAAGGTCGGAGAGGAGTAAAGTGAAAAGTAGGAATGGAATGGTGGGGATGATATGACGTGGCAAAAGATAGAAGCTGGTGTAGAACGCGCCTGACCACGGGCCAGCAGCACAAACCATCCTCGACATTTCCATCAGAATGCGTCGTAATTTTCTCAAGCTCGGACGCGCCGGTCCCTCAAAATTAAACAATTTAAAAAAGACATTTTCCTCTTTTTTATCCTCCCGTGATTTTACAAACGTTGTATTTAAATAGCCGAAAAAAATAGTCACGAAACTAGCTCGATAAGTTTAATCGATAGCCGTGAAAAAGTGGGTCAAGTGTGCGCGCGACGTTTGTTGTTCGCGCTTTTAAAACTTTTCTTCCTGTCACTGACGAAGAAAAGCAAAAAATATTTTTTGGATATTGATTTTATTCGGAAGAAAATCAAACCATATTTTTTCGAAAATAAAAAAAAAAAGGAGAATTGCAATGAGGAGAGTATGACAACTTTCGATCGATGGCTAGACACGTGGAATTTCAAGGTCGCCCGAACCTACGATAACATCAGTTGGATAAAACATTTTTTTCCTATGTGATTTTTATTGATAAATAATGCTGGACTGTCACGATCGAAAAAGCCGCGATCGAGTGACGCATTAACTTAATTAATAATCAATATTAATATGTTTACTTCGAAGTCCTGAGACGATCAGGTATTCCTAATAAAATAATGCATTTCTTCACTCGTTTACGATTCACTTTGTGGACTGGGTTATTTCTAGCCTGTGAGTAATCCAATAAAAATTCAACGACTATCGTCCATTCATTATCTCTCGAAAATAATTATATACTTTTTTACATTTACAAACGATTTATCGACTTTTTTAGATATATCGAAGATCGATTGCATGGGTTTATCCTGCTATCGATGCACCGTCGCGCCAAATCCTGGCGCCAAAGTTTCTGCTAGTCAAATTTGCAGTCATTTCGACGAGAGCCAACACTTTCAAACATATTGCCCAAATTCGACGCTATGCATGACAAAATCTATACGACATCGACTTGGCAATGGATGTGAGTTTATCTTTTTTTTTATATCAATTTTTACATTCGATCTTTTCTTCATCACTATCGACATTGTTGTTTGATTTTCTATCATATAAAAGGATCGATTTAATATTTATTCAATGAGATCAGAGCAATTAAGAACAAAAAGTTTATATTTCCCATCAATTAATCAAAATTTTTCGGAAAAAAGTGCAAAATAGACCAAAATTATTAATAAAATCTAAAACTTTTTCGAGAAATTCACTATTTTAGCGAAATATGACCAAAATTCGTTTACAAAAGCGTTCTGTTCATTCTTATATTTGAGATACTTCAAATAAAACATAATATTGCAACTGTATAATTTTTTTTTGTATGTCCTTCATAATTCATGCAGCAGAGAATTAATAATGTACTAATTGATTAAATTCGTATTCGATTTAGCGCTGGTGTTGACGAGCGTGGAAAGGGGCTGCGCGCCGCAACTGAATGTTAGTAAAGCTTACGATTTCAACAAAAATTCGTGGTACGATACACACGAAGTTGTAACTTCAGCGTATGACGAGCGATGTTTTTTCGGTGAGGACAGAGGATCGCCGGGTGGACCACCCGAATATTGTTTCTGCAGTTTTCACTTGTGCAACGCGAGTGTGGCTAAGCAAATCACATACTGTTTAACTTGGATGTCGATCGTTGGGGTATTTTCAATGCAGAGTATTATTCACTAGTCTATGAAAGAAAGAGAACGACGAAACCGCAAAAAAATGAAATGTGAGATTCTTCATCGAACATCTACCAAACAAGAAAAAATCAAAATATTTGTATTATACTACATGTGGATCGACAGCGTTTTTTTTTTTCAAAATTTACAGCTGTCGAATTATCGAAAAATGTATATATATATTTAAAGTATCGATCGATTATGATATTATTAATGACGTTGAAGAAATTTATTTTGTAAGATTCGGCAACGAAGATGTGATCTCGTTGTTGTGATTAACAAAACGGGTTCGAGCCTATTTTATAAATTAGCGTTCAAATAAAATTTTACAAGCTCACTCTACCATCTTTTGAATTGAAATTTATCCTAGAAGTTTTCCTAGATATATGAGTTTATCAAAGAAAAGTTTCCTGATGAGCCCATAAACTTATGACGATGACTCATAATTCATGTTTAGCCAATGAGAAAAAGGTCCATCAAGTTTGCAAGCTCAATTCTTAAGTTCAAAGACAAATAAAAAATTGATTAGGTTTTTTTTTCTAATATTCACCTCAGAATTATGCTCGACCAAATACAGGAAGACAACGTCCTCACGAACCAATCTTACTGCGGAATGCAACGGAAAATCACTTTTGGCTTTCAGCAATTGATACAAAAGTGGACCAGGCATTTCTTTGAAATCTTCTCCGGTCAAATCTTCCTGCAATGAAAATAAAAATCATTTGAAAGTTGTTAATGATCGATCTCTTTTTTGATTTATCTTTTTTCTGCATTTAATATCTCACCCAATGAGCGGAAATTAACGAACTGCAGTGATCCCTTAATGCTGTTGCATTCATTTCCTCTGCCGCTGTATAAAATCGAACGCAATCTTGAAGACCGACGATTCCTATCAAATATCTTTCGCACTGTTCCGTCAATTCTTGCAGCTGAAAATCTGAAGAAGCTCTCATCAATTCCAGCGACAAATTTTCTCTCTCGACCGTGCCGGTGTAAATCCATTTCAGAAGGATCGAAGCCACTGAAGGCTCCAAATTACTCCAATCTGAAAATGTTTAGATGTTTAAAACATTTTGTTTCTTATAAAATGATGAACTTTGTTTACTGACGTTCCGATATCACAGGTAACGACTTTTTGCACTTCAATTATTCTGGTCTTGTGAATAAATTTTCTTTTTACACATAAAATTCTGCTTTAAGCCAGTATTCAATGTGAATTTCAAAAAATCTAGATTATTCGAATAAATCAATTTTGCTATGCGAATTAATTTTATTATTGTACTAAAATTGAAAACTTACCAAGATCTGATTTATTTGCAAGTGCCACGTCGTTCCACAAATCGCTTCTTGCCGCAAGGACAAATTTGTGCGCTGGAATATCGCGATTTGCCAGTTTAATTGTAAGATCGCTAGAAGAAAAGAAAAAATGTTGAAAAGTATGTTAAGAGTTATTGAAAACTACTTTGAAAATAAACACCGTCAGAAGGATTATTTTCTATTTTAAATTTAAAAAGAATGAAAATTCAAAGACAATTTTTCAATTAATATCATAGATGTAAAAAAACCATAGATTGTAAATAGAGTCAAATTTGATAACAACTTTCGTAATTATTTGTTATTAATCACGACTTTTTAAATTGCTTGTTTACAATTCATTTTTCAAAACAAAATCCAAACACCTGTATCGTTGTTGTCCGTGTAAAGAAGCGATTGTAGCTAGGAGCCTTTCGATGAATCCAGTTTCTTGTTTAGAGGCAGTAGCGATAGCGTATTTTTGTTGCAATTCGGTATTCGCTGTATACAAACTGACATACTGAGTTCGTAGTAATGACAAATGTTGTTGCCATTTTTGAGATTCGGCTGAGTCGTCTACATGAAACAATTGACAGTTTTGACTGATAACTACAAATTTTTATAAGCATGTATTTGAAAAATTGTAAACTTACCCATTATACCGGGTTGATATGGAAACACTCAAAAGCACAGTTACGATTTTTACTCGTAGGAATGAAAACAATATTGCATGACAGTACTGTACAAACGTTTTTCTCTTTTTTTTGACAGATTAATCGAACGGGTTTACAATAATACCGGATGGAACACTTCCTGCAAAAATTCCGCTATCTTATCGCAACATTAACGATTTTTCAATGGGGAACATTACAATTATTTGAAAGGATTTTTCGGTGAGGACGGTAGTAAAAAAAAAGTTTTAATTTACATCTAATTACGCCCATAAAGTTGGACACATTTGCGGGACGATAAGAAGAGTTTTATTAACCAACTGATCAGGGAGACTAGAGTAAAGGAGTGGACACAGCGTGCTTTAGAAATGTACACGAAATCCCAGCCTGAAGCGGCGGCGCTGTATCGGTACAATCCTATTAGATCAGACATACTGTTACTACTTATTTCCTAACCTCGATTTTTCAAAATACGTGCAGTGTCTATGTTTACGTCAGGGAGTTTGCGTGTACAAAATTTTTTTTTTTATTAATGTACTGAGCTTCAATCTTGGAAGGAAATGAAATGTGAACATTTGATATTGTTTTATTCTACCAGACCCATCAGTACAATTTTTTTTTTTATCATTGATTTTGTAAATACTGGAAATAAAGTTATGTTTATCTGGCTCAATGGCACATTTCCGTTTTTATGTCGTAAATACTGATGACATTAAAATTTTTTTATTCAGCATGAAAACGACGCGGATATCACAGAAAACACCACATGAAATAATAATATGTCAATAATATGAAGTCAAATAGGGTCAAATATGAAGATTACGTCATCAAAATTGGTATCTTCGCAATAAGCAAACATGAAATTGCGAAATTCGAAAAAATTATGTTTTTTTCATTATTAACATATAGTTCTCGATAACTCGTAAAATAATTGAACAATCGATTTTTTTTATGCTTGAATTTTTGTTTATTTTCACAAGAACAAGCAGAATCCACCATCAAATATTGGCGCCACGGAAATCGTAAACTTGCCAAATTTTTTTATTCAGCATGAAAACGACGCGGGTATCACAGAAAACATCACATGAAAAAATCTGCCAACCTTGAAAGGTGGTCGGAATTTCGGATCAATGCATGTAACAATCTGAGATTGTCGACACAAAATGTTGTTTGCAAAATTTAACCATTCCACGCACTGAAGTCAATAAATAGTCTTTTTAACTTCCAATATCCTGTCCAATATACTGGGATTTGGGTTAGGCTTTTTTTTCTATTGCGCAAGCGCAAAACGGTCACTTTCACCGTGTGGACTAATTTTATTACTATACGTGTAGGATCTGTACACCTGGTGGCACAGCTAAGAACTAATTCAAGACGGGATTTTAAGGACGCCGTTACTACTTATTTTCCTATGCTGTGTCCACTCCTTCTCTCTAGTCTCCCTGCAACTGATAATAAAAGGAATCGATAAATCGAGAAAATCGACGTTGTTGTTTTTTGGTCATCTGGCGGTGATATTTGGAACTGGTCTCAACATAGTTCATTGATTCGAATCCAGAGGACAGTTTTGCCAAAATTTTCGCAGAAATAAACATTCGATTAGTTATCTACGTAAGCCTGACCGCCTAATTTGTCTTGTGGGATTTATAAAATATTTAAGGATGTATATAAGGTCAAATCCGCAGTACATCTATTTATTTTTTAAGGTTAATCTTTATGTCGAAATGTCAAGTGCCGAATCATTCCTTTTATTTTTTATGATGTCTAATGAAAAACTTATGTCATTTTGTATAATAATTTACGATTTTTAATGAAATTGATATGCAACTTGATATATGTGGCCGAGTACAAATTGAGCCAATCAGATAATTTCATTTCTGTCCCGAGAAAATGTGGCAACAATGCTACACCCAGCCATGACAGTCAACTACAGCTGATCATTCCGAGACCGGCAGTTGAAGCGTGCTGCGTTGCCGCATCTACGTGTCCGATATGGTGGACGTATTAAATTGAACAACAGTTTACAGAACGCTAATGAAACGTCAAAAGTTAACCATGAATATCTTCACAACGACATCGGGAACAGTAGTTTTTTTTTTCGTGAAAAAATTGAAAAATGTATGAAGTTTCTGAAAATTCTTTTTTTGGCCAAACATTGACTACAATACATATACTTTTTTATAATTTTAGTTTCATTTTGTCAACTTCCGGTACAAATAACACGGAGTTAAATGAGGCTTTAATTCTTAAGTATTTTTTTCAAATCATCGGCTAAGTGCCTTTTTCTTTTTTCCGAACGATGCAGCGTGATAAACTCTATCATATTAGTCATTTTTATCGAAAGTTAGACGACTTGATATATTTTACATACATCCTTAAAATCATTTGTCATATCATTGTAGGTGATTGTTGGATGAATTATAATATTTGAGAGATCATTTTTTCGGTCCTTCGTTAAAAAACAAAATAAAAAGCGACCGTAGTCGCCAGTCGTCGCTAAACTAATTTAAATTTGCAGTGCTTCCATCTATAATAGTTAATGTGTACTGAGCACGATGAAAAAAATCGCTGATTAGCAAGTCTCAGCAATTTTTCATGTAACGAATCGCAGAATTACTACTATTCTCTTGACAGATCTCACTGATCTCATAATATTCTTCAGAGAGCGTTAATCTAAACAATACATCTCCCAATTTATATTAATTGCGTGACAAAAAGAAAGAAATGGATGAGCCGACGATACCGTTCAATGAACAAATTATCGATGATTTAACGAAAGAGCTTCGAAATTCGTGTGGTACGACGAAATCGAATAGTACGTCAACACGCGCAGAATATGGCTCGGACGACGAAAAAGACAGTGCCACCGGAGATTCTTGGCCTACAGGGATGGAAAAGGAGGAAAAGTCCGATTTTCTTCAAAGTGAAGGGCCTTGTTTGGATTCCATTGATGAAGAGGCTCTAAAAGATCGAGAAATTACTTTGACCGAAGACGAAAAACAAGTCTGTATTTTTTTATTTATTTCATTTGTCAGTTGTTTCCGTTTCTTTGTTTATTCATTCACTGATAACAAACTTGAACAACGAATTAAGCGATTTTATGGATGAAAAACGCTTTTGTATTATTCTTATTGATTTTTTTATAAATTAAACAATATCATCCTGTGACCAACACTGAAGGCACTTAGTCCCCAGCACCATTTTTTTGAATATACCTTTTCCTCCGGCTCTAAGCTTTTGTTCCAAGAGGACCATTAAATCATAAATCGAAGCCAGCACCAATTCATAACCATCTAAAATCTAGGTTTTATCTTTATTTTTAAAACCAAAAAGCGCTTCAATAAAATCCTGCACTGATTCAGCTTTATTGAGCATCAAGACTCGGTAGCTGCTCGACACCAATTATTGAAAGAAAAAGCCAGCACGAGCCCTGCTGCACTCTTATATACGCGAATATACCGGTTTTATGACGTCATGGCGTTTTTAAATCGCTGTCACGGACGAACCGTTTAATAATTACACTTTTTGGAAAATCCCAAAAATCTAAGATCTGTTCCTTAAAATTTGATATCTCAGAGACATTATAATACGTTTTTTAAATTTTTCTCCTACTCATCAGCCAAATTTTGAATTTAAAAGATAAAGTGTGAGATGCCATGTTTTTTTAATTATTCAGTCAAATTTCTCAATTCCTATTGCCAGAATCAGAGTTGACCTTTGTCATTTTATATGAAAGAGTTAGGTCATTTATTTGAACAAAAAGGTTTCCAGCTTGATTAGAAGCGGAGATGTCTGAAAAAAAACTGTACAAGGATACAAAGTACTCTGTATATAATGAGGTTCTGATCAAAACGATGTCGTCATAGGGGTTGATCAAGAAGGTAATGAATTGTGTCCAAAATGAGGGACTCTGGATTTCATTGATAATGAAAGCATAAAAGTTACTTTGTCTGAAGATGACAAATAAGTTTTTACTTTTATATTCATTTTTCTCAGTGATTATTTATTCCTGTTTCTTTGTTTATTCAATTACAAATCAATTAAAAATCAACAAAAAAAAGTTCATCAATAAATAACGCTCCCTATGTGTTGGCTATTTTGTTTTATTATAAAACTGCCTTATTTATTTGAGAAGGAAATATTATTTTCGAAATTATAAATTACAATTTTTTTTTGATTTAGTTGATTTTATTTAATAGAGAGAAATAAAAAAATAATTAACACGTTTAACTTTTGCAGAAACTTCGTGACGAAGCAGACGTACTGAAAAACGAGGGCAACGAATTTTTCAAAGTCGGAGAGTACAACAAAGCTCAGTCTTCTTACACCGAAGGATTGCAAATATGTCCGTTGGCATTCGCGGACAAAAGGGCAATTTTATATGCGAATCGAGCTGCAGCCAAAATGAGACACATGGTTATTTTATTGAAAATGCTTTAGAAAGGGCAAATATTAACAATGTTGAAGATTATATCCTTAAAATGCAACGAAATATATTTTTTTTTGTAGTTTCCAAAATAACTTTGCAGCTTTTAGCTGCGATAATTGGTCAAATGTGATACTCAATAACTAAAGCTACAAAAAAATTATGTCAATTAAATAAATAAAGAAATTAATTATCGAAGAAAAGATTTTTCAATGCGTTTCAAAGATACAATCTTCAATATTCAAAATATTAGTAGGAATTTTGTGTTTTTAAAGTACATTTTTGAACAGGAGGATAAGGAACCCGCCATAGCTGATTGCACAAAAGCCATAGAATTGAATCCAAAGTATCTGAAAGCATATCTGAGGAGAGCACAATTGTACGAGGAAACGAGCAAATTGGATAACGCATTAGAAGATTTCAAAAAGATTCTTGAGTTTGATCCGTCTCATATCGAAGCAAATCACGCCGTGAGGGTAAATATAAACATATTTTCTATTCCAAGTTTGAGGCTGTCGATTGTACGTTAACAACGAGTTAATGTAATTTTTTTCGTTAACAGAGACTGCCGCCACTGATAGAGGAAGCGAACGAGAAATTGAAAGTGGAAATGTTAGGAAAACTGAAAGATCTTGGAAATTTGGTGCTCAAACCCTTTGGCTTGTCGACGAATAATTTCGAGCTTCAGCAGGATCCTAATAGTGGTGGATATAGCGTTAAGTTTAATCAGAATCCTACTTAATTAAGCAGATATTCATAACCGAGAAAGATGAAGAGAAACCATCGATTAATACACGTTATATTTATAAAAAATAATAAATAAGTTAACATTGTATGATAAGACATTCAAACAGACAACAATGATCGATTAATCGACATCCAATTCTCATGAGGTTACGATTGAGATCGAGTATTCCTTTTTTTTTTTGAAAATCAGCATGACGTGCAGCAAGTTTGTGATATTTTTTTTCTCTACCCTCCTGATTCAGTCGATATTTTAACATTATAATTATCGTGACATTTCCATTGTCCCAACATTTTTAAATCGCTTTAACCATGACGTTGGCGTATCTCGAAATCGACGCCGCTGATCGTTTGCACGCGATGGTTTTCCAACCGCCAATGAAAACTTATACTGGACGATGACTGAGTGCGTCACTCTCCATTAAACCGAACACAAAACCTTCAAGTCTGTAAATATATCTGGTAAAATCAACCACCCATTTCCAATTTTTCTCACGTTTTTACGTTTTACCTTTATTTTCTCACTATTAAATTAAAATTACGCCCGATATATCGATTTTTGTTCAAGGATGGGAAAAAGAAGTCGTCAGTTAAACGGGAAAAGAAATTTTCCTCAAAAATCATATTTATGAAAAAAGAATCCATTGTTGTAATGAAGTATTGATTCTCTAGCCGTCGAACGTCTGAATTTTCATTTAAGCAAGTTGCTTACTTAATCAAAAATAGTTTAAATGTTGTCTATTTTTCCGACATTCCCATGATACTCTAGAAACTACACTTTTGTGCGAAAAATCTTCTAAAAAATAGTAAAACTGCTTTGAAAGAGTTGCTATCATAAAAATGAATATAATAAAGTAATATATCATAAATCTGTATCATATATTATAGATTTGGAACTTAAGGTAGTTTAATTACTTTGAGTGTAACTTTACGACATTAATTTTTTACAGCAGCGATACTTTTTTTTCGTAGATTTTTGATCATTGCAGAAAAGAGACAAATTCTCAAAAAAAATGTATGGTATCCCAATACATTCGTTAATACTTCATCAAAAATTGACAACATTTAAAGAATTCATATTGATCGGAATAGAGTAATTATTTATCAAAGTTCTCAAACTCTGAAATGATTGTCGTCCTCTTTTTAACTCCAGACCTTTACAATGGGGTCGAGAGCGACCCCAATTTTTTAAGTATAAAACTTCTTTTTTGCCTTTTTTCGAAACTTCTTTTCATTTTATAAAGTTTTCATTATCAAATGTTCACCAAATGCAAATTTATCATACACCATTCTTTTCGTCATTAAAAAACGAAGAGAATAGTGTATAATCAAACTTTATTGTCGCATGCGAAGAACATTTTATGCTGAAGAGAAGATTGAGGTCGTTTTCGACCCCGTTGTAGGGTTTACGTTCGGAAAAATAGATTGTAGGGGTCTAGAGTTAATATTCTGTGCATTTAAGAATAAAATTTCGAATTGGTGGAAAGATGTCGAATAACATGCATTCTCTCCTGAATACAAAAAAATGGAAAAATCCCATTTCCATTCGAACAAAAAGTGAGTATTCAACTTTCGTAACTATATTGACCTGCTTCATGCACGTTATTTTTTTTGCTCAAGCTTTTCGACGTTCGATCGCACAAAAGTTGATGCTTTATTATATTTAATAATGAAAAAAAAGTATTCGGACTCGAAGAGCATAAGCGCGAGGCTTTCTCATTGATTCGATGTGCTAGTCTTTTTGGAAAATCATTCAAGCGAGGGCTTAAGTAGTATATATACAGTTAGCACAGTGGTGTAACCTGACGAATGGGTAGACGACGCGACCATATGAGTCAATCTATGCCAAAATATGTTCCTCATTATTTTTCATATTGTTTCTACACTTTTCGTCTTCTTCTTGTCCCCACAAATAGAATATTTTTAAAAATATGCCGGTAATTGTTTAAATAAAGGGCCCCACCTTAAAAATGCTTAATCATGGAGTATGTCATAGAGGGCATGATTTTACACGATTCTGACCTTGAATTGGACCGCTCTAGCCTATACACTCACACACACTTATATTTTATTCCAATATTCACTATTTCTATCATTACTTCATTCATAATAAACCAGAAAGACACACATACACACACACACACACACACAAACTGTAGCATTTATCTTTTGATTTCATTTCCAGGCTACCTGATACAATAATATACATTGCATTGTACGTTTTTACAATCTCAACTTTGTCCTATTTGTTTACATTTTGACATAGAGTGTTGAATTCGCGAAACATCATCAAAATTAAGTAACTTTCGAATCAGTTTGCTTCACACGAAACATTACAATGCAATTGCAAAAAAACATTACAGTGGCTACATCGCCGAATTTCTTTTCACGCGGTCACATAATTATATTGATCGCATCGAAGCGTTTTTCAGCATCATTAGAGAAATGTACCCGTTGGCAGCCAACGACTATATAGAATAAACACACGCACATACACACACACACACACACACACACACACACACACACATGAACACACACACACACACATACATACGAAGGTATCACTTCATTTTCATTAATTTCAATTCCACTCCGTTTTTGTATTTTACTCACACACACGCGCGCGCGCGCACACACACACATTGATTAAAAAAATTAAATAATTTGCTTATTTTTTGCACACACACACACACACCCACACACACACATTGATTTAAAATTACATAACTTGCTTATTTTTTGCGAGCGCGTTTTCAAAATTTATGTGCGTGCTTCAGACTACGTCTTTAACAATGTATCAAAAAATCAAAACTTTTTAAGGTGGGGCCCTTTATCTAAACAATTACCGCGAAAATGATATAAATTTGAAGGAAAGAAAATGTTTGCAAATCTGATGAATTTCTATTTTAAAAATCATACGAATTTCAAAAAAATTGACAAATAAACATTGATACAGTACTTTTTTTTTGCAATCTCTTTTAAACCAATTATTATAAAAAAGGTATTTCGTAATAATGGCGGAATTCTTTATATTGCGTTATTTGGAAACTTGTAAAATTTCGAAAACAGACCGAGGATCAGGAAAAGTGATGACTAATTTTCTTATTATGAATTTGCAACAAAAATAAAGAATAAACGTAAGTACTTGCAAAAAAAGAAAATGAGCTTATATTCCAACGATGCGAGGTTCAACATCGTCATGAAAGAGCAAAATTATTAATAGTAATTTTTAATGAGGTGGTAAAAGGAGAAAAATAAAAAAATGAACGATGACGAGGAAAGTGGATTTGGCATGGAACGGCTCGTGTATAGAAAAGAGAATAATGGTGTGTATATATACGAGGATGAGGGAAGAAGAGAAGAGAGGGATCGGTGAGTATATCGTGCGCGTGGGTCGTACGGTCCAACGAAGTTTGCCGATTCTGTGGAGCGGCGCTGGAGCGTTTTTTTACCCGCTGGCTTGTTCGCGAGTGTGCGCAAGCGTTGAAAGCCCCGTAGGGCGAAAAGCTTCCCTATTATCTGCGAAATAGTGTAGGCGCAAAAAGTGAGCGAGGGAGAGGGAGAGAGAAAGAATGAGAGAGGGAGAAAAATAACCGGTGGTGGATTTCAGTGTACGCGGGTATATTCGCGAGATTGCAAGAGCGGAGTTTTTCTCTGCTCGAATGATAATTTTGTGTCTTGCCAATTAGAGTGGGTATTAAATTTTGTTGGGGATTTCCACGTCGTTCTAAGTGTCGATGATACTTGATAGTTTTTTTTTTTTTTTGTAAATGTCGTTAATAAAGTTGCAAAAAATTCCAGGGAAAAAAGTTTGTGAGTTTTTTTTTCTAATTTTTTCAACGGTTCATTCAATGTTAGTTTGAGTAAATGACGCTTGTGTCAATTCTACACGAGAAATAACGTAATACGAAAGAGGGTAAAGAAGAAAGAGGAGAAGGAGGTTCAAATTCAGAAGGGTTTGGGGTTGTGACGGGACTTCGACAAAAGCTCCGGCCAATAGTGCAAAGTTAGTGAATGTAAACCACGGGTTAAAAGAGGAGAGGGTGCGAGAACTGAGCTAAGGGTGAAATATGTGAACGGTGTCGAGTGAGGCAAGCTGCGGGGCCGGTAGGCGCGAGTTTATATACGAAAGAACACGTTACGGATATACATGTATACACATATCTATATATAAACAGTTAATATAAAAATATATAGAAATAAATTTATAAATATATAACGTATATATACGTGCGAGGGTTGAAGATTCAACCCTCTCGAGAAGGAGAAATGTCCAAGGCTTCTGTGAACGGTGCAGAAATGACGTCGGCCTCTTCGAGCTCCAGGGTGAGTGTGTATTTTTTCTTTTTTTTTTCAAGAATTCACCCCTCTTTAACCTACTCCTGATTTTCATTCACGTTCTCCAGCCCTCCGGCAGCGGTTGGGTAAGGAAAATATACCGTAACGTAAAAAAGTCGATGCACGCGACGTGGATGAATGTTGTTTGTGCACTGATTAATTATCTCACGAGGAAAACTCTCACGAAGCACAAAAAAGAAGATAACGTTTTTCATGTACGAAGTTCCTCTTCTTCAGGGGTGGGATTATATGCAAATCAATAATTTCAACGTGTTAGCAATGTACACACACATACACTTAAGGCTTTTCTAAAAATATACCTTCCTACACCAGTGACCTGCTGGAGACGAAGACAAAAGAAATGAGGAGAGAATATTGCTAGCCAAATAAACCTTCGGCAGCAGATGTGCAAATCAAGGAGATCGCACGTAACAAAAATCCCTTCACGTCACGTGAGACTTTTATTAAGATTTGACTCAATTTTACTCCCTTTTATTCCACGCGTTCATGGGATAAAAATATGATGGATGGTTCGTGAAAAGATTAACGTGGATCTTCATTTTTTTAAATTTAAAAATTGTAGTCATTTTAGAAGAGACGAGATGCCAAGAGAGCCTCACAACAACTTTTTCATATATCCTTCGAGCCAAATGTCTGTGGTGGATTTTTTTCAATCATCATTATACGGAGTAGGAGTAGGATAATCTCGTCGATAATTTTCACACTTGTTAAAAAGTTGCTTCGCACATTTACGACACTAATATTCGATAAAATCGTTTTTCGGACTCGTATCTTTGTTTTTTGGTAAAAACTGTGCAAAATTTCGAAATTTTTTATTCCGTAGATAAATCGAAAAAAAAAATTGAATTTATTCGGTAAATAATGGATTGTTTTATTTAACTAATTCGTTAAAAGTTTTTAATTTAATTAAATGTCGACGCACCAAAACGGCATTGTTAATATAATAAAATATTGAATTTTCATTTGACTATTATTGTACTAATTTTAACTTGTTTTGACATTGTAGTAATATTTGAAAATGTGCAATACGTTCTTCGTGAACACCTCAAATCGACGATGTAATTAATTCAATTATCACAATTGTGTTATGTGTGAAAGTGGTTGGGAACAATGAATTAAGTCACACATCCACCCAAGGCTGGTTTCAAATTGTCGGAGATGTAACGATCGTGACGTAAAGTACGAACTCGACGTTTTTCACGTTTCTTTTTTTTCAAGCTTTGCTCTCGTCAGCAACCCTCTGAGCACCGAAAGAGCCCATTTTTTTTTCTCTCCACTTCTCGCTTAATTCGTCTTGGAAAAGTGGAGTAAATTTAACGGCACAGAAACCTCGACCTCTTATTTCTATTTTTCTGCACATTTAATACCGGTTTTCATACATTCCGAGTACATCGCGAATGACGGATGAGAGGAAGAGAGAAAGAAAGGGAGAGTCTCCTTCGATAGACATGCAAATCAATCGAACCCTCGATTGGAGTGGACTTTATTATATAATACACATACATATTTATGTAAACACACGTATTAATAATGCCCTCTCGTTTCCCATGATTGAATCGTAAACCCGGCTCATAGTTCGATTGGCACGTCAACTTTCCGCAAAGAGAGCTCGTTCTCATTGACGTCTCTGAACGCATACGTACCTACATATATATGGATACATATATTTGTACTTTTCAGATATCCGCGACTCATTGTTCGCAGAAATGCGATATTTCTCGAGAGCTGAGAGAGAGCGGAAGAGCGTGTTTTCCGCTTATCAACGTCACTATTATGCAACAATCTCTTATTAATATCTATATACGTACTGGATTCGATGTTACCGTACATGTGACTGATTGTTTTACGTTTCGCGCGACAAATACCATAGAGAATTCCAATTGACAAATGTAAAATAAATTGGATAGTTACATTGATGAATATAGTTATGTTGTTAAAAAAAATCGTTAATTAAACACAATGTTTAAGTGAAAATTTGACTTATTTTACCGTTGATCGAAAAATACGCCAATAATTCGATATTTTTTTGTTTTTTTTTTTCACGATATAAGGCCATGTCCGACAATTACTCAGAATTGAGTGGTAAAGATGTGAGCCTTTCTCGGCCCTGACTAAAACAATTTTTTTTTCACTTGAGAACAACTTTTTTAAGTACTATTATTATACCGACAGCGATAGGTGCGCGGTCGGTGTTTGGATCCGGCGATCTCCAAAGTTAAAAGCAACCTCGAACGAGGCCAATACTTGGTTGGGTGACCGCTTAGCCATTCACCGGCTCGCGCATCAATCGCTGAGCGGAGGCAATTTTTCTAAGTTTCTGATGGTGCTAATCAATTGAAACTCATATAACTAATATAACCGCCTGTAGGGAGAGAGCGGTTGGTCCGGTGGATGGGGGCTTGGACCCGCACGTCGCGGGTTCCGGGTTCGAATCCCCATAAAAACACCAATGAAAAATTTGAAAATTTTTTCAAGTGTTTCTGCTGCAATCCCGGGTGGTTCGGATTCCACCTTCATAAATCCATGGCCAAACACCTCTCTGCGATGCATGAGCGATTGGTGTACGGCTTTGGTGGCCTCCCGTGGACGGTTCTCATCGTGCGGATGGTGGCCCTCTAGATGTGCACTGGCTGACTCATTGCATCACAGCTGAGGAGGTGCCTGCCTGAGCGCCTCTGGTGGGCCGTGCTTGAGCGTGCTCGCATTGCCACCCGCGGAGATTAGTCGGGCACCGGCTTATCGACAAGGTTTTCTGCAGTTTCCCTTCGTCCTCGGTAAATGCGATACAGCGCGGGAATAAGTCGGCTGCAGCCGCACATGTGGGAGAATGGATGGAAGAGTAAAGGAATAGTTGGAAAGAGTGGGGGGAGGCTAAGAGGGAAGGACCCTGGCCGTGGAAGTAACAATCGCGGGGGTGATTGGTTACAAAACCCCAATAAAAAAAAAATATATATATATATAACCGCCTGTATCGGCCGGTTTTTTCAGTTTCCCTCGACCCTCGTGCAAATGTGATACAGTAGTGCATTAGGAAAGAGTGGCTGTGGGCAATACTCTTCGGGGGTTTCTCCCGAAATTTCTCTCCGAAATTGGAAATTAGTGTAATGGGGTTAAAGTGATGGGATGGGCTCGTAAAAACCCGCAAAGCTATACGCAGGAACAATAAAAAAAAAAATTAAAAAAAAGTACTGTCATTTAGAAATAAATGCTTTCGTATAATTAACCTTAGCTACACACTATAACTTTTGGTACCTTACTTACACACTATCGGTCTATTGGACCGACGACTTTTATTGCTTTATAACATTGTAACAAACGCGTCGATTGAAGTTTAATTATAGTGAAATCGAAACGCCGAACTCCGACCAATCCGGAGAAACAATCAGTAAAGCCAAAAAGTCTTTTGATAAAAAGTTATAACGTTTATGAAAAGGCGTGTCGCGAAAAAAGGTGAAAATGTAGTGCTGCTGTCGGCTTATTGGACCCCGTTGCTAGGGTTAATAAATTGAGCATTATGTCGATGAATACAAACATGCAAAATGATCCGTTTTGTTGGTAGTTTTTTAAGGTAGTATAGCTGCTTCACACTAGTCAAATGAGTGCTAAATTTTCAAAATACATTTATGCAAAGTTCAATGCACTAATTAATTTAATTGATGGTTGATGCATATTACAGCGTATATTAATAATCTGAAAAAAATGTAATAACGACGGATTGGCGAAATCATTAACTGATTACTGCAAAACCATAATGTCATATTTTCGTCGAGATTTTTCAAAGAATAATCCGTATTTTTCAACCGATTTTAATGCACCAAGTCTTATTTTGTTTCTCTAGAGATCCTCTACGAATGTACCGTGTAGGTTTTTGTCTACACTTGTTAATATGAAAATTACAGCAATTGGTTTATGATCATTTTTTTTGCCATTTAAATAATTGGCTGCAACAATAAAACGATGAAACTCAGAAAAAAATTCACACAATAAATTCGTAGGGGATCTCTTGTGGACCAAAATAAGACGTGGTGCATTAAAATCGGTCGAAAAACACGGATTATTCTTTGAAAAATCTCAATGAAAATATGGCATCGTAGAATTTTGCATTTATCAGTGGAAGGTTTTGTAAATCTAATGTTATTTATATTTTTTTGGGTTAATAAGACATGGTGTAATACAAATCAACTGTCAATTTATTTAATTATTGCATTAAACTTTGCATTAACGTATTTTTAAAATTTAGCACTCATTTGACTAGTCTGCACCAGCTATTTTACATTAAATTTGTTTAAATCTGTGTTTATCGAGTTAATATTGCAATGCTTGCGTTTGAGGAACGTAATTCAATTTTTTGCATTGTGTTAATAATTAATTTGTGAATGTATCAAATGAGAACTTAATGTATACTTCAAAATTTTGATAAATCGTTCAGGGTTCCCAGGCCATTCACTCACCTGCATTTGCACCAAATTTCTCATTTATTTAAGCGGAAAACCTTACGATTGAATCAACGAAATATCTTCCAATCACACCAACGTTGTTGGCTCCATTATTTTTTCGACCCTCAGTATCACTAACTCTGAGTATTTTTTTTTTCTTTAAATGTCGAAATTGTATTATGAGATAATCTCCATTGGATTTTATATCACGACCCTACGTTGATTTTTCTCTCGGAGCAGCCTACTTTGCCACCCCTTGTCTGGACTCTGTTGTCATTCATCCCTTCCGGCTCGGCGGTTCAAAGTGGGTCTCGACCCTGATTCTTATACAAACACAGGGGATTCCTCGGGGAACTTCAGTCTTTTATCTTATTCTTACGAGATTTTTTGCGTCGTTTCGTCATAAGGAATAGCAGGAGAAATATATAGCGAGAAAGATGATCTACTATAACGATCCATTAAAACTAACGATTAATTCACTTAATTGTGGCTAGAAACGATAGTAAAGTTGAAACATTTGATACTTCACTCAGTTAAGTAATCATTCATACCACATAATTATTTCTCATATATATATATTTAAAAATATAACAAATATATTTTGAATTTATTTAATTATTGACAACAACATGCCAGAACAATTTGTTGTAGTTATTTTTTCGTAAATTTATTATTGATTATTGATTATTCGATTCGATCGATATTTATTATTGATTGATTATTCTTTGTGAGACTTTTACCCATGATTTTTTTTTCAATTATAAAATGAATGACAAATAAATTCAGTGAGAATCGAAAAATTCTATTTTAAGTTCATTATGAATAAATGATTAATTATTGAATTATTAAAAAAATAATTTAATAATTGGTTTTTAATAGGATTGAATTAACAATTATTTACTGCTATAAATAATTGTATCCCATCAATTTGAGTAACACAGTCAATGTTTTTTCTCTGTTCGTACAATCGTTCAATTATCTTTATTGTTCTATAGTATAAATTTTCTGTGATGTAATTTTTTCTACCCTCTGTACCTCACTGATTGCATTGATTACTTTAAACAAGTTGCAACGTTCCAACTAATGAAATATAACAAAAAGTTTATGACGGAGAAAGGCAGAATGAGAGAAACTAAAGATGCAACGACGGAGAGATTCTGTGTAGAATGGCATCGTAAGAGGCAGAGAGAGAGAGATATAGAGGGGGGCGGGAGAGGAGAAAGAGAGAGAGAGAGAGAAGGAACAACGTTGCTGGCAACGTCAAAGAGACAGGCAAGAGAGTAATGGTTGATTGGGGCAGTAGAATCGATCCAAGAAGCACAGTGACCCATTCTCAAAGGCTTTTGAAACTATACGTACACACTATTGCAAGCAGTGAATCATCAAGGAAGGAAAAGTAAAAATTGTCAAACTCAACACGACAAGAACATTTGATTTTCGACACAGTTCAGTTATCAGACTTAAACGTTTTCAATCTTTCATTTTTTTTTTAACGTTGGAGATTTCATCATTGGAAAGCAACGAAAAAACTTCTGCTTATTCATCAAATTTTAATATGAAAAATTAAACAAATTTTATTGGAAGATTTAGTTCGTGAGCAATTTATGATCCAATTTTGAACACTACTCAATAAAAAGTATAAATTTCGTGACTTTTCGACAATGTAAACTTGAATACCATTTATTTCGCTCTTTTTCCAAATATTTACAAATCCACAACTTTTGATTCAGACAGCATTTCGATAAACTCTAGTCGTCACTTATTTTATATTTTCACATGTTTGTTATTTCAGTCTGCTAGCTTCTCCGGAAGTGATTGAATCGTCGCTGTTTTACGAATAAAAAGTCTATACGTTCAATGAATATATATCTGTTTGAAATTTCGTCAAAACTCACATTTCACGCTCAATAATCTTTTTCACGAGTCTCACAATTGGTTCAACGTGTCGTCCCATTTGTGACATTTAATGGCGAGTCGTAGGTTTATCAACTGCGCGTACACACAATTAATTCTTTTGTTTTGGGCTCTTTTATGGGTGGTTTTTTCATGTTAAACAAAAGAGGAGTTTTTTTATCTGTGCATTAAAGTAATGGGTTTTTAATACATACCATGTGAGCCAAAAGTATGTTTCCTAATAATTTTTCTGTGTATTTACACTTTTGGGCTGTTAGACAGCAAAAAAGTGTCATTTACAACAACTAAGTTTTCGCAATCATTTTTATTAGTGTCTCATCGAGACTCCAATTTTAATCAAATTTCGGAGCATATTTTGGACTTCTCTTGGGAACTTTAAAGCGCTCGTTTCGTGAAGTTATTTAGTAAAATTTATGTTTTGTGATAATAATTAAATTCATGTGTATTTTTTGCAGCGATTTTTCCACTGAACGAAGAATTGCAAAAATGTAAAATATGTAAATAAAATAGGGAAAATAACAGAAAATTATGAAAGCATACGAAATTTTATAATTAATTTTGAAAGCTTGATCTCTTATTTTTCCATTGATTTTATTTGTCCCCATTTATACACGTTTTTTCTTTCTACATCGCTGAATTGCAACAAATCTGCTTTCAAGAGGGCACACTCCGATAAGTTTGAATGAACTCGTAAAAGTTGCACCATCGTTGTCGAGTTACATTACCCGAGTAATGCTTGCTCCATGTTCTCGAGTAACGCACTCGTGGCTCAGTTTTGTCGGACGTTTTGTCACATGTACGGTGTGTGTGTGTGTGTGAAGAGAGACCAATATCGTGCTGCTTTTATTTATTTATTTACATCGATATTACCATTTTTTCTGATATTTCAAAATCGAGCCATCATTTTTTCAGAAGTAATTGTTCCATATTTTTTGAATGATTCTATTGGAAGTTGTCGAATTTTTAGCTCTTAAATCAATAGAAAAAAATATAATTTGACTTTCTGACCTAAATAATTTTCTGAATATTTGCTCAATCTTTTGGAATGAACCACGAATGTTGCTACAAAAATTGAGCTAAAAAAAAATTATATTGGTCGAAATATTTATTTTTATTATACGCTTTCGTTCGAAATCATTTGAACAATATTTTTTCATCTATTTCATATTTAATTCTGGAAAAGTGCGAACAAATAGTAACAAAAATAGTGCTAAAATTCGAAAAACTCTGAGAAATATAATCTCACGTGAAAAATTAATGATTACAGGCGGAAACAATGAGAAACAGACCACGACGTTTGACGCGTCGTGAAAAATGGCCTCTTCACCTTGGCCTGTTCCTCCTGTATGTTTTGATACAATTGGTGGCTTCATCAACGACCAGAACACCGAGTACAGCAAAAACAAGCACGGAATCTTACACGACGGAAAGGATACGTACAACGAGTATAGGGTCCAATAATCTGGTGGCGGATTCAGCTCGAAAAGAAGATAAAAACGAGAGCGATAGCAACAAAGCTCAGGTCAACGACGTCAAGGAAGAAAAAACAGTAACAACGACGAAAGAACCAACAACGACGACGAAACTTCCAAAAGTTGGTGAACAGACGAACGAGCAAGCGAAAGAGTTGGCGAAAGTAAAATCGAAGGACAAGGAAAATGAGAAGAATGAAGCTTCACCAACAAAAGGGTCATTGGACGTCACAGCCGTTAGTTCTTTCACGCGTTATTCTTAAGCATGTTTCACACGTACTTTTCCAATCAACGATTTATTCGATAAAAAATTTCAGCAGTAACGATTCAACAAAAATTTAGCAATCTTTAGAATATTGTGATTATTCAATTAAAAAAATTGACATGTCAAATCATTATTGACAAATTGTTTAATAAAAATAGAGTTCCACAAAAAATGAGATTGAACAACTTGTTGTTCAATGAATTTTTCAGCAGTTTTTTCGCATCTTTATGAATGAAAATCAATTTTTAGATAATTGAATTTTGTCGAATGTTTGTCGAATTGTTAAGAACAAAAATCTGAGTGAGTATCATTTTTTGCTGGAAACGTATGTGTAAAACATTCTCAACCGACTGAAAATTCATATACGATATTAAAGTAAATTTTAATACCACAAATTCATTAGCAAATATGTCCTGAGACTAAACCTTGTTATCTGTTCAGTCAGCTCCGAGTACTCCCTCGACTACTCCGTCCAGCGAAGCTCATCCAACGTGGAGACCCCGACGTCCTTCAAATTGCTCAGCACCGGCGATCGAACAATTTCCAAATCCAATTATCGGTCCAGTAGCGAGAAAACACGGAGGTCTCATAATTCACATACTCGTTGCTGTTTACACGTTTTTGGGCTTAGCTATCGTTTGCGACGATTACTTTGTCTCCAGTCTCGATCGTATTTGCGAAGGTGAGCTTTGGAATGGAAATAATATTTTTTTTGTGCACTCGTGTCGTACAAATGCATGACTTTTTCAGCACACATATTTGTATTACTCGATTTTTAAATAAAAGTGATTTGGAATTGTGACCTTCGGGTCCTCGATCATTAAAAAAAAAATGCAATCCAAACAATTGAACTTTTCTCTTATTTTTCAAATTTTTATTTTTGGAGGCTGAATCACAAATTTTTGTGAAAAATGAGTTTAAAAAAATTGTTAAAAAAAAGATAATGTGGCTCGAAATAATGGCTGCAATTGAAAGTTCGCATCTGGAACTTTGCAAACGAGAATTATTCATTTATCTCGCTTATTAATCTGTGCTCTGAATAATATCATAAAATGTACAAAAAACTATCATGCCTGGAATAATAAATGAATAATGATAATAATTAAAATAATAAATCATTTTTTTTTTCTAGAATTGAGATTATCACCAGACGTTGCTGGTGCAACTTTTATGGCTGCCGGGTCCTCAGCACCCGAATTAGCAACCGTAATTATCGGAGTCTTCTTCGCTCAAGATGATATCGGAGTAAGTAAAAAAAAGAAAAAGAAAAAGTAAACACAAGATGATCGAGAAAAGCTCTCGATACTTTGACTCAAGGTGGATAGCTCTTATTGCAACCACGAGATTCTCAAGGCCTTATAGATGTGTGATATTCGATACTCTCGTTTGTGTTAGGTCAGTGGTGTTATCGGTAGTGCTGTATTCAACATAATGTTCGTTATTTCGGTTTGCGGATTATGCACAACTACCGTTTCCAAGCTCAATTGGTGGCCACTCTGTCGTGACTCGTTCTTCTATTTCATATCGATCCTCGTCATGCTTGGCACTATTTACAACGACAGTATCTCGTGGTACGTACAAATGTCTTGAGTGCTACTGAGATAAGACAAACATAACGAAATGCATGCAAACCATCTTCATGAATAGTGAAATGCAAGGATTTTATTTCAAAAATTACCATAAAAATCAAACAAAGAGACAGTACGAAATCATAAAAATAATTGAATTAAATTTATAAATAATACAAATAAATATAATATAAATTTATAAATAATATGAAAATTGACAAAAATTCTGTATCTACAATCCAAATTTGAAATTGAATTTCAGGCTATTTTTACCATGAATTTAACCTTAAAATCGGCAGTACAACAGCTATTCATTATTTCTCTATTCTTAGCCCTAGCTACACACTATAACTTTTAGTACCTTATTTACACACTATCGGTCTGTTGAACCGACGACTTTTATTGCTCTACACCATTGTAACAATCGCGTCTATTGAGGTTTAATTGTAGTGAAATCGAAACGCCAGACTCCGACTAATTTGGAGAAGTAATCAGTAAAGCCAAAAAGTCATTTGATAAAAAGTTACAACGTTTATGAAAAGGCGTGTGGTGAAAAAAAGGTGAAAATGTAGGGCTGCTGTCGGTCCATTGGACCCCGCAGTGTGTAGCTAGGGTTAAATAATTGTATGGTAAATGTCTTCATTCCAAAACATCTGTATTCATAAATATCTCTATTTTTTAATAACTCTATATCACTATATTCAAATATCTTTATTCTAAAATATCTCTATTCATCAAAATGTGATCAAGAAAGTCTCTATTAATAAATATCTCTATTCATTGACATCTCCATTCTGAAACAACTCTATTCATAAGTATCTCTATGCCAAAACACCTCTATTCATGTGGAACAAATAACAGTTGTCAATTCTCAACATGCGGAACAATTGACAATTGTCAAATGTCAATTGTCATTTGTTCCACGTGAATAGAGATGTTTTTTGGAATACAGATATTCATGAATAGAGTTGTTTCAGAATAGAGATGTCAGTGTTTAGAGACACTTATGAATAAGGCCTTTTTTGACCATATTTATGAATAGAGATGTTTAAGAATAAAGATATTTCAACATGGTGATATTTTGGAATAGAGATATTTATTGCATAGATATTTGAGAATAAGGTTATTTGGGAATACAGTTTACTTACTCACAGAGTTATTTAAGAATAAAGATATTTATGAATAGAGATATTTTGGAATAAAGATATTCACCATACAGTTGTTTAAGAATAGAGAAATTATGAATAGAGTTGTTGTACTGCCTTAAAATCGAGTGTATAATTCCTACCGAGGACAGATCAAAATGAAAACAAAAACAAAGTGTAAAATCGAAACTTCTATGTTTTGTTTCTTTTTGATAAACATTTTTTTATTTTATTTCTCACGTAAAAACCATTCTCTATAAAAAAAAATACAAATATTTATTTATAGGGCCGAGTCATTGCTTATGCTGGTGACATACGTTATTTATTGTGTCGCTCTGTCCTATAATGCGCGTCTCGAGCGTTGGGCCAAGTCCTTCAACATTCCCTTCCTTCCGAAAGATGACGAACCTGCGGAGGAAAGTGCACTCGTAAGTTATCGTTCTCTCCAAGAGGACAGGCTATCATACACCGGTCCAAATTCTCCGGTTACGGAGCAAGTCAAGAGTCAGGAAGGTTAGTCTCTAACATGTTGTGTAGAACCCATAAAATCGTTAATTTTTTTATTTATATTTTCTTACATGCACTTTTTTCACTGTAAATATATGTGAAACAAAATAATACAAAAATACGTCAAAGTTTTCGGGATCCAAGAATTAAATGTGCAAATAAAATCTTTGATAAATTAAGCAAGTTGTAAACAAACAAAATATTCCAACGAATTTTTGAGAATTTTTTTTAGCCAGGTATAAATAATTATTTAAGGATCGGCTAAAGGATACGTTATTACGTATAGATTCGACTATTTCAGTACCAATTTTGATAGAAAAATATTAAGAATTTACAACGTTATGAGCTTCCATGTGATGATAAAAAAAAATTTCTCTTCATTGTTCAACCCCTTACGGATCAGCGAGTCCCAAAAAAAGTCATAAAAAATCCCATTTGGAACTCGGGACTTAAGTCGACAAGAGTGACCCCAAATTGAGTACCAAATGGGACTTTTTTCCCCTCGCTCCGTGTGAACCGGACGTGACGTCATGAGTCCCAAATAGAGATTTTTTTAAGGGTGAAATCTCAAAAAAAAAGTCCCTATTTGGAACTCCAAGCCCCAATTTGGGACTTTTTCTTTGCTTCTCGCTCCGGCCACAGCGTGGCGCAGAGTCAGGCGTTTTCGCGAGCACGCATCATCCGCCGGGTGGGCATATATTGCCGGAGCCGTAACACTCTGTGACCGTCTGAAAAGACGGCGTCGTACGGAATACAAATAGGGAATCGCTTATTCCGGTTGCCTCGCTCGCAAGTCCCAAATTGGGGCTCGGAGTCTTAAATAGGGACTTTTTTTGAGTTTTCACCTCTAAAAAAAGTCCCTATTTGGGACTCATGACGTCACATCCGAATTCATACCGAGCGAGGGGAAAGAAGTCTCATTTGGGACTCAATTTGGGGTTACTCTTGTCGACTTAAGTCCCGAGTCCCAAATAGAACTTTTTTTGGGACTTTTTTTAGAGACTCGCTGATCCGTTAGGGAAGGAAGTCTTGAAAATGGGTTACCTGACAATCAAGAACAAAAACATTTCAGTATTTATATGAATGTAGCTATCGTTGTAAATAGCCTTTTAAAAAAATTTTTTTTTTACGAAATAGCGGCAGTTTAAAATGTTTTATCATCATTTTTTCGATATTTGGACCCTTTTTTTGTTTGAGCGATCTTAAAAATGAGTAATTATTAAAATTTCAAAAATCGGCGACGTAAGCCTTAGTTACGGCAATAACGAACATTTGAAAGAAAAAAAAAATTAATCGGTTCATTAGTCTTCGAGTATTCCCTGGGACAAGGTCGAAAACAATTGTTTTGAGGAAAACGCGTTTAAATGTTTCGTTGCTTTTTTCTTGACATAAAACAAGGTGTTAACTTGAATATTGATATTTACTTTTGACTTGAAAATTTTGTTTACATAATTCTGAACATGCATGCTGCAAGTAAACGCAAAAAAAATATAGAATTTTTAATCCGTCACAGTGACGTTTCCCGTTAATAAAATTAGCGATTAAATTATGTTGTTCTGTGAATTGTAGGTGGCGGTTTACCGGAAGTTGGTGAGCAGCCACCACCGCCTAAGCAGCCTGAATATTACAAGGCGAAAGAGCCTGATCCTAATGAAGTTTCGCCGTTGGAGAGGCCAGTAGATGCTAGTAAATGGGTCCTTTTTACATGGGGTCTCGTTTATCCGATTCACTACATGTGCAGAAAAACAATGCCTGATTGTCGTCAAGAAAAATGGCGAAGCTGGTACCCGTTCACATTCTGCATTTCCATGATATGGATCAGTTTTTACAGTTATCTCATGGTCTGGATGATTACTATAATAGGTACGAGCAAAAATATAACGAACTATAATCGAAATCAGCAATTGGCAAATTTTTGATTGTTTTTCAACTTAAAAAAAATGCACCTGAATGTATTATTCAGAATATTTTTTGGACATATGCTTATGATACGATATAAAAAAATAATATTTACGTAAGGACTGATTTTTTTCGTTTTTTTTCTTTTATAATGAAGCCGAGAGTATTAATAATAATTCTATTTATTGAATAAAAAATGACATTTTAGGTAGCACACTGGGAATCCCGGATACTGTGATGGGTCTGACCTTCATGGCAGCTGGTGTGAGCGTACCCGATGCACTCTCGTCATTGGCAGTAATAAAAGAGGGTTTGGGTGACATGGCAGTGAGCAACGCCGTTGGCAGTAACGTCTTCGACATACTCGTTTGTCTTGGTCTTCCCTGGTTCATTCAAACTGCCCTTATTAAACCAGGCTCTCATGTCAACGTTACGAGCAGAGGTAAACTTTGACGAGTTTTATCTTACCTGTTAAACTCACACGGAAAGAACTATAAAGTTAATTTCCAGCTAAAATTCACGGTAAAAATTATTTTGACACATCAGAAACTTGCGACCGATGTAAAATCTTTTTTTATTACGAATTAGAAGTTTTTTTTTAATATTTAATGTCAAATGTGTAAACAGTGCAAATTTAAAAACAGTTTTAATGTAAATGATACATTTTTTTAAAGATAAAATGTTAAATTTACGTAAACCACGTAATTTTTTAATTTGTGTTTGAAATTTTTTTGAAAACTTCATTCTAAATTCATGAAATTTTTAATTCAAATCTATTGTAATCTAAACAAATTTCATAGTGTCCATTTGTTTTTATGATTTTCATGCTGACTTTCCAAATACAATTCTTTTAGTGATTCTGGAGGAAATAATAAATAGACTTTTAAATGTTATTATTCACTATTTTCACAGGTTTAATTTATTCCACGGTCTCTCTTCTCTCGACCGTGGTTTTCCTCGTGGTAGCGACTCATCTAAACGGTTGGAAGCTCGATCGAAGATACGGTATCGTGCTGATGGCTTGGTACCTTATTTTCATAGTATTCGCTTCGCTCTATGAGCTCAACGTTTTCGGTGAAATGAATCCACCAACGTGCGACAGCTCCTTTTAGATTAACCACTTTTTCCAACGAGAAAAAACGAACTCGTCAACATAAATCAGTAATATATATATATATATATACACGTATATATGATTCCCGATTGCTCATTATCGAATATCATTGTCTTCACGCCCGACAAACTCTCCAGCCATGATGAACACTCGGTGCGAAATGCGATCGAATGATAACGAGAGATTGTGTGGGTTTAAAATTTTTTTTTTTCACATACACATGGCCTTCTAAAATTATTGAGGAAAAAAATTAACCTATAAACGTAAACGAAGTGTTTCGAATGAGAAAGGATATACATTGATCAGTTCTGATCAATTGTTTCTCTGTTCCAACGTCTTCAGAATATCTTTGTTTTAAATACACCAAAAAAAAAAATCGATTAAAAATGAATAGATGAATATTGAGTACAAGAAAATTTGATCAATTCTTCACGTACGGTATTCTCAGCACGTGATCCAAATTTTAGAGTAAATTGAGTAACATTTAAGTCGTTAATATTTGAGTATAGGGATTCCTGCATTTTTTATTGTATTTAAGTCGTTAATATTTGAGTATAGGGATTCCTGCATTTTTTTATTTTGATGTATTGTTACATTTACAGAATCATGTTATTTTTTGATGAATAACTTTGATTCATTGATCGACTTATTGATTCATTTGAATGCAATTTATTTTCAAGTTTAACCTATTTTTTTCTATTATTAGTTAAAGTTATGTATAAATAATTCCAATGACAATGATACTTTGGATATGTTCATTTTAGACTTTTGTCGAAGTTAAATACTCGCTCGTGTACTCGGATCAATAAATTGATCATTCCCTCAATCATTTTTATTTGAGGTCTAAATTATAACACAATCGGGGATTAATTGTGTGCTTAATAAACAATCGACAAGCTTCTGCTAAAGATATTAACGGTGGTAACACATTTGGTTAAATGAAAGCAATTAAAAATGAAAACACACAAAAGATGTGAGCTGAATCTCGATCGTATTTTTCACTAGACAATTCGTCAAGACTCAAAGACGTGAAACGTCATTGATGAGAATACGAGAATTGGCTGATTTGAGAGACAATATTATTAATCAGTATTTCGTTAAATTTGTTATTAAATGTAAAGTCTATCAACGACGACCGTTCGTAATTAGTATTATCATTACCATTATCATTATCATTATCATTATCATTATCATTATCATTATCATTATCATTATCATTATCATTATTATTATTATTATTATTATTATTATTATTATTATTGTTATTATTATTATTATTATTATTATTATTATTATTATTATTATTAAAATTATAATTGATAGTATTGTGATTTTGATAATTAGGTCAGTCGAAGTAATACCAGAAGGGAGATGACGCAGGGCCATGAATAGAAACTTATGAAATATAAAATAAAAACACAATATACGCGCATACACGTTTTGAGTCGCTAAAAGGAACAAAAAATACAGTAATTTATTAATCGAAGTAGATACGAGTATAAATTCTTCTACGAGCGACTTTCAAACGAAGTAAAAAAAATAAAAAATAAAAAATAAAAACACATGCACGTTCGTAGTTGTATGTAAAGAACTGTTAGAAAAAGAACAAAAGTAAAAGAAAAGCAAGTTCGCTAATACGAAGAGCGAAGTATAGAGACATCGAAAAAGGAATTTAAAGTTCCACGCGTACGCCTGGGTACAAGTACGATCGCAATAGTATAGTATATATTTATTATCGAATAAATCAAGTCGAAGAACGAAAAACTGTACGGGCCGACGTACGCGCACGAGTTTTGCTCGAATCCAATGAAAAAATAAGGATTGAAAAAGAAAAAAACCAACTCAAAGTACACATTTATTATATATTATATACCTTTTGTTAGTCGAGCTATATGATTATATAGGCCTAACGCATCAGTCGGTCGGATGCGCCGTTTATATATTTATAAAATTATGAGAACAAGGAAAACAAAAATAATAACAAAATCGGTTAGTCGGTTTTCGATGCGTATACCAAGAGAGTGCGCGCTTTTGAAACTCGGTGACTTTCACAAGTTCATCTTTGCATAAAATAAAAAAAAGAAACAAATAATATTCATATACATACTTAAGTCGCGATCTTTGAACGATTTCGCTTATTTCCGAATACGTTCTTCCGTTCAAATTCTTCCTTTTTTATCAACGAATTATTTATTTCTATCGAACTTTGTTGTCACCGATTCAAACGTCCTCTCTGTACTTCGTATATATTTAAATATATATATATAAATAATACATAATTATACATCGTAATCTCACGATTCGACGCAGTTTCGTAGTACGATCTCGATCAGAACAAAATGAAACAAATTGTTTGAGGATATTTTTCACACATTAAGCTTGTGGCCAAACATTTTATTCGATCGAAATTTCAGTACTTCACGATTCACTAAATATGTGGAACGAATTATACGCATCTTCGAGATGTTACGAACATCGATCTTTAATAATAATAATATTAAAAATTTATTAACAAATCGGTCAAACAAATTAACGACTAATAATCAAACTATTTTTACTCTCGCCTCATGTTATGAATTTTTCGATTTTTTCAAATTACTTTCAAAATTTTTTACAGGATTTGCTCTCTTTTTTTCAGAATTCAAAAATTTGCTATTTCTTATTTATTTTTCAAAATATTCAATGAAGTTTGTAAAAAGAGAGGCAAAAGTCTGAAGATACTTTATTGTTATACAGAAAAATGAACAAATTCATTTCATAAAGCGGAACAAAAATTGTTCGGCTATTTGTTCAAGAATCTTTTGTTAAAATAATTTGTTAATGACTTTTTTCATTAGTATTAATAAAAAACAATGTTGGTAATGTCTTAAAGATGTCTGAATTCTTGAAGACTTTTAGCGAATCGCCAAGTAGAGAAATTCTGATGGAATAAAATTTTTGGCTGTAAATTTATCTGTAAAGCATTCTTGAGAAAAAACAATTTACAAATAATAATAATCGCGAATGACGCTGCGCGCGCGCAAATATTTCGCGAGATCAAAGAGATTCCTCGTTAGCGTGAGTCGTTGTTATAGCAAATATTGCACTCCACACTGACCGAACTATACTGTGGAAACTGCATTTTTTTAAATCACGCTTTCGAAGAAAAATTGGTGAAAAAATTCAAAATACTGCTAAATGTTGGTTAAAAATATTTTTCAATGGGCAATTTATTTATAAAAAAAATACTCCAAGTGTCACAATCCTCAGGAAAGTCTAGTTATTTTTCTTAAGGCATCTTCTCACTTTAAACGCCTCAAAAATAGGCTGTTTTTGCGATTTTTTTTCGAGGATTTTTGCTTAAAATTATGGGATAAAACGGATCCTATGTAATAAACACATCTTTCAAGTACATGAAAAAATTTTTATTTTATTTTTTTAAACAATTATTATAATACATCAGTAGCATTGAAAAACCCGTGTAAAAATGTTATGGTCGTGGCTTGTTGATGGTATCTCCGAGACGGGTCGTCTGAAACAAAAAAATAAAACTGTTTTAGATTCAGTATGTCAGTGGCTATAGCGCATATCATCAGATTTTTGATATTCGCGAAAATAACAAAATGGCGCACGTTTTTCGAAAAAGTAAAAAAAAACCACGATTTTTTTGCAGTTTTTTGTAAAAAAAAAATTCTTAAAATCAAAATTTAAAAAATCTGATGATATGCGCTATAGCCATAACTATGAAGCATATGTCATTCAAATTTCATGACAATCGGCCGGATAGTTTCCGAAATTTCATCAACAAAGCACCGAAAAACCTTGTTTTGAGATAACTGCGTTTAAAGTTTTGGTTGCAGAAAAATCATGAAAAAACCTTACCTCGGGTTAATCAGCGATGCCTGCTCCATACAATGGACCTTCCGATTCTTCGTAGAAGGTGTGTTCGTCCAAAGTAGCTTCCCTTCGTCTCGACCTAGTCTCTTTTGAAGCGTTAGAGCTGCGGCGGTTCCCTACGCGTACGCGATCACTGTCGCGTTTCTCGGCGTATTGAACGGCGATAGGGCCTAGTTTGACACCCATCACCTCCAAAATTTTTAAAACAGGTTGTAGCCCTTCGTTATAAATGCATGCCGCTGTTTGGCAAGCAATTTCCACGGTTTTTCTTGATGATGTTTCTTGAAACATCTTTGTTACAAACTTTACACTTCACATATTGTTGTAATGTAGAAAAAACAAGAAAAAACTGAATAATACTATATCCAGCCGTTGGATCGATGTGTACATCGAAACTTGTATCGTCCGATTTTTTTAATTTTGCTGCACTCGCACTAGCATGACTCGTATCTGCTTCAGACTGGTGTGGAAGCACTCCACGAAATTTTCTTTTTTTAGATTTCGAACTTGGACGTCGCCACGTGGCACTTTGTTGCGAAGTCTTTTTATCCATTATAACAATCCTGAGCGCAGAGATGTTGCCGTTACGAAGTTTCAAATTAGACTGATGAAATAACAGTTTAGCATCGTTGCCGAGTGATTTTCTTTTGAAAAATGCACGTGTTAAGGTCTTATTACATGAGTATAGACCCGAAAACAGAATATACCTAAGCAAGGGGTACTACATTAACAAAAGAACACGGCTATTCAATTGTATAGAGTCAGATATACAGGGACCGTCCGAGCGGCGTGAAAGGGATCGCCGGGTACTCTCAGGTAGTCACCTAACGGTCGCCAAAAAATGTAGTTAGACTCGTCCGATCTTTATGAAATTTCGAGATGACATTTTTGAAGATATGTACTTTCAAAATTTAAAAAAAAAAAAAAATCGATTTTTTTAAATTTCCAAAGTGAGAAGACGCCTTAAAAACTTTAAAAAATGGAAAAACTAAAAACAAAGGCAGCTTCGGTATCGATTCACAGAAATCTCGTCATTTCGCAAGAACCAAAACAATTGAAAAAAATATAAAAAAGAGTAACGATTCGATTAGTGTGGAGTGCATTAAATTCTCAAACGTTCAGCCGTCGGCGTTCTCGGCTCGGATATATAAAATTATATAAAAAGACGTGAGTGCATGAGAACATAGGGCGTGACAGACGCGAAAGTATAATATGAAGAAATGAAAACAAAAAAGATGTGAGGGATAAGAATGAGGAGCGAAAGGAGAAATCGAGAAAAAAAGGATTTACAAAAAGGTTGCAAAAAAAAAGAAGAGATCAAAAGAATCTCAGTACGAAAGAAAGTTTTCGTTATGGCGTTATTGGCTTTGTAGAAAGTCATTCAAATCGCGTTAATATCGAAGAGAAGAAATAAAAAAAAGGAAGACAATAAATGACTCAGCCTTATCCGATGAAAGTATCTACAACAACCTGACTCTGCGCGTTCCTTGATACTTCCGCTTCCAGAATCCTTTGATCTTTCGATCGTGAGCTGTCAGTGGCGAAATAGATCGTATTAATAAATCGAGGATCGTCAAGCGCGCGCCAAAAAACGCCGCCCTCTGGAGCCTTTCGGGCTCGCACCACGACGTGCTTTAACTTTTTGCCATAAAATTAAACAACAAAAAAATGAAAAACTTTATTTCTTCGTATATGTATTTCTATTTATGTATATATATATTTGTAGATTTTAATTGTTCAACTGCATCGATCTTCCGTGCAAGGTTTTCGCTCGTTTTAAATTTTAGTCTCAATCTCGCGTATATTTTATTGTATTTACTCGTGGATGTGAAAACGAGCGTAAGCGAGGGCAAAAAAAAATACACAAACCAACAGATTAAAAAAAAAAAACGAACAAATGAAATGAAGAATGAAACACATGTCGAAAGTGGTGATAGCGATCACAAGGATCGCGCAGTAGCTCTTTAGCACTTATTATTTAGCACCTATTGTGTAAAAAAATATACATATATTTCAATAAAACAAAGCTTAGCGCTCGATTTTTAGATGTGTCAAGTTTGCTGATAGAGAGTTTAGCCACATCAAAATATTGTTATTATTATTGATAAATGAGCGTTTGTGCGCACGGTCAAATGATTATAAAATGTTGAATAAAAATGTTGCGCTTGATTGACGCGGAAAACAACAATAAAATAAAGCATAAACAGCTTCCGGTTCTTACGAGGAAAAAAAAAAAAGAAACAAATAAAGCCATAATTGGAGAAACAAGTTGGCCATACTCATTAATTAATTAATATACTTTTGTGGACCAGAATAGGAAGTTGAATGGTTTTTAAGAAGCTGCACACCAAAGAAACAAAAAATCCAACAAACTGTTACGTTATTTTGCAAAAGTGTGAAAGATCACGATTTATCGTGAACGAGAGTTGTATAATGACAAAAAAAGAAAAATTCTGAGAAACGTATAAACTCAGAAACTCAACGAAAATAACTTACCCTCCATGACAAATCGTTTTCTATGTAAGCTGAAGCTTAACAAAAACAAACCAAAAAACATGTTCTCTAATCGGCTTTCAAAATTTTGGCCGTACAAATAGAGACGATCACCTCTTGTTACTTTGAAATAGACATTTGAAAACTTAGTTTTTATTGCGTGTCATCAACTACTTATTATTATTGCGTATAAAAGTGATTAGACAATATTTTTAATTGCATAAGTTGATGGTAGAATAATTGATTGACGATAATAATGTAACGAAGAAAAAAAAAATAAATTCTTAAATACAAAATCAAGTTCAAAGTAATTAGAGGTGCCCTTTACTGTGTACAAGTGTAGTATATATAGTGGCTTGCGTTCAGGAATTGGTGATGAGAGTCAATGTAGATGTTAAATACAACCATAGATGATATAAAGCTTAGAATTTTTTAAAAATAATTTTTTCTCGACCCCAAATCTTCTAGAATTCAATCGATCGATTCTAAACACGTGTCCTTATGTCGTGAAAAAAAAGTCAATATGTGTTATTGTTTAACATACTCGTTATTTGATCTCTTGCTCTACCAATTTCTGAAATGGTCAATTTTTAGAGTAGTGGCTCTGAAAAACAAAACGGTGCGATGACGTGTCAATACAGTGGGCTGGGAAAAACAGAGAGCATAAAGCTAAGAACGAGAAAGTAAACGACGACACAAGTTCGAGTTGCAAATTTAAATTATTTTGAATGAAAATTGTCTGTGGTCGATTAAATTAACAATTTACTAAAACTTGGCCGGAGCTTTACCTGTTTTCTTGTCATTCCAATTCTCGAATGACTATAATTTAAGAAAATAATAAAAGGCTCGAACTTTTGTCGTGGGTTTAAATAAAAAAAAAGTTCACCGATAATCAATGATTAATTCAATAATACTACGTCTCTCCCACGTTTCCAACTGTTTCAAACAATCCTAAAGCGTCAATATATCTAGTTTTAGCTTGATAGCGTTATGTACATAATTGTTGTACCAACGTCGTAAATACGTATGTATGAAAAATATAGATATTTACATATCCATGTACATATATATCTATATGTATTCACATATACCTATATATGTATGTGAAATATGAATGTTGCAAATATTATGCATACCCAAAACGTGGAGTAGCAAAGCGTACTTAATATATATATTGTAATGACCTTCATATACGCACCATTCGAGACGAAAGAAAGAAGAAAACAAAAATTAAAAAAAAAAACTATATACGATTATCGCAGAGAAACGATTTAATACAATTAATTATTTGATTGAATTAGCGGAAAATCGGAAAACCCATATAGGTGTTATATACTCCGATGTATTTGAAATGTTTAAAAATAAAGCTATTGCTAAATAATCTATTTTTAAACCTTCTACCCACTCCAAAGGTTCTCCAAAAATTTTATTAAACAATGAGAGTAGAAGAGATGTATGGAAATAGCTTTTTGAATCTCAGCATTTCATACACCCAGAAAAAAACATCTAGTTGATTCAATTAGGATCTAGTTAAATGAAATAAATTGTTTTCCTTATCTCACGGCCAAATAGAGGTCTATTTAACTTTAAGAAATTATTTTTTTTTATCATACTGTTTTAATATTCTTGATTAATGAAAAATTTAATATATGTTTTAAAATCGGACATATTTTTATCTTAAAAATTAAACGAATACGAAGTTTAAATAAAAATAGTATTTATTTATAATATTATTTCTACCATATTCAATTATAATATTATTTAATAATATTTTCATGGGCATGCGTCCCTGGATAGATACAAAAATTCACGTTCGACTTCTTTGATATAGTCGGTCAGAATAATAAAACTACTTTGGTTCCCGCAATTTATGCACATCCAGAGCGCAATTCGTACATGGGAAATCCTTCGATGCTCTGCGCCATGTGGTGGCCGGAGTGAGAATCTTTAACGTGGGTACTCGAATAAACGAACCCAAAATAAAATCCAAATGATTCAAATATAGTTTTCTAGCTGAAGCGAATAGAAATGTTTTTAATTCAAATTAAAAAAATTCGAATACACGAACCTGATAGATCTAAATATAAATTTTTTTCTGGGTGTACTTTAATGGGGAGAAAATTAAGGGATTTCCATGATTTTTTTTAGCCATGTTAACATCATTTTATTCAAATATACTACACAGTATCAATTACCATATATTTTGAGGTACTTATATAGATTTTTTTATGAAAAAATTTTCACTACTGAGGGGAAATATGACCATTGTCCTAAAATACCTTTTTTGAACATCACTCGTGGTGAGCCTGATATCTCTGGAACGGCTCATTTGAAATAAAAAAATCAAAAAGATTTCGTTAGTATAATACTATACGATTTTCGTGAACGAAGGGTTTAGCGAAATTTTGATTTTTAAAAAAACATCGATTTTTCCGAAAATTTCTACTTTTGAGGTTCCAAAAATTCGGTTTTTTGACCCAAAAAAATATAAATTTTGGTCCAAATGAAAATTCTTTCTTTCACGAACAAGACTTTTACTCCACGCACCGCGTTTCCAATTGTTTTCGAATTATTTCGAAAATTGTTTCTTTAAGGAGGTTGTATCGTTACTCATGTAAAAATTATTTTCCAACTTTACACAATAAAATTTTGTAAATAGAAAGCTTAAGACAGTATTATACTTCTGGCGGAATATGCCGATGATTCATCGTCTCAAAATTGAGATATTTATTGTTGAAATTCGCAATTTTTTGAAAGCTTCCATAAGAGCCCATGTTAAACTTGTCATTTTCAACAATGAATATCTCGATTACCAGGCGGTGAAACCTCTCCAAATTTTTCACACATAATTAAATGCTGTTCAAGAAGATTCACGCCAAATTTCAATACATTAGCTTGGAATAATCAAATATAATGTATTTTTCGTATGATGTCATATAAATATCGATACAGCTTCCTTAATATTCATTTAATCACACAATTTCGAAGGACGTTGCGAATTCGCGTATTTTTTATGTTTCTATTCTTTCGATCGTGACTAATTGGAACTCTGTATCTTGAAGCGTTTTAAAGATATTAATTTTTTTTTATTTTTCATTGCATTTAAAAATTGATCATTTTATTTGACAATGTTTAAATGTTTACCAAATGCAACTTTCATCATACACCATTGCAATAACATTGCATATCATACATCAATCTGTTCGTTATCAAAAAATGTAAAGAATGGTGTATAATTGAATACTATTATCACATATGAGGAACATTTTATATTAAAGAAACTTTTGGGGCAATTATTTTTATCCCAGTGTAAGGTTTGAGGACAAAAAAATCGATCGCAGAGTTCTAGGGTTGAATAAAAAATCTATACGGTAATGAAATCGAGTTCTACGTTATACTTTGCTGTATGTAAAACCTCGGAGTTCCCGCCTCTTGGAATTTAAAAAGTGATGGAAAACGGGATGACTGTTTTATCGAGCGATAAAGCAACATAAGCATTCGTATGTAGTTTCGCTATCGATTTTATCTCATGCACGTATACGTATAATCAGGAAGTAGAAGATTGTGCGCCGAAGCAAAACCGGCTGGGTTAGATAATCCCCTCTCTCAATGCTAACAACGTACACACAACACACCTAGTATTGAAATGTCAGAATTTTTTAAAGATCAAATTCTCTTTTGACAGCTGGTTAAAGTACATATTTTAAACATTTTTTCAATAAATCATCGACGTGCTAACATTGAAAGTTTATTTTAAGAAGAAAAAGTGCAATCTGCAAGATTGGAGTAAAAAAATGAGAGGCATTCTCATATTCGATCATCTCAATGATGTTTTGTTTACGAAATGCAACAGAAAGTTTGCCAATCATATACAGGGTCTTGCGAGAATGCAGGGTCTTTTGTGCGAGGGCAAGGTAAACATTTATTATTAATAATAATAATAACAAGGATAATAATGATATTACTCCACTCGTAAACAATTCTTTACATATTGAAATTGTCGTTTCAGGACGACAGCAACAGAGATGGAGACGAACTGAGTCCGAATATAATAATGCAATTGTTTTCACCAATTGTTACTTCCCAAAATGTGATGTCTTCTCAATTCGGCAATTCGTATACGTCGATGAAATGTCAAGATGGGACCAATATGGTTTTCGATGATTTTATGGGATATACGTTCGTTTATGTTTCTACAGAAGACGTGGAGCTCATGCGACGAACGTTGGGAGTTTGTATCTCAATTGTGAGGCACATCTGTGGTCCAGACGTTGCAATGTTAATTTCCTTTTCTTTATATCTAAATGAGTTTGTTCGATAAAAAAATAATACGATTGTACTGAATATCAAAATGTTTTCAGGCTAAAAACGAGCAGACAAAAAATTCATCTAGTATCGTCGTTGTTGGATTCTTGGAGTCATCTTCGTAGTTGCGAACAAAGTTTGCTCACAGAAGCGGTTGAACAGCTCTCCGTAAACGCAGATCTAGCTTCGGCAATATTAAAAATACTTCGCGATGCTTCTGACAAATTGAAAACCCAATCGGAATTCGCAAACGTTCACGTACTCATTCTCGTTGAGCACAAATTTTTGTCCCTGTACTCGAGCAAAAATGCTCAAGATTTAAGTGCAGCGGATGTTTTGCTAATGGTATTGCTTTGTAAAGTCGCTAACAGCAAAGTCGCCAATGATGGCACATTGTGTCGAGACGATGGAGAAGAGAGCGATATTCTTTTACCCAGAAATATTCATACCAATAGAGACGGCGTGGAAGACAAAGGAGCATTGGATATTAATACAAAATTGGCTAATCCTACTTCGGAAGATATAACGCATTTGTTCGGTGGGTGTCAACTTTTTGTTTCCGTCCTTATTTTTGTTGCAAAAATAAATAAAAAATTATTATTTATCTTATATAACAATGGTCTACAAAATTAAATATTGTTTCTGTCGTGAATGAAAACTTAGTTGAATGATAACACGAAGAATTTCTTGCCGTTTCTTCATTTTTTTATTTTTCTTTCTGATTATTTTAATGTGTAATTGATTCAACCTGTTGTGAAGGATATTTTGGAGTTGTTGAATCAGTGAAATCATTTCAAAAAGCCGATTTGATTGCAGGTGACTCCAGAGAATCGTCAGTGAGCGAAGGTTTGTATTCTTTTACGGACGACGGTCTCTACAGCCAATTGGTTTTATTGGGATCGGAGCGTGGATGCACCGCAAATGCAGTTCACATATCCGAATTAGCCGAGGGTATAAATCTCATAACGATAGTCGAAGTCACGAATTTGGGAACATCCTCGGGACTTTACGACAGTTTTTATCATTTAAATATAATGAATGGTCTTCAGTTGCAACGTGACATTGACGAGATGAGACCAGCGTTCGAGAATTTGGATGGTTCGATAAAAAAAGCGATTGAGGGTATAAAGAAAAATCGTGCAAACGTCAGTAACGACGTCGACATGTGCCAGAGACGTCTTCAAGTCAAATGGGACTTTGTAAGACGAAAGTATATCGATCTTTTGAAATCACGGGATCCCGAATTTGTTTTACAAATAGAATCAAACACTTCGGGTTTCACGGAAACGATGAGAGAACTTTTTCGTCTCACTTGCTTCGATAAGAATTTCCTGAAAAATGGTGTCGACGTTATAGTGACAGTGAGTCGTTTGGTCAGACAGAAACTCAACGATTTTAGCGATTTTCTCAAGGTCAAAGCACTCAAGAACTTCAGCCTTGGATCATATCCTTTTTTAAGCATGTTCATATGAACGAATAATGTACCATTTGTGGCTCGTGGCTCGATATTCGTTTTTAAGTTCTGAACCACTAAATAATTATTTTGGACCCTCGTAATTGTGTCGCAAAATACAATCGCGATTTCCATAAATCTTTCAGAATTAAAAAAAAAAATCAAAGCTTTAAACGGAAAGGTCTACAAAAATTGAGAAATATTCAAAAAATATCACGAAATTAATTTTGTATGACGGAAAAAAAGATGTCCGATTATTTCATGAAGAATTCTTTGTCTAAAGTATTTCTTTGTAAATGTTTTGCATTAATGTAATTGGAAATCGATTTTCGTAAAGTCTTAAATACGATTGATTTTTTGAAAATTTGGGAATCGTTGAATACCGCAAATTTTATAGAAAAACATGTTTGCCACTGAACGCGTGGGTAAAATATCCTCAAAAAATATGTAAATTGACGATGTGTTTAAAAAGAATGACGTTGAATTGCCATCTTAGCCAAAATGGTAAAATTACGCGTTGTCTCGTCCACAAAAAGGTTTCGGGAGGTTTTGGATGGCACATTGTATGTAAATTATCGTTTGCTTTATCTATGCTTCCTTAACATTATTTACTCTCAATACGAGAACTTCCCTAACGATCAACAAATATCTCGAAGAATTTCCAGGTCTCGTACATTTTATATACATAGATCGAACGACCCACAGATTGACAGCGCCGACGTTGGACTTTACGAACCCTGAAACTCTTGCTCTTACCACAAAAAAGGTAATTTATGTGAAAATTTACTTTAGTATTCGTAGTCCCGCCTCGATAACAATTTGCCTTTACAAAAGAGCGCAGTATCACTCAAGAATCGACTATAAATACTGCTCTTAGAGTTGATTGAATGAGAAATTTTCACATTTTGTCGACTATAGATATGGTTGATGGTCGAGCATAGCAGAACTCACTTGCAAGAAGGACATTTTTCCGTAATGTGGAAAGACACTACTTTTAATTATGCTTATTTCCTCTGGTTCGAAGACACTTCGGTGAGTTGACAAAACGAGACGATTTCTTCCTAAAATAAAACACAATTTTTGAAACAAATTTGTCAATATTTAATTTAGCACGAGATTAGATTTAGATCAAGGCGAAAACATAGCACTCAACAGCAGCTACGATGTTCAAATTTCATTTTAATTATGGCTGACAATTTTATTATCGATTTGTCTAATTAGAAAAATCAGAAAAATGAATGCTCTTCCATGGTTTTTTTTATAATGTGGTGTTTCGAAATATTTTTTTTTCTTCAGGGTTCCCCACTCAAATGCAAGACATACTTGAATCATCAGATGAAAAATTTTCCGGTGCCGGGCATACTTTGCGGTGATTATTACAGGTAAAAACCAGCAAAAGTATATAACTCGTAATAACTTGAATTTTTTAAGGGCATGTGAAAGACGTTCAAAGCAATGTGAAATACGCTCGGTCAGTAAAGATCCCGTAACCAACTTTTCTCCTACACGGATTATATTTCGGGCAAATAAAGAAAACCACTCTGTTCGTTCTTCAACTTAACGGGAGGTGGCTCTCGTTATTTGCTCAAAATATCATCTGCGTAGGAGAAAAGTTGGTTACAGGATTTTTACCGACCGAGCGTTTTTCATATTTTTTTCAACGTCTTTCACATTGCCTTAATTATTCGATGAAGTGAAGACTGCCATTTTTTTTCAGAAAATTGGCTCAAACATGTTTCCCAAAATTATCACCGAACAAGATACGAATTTATGAGTTGTATTGCGTGCACTTGGGTCTCGCCACGTCCTCATGCGTGTTGGAACATTCGAGAAGATTGGCAGCTACGATATGGGAAGTGACTGGAATTCCGAACAATCCGGCTGACATACTTTGAATTATTTCACACATGTGAACCCTCAAAATATGCGGAGATAGATTTTGTTGTTGAATTAATTTATCGTAGCATTGACTGAAAGAAAAAACAAGACATTTTGAGGCTTTTTTCGTGTACTTTTTAAGTTGACAAAGTTATGACGATGTTGAAGTTTGCACAGAGCCCAAAACTTATTTGCATTTTGACAAAAATTGATAAGACTTTTTTTCAATACAAAAATGGAATCTGCCACAATGACTCGACCACTTTTGAAGGAGCTACGAAGAAGAAATCGTAGACAAAAGTGCATGATTATTCAATCGTTTTTCTACTGACACAGTATTTTCGCAGTGACCCAAAGAAATCAATACGAATATCGAAACCGAGGGAGATCTGTGAAATATGTGACGTTTATCGTAGACGGGATACTGTTTTTTTTTGTTTTTGTATAATTGCTATTGTTATAAAATTCATGAAAAACAAGAAATAGTGGTTTATTATTAAATATATTCTTACTAAGAGAAAAACGTCCAGTTGATTATCTCAACACAAATCTTCCGATATCACACGTCTATATATATATATATATATATATATATATATATATATATATATATATATATATATATATATATATCAGCGTAAGAAATATTTACAACGAATCGTTTAACAGAACTCATGCCAGTATGTGAAAACAAAATTCGTCATGCAACCACGCGCGTTTTCTTTGGATGAAATTTAAGTAATACAGTTAAGTTATTTTGATGTTTTTAAACACTTTGTTTGTTTGTTTCCTTTTGTGTTAATATAAAAGCGAGAATTAGAGGATAATTCGTGGAATGAAGACGACAGTAATGGTCGCCCTTTTTATCAACAGTCGGTCGCGTCGAACATGTCTTCGCTATCGTTAGACTTTCTCGAGGATGGACTGTTCGTATAAGGTGAGGAAGGAGCTCTTTGTGCTGAGTCCTTAGAACTGCGTATGTTGTTTCTTATCGTTTTGTTCATCCTCGATATTCCTTTGTTCTGTAAGTACATCCGGTTTCATGCAACCATCTCGTTTTATAAACAAAAAATCTTTTTTTTTTGCTGCTGCTTTTATACAGCGACGCAATTAAGTATCCAATTATCTACCTTGGCATGTGGCGATTCTTTCTCGGCATAACGATCGCCATAAACACTGCGCGTTCTCAATGATGGTTTCTCTTCTTTTATTTCCATTTCTATACTGGAATCCCCTCCCTCCATTCGCAATGGAGATTCTCGATTATTAGCTTCGATCACACGCTGATTATCAGCCGTAAATTTTTTTGGAGTTATCACGCTACTTATTACTTTCAAACGTAACTCGCGAAGTTGTTTCTCCATTTCTGATATCTCACGATCCGATTCGCACACTATCGGAATCAACGATTTCACGTGTCTCTCCGCCGCTTTCTGAATCGTCGTTACTATTTCGCTACCATTTTTGTTGCTCAAGTCCAACCTGAAAAAAGATTACATTCGTAATCGTCCCCTTTTTTCACAGCATTGAAGATAAAGTGTAGCCTTATAAATTTTTGACATCGAATTTGTGTCGATGAAATTGTAACGATAATTTTTCGTGTTATTTTTCAATTTTCCAAATTTAAAAATTGCTTATTTTTTATTCTTTTTTTGCTGAGTTTTTCTGTAAGCTTGTAAAAAAGGACTGAAATAACTCAACCAATCGTTGTTGTCTGTATCTGCATAAATATTTTGAGCCATATTCAATGATACGAATTTCAATGTAGTAAAAATTGACTAATTAGTGCTCGATCAATTCTCACTTCAACGATCTCACGAGTTTTGTGACGACATCTGGTTCCTGTGAAATTCGGGCAACGGGAGTCGGTATGTAATCCGATCCTTCCAAGCGAGCTGCGTTATCCCCAAGGCTGTTTATCCTCAAAGGTACTGGACGATAAATCCTATGCAAAATATTGTACAATGATCAATTTTACAATGTATTAATTTTTTATATTTACCATTTGCAAATCTTGTAACAAAATCTTTGCAAAAAATTATGAACTCTGAGGTTTATATTTCCAAAAAAGGAGGGTTCATCAATAGGGTCAGGGCATAACTATTTTACATATGAAATTTGAATAAAAAATATTGCTTTGGACTTCATAATGTTTGTATAAAAAGTTATTCTAGCAGATTTCAGATGAAGCAATTTATTCTTCTGCAATGAAAAGTCGAAGTTACGCTTTACTTCAGGGTCCTGAAAATGGCCTGAGGTCTTCATTTAGTTGCACACTTTGAAATGGGTTCTTCTCTTTTTTGGGAAAACTTTACAGCAATATGTCTAAGGAATTTTGTGATATTGCTGCATTACGTTGTAATTTTTTTTTTTTCTTTTTTAAAGTTAATGTAGAATTTCGGCAATAAACTTAATATTTTGGTTTTATAAAAACTCGGTTTTTATAAAACCAAACGGTTTGGTTTTATAAAAATTCGGCAATAAACTTAATATTTTGGTTTTATAAAAAAAAAAAAAAAAAGTGAAAATTAAACTTACCCATCTTCGTAACGAAGCAAAACATGTCGAACTTTGTGAATTCCTGATTTTTCAGTTTTTGTAGCATTCAGGACGCAAGCTACGAAGTATTCCCTGGGCAGTTTAGGGTTGCACTCGTAGAAGTACTGTGCCAATTCTTTATGAAGGATTTTATCCCTGAAAGTAGGAACAAGACGATTGTTGTGTCGAAATCGGAACCATCCAACAATTTCTTTGCTGCGATCGTGAATATAAGCTTTGAGTGATTCTTTGTGTAATTTTCCAATTTCGTTAAAAAATTGTCCAGTTGAGGAGCAGGCAAGAATGCCAGTAATTTCTAAAATTTTAACACAGGTTTATTTAGACGATTTTTTTTACTAAAAATTTTTTGAAAAATCGGAATAAAATAAAAAGCTTACCGATTTGTCGTTTCGTAGATTCAACGTGTCTCTCAGAATCCGTGACATTTTTTGTCACAAACACTACCATATCACCCAACAAAAATCCCATCTGAATAAAAGAACGAATTTCTCACTAAATTTGACGTAACGCTTTTTGTTTTTTTTTTCTCGTAAACACCGCCGGAATGTGAGGTTATGATCGTTGAGGTTAGAGCCAATCTTGTGCAACCATTGTAACGACGCATTTCATATCCTCAATTTTATGAAAGAATTTTCGGACTAAATAAATTACGAATAAAAAACCTACCTGATCACCGACACTGCACGCATTCTCGTAAAACAAAAGGGACAAAGCGGCTCCTGAAATTGTAGCGAATAAACCGCTTTCCGCCATGTTGATTGATTATTGAATTGAAATTGAACACTATTTTACGTTGTGTCACTCCGTGTTTTCTTCGCTTCGCTACGTTGTGTCGGTCGGCAATGTCCCGCGTACTTTTATGCTCCCTACTTTGCCAGCCGAGTTTTTTTAAATCGATTATTAATTCAAAAAAATAATTCGACGATTCAGGCTAAATTACTTTTCACCACACATGCCCCGAAAGTTCAACTTTCCGATTTCGGAAAGTTGAACTTTCGGTGCATGTGTGGTGAAAAATAGTATACGCTCCACGGGAGTGAAATTAGACTACCTCAAACCGCGTGCTTGTCACCCTCGCCTTCGGCTCGGGTGACAATTCTGCCCGCGGTTTGAAGTAGTCTACTTTCCCTCCCTAGGTGCGTAATATACTATTATTGTTTTTTTTTCAGCTAAACTATCTGTCAATGATTTTTTTTCAATGTTGTATGGCACGCCGTTTTGCTATTTATTATTAGAAATTTTCGCATTTTAATTTAGTCAAGAGTAAAAATAATGAATTAATTTTATGTCTAGACATAACATTAATTCGAAATGCATAGGGAAGGATACAGAAAACGTGGAATTAATTTTTTGTCTAGACATAATTTTAATTCATTTTTATTATGTTATAAGAAAAAATGTATGAATATTTATTCAGCTCAACAGTCATAAAAATTGTGAGACTAAAATTTAATGAGTCGCAAAATAATTCAGTAAATTAAGGGGACCGTATGGTCTAGAAATTTGAAAAAATCGATTTTTTTTTTTTTCGATATGTCGAAAGTATAGTATCTCAAGAATATACTGTGAAATTTTCATGCGGAAATTCTCAATATTACAGCTTCTACAGCCCATAACGCAGGTAGAGAGCGGTCCGCGACACGAAAACGTTCAAAGCCTTATTGGACACAAAGCCTTACGGGGATGATTTTTTAGTTTGCAAAAAAGAATGTGTTTTGCATGTTAAAAAACGTTTGTACAAACGTGCTGTTGATGCGAAAAAAAAACATGCACAAATAAAGAAAGCAACAAAGAAATTGACAGAAAAAGAAGAGGGAAAAAAGACACAGCGGAAATCGATAAATAAAACACCGAAGCGTCAACAATTGACGAATAAATTATTGCAAGAGCTGTCAACTTATTACGGTCTAGCAATTAGACGTAATTCAGATTCGACTGAAGGGATGAGAAGTGAAATATGGGCAGCATATTATCACAAAATTTCAACAGATGAAAATCCGCAACACTCGTACTGTCCTCCAGGTTCCGAATCGTGGTGCAAGTGGCGTCAAAGTGAGGCTGCAGATACTTTAGACACCTACGAGCACCCACCTGCTCTGTGCGATGAAGCACAAGAGATATTAAAACCAATTTATGAAGAATTGACAGCAGAGACTTTATTGGAAAGGTGTATTGGCAGTAATACGCAGAACAATAACGAAAGTTTCAATGCTTGCGTGTGGCACCTTGCGCCGAAACATCTGTTTGCCGGAAAAAAAATCATTGATATTGCCACTCACATTTCCGCTTGCATATTCAATGAAGGATTTGCATCCCTATTGAAAATAATGGAGACCATGGGCATAACAATCGGGCCACAAGCGGAGCAACTAGCGCAAAACCGAGACGAGCTGCGAGTATCGAGCGCCAACCGTAGGAGCACGGACAACTCCAAAGAGGCTCGGACAGCTCGAAGAAATGAAAGGAGTGAGGAAATCTTGAATTATGAACGTTCCGAAGGAATCCTATATGGTGCCGGAATCGCGGATTAACTGTAAGTATTCAAAATTTGCTCAATTTTTGAAAATATCTGTACCTCAAACTTTAAACTCATTTATCTCGAAACGACTTTTTTCGGCACTGCGCAGGTGAAAACAAAAAAACTATTCAACCGAATCACTTGAAATTTGGATATGTTGTTCACAACATGTATGGCTATCGTCGGAACTACAATCATAATTTTATTTAAATAATTTCTTATTGTTTATACTAAAAAACTAGTGAAAAAAAACCCGATTTTACGAATTTTTTTTCAAAAGCGCGCCATTTTGTCAATTTTTAATTTTTTCGATTTGTTCTAGTCCCGACCATAACTGCACTCTTTCTGATTAAGAATCTTCTTGAATTTTGTGTTTCAGATGAGTAGAAGTCTCGGATCGATCTTCACCGTCCGGGTCGGATTTTTCGAGAGGGTCGTCTTCAATGCCAATTATATGATAATAAACACTGTTTTTAAAATTAAAAAAAAATTTTTTTGTATACTTAATAAAGGTAGTAATAAACCCGAAAAGTTAAAACATCGATTTTTAAATTTTTTAAGGCAAAAAAAAAATCGTGAAAATAGGTGAAATTTTCGTGCTCTAGACCATACGGTCCCCTTAATATTGTGGTACGACATCACACGAATTGATGATTCAAAAATTTATTAAGGTCGAATAAGAATTCGGTGAATTAAAATTATACTTCGACACAATGAATCTTCAAAGTCAAATTGAAATATCACAATCATAATAATTTAATGAATTAAACTAACAAATTTGAAACCGCACGAAGTTTTCATTATATCTAGACAAAATATCCATTGACAATTTTCATTATGTACATAATTAAAATGTTTAAATTAAAATTAACCCCTTAAGCGGCAGTGACGCCATTTGGCCATATACCGTATATGGCCAAATGGCGTCAGTGCCGCTCAAGGGGTTAAGTACATAATTTTAATTCCGTAAAATTTTATTCGGAAATTAAAATTACGTACAAAATTTTAATTCGTTCAAATTTAAATTCGAGTCTCAAAATTGTGTACATATTGCCAATTCTCGAATTAAATTTTGGAGCCTAATTCAATTTTTCGATATTATTAAGATTGAATACATAATTTTTATTCTTCAATTAAAATTTAGATTAGTTACAATGATCTACATAATTTTAATTCGCTCAAATTTTAATTCATGCAAATTTTATTGCGTTCAAATTTTAATTTATTCAAATATTATTTCCTGAAGAAAAATTTGAATGAATTAATATTTGCAAATTCAATTTCATTTATTTTTTAATTCTGGAATTAAAATTTGCATGAATTAAAATTTGAACGAATTAAAATTATGTACATAATTTTAATTACCTCAAATTTTAATTCGAGAATTAAAATTACGTACATAATTTTAATTAAGTTATATACATAAATTAAATATAATTAATAATAATTATGTACATTTAATTAAATTATGCACAGAATTAAAATTATGTACATAATTTTAATTACTCCAAATTTTAATTCTCGAATTAAAATTATGTACATAATTTTAATTGACGAAAATTTTAATTCTTGAATTAAAATTATGTACATAATTTTAAACCTCGAATTAAAATTTGGGGTAATTAAAATTATGTACATAATTTTAATCCTCGAATTAAAATTTGGGATAATTAAAATTATGTACATAATTGTAATTCAAGAATAAAAATTTGGGGCAATTAAAATTATGTACATAATTTTAATTTTTGACTTAAAATTTGGGGCAATTAAAATTAAATTTATTTAATTTTAATTTTAATTAAAATTATGTAAATAATTTTAATTACCCCAAATTGTAGTTCGAACGAATTTTAAAATAAAATTTCGTATATCATTTGTGTTTAGGAATTTAAAGTATGTACATAATTTTAATTCTTGAATTAAAATTGTGTACTCAATTTTAATTCTCAAAAATTATTTCACCTCAGCGTAAAATTTAATTCAGAATTAAAATTATGTCCAGACATAATATTAAATGGTATATCTAATTCAGTGGTAATTGAATATAAATTAGATAAATTAATATTATGTCTAGACATAATATTAAATCCTTTAAGGAATTTTCATTATTTTTTTTTTTTTGACTGCATTTTTATGAAGCTCATAAATAGCAAAACGGCGTGCCATAATGTTGTCTTTTTAAAAACAAAAAAAAACATTAATCTGATTCAAACTACAAATTCAATTTTCCCCTTTTTTTTTTGCATAAATTATCAATAGAAAAAATTCTAAAAGCGATTACAATCCAGTTATCAAGAATAAAAGCTCTGTTTTCGAAATCCTGGAAAAAAAAAAAAAAACATTGTCAGAAGTGGGATTCGAACCCACGCCCACAGAAGTGGACTGCGACCTGAACGCAGCGCCTTAGACCGCTCGGCCATCCTGACTTCGATGACATCGAGTTTGGCTTCGGTCTTTGCAGAGTATACATCGTGATTTTCCAGTTTATGAAATTAAGTAGTGAAAAAAGTAAAACTTTGCGTCCCGAAAGCCGCATAATTGTGATAAAGTGTATCCTCAGACTATTATTGTTATCTCCTATTTGTTTGTTCCTGTGGGAATATAATAAGTAGTAAGATAGCAAGAGAAGTGACGCGCAGTTATATTGGCGTGGGTCGGGGGACTCATTCCCCTGACACACAGCCCGTCAACATAACAATGAACAAGAGACGCTATGACGACAATTCACCCGAGAGACTGTCACAAGCAGTTCTCAGGAGAAAATTGAAAGATTTCGACAGAATAACAGGAACTAATAGCTTCCAAAAGTATTATCAAAGTGATAAGAGGAGTGCTGTACCAAACCTCTCTAGAGCAAGATCAAGATCGATGTCGTCAGAACCGATAAACGAAAACGTTAAAAATGAGAACGCGAACCCAGGGACATCTGGATTTGCAAAACCAAAGCGAGTGAGCAGAAGAAGGACGACGGAAGATAATGTAGGCATCTCCACCACGAACCAATACGAGACGCTCTCAGATAGTATGGAGTACATAGATGGAGACACTGATCCCCAACTAGAAAAACAACCACGAACCTCAAACAGCCAAAGGGCACAAGTCCCAAACGGAAGTACCAAGAACCATGCTAGGGCCCCCAAAACAAAGATAAAGCCGCCACCGATACACGTGTATAACGCCAAAGTGAGAGACATAATCAAAATCATCACCGATGCTAAAATCGCGGAAGAAGACTTTTGGGTCAAACAGACAGACACGGATTATTTACGAGTAATGCCACAGAGCACCGAAGTCTTCCATGCGATAGCAAAATTACTTGACACTAACGCTCTCCAATATTATACGTTTACACCTAAGGAGGAAAAACATAAATCACTAGTGTTAAAAGGTGTCAGAGCCGGTTACAATGAAAAAGAGGTTAAAGACTATATCATCAGTAAAAACCTCCCCAATCTCGAAGTGATAGAAGTTACCAAGCTATGCTTCGATAAAGCAGATAACAACAAGTTCCACTTTATAGTGCAGCTGTCACCAGATAGCAAGGCAGCGGCTCTAACCAGGCTTAAATTTATACTACACCAACCAGTGAGATGGGAAAGGATAAGAAAGAAGACAGTTTTCCAATGTAAAAGATGCCAGCGTATTGGTCACGCAAGCAAAAACTGCCATCTCCAGTTCAGATGCGTGAAATGTGGAAAGGACCATGGACCAGCAATTAATGGCGGCGTGTGCGAAGTCGATAAAGCAGGAGTGAAGGATCAACTAAGATGCGTGAACTGTGGCAACTATGGTCACCCGGCCTCCTATAAAGGTTGCCCATACCTGGCAACGGCGCAGAATATAAAACACCGGGCTAACGAGTTGAGGAATGCTTTGAGGACAGAAAAAATGAATAAAGTAGATCGGTATATCAACCCCGACTTACCATATGCAGCTATTGCAGGTAACTATAGAGCAAACTTTCCACCGCTCCCAAAGCACAGAGGTAACAACGAACAATACGGAGACGAAGAACGGCAGAGACAAATCCCTACCATTAGCCGTAGTAAATCGTATACAAACATTGAAAATCATAACTCCAACAACAATTACAATAATACCGATAATAACAACAACCTCTCCCAATTTGAGAGCATGTTGAATCTTTTCAAAGACAGTATGTTGCAGATACTCGGATCACGCCTCTCAGAATTAGAAAAAAAAATCACGGATAATTCCAGACATATCGAATTTTTACTATCACAATATAATTATTAGAAATGACGAACATTAGACCGCAACAGAACGATATACAGGACCTTGGCGAAGCTCCTAATTATAGGATTAAAATTTGTGCCATAAATGTTAATTCATTAGCGGCTAACAAACGAAGATTGGATCTAGAGGAGTTCGTAAACAGTAACCACGTAGACATAGCGCTAATATCAGAAACGAAACTCAGCGGCAAACACAAACTAAGTTTTCAGAATTATTCGTTCATCCGTACTGACAGACCAAATGCGAGAAATGGGGGAGGAACAGCAATCCTTATAAACAACAGAATCAGTTATTCATGCATCATACACCCAAATTCAGCAGCTAATAAAGTAATAGAGTACACCGCAATTAAAATAAATGTCAACTCTAACAACGCTCTATATATATTTAGCGTCTATGCCGCCTGTAACAATAAGAGATCATTTATCGTAGAACTCAACAAAATCTATCGAGAACACAAGCTAAGTGGAAACAAAATATTCTTTATTATGGCAGGAGACCTAAATGCGAGACATACGAGTTGGGGAGATCACAGGTCAAACGAGAGAGGTACCCTGCTTAGTAAATGGGAAAATGACAATGGAATAGCGCTCAGGACTACCATTTATAGTGCGGACAGACCCACGTACCCGAGCGCCGGGTCATACCTGGACTACTGCCTTGCCGACTCGCGTATTGTGCTCAAAGAACTGAGAAACAACAAACTCGATACGCTCCCGTATGACAGTGACCACAACGCTATAAGCTTTACCATTGACTGCGAAGAGCTATTCCAGGGTTTCTCCACCCCTCCGATGCCGAGCGTCAGATACAATTACAAGAGGACAAATTGGAGAATCTTTACACAACATCTTCAAGATAGGTACGACTCTCAACTACCACGGGATAGAAATTTATCACTGGTTGAAATCGATGCGCAAATACTAAAAATCGAAGATACCATATTAGAAACCATTAATGCAATAGTGCCCAAAATCACTCCGGACGCCAACAAAGGATGCATGAAATACGTGAATAACAAAATTAAGAAATTACAATCCGTTAAATCTGTTCTTATTTCGGAACTATTTAAAATCAATAATCCCAACACATGGTATAGTTGGAATATCAAAGCACGATTAAAAGCTACAAATAAACAATTAATCAATCAATTTAGAAAAGCAGAAACTGCATATTGGAAGGCCAAAGCCAAGAGCATTGATTACAGAGACTCAACGAAGTTTTTTCCAAAAATTAACAGATTTCTTAGATACAAAGAACCACCAAAAGTCGATACTCTCGCCATAGATAAGAACAACAACACATTACTCACAGAGGAAGTATTAAACAATTCTGAGCTCATTGGAAAAGAAGACAAATACATATTCACGCATCCGATAACAAAGCTCAACATTATTGGCAAATATTTTGAGACGATCAATTCGCCCCGATATTCAAACCAGGGTACCGAAACCAAGCGGCGAGCGGATGCTGTAGCAGAAGAAATCAAGACAATACTCCAACATAACAGAACACACAACATCACACACACAGAATTTTCAACCACTAACCCGGCTCACTTTCCTGCACAGATTCCAGATATGCCAAAATTCCTACATACATACATGGAAGTAGCCTTATTATTCAAAAAGGCTAAGAACAAAACCTCAAGCGGACTAGACAATATCCCAATGATAGCCCTAAAGCACCTTCCACCCAATATAATAATTGATTACACAATCATCTTTAACAACTGCTTCAACCTTTCATATTATCCGACAAGGTGGAAAAAAGCGAAGGTTATTCCAATAAAAAAGAAAGATAAGAATCCAGCTGACCCAGCTAGCTACAGGCCGATTAGTCTCACTATAAATATCAGCAAATTCTTCGAAAAATTAATAAAAAAACAACTCACAGAACGCACCGATGCAAATAAAAATATTCCAGACAACCAATTTGGATTCAGAGCTAGATATTCAACAGTTCACGCTATTAACAAATTTTCGTCAGACATAAATAGATACCTGTTCAATGGCAAGATAGTTGGAGCTACGCTCATCGATCTAGAAAAGGCTTTCGATTCCGTATGGTTAAATGGGCTAATATACATAATGAGCATACTCAACTTCCCTCGTCCATTAATTCTACTAATCTGCGACATGATACATGGCAAATCGTTTGTTACCTGGGACGGCTTCAACTTAGCATCCCTGGACTTTACAATCCGAGAGGGCATGCAACAAGGAACGGTTACATCACCAGTACTCTTCAACATCTATAATAGTGAAATACTAAATCTGTTCAACTTAAACTCTGGAAATAACACTCACTCGGGAGCATATGCCGATGACATGGTGGTCTATGTCGCAAACAGTAAAATCACAGTAATCCAGGAAAAACTCAATAACATCATAAACCAAATATATGCCTACTACAAAGAATGGAACCTCAAGATAAATCCACTCAAGAGTGAAACAATATTGTTCAGGAAGACGGTGAACGAGATCTCGCCGTTAACAGTACCACACATAAGAACGTTTCAAATAACAATAGAAGATAGGGATTCTGGAGTAGCGACAGCAATCCCCAATAAAGAAATAGTAAAATATCTCGGTGTACACTTCGACTACTTATTCAGGATGAACAAACACCATGCAATCCAACTGGCAAAAGCTAAAAGAGCTCTAAAAGCAAATCACAGAATTTTCTATAACAAGAATATGGACTCAAAAGCAAAAATCATCTGCTACCAACTTTTAGTGCGCCCAATAATATCGTACGCAGCCCCAATCTGGTGGAATGTGGGGCCCTCAGTTATGGAACAATACCGCAAATTCGAAAGATCGTGTTTGAAAGCGTGCCTAGGCAGGTACCGTACAGCCGAAACCGAGTTCACCAGACGCATTAACAATAAAGAGATTTACGACGCAGCTAACATACCTAGAATCGACACTTTTTGCCTCATGCTGACTAGGAATTACTACAGCACGGTATATCAACTTAATAATGATCTACTCAACGACCTAAAAGTAAATGATAATCTAACAACCTTAAGGATGGCAAAGAGTAATTACACCCCTCCAGAACTCTTCACAAACCTGGATAGAATGGGATGTATCCAAGACGACCACAACATTCCGATAATCTACCACATACAAAGACATAGCGCAAGAAAAGCAGTTTACACCGATCCGGACAATATTCCAAGAGACAGATGGGCATACTCCACCGCACTCCCAAAGATCGATTCCGATAGCCTGAACAGACTAGCCGAAAAATACTGGTGGCTACAGGGTGAGGCCAAACATATGGATGAGCTGAGAAGAAGAGCCAGGTTGAAGAAGCTACAACAACAACAGCAGCAGAGAGATGCCAACAGAGCACTCCACGCATTACGCGAATAATGAACGAACAAAACCGCTGGTGCTCTAACATCAATTCTACACTTCTATATAGAGTAATTACTATAATCGTAATAAATAGGTAATATCCACTCCCTACCTATCCCATCTCACCCCCCCCCCCTTCCCAGAAAATGACCCAAGAGGCAAAATACAGTGGCAATGGTTTTTTTTATAAAATTTCTTTTTTTTACCAAAGCTTTTATATAATATAGTGAGTATTAAGTTCCAGACACCAAAAATAAAGTACACTGAATAAGCAAAAATAAATTACATTTATAAAAATAGTTACTTGGTAAGACACATCGCTAGATGACAAACCAAACAAAATCATTATTATGGAATAAGTTCTATAAGGCTGTTTATTACTTAGAAATGTATATTGACAAATCTTCAAAATAAACTACCTTTATAAAACCAAAAAAAAAAAAACTTCGATGACATATCGAGTTTGGCTTCGGTCTTTGCAGAGTATACATCGTGATTTTCCAGTTTATGAAATTAAGTAGTGAAAAAAGTAAAACTTTGCGTCCCGAAAGCCGCATAATTGTGATAAAGTGTATCCTCAGACTATTATTGTTATCTCCTATTTGTTTGTTCCTGTGGGAATATAATAAGTAGTAAGATAGCAAGAGAAGTGACGCGCAGTTATATTGGCGTGGGTCGGGGGACTCATTCCCCTGACACACAGCCCGTCAACATAACAATGAACAAGAGACGCTATGACGACAATTCACCCGAGAGACTGTCACAAGCAGTTCTCAGGAGAAAATTGAAAGATTTCGACAGAATAACAGGAACTAATAGCTTCCAAAAGTATTATCAAAGTGATAAGAGGAGTGCTGTACCAAACCTCTCTAGAGCAAGATCAAGATCGATGTCGTCAGAACCGATAAACGAAAACGTTAAAAATGAGAACGCGAACCCAGGGACATCTGGATTTGCAAAACCAAAGCGAGTGAGCAGAAGAAGGACGACGGAAGATAATGTAGGCATCTCCACCACGAACCAATACGAGACGCTCTCAGATAGTATGGAGTACATAGATGGAGACACTGATCCCCAACTAGAAAAACAACCACGAACCTCAAACAGCCAAAGGGCACAAGTCCCAAACGGAAGTACCAAGAACCATGCTAGGGCCCCCAAAACAAAGATAAAGCCGCCACCGATACACGTGTATAACGCCAAAGTGAGAGACATAATCAAAATCATCACCGATGCTAAAATCGCGGAAGAAGACTTTTGGGTCAAACAGACAGACACGGATTATTTACGAGTAATGCCACAGAGCACCGAAGTCTTCCATGCGATAGCAAAATTACTTGACACTAACGCTCTCCAATATTATACGTTTACACCTAAGGAGGAAAAACATAAATCACTAGTGTTAAAAGGTGTCAGAGCCGGTTACAATGAAAAAGAGGTTAAAGACTATATCATCAGTAAAAACCTCCCCAATCTCGAAGTGATAGAAGTTACCAAGCTATGCTTCGATAAAGCAGATAACAACAAGTTCCACTTTATAGTGCAGCTGTCACCAGATAGCAAGGCAGCGGCTCTAACCAGGCTTAAATTTATACTACACCAACCAGTGAGATGGGAAAGGATAAGAAAGAAGACAGTTTTCCAATGTAAAAGATGCCAGCGTATTGGTCACGCAAGCAAAAACTGCCATCTCCAGTTCAGATGCGTGAAATGTGGAAAGGACCATGGACCAGCAATTAATGGCGGCGTGTGCGAAGTCGATAAAGCAGGAGTGAAGGATCAACTAAGATGCGTGAACTGTGGCAACTATGGTCACCCGGCCTCCTATAAAGGTTGCCCATACCTGGCAACGGCGCAGAATATAAAACACCGGGCTAACGAGTTGAGGAATGCTTTGAGGACAGAAAAAATGAATAAAGTAGATCGGTATATCAACCCCGACTTACCATATGCAGCTATTGCAGGTAACTATAGAGCAAACTTTCCACCGCTCCCAAAGCACAGAGGTAACAACGAACAATACGGAGACGAAGAACGGCAGAGACAAATCCCTACCATTAGCCGTAGTAAATCGTATACAAACATTGAAAATCATAACTCCAACAACAATTACAATAATACCGATAATAACAACAACCTCTCCCAATTTGAGAGCATGTTGAATCTTTTCAAAGACAGTATGTTGCAGATACTCGGATCACGCCTCTCAGAATTAGAAAAAAAAATCACGGATAATTCCAGACATATCGAATTTTTACTATCACAATATAATTATTAGAAATGACGAACATTAGACCGCAACAGAACGATATACAGGACCTTGGCGAAGCTCCTAATTATAGGATTAAAATTTGTGCCATAAATGTTAATTCATTAGCGGCTAACAAACGAAGATTGGATCTAGAGGAGTTCGTAAACAGTAACCACGTAGACATAGCGCTAATATCAGAAACGAAACTCAGCGGCAAACACAAACTAAGTTTTCAGAATTATTCGTTCATCCGTACTGACAGACCAAATGCGAGAAATGGGGGAGGAACAGCAATCCTTATAAACAACAGAATCAGTTATTCATGCATCATACACCCAAATTCAGCAGCTAATAAAGTAATAGAGTACACCGCAATTAAAATAAATGTCAACTCTAACAACGCTCTATATATATTTAGCGTCTATGCCGCCTGTAACAATAAGAGATCATTTATCGTAGAACTCAACAAAATCTATCGAGAACACAAGCTAAGTGGAAACAAAATATTCTTTATTATGGCAGGAGACCTAAATGCGAGACATACGAGTTGGGGAGATCACAGGTCAAACGAGAGAGGTACCCTGCTTAGTAAATGGGAAAATGACAATGGAATAGCGCTCAGGACTACCATTTATAGTGCGGACAGACCCACGTACCCGAGCGCCGGGTCATACCTGGACTACTGCCTTGCCGACTCGCGTATTGTGCTCAAAGAACTGAGAAACAACAAACTCGATACGCTCCCGTATGACAGTGACCACAACGCTATAAGCTTTACCATTGACTGCGAAGAGCTATTCCAGGGTTTCTCCACCCCTCCGATGCCGAGCGTCAGATACAATTACAAGAGGACAAATTGGAGAATCTTTACACAACATCTTCAAGATAGGTACGACTCTCAACTACCACGGGATAGAAATTTATCACTGGTTGAAATCGATGCGCAAATACTAAAAATCGAAGATACCATATTAGAAACCATTAATGCAATAGTGCCCAAAATCACTCCGGACGCCAACAAAGGATGCATGAAATACGTGAATAACAAAATTAAGAAATTACAATCCGTTAAATCTGTTCTTATTTCGGAACTATTTAAAATCAATAATCCCAACACATGGTATAGTTGGAATATCAAAGCACGATTAAAAGCTACAAATAAACAATTAATCAATCAATTTAGAAAAGCAGAAACTGCATATTGGAAGGCCAAAGCCAAGAGCATTGATTACAGAGACTCAACGAAGTTTTTTCCAAAAATTAACAGATTTCTTAGATACAAAGAACCACCAAAAGTCGATACTCTCGCCATAGATAAGAACAACAACACATTACTCACAGAGGAAGTATTAAACAATTCTGAGCTCATTGGAAAAGAAGACAAATACATATTCACGCATCCGATAACAAAGCTCAACATTATTGGCAAATATTTTGAGACGATCAATTCGCCCCGATATTCAAACCAGGGTACCGAAACCAAGCGGCGAGCGGATGCTGTAGCAGAAGAAATCAAGACAATACTCCAACATAACAGAACACACAACATCACACACACAGAATTTTCAACCACTAACCCGGCTCACTTTCCTGCACAGATTCCAGATATGCCAAAATTCCTACATACATACATGGAAGTAGCCTTATTATTCAAAAAGGCTAAGAACAAAACCTCAAGCGGACTAGACAATATCCCAATGATAGCCCTAAAGCACCTTCCACCCAATATAATAATTGATTACACAATCATCTTTAACAACTGCTTCAACCTTTCATATTATCCGACAAGGTGGAAAAAAGCGAAGGTTATTCCAATAAAAAAGAAAGATAAGAATCCAGCTGACCCAGCTAGCTACAGGCCGATTAGTCTCACTATAAATATCAGCAAATTCTTCGAAAAATTAATAAAAAAACAACTCACAGAACGCACCGATGCAAATAAAAATATTCCAGACAACCAATTTGGATTCAGAGCTAGATATTCAACAGTTCACGCTATTAACAAATTTTCGTCAGACATAAATAGATACCTGTTCAATGGCAAGATAGTTGGAGCTACGCTCATCGATCTAGAAAAGGCTTTCGATTCCGTATGGTTAAATGGGCTAATATACATAATGAGCATACTCAACTTCCCTCGTCCATTAATTCTACTAATCTGCGACATGATACATGGCAAATCGTTTGTTACCTGGGACGGCTTCAACTTAGCAACCCTGGACTTTACAATCCGAGAGGGCATGCAACAAGGAACGGTTACATCACCAGTACTCTTCAACATCTATAATAGTGAAATACTAAATCTGTTCAACTTAAACTCTGGAAATAACACTCACTCGGGAGCATATGCCGATGACATGGTGGTCTATGTCGCAAACAGTAAAATCACAGTAATCCAGGAAAAACTCAATAACATCATAAACCAAATATATGCCTACTACAAAGAATGGAACCTCAAGATAAATCCACTCAAGAGTGAAACAATATTGTTCAGGAAGACGGTGAACGAGATCTCGCCGTTAACAGTACCACACATAAGAACGTTTCAAATAACAATAGAAGATAGGGATTCTGGAGTAGCGACAGCAATCCCCAATAAAGAAATAGTAAAATATCTCGGTGTACACTTCGACTACTTATTCAGGATGAACAAACACCATGCAATCCAACTGGCAAAAGCTAAAAGAGCTCTAAAAGCAAATCACAGAATTTTCTATAACAAGAATATGGACTCAAAAGCAAAAATCATCTGCTACCAACTTTTAGTGCGCCCAATAATATCGTACGCAGCCCCAATCTGGTGGAATGTGGGGCCCTCAGTTATGGAACAATACCGCAAATTCGAAAGATCGTGTTTGAAAGCGTGCCTAGGCAGGTACCGTACAGCCGAAACCGAGTTCACCAGACGCATTAACAATAAAGAGATTTACGACGCAGCTAACATACCTAGAATCGACACTTTTTGCCTCATGCTGACTAGGAATTACTACAGCACGGTATATCAACTTAATAATGATCTAGTCAACGACCTAAAAGTAAATGATAATCTAACAACCTTAAGGATGGCAAAGAGTAATTACACCCCTCCAGAACTCTTCACAAACCTGGATAGAATGGGATGTATCCAAGACGACCACAACATTCCGATAATCTACCACATACAAAGACATAGCGCAAGAAAAGCAGTTTACACCGATCCGGACAATATTCCAAGAGACAGATGGGCATACTCCATCGCACTCCCAAAGATCGATTCCGATAGCCTGAACAGACTAGCCGAAAAATACTGGTGGCTACAGGGTGAGGCCAAACATATGGATGAGCTGAGAAGAAGAGCCAGGTTGAAGAAGCTACAACAACAACAGCAGCAGAGAGATGCCAACAGAGCACTCCACGCATTACGCGAATAATGAACGAACAAAACCGCTGGTGCTCTAACATCAATTCTACACTTCTATATAGAGTAATTACTATAATCGTAATAAATAGGTAATATCCACTCCCTACCTATCCCATCTCACCCCCCCCCCTTCCCAGAAAATGACCCAAGAGGCAAAATACAGTGGCAATGGTTTTTTTTATAAAATTTCTTTTTTTTTTTTTTTTACCAAAGCTTTTATATAATATAGTGAGTATTAAGTTCCAGACACCAAAAATAAAGTACACTGAATAAGCAAAAATAAATTACATTTATAAAAATAGTTACTTGGTAAGACACATCGCTAGATGACAAACCAAACAAAATCATTATTATGGAATAAGTTCTATAAGGCTGTTTATTACTTAGAAATGTATATTGACAAATCTTCAAAATAAACTACCTTTATAAAACCAAAACCAAACCAACTTCGATGACATACGTACGTCGTTTCAATATTAACCAAACTGAATTATAAAAATAATTGTGATCGAAAATAGCTGTTTAAAGGTGAATATTAGTAGCCCTGGCTCAGCTAATTAGGTCGCCAACATTTCTATCATCCCAAAAGGAGATAATAAATCGAAAAAAGAAAAAATACGTGGATAGTGGGTCGGGGGACCAAATCCCCGACACACAACAATTTCTTAGAAGGATGCAGAAAAGACCAAGAGATGTGCAGGATTTGGAAATCCTTTCACAAGCTGCGCTCAGGAAAAAAGCCAGAGAGATTGATAGATTAACAGGCACAACTAATATCGAAAGAGTGGTGAATAATAATAGACCAAAAATCAGCCCTAATCTGACAAAGGCTAGATCGCGATCTTCGTCAATTGACAGCAACGCAGATACTGTAAACATACAGAACATAGCGGCAGAAAATCGAAAATTTATAACCCCAAAGAAAGTCAGCAAACAGAAAAAAGAAAATAGATCGGAAATTCACTGCAATAACCAATACGAGGCTCTCTCAGATACTATGAGTGTCATTGAAGGAGATAATGAAGAAGATTCATATAATCAGGTAAATAAATCGAACAAACACAAAGCAGGCACACTCATTGAAAGAGCAGAAAGAAAAATCAATACAGTTAAACCAAAAAATAAACCTCCACCCATTCACATATATAAAATGAGTCCAAGATCAATAATACATTTGATAACATCAGAAAAAATTGTGGAGGAGGATTTTTGGATCAAACAAACCGAAGGAGAGTACGCTAGAGTAATGCCACAGAATATTGAAACTTTTCATGCAATCAAAAAATTACTGGATTCAAAAGAAATTGAGTACTTTACTTTCACTCCCCACAGCGAGAAAAAGAAATCAATAGTATTAAAAGGAATAAATGCTGAATACAATGAAGAGGACATCAAAGAATGCATTGAAAAGAAAAATCTTCCTGATATAAAAGTTGAAGAAGTCATTAAACTCAAATTTGGGAAGCAAAACGAAAATAAATTTCATTTCATAGTGCAACTCTCTCCAAACAGCAAGACAGTTGCCTTAACAAGATTAAAATTTCTGCTATATCAACCGGTGAGGTGGGAAAGAATACGCAAGAAAATAATTTTCCAGTGCAAAAGATGCCAACGTATTGGTCATGCAAGTAAGAATTGTCAGCTGAAGTTTCGTTGTGTAAAATGTGGAAAAGATCATGGTCCCACGAAAAATGGAGGAGTCTGCGAAATAGAAAACACAGGTGATAGAGAAAAAATCAAATGCGCAAATTGCGGCAACAACGGCCATCCTGCCTCGTACATGGGCTGCCCATATTTAGCTACAGCACAAAATCTGAAACGTCAAGCACAAGGGATCAGAAAAACTTTAAGAGCAGAAAAAATAAACAAAATTGAACGATATGTAAATCCGAATTCCTCATTTGCATCCATTGCAGGTAATTATAATAAAAATTTCCCATCTCTCCCCAGAAGAAGAGAAACGACTAAACATCATCGAGCAGAAGAAATACATCACCCTACTCAATTCAACCTGTATAATAATGATGACTCTGTCCTCGAAAACAATAATTTCCACAAAAATTTCAACCCTCAGAGCAACAACAATGATATGCCAATCAACATTAATAGCAAGTCTAATGACAACAATAATTTTTCTATTTTTGAGAGAATGCTAGACCAATTTAAAAATAGTATGATAGAGATTATTAAAACACAACTGTCGGACATTAACAAAAAAATATCAGACAACTCTCGAAATATCGAATTTTTGTTGAACCAATTTGAATATTAATAATGGCAAATAATATCCTAGAACAAGAAAATCAGAGGATAAACATAAACCCTAACCACAAGATTAAAATCTGTGCAATAAATGTTAATTCGCTAGGAGCGAACAAAAAAAGATACGACCTTCAAAAATTCATAGAAAACAATAATATTGATATAGCCCTGATTTCGGAAACAAAATTACATGAAAAACATAAGCTTAGTTTTCAAAACTATGCATTTGTAAGAACAGATCGTCCGAATGCCAAAAAAGGTGGAGGAACTGCAATAATGATAAACAAAAAAATCAGCTTCTCAGAAATCCTGCAACCTAATTCACTGAACAATAAAGTCATTGAATACACTCTAATAAAAATCAATCTCAATTCAAATAAAATCCTTTACATATTCAGCCTATATGCAGCTTGCAATAATAGAAGAACTTTTATCAAGGAACTTGACAATATTTATCAAGATCATAAGTTGGAAGGTGTCAAAGTATACTTCATTATGGCTGGTGACCTAAATGCAAGACACACAATTTGGGGTGACTATAAAATAAATGAAAGAGGAGCTTTACTCAAGAATTGGGATGAAGAACTCAGTATTGCTAACAGAACCACATTATACGTGGCTGACAAACCCACTTTCCCAAGATCGGGTTCATTTCTAGATTACTGTCTAGCTGATTCACGCATTGAATTTCAAGACCTGAATAACAACAAACTTAGCACACTCCCGTATGATAGCGATCATAATGCAATATGCTTCTCAATTGACACCTACGATATTTTCATGGGTTTTGCGATACCTCCTCATCCAAGTCCCAGATTCAATTATAAGAAAACTAATTGGAGAAAATTCTATCAATCACTAGAGGATAATTATTCTGAAAACCTACCAGATAACAGGAACCTAACAATAAACGAAATCGATGATCATATTGCTAAAATTGAAAAATATATAACAACAGCTATCAATAAAATTGTGCCAAAAATCCGACCCGACGATAAAGCTGGGTGTATAAAATACGTCAACAACAAAATAAGAAGACTACAAAATCACAAATCAGCATTAATCTCTTTTATATTCAAAAATAATCTCAGGAACGCACAGGTTAAACAAAACATTAAAAAACTTATCAAAACAATTAATAAACAATTATTATCACAGTTTCAAAAATCTGAAACAGCATACTGGGTTGCAAAAGCAAGGGGCATTGATTATCGTAATTCAGTTAAATTTTTCCCAAGAATAAACAGGAACTTCAGATATAAAGAACCTCCAAAAATCGATACACTCGCCATTGATACAAATAATGACGCTCTACTTACAGAAGAAGTCTTAGTCAATGCACCACTCATAGAAAAAAATGACAAATATATCTTCACGAACCGAACTACGAAGCTCAACATCATCGGGAAATATTTTGAAGAAATAAATTCACCAAGATATTCGAATGAGGGAACTGAAATAAAACGTATGGCTGATGCAACTGCATCAGAAATAAAACAAAACATTCAACGAATGAGGCTTCACAACATAACACATACAAATTTCAATGACGATAATTTAGCTCATCTCCCAGTGCGAGTGCAAGACGAGTCGAAATTCCTTCACAGTCAATATGAAATTGCAATCATTCTCAAAAAAGCAAAAAATAAAACCTCAAGCGGATTAGACAACATACCGATGATTGTTTTAAAACATATTCCCCCTTCGATAATCAAAGATTATACAATAATATTCAACAACTGCTTTAACCATTCATATTACCCAGATAGATGGAAAAAAGCCAAAGTAATTCCGATTAAGAAGAAAAACAAGAACGGCTCCGAACCAGCGAGTTACAGGCCTATAAGTTTAACTGTCAACATTAGTAAAATTTTTGAAAAACTTATTAAAATTCAACTTTTGCTACATGTAGAAGCAAATAAAATAATCCCTGATAATCAATTTGGATTCAAAGCCAAACATTCAACCGTTCACGCAATAAATAAATTTTCATCTGACATCAATAAACATCTTCTTAACGGAAAATTAGTTGGTGCAACTTTAATTGATTTGGAAAAAGCCTTCGATTCGGTTTGGCTAAACGGTTTAATACACATTTTACATCGCCTCAACTTTCCACACTCGCTAGTCTTATTGACATGCGATATGATCCACAACAAAACGTTCATCACCTGGGATGGATATTGTAAATCGACAATTTCATTTCAAATTCAAGAAGGATTGCAACAAGGAACGGTGACATCTCCGGTACTTTTTAATATATTCAACAGCGAAATCTTAAACCTCTTCAACCTAAATACAGGTAACGACACGTACTCTGGAGCATATGCAGATGATATGGTGACATATGTAGCAGATAGAAAAATCCCAATAATTCAGGAAAAATTAAATAGATTAGTGAATCAAATCAATGCATATTACAAAAGTTGGAATCTTAAAATAAATCCACTCAAAAGTGAAACTATATTATTTAGAAAAACTGTTAATGAAATTTCACCGTTAACAGTTCCGCATATCAAAGATTTCCAAATTACAATAGAAGATCAAAGTACTGGAGAAATAACACCAATTCCCAACAAAGATGTGGTTAAATACCTAGGAGTACACTTTGATTATCTTCTAAGAATGAATAAACATCATGCTATTCAATTAACAAAAGCTAAAAACGCACTGAAGGTTAACCATAAAATCTTCTACAATAAAAATCTAGAGACTAAAGCAAAAATAATTTGCTATCAATTATTGATACGACCAATTATGGCATACGCCGCTCCAATTTGGTGGAATGTAGGACCATCTGTAATGGAAAAATATCGTAAATTTGAGAGATCCTGTCTTAAAGCCTGTTTAGGGCAATATCGTACTGTAGAATCAGAATACACTAGACGAATTGATAATGAAACAATTTACGATAGAGCCGATATACCAAGATTTGACAGTTTTTGTCTCATGCTCACAAGAAATTATTTCAGCACAGCTTATCAAATAAACAACAACATTATTAATCAATTGCTGATTAATAACGAAGCTACGATACTCAGGATGGCCAGAAGTAATTATTCACCTCCAGAATCATTTACGAATTTTGATCGATTGGGATGCATTCAAAACGAGAACAACTTACCAATTATTTATCACATAAGAAGACATTGCGCCAAAAAAGCAATATTTATAGATACAGATAATATTCCTCGAGAAAATTGGGTTTATTCTATGGCATTGCCCAGAAGAGATCGAGAAAATCTCGATAGATTGAGAAAACAATATTGGTGGCTACAAGGTGAAGCTAAACATATGGACGAGCTAAGGAGAAGAGCTAGGAGGAAAAAAGAGCTACAACAACAACAACAAAGAGCAGCTAACAGAGCCCGCTATATTCAAAGGATGAATGTCGTTAGAATTCCACAAGAAGAGTTACAGCGATTAAATTGAAGATTTTACAAACCCTGTATATATGTAAATATTCCCCCTTCCCCTCCCGCCCTTGAGAAGTCTACAGGACAAAAATAGTTGCAATGGTTTTTATGATTTTTTACCATAGCGAAATAATTGAAAGAATGAAAGTATATAGTATACTCAACCCCAAAATAAAGATCTGCGATATGAAGTTTAAAATATAATTAAATGATATAGATTTTTGGTAAGATACGTCACTCGACGACAATCCAAAAACAATAATATTATATTGTTCAAGTTCTTTTAAGGAAGTTTATTACTTTTTAATGTATAACGATAAACCGAAAATAAACAACCTTTATCAAACCAAACCAAAAAAACTTCGATGACATACAGTTTGGCTTCGGTCTTTGCAGAGTACACATCGTGATTTTCCAGTTTATGAAATTAAGTAGTGAAAAAAGTAAAACTTTGCGTCCCGAAAGCCGCATAATTGTGATAAAGTGTATCCTCAGACTATTATTGTTATCTCCTATTTGTTTGTTCCTGTGGGAATATAATAAGTAGTAAGATAGCAAGAGAAGTGACGCGCAGTTATATTGGCGTGGGTCGGGGGACTCATTCCCCTGACACACAGCCCGTCAACATAACAATGAACAAGAGACGCTATGACGACAATTCACCCGAGAGACTGTCACAAGCAGTTCTCAGGAGAAATTTGAAAGATTTCGACAGAATAACAGGAACTAATAGCTTCCAAAAGTATTATCAAAGTGATAAGAGGAGTGCTGTACCAAACCTCTCTAGAGCAAGATCAAGATCGATGTCGTCAGAACCGATAAACGAAAACGTTAAAAATGAGAACGCGAACCCAGGGACATCTGGATTTGCAATACCAAAGCGAGTGAGCAGAAGAAGGACGACGGAAGATAATGTAGGCATCTCCACCACGAACCAATACGAGACGCTCTCAGATAGTATGGAGTACTTAGATGGAGACACTGATCCCCAACTAGAAAAACAACCACGAACCTCAAACAGCCAAAGGGCACAAGCCCCAAATGGAAGCACCAAGAACCATGCTAGGGCCCCCAAAACAAAGATAAAGCCGCCACCGATACACGTGTATAACGCCAAAGTGAGAGACATAATCAAAATCATCACCGATGCTAAAATCGCGGAAGAAGACTTTTGGGTCAAACAGACTGACACGGATTATTTACGAGTAATGCCACAGAGCACCGAAGTCTTCCATGCGATAGCAAAATTACTGGACATTAACGCTCTCCAATATTATACGTTTACACCTAAGGAGGAAAAACATAAATCACTAGTGTTAAAAGGTGTCAGAGCCGGTTACAATGAAAAAGAGGTTAAAGACTATATCACCAGTAAAAACCTCCCCAATCTCGAAGTGATAGAAGTTACCAAGCTATGCTTCGATAAAGCAGATAACAACAAGTTCCACTTTATAGTGCAGCTGTCACCAGATAGCAAGGCAGCGGCTCTAACCAGGCTTAAATTTATACTACACCAACCAGTGAGATGAGAAAGGATAAGAAAGAAGACACTTTTCCAATGTAAAAGATGCCAGCGTATTGGTCACGCAAGCAAAAACTGCCATATACAGTTCAGATGCGTGAAATGTGGAAAGGACCATGGACCAGCAATTAATGGCGGCGTGTGCGAAGTCGATAAAGCAGGAGTGAAGGATCAACTAAGATGCGTGAACTGTGGCAACTATGGTCACCCGGCCTCCTATAAAGGTTGCCCATACCTGGCAACGGCGCAGAATATAAAACACCGGGCTAACGAGTTGAGGAATGCTTTGAGGACAGAAAAAATGAATAAAGTAGATCGGTATATCAACCCCGACTTACCATATGCAGCTATTGCAGGTAACTATAGAGCAAACTTTCCACCGCTCCCAAAGCACAGAGGTAACAACGAACAATACGCAGACGAAGAACGGCAGAGACAAATTCCTATCATTAGCCGCAGTAAATCGTATACAAACATTGAAAATCATAACTCCAACAACAATTACAATAATACCGATAATAACAACAACCTCTCCCAATTTGAGAGCATGTTGAATGTTTTCAAAGACAGTATGTTGCAGATGCTCGGATCACGCCTCTCAGAATTAGAAAAAAAATCACGGATAATTCCAGACATATCGAATTTTTACTATCACAATATAATTATTAGAAATGACGAACATTACACCGCAACAGAACGATATACAGGACCTTGGCGAAGCTCCTAATTATAGGATTAAAATTTGTGCCATAAATGTTAATTCATTAGCGGCTAACAAACGAAGATTGGATCTAGAGGAGTTCGTAAACAGTAACCACGTAGACATAGCGCTAATATCAGAAACGAAACTCAACGGCAAACACAAACTAAGTTTTCAGAATTATTCGTTCATCCGTACTGACAGACCAAATGCGAGAAATGGGGGAGGAACAGCAATCCTGATAAACAACAGAATCAGTTATTCATGCATCATACACCCAAATTCAGCAGCTAATAAAGTAATAGAGTACACCGCAATTAAAATAAATGTCAACTCTAACAACGCTCTATATATATTTAGCGTCTATGCCGCCTGTAACAATAAGAGATCATTTATCGTAGAACTCAACAAAATCTATCGAGAACACAAGCTAAGTGGAAACAAAATATTCTTTATTATGGCAGGAGACCTAAATGCGAGACATACGAGTTGGGGAGATCACAGGTCAAACGAGAGAGGTACCCTGCTTAGTAAATGGGAAAATGACAATGGAATAGCGCTCAGGACTACCATTTATAGTGCGGACAGACCCACGTACCCGAGCGCCGGGTCATACCTGGACTACTGCCTTGCCGACTCGCGTATTGTGCTCAAAGAACTGAGAAACAACAAACTCGATACGCTCCCGTATGACAGTGACCACAACGCTATAAGCTTTACCATTGACTGCGAAGAGCTATTCCAGGGTTTCTCCACCCCTCCGATGCCGAGCGTCAGATACAATTACAAGAGGACAAATTGGAGAATCTTTACACAACATCTTCAAGATAGGTACGACTCTCAACTACCACGGGATAGAAATTTATCACTGGTTGAAATCGATGCGCAAATACTAAAAATCGAAGATACCATATTAGAAACCATTAATGCAATAGTGCCCAAAATCACTCCGGACGCCAACAAAGGATGCATGAAATACGTGAATAACAAAATTAAGAAATTACAATCCGTTAAATCTGTTCTTATTTCGGAACTATTTAAAATCAATAATCCCAACACATGGTATAGTTGGAATATCAAAGCACGATTAAAAGCTACAAATAAACAATTAATCAATCAATTTAGAAAAGCAGAAACTGCATATTGGAAGGCCAAAGCCAAGAGCATTGATTACAGAGACTCAACGAAGTTTTTTCCAAAAATTAACAGATTTCTTAGATACAAAGAACCACCAAAAGTCGATACTCTCGCCATAGATAAGAACAACAACACATTACTCACAGAGGAAGTATTAAACAATTCTGAGCTCATTGGAAAAGAAGACAAATACATATTCACGCATCCGATAACAAAGCTCAACATTATTGGCAAATATTTTGAGACGATCAATTCGCCCCGATATTCAAACCAGGGTACCGAAACCAAGCGGCGAGCGGATGCTGTAGCAGAAGAAATCAAGACAATACTCCAACATAACAGAACACACAACATCACACACACAGAATTTTCAACCACTAACCCGGCTCACTTTCCTGCACAGATTCCAGATATGCCAAAATTCCTACATACATACATGGAAGTAGCCTTATTATTCAAAAAGGCTAAGAACAAAACCTCAAGCGGACTAGACAATATCCCAATGATAGCCCTAAAGCACCTTCCACCCAATATAATAATTGATTACACAATCATCTTTAACAACTGCTTCAACCTTTCATATTATCCGACAAGGTGGAAAAAAGCGAAGGTTATTCCAATAAAAAAGAAAGATAAGAATCCAGCTGACCCAGCTAGCTACAGGCCGATTAGTCTCACTATAAATATCAGCAAATTCTTCGAAAAATTAATAAAAAAACAACTCACAGAACGCACCGATGCAAATAAAAATATTCCAGACAACCAATTTGGATTCAGAGCTAGATATTCAACAGTTCACGCTATTAACAAATTTTCGTCAGACATAAATAGATACCTGTTCAATGGCAAGATAGTTGGAGCTACGCTCATCGATCTAGAAAAGGCTTTCGATTCCGTATGGTTAAATGGGCTAATATACATAATGAGCATACTCAACTTCCCTCGTCCATTAATTCTACTAATCTGCGACATGATACATGGCAAATCGTTTGTTACCTGGGACGGCTTCAACTTAGCATCCCTGGACTTTACAATCCGAGAGGGCATGCAACAAGGAACGGTTACATCACCAGTACTCTTCAACATCTATAATAGTGAAATACTAAATCTGTTCAACTTAAACTCTGGAAATAACACTCACTCGGGAGCATATGCCGATGACATGGTGGTCTATGTCGCAAACAGTAAAATCACAGTAATCCAGGAAAAACTCAATAACATCATAAACCAAATATATGCCTACTACAAAGAATGGAACCTCAAGATAAATCCACTCAAGAGTGAAACAATATTGTTCAGGAAGACGGTGAACGAGATCTCGCCGTTAACAGTACCACACATAAGAACGTTTCAAATAACAATAGAAGATAGGGATTCTGGAGTAGCGACAGCAATCCCCAATAAAGAAATAGTAAAATATCTCGGTGTACACTTCGACTACTTATTCAGGATGAACAAACACCATGCAATCCAACTGGCAAAAGCTAAAAGAGCTCTAAAAGCAAATCACAGAATTTTCTATAATAAGAACATGGAATCAGAAGCAAAAATCATCTGCTACCAACTTTTATTGCGCCCAGTAATATCGTACGCAGCCCCAATCTGGTGGAACGTGGGACCATCAGTTATGGAACAATATCGCAAGTTCGAAAGATCGTGTTTGAAAGCGTGCCTAGGCAGGTACCGTACAGCCGAAACTGAGTTCACCAGACGCATTAACAATAAAGAGATATATGACGCAGCTAACATACCTAGATTCGACACTTTTTGCCTCATGCTGACTAGGAATTATTATAGCACGGTGTATCAAATTAACAACGATCTACTCAACGACCTAAAAGTAAATGATGATCTAACAACCTTAAGGATGGCAAAGAGTAATTACACCCCTCCAGAACTCTTCACAAACCTGGATAGAATGGGATGTATCCAAGATGAGCACAATATTCCAATAAATTATCACATACAAAGACATTGCGCAAGAAAAGCAGTATATACCGACACGGATAATATTCCAAGAGACAGATGGGCATACTCGACGATTCTCCCAAACATCAATTCCGATAGCCTTGACAGACTATCCGAAAAATACTGGTGGCTACAGGCAGGGGCGGCTTATACACTAGGCCCGGTAGGCCCAGGCCTAGGGCGCCGTGGCAGTAGGGGGCGCCACGTGCTGGCGAGATTCGCAAGTTCTCTTTTCCACCAATACCGATCTTATGCGCACTGCGACCTGCGACACGTCCTGACAAGCGAATTCACATTGTTTTCCGTACGCTAGTGGCACAAGTATCGATGCTTCTTTCCTACATATAAATATAGGTATGTTTGATATTATATAGTATATGTTTTCGTTACATTATTTTTGAAATATAAAAATTATTAATGTTGTCCTATGCTTTTTCGACTATTTTATGGACAGGGGGCGCTAATTTCGTCAGGCCTATGGCGCCAATTTTCGTAAACCGCCCCTGGCTACAGGGTGAGGCCAAACACATGGACGAGCTGAGAAGAAGAGCCAGATTAAAGAAGCTACAACAACAACAACAGCAGAGAGATGCCAACAGAGCACTCCATGCATTACGTGATTAATAAACGAACAAAACCGCTGGTGCTCTAACATCAATTCTATACATCTATATAGAGTAATTACTGTAATCGTAGTAAATAAGTAACACCCACTCCCTACCTATCCCATCCCACTCCCTCCCCTCCCACAAAATGACCCAAGAGGCAAAATACAGTAGCAATGGTTTTTTATAAAATTTCTTTTTTTCACCAAAGCTTTTATATAATATAGTGAGTATTAAGTTCCAGACACCGAAAATAAAGTACACCGATTAAGCAAAAATAAATTACATTTATAAAAACAGTTACTTGGTAAGACGCATCGCTAGATGACGAACCAAACAAAATCATTATTAAGGCATAAGTTCGATAAGGCTATTTATTACTTAGAAATGTATATTGATAAATCTCCAAAATAAACTACCTTTATAAAACCAAAACTTCCATAAACAAATCGTATTCGTCGTAAATAGATAACAGCCACTGACAACCTATCCCAACCCATCTCCCCCCTCCCACAAAAGGCCCTCAGAAGCAAGCTATCGTGGCAATGGTTTTTTATAAAATTTCTTTTTTTCTTACCATAGCTTCTATATAACAAAGTAAGTATTAAATACCAGACACCAAAACAAGTACACAGAATAAGCGAAAATAAATTATATTTATAAAAAGAGTTACTTGGTAAGACGGTTGTTTTGTTTAGCTTGTCACCACTGGATGACAAGCTAAACATAAACATTATTATGGAATAAGCTCGATAAGGCTGTTTATTATTTAGAAATATATAATGATAAATCCTCGAAATAAACTACCTTTATAAAACCAAAAAAAAACTTCAAGAAACAACGGTTACTGTTGAAACTTCAACGAATACGCATCGTGTCGTTTCAGCGAAAGTATAGGTGCTAGATAAAAGTCGAAATGGTGTGTTCAATTGGTTGCTTAAAAGCGACTAATTGTAGCCCTGGCTCGGATTGTCGGGCTGCTAGTCATTCATTCCACCTGGATTATAACAATTCGAAAACGAGAAAAAGCGACGTGGGTTTTGGGGGTTCATAACCCCAACACACAACTATTCCAACCGTAAAAATGAACAAAAGACCTCACGATGGATACACGTCTGAAAGCCTTACACACCCTCAGGAGGAAAGCGAGAGAGTTCGATAGAATGACGGGAACAACAAATATCGAAAGAGTGGTTAACAAAAACAAAAACCAAGAAGTACCCCTAACCTCACAAGGGCGAGGTCTAGATCTAGTCCTTCATCATCGATAGAAAAGGAGACTCTGAAACCGCCAAAAGAAGGAACGAAACACCAGACATCTGGATTTGTAGCATCAAAGAAAGTAAGTAGACAGAATGTCGGAAGGCAATGCAGATATCTACTGTATCAACCAGTACGAGATCCTCTCAGACAGCATGAGCATCTCAGAGGGAGACACCGATCATTTACAGCGAAGACAAGCGAGTAAGTCAAACACCCAGAATACTCAAGCGAAGAATGAAAACGCGGGAGACGTCCTCCAGCCCCAAAACCGAAATCTAAACCGCCGCCGATACACGTATATAAGGCCAAGCCGAGAACAATTATCAAAATCTTAACCGATGTCAAAATTGCTGAGGAAGATTTCTGGATTAAACAAGCAGACGGAGATTTTGTAAGAATAATGCCTCAGAACATTGAAGTCTACCACATAATAAAAAATTTGCTGGAGACTAACACCCTCCAATACTTCACTTTCACCCACCAGAACGAGAAAATGAAATCATTAGTATTGAAGGGCATAAACACCGATTATACCGAAGAAGATATTAAAGATAGTATCATCAGGAAAAATGTACCTAACCTGAAAGTTGAAGAGGTCTTAAAACTCAAATTCGGCAAAGAAAATGAAAACAAATTTCATTATATCATCCAGATCTCCCCGGACAGCAAGACTGCAGCTGTAACGAAGCTCAAATTCCTGCTTTACCAACCGGTGAGATGGGAAAGAATACGAAAAAAATGATCTTTCAGTGTGACAGATGTCAGAGCATCGGACACACGAGTAAGAACTGTCACTTGCAGTTCAGATGTGTAAAATGTGGGAAAGATCACGGTCCATTAAAAAATGGAGGAGTATGCGAAATAAAATGCACAGGAGACAGAGAAAAAATAAAATGCGCGAATTGCGGCGAAAACGGCCATCCTGCATCCTACATGGGCTGTCCTTATTTAGTAATGGCGCAAGACCTCAAGCGAAAGGCACAAGGGATAAGGAAAACCCTGAAAGTGGAAAAGATGAATAAAATAGAGCGATACGTGAATCCGAATATCCCATTTGCATTCATCGCAGATAATTATAACACCAATTATCCTGTTCTCCTCAGAAATAGAGAAACCGCTGAGCAATACATCGCTGAAGAAAACTATAACCAACCACAGAACAAATATAGAAACTAAGCTTGCATATATGACGACAACAATTTTCCTAACAATAACAATACCTACAGCAACAACAACAATACATTCTATAACAACATCGGCAATAACAGTGACAACAACAGCTTTCCCCAATTCGAGAGAATGTTAGACCATTTCAAAAACAGCATATTAAAGATACTCAAAATACAACTCTCGGATATTAACAAAAAATATCAGATAACACGTGGAACATCGAATTCATGCTGAATCAATTTGAGTACTAAAAATGGCTAACAATACTTTATCACAAAATGAAAATCAGAGGCAAAATAACGCCCCCAACTACAAAATTAAAATCTGCTCAATAAATGTTAACTCTTTAGGAACTAACAAGAAAAGGATCGACCTCCAAGAATTCATACTTAATAACCATATCGACATAGCGCTGATTTCAGAAACTAAATTGAACAACAATCACAAGCTTAGCTTCTAGAACTACTCCTTTTTACGAACGGATTGACCGAACGCTAGAATGGGAGGAGGAACAGCGATCATGATCAACAAAAGAATAAATTATGTCCCCATACTGCACCCAAACTCTTCGACGAACAAAATCATAGAGTATACAGCGATAAAAATAAACCTCAACTCAAATAATACTCTCTATATCTTTAGCTTATACGCCGCATGCAATAACAAGAGGACGTTCATCTCGGAACTTAATAAAACCTTTCGGAAGCACAAACTAGGCGGATCCAAGGTATATTTCATTTTGGCCGGGGACCTAAACACCAGACGCACGAGATGGGGCGACCATAAGACAAACGAAAGAGGAGCGTTGCTCAACAAATGGGAGGAAGATCATGGTATTGCTAACAGAACCACTATATATGCCGCAGATAAGCCCACGTACCCGTGGACAGGTTCATTTCTCGATTACTGTCTCGCAGACTCGCGCATCGAGCTCAAAGAGCTGAGCAATAACAAGCTCACTATACTTCCGTATGATAGTAACCATAATGCCATCTGCTTTGCCTTTGACTTTTACGAAATCTTCATTGGTTTCGCTACCCCTCCGCCGCTGAGACCCAGACTCAACTACAAAAGAACAAATTTCAGGTTAAGAAGAACATTAAAATAATGATTAGATGTATAACTTAGTTTTTACCGATTTTTTTTATCAAGCTAGAAATTCTATTTAAAATTGAAATAATTTCGCGCCCTTTTACGGCTATGATGTGCTGTCAATGCTCTTCTCAAAACAGTATATGACGTACCCGAGCGAGCTGCATAACCTTACATATCACTAGTGTAAACAATGGCGACCGATAAGCAACATATTCGGCACTGTATTCTTTACGAATTCAAACAAGGAAATATGCTACAAAAGCGTGCGAGTCCATTCGTTCTTTTCTTGGCACTAATGTTGTGTCGCTATTGGTATAGACGCTTTTAAGATGGAGATTTTGATCTTAGTAACCGATCTCACACTGGGCAGCCTAAAAAATTTAAGGATGATAAGTTGAAAACATTACTCGACGAAGACTCAACGCAAACACAAAAGCAGCCAGCAGCTCGATTAGGTATCACTCAAGCAGCTATCTCCAAACGATTACACGAAATGGGAAAAATACAAAAGGTAGGAAGATGGGTACCTCACGAGTTGACCGAACATAACCTTGGTCAGTCAGTGAACACGTATCTTATGCTACTTGCCAAGCAACAAAAAAGACTTCTTGTGGAAAATTGTAACGGGAGATGAAAAATACATTTTCTACGAGAATTCGAAACGCAAGAAGTCATGGGTGGATCCAGGAAAACCTTCCACGTCCGTGCCACGAAAAGAAATTCACATGAAGAAGGTTCTCCTTTGTATTTTGGTGGGATATGAAGGGAGTAATTTATTACAAGCTCTTGGATGCCGGTGAAACATTTACTGCGGATCGCTACAGCCAACAATTAAACCAATTGAACGAAGAACTGGATAAGAAAAGGCCATATACTGGGAAAAGAAACCGAAAAGTCATTCTGCTGCATGATAACGCTCGACCTCATGTTGCTCGTATGACTCAAAACACCATATTAAAGTTGGGCTGGGAAGTTTTGCCGCACCCGGCGTATTCGCCAGACTTACCTCCATCTGATTTTCACCTGTTCCGGTCAATGCAGCATGCGCTGGCAGATAACCACTTCCAAACATTGGACGGTGTACGAAATTTCAACGATGAATTTATTGTCTCAAAACCTCCTCATTTCTTTCGAGGTGGCATCCGTATGTTGCTCGATAGATGGAGGAAGATCATCGAAAACAGTGGACAATATTTCGAAGATTAATGTTGTTTTGTATATTTTGTAATATTAAATAAATTTTATTAAAAAACGGTAAAAATTAAGTTATACACCTAATATAAAAATGATTAACAAACAACTAATAATACAATTCAGAAAATCCGAAACAGAATATTGAAAAACTAGAGCCATTGACTACCGAGATGCAGCTAAGTTTTTCCCCAGAATTAATAGAAACTTCAGATACAAAGAACTGCCAAGAATCGACACTATCGCCATTGATAGATACAATAACACGTTACTAACAGAGGATATCTTAATTAATGCTCCACTTACTGAAAGAGATAACGAGTGCACTTTTACGAACCCGATAACAAAGCTTAACATCATTGGAAAATACTTTGAAACAATCAATTTCCCAAGATATTCGAATGAGGGCACCAAGACCAAACGCCTTGCCGACGCATCAGCTAATGAGATCAAACTAAATATTCAACGCAACAGAGATCATAACGTCACACATACGGATTTAACTAACAACAATCCAGTACACTATCCCGTACAAGAACAAGGTAAGACAAAGTTCCTTCACACACAAGTCGAGGTGGCCCTTATGCTTAAGAAGGCAAAAAACATAACCTCCAGTGGTCTGGATAACATCCCGATGATAGCCCTAAAACATCTACCTCCAGTCATATAATAAAAGACTACACAATTATCTTCAATAACTGCTTCAACCACTCGTACTACCCAATCAGATGGAAAAAAGCTAAAGTAATTCCGATAATGAAGAAAGGCAAAGATGCATCTGACCCAGCAAGCTACAGGCCTATAAGCCTGACTATCAACATTAGCAAAATTTTTGAAAAACTAAAAATTTCCAACTCATGTATTATGCAGAGGCAAATAGGATAATTCCCAACAATCAATTTGGATTTAGAGCAAAGCATTCAACTGTACATGTAATTAATAAATTCTCGTCAGACACCAACAAACACCTTCTGAACGGCAAGTTAATTGGAGCAACGCTCATAGATTTGGAAAAGACCTTTGACTCGGTCTGGCTAAATGGATTGATATACTTATTACATTCTCTCAACTTTCCTCACACTCTGGCTTTACTCACCTGCGATATGATCCACGGCAAATCATTTGTCACCTGGGACGACTACAATCAAGCAACAATGGTATTCCATATGCAAAAAGGATTACAGCAAGGAACGGTAACATCCCCAGTACTTTTCAATATCTACAACAGCGAAATACTGAACCTATTCAACTTGAATACAGGTAACGATACTCACTCCGGGACGTATGCAGGTGATATGGTAACATACGTCGCTGATAGAAAAATCCCAATAAATCAGGAAAAATTGAACAATATAGTAAACCAGATATACGCATATTACAAAGATTGGAATCTTAAAATAAACCCATTCAAAAGCGAAACAATATTATTTAGGAAAATCGTAAACGAAATTTCACCATTAACAGTACCCCTCATTAAAAATTTCCAAATCACAATAGAAGTTCAAAATATTGGGGAGGCTACACCGATTCTCAACAAAGAGATGGTAAAATATCTTGGAGCTTACTTCGACAACCTGTTCAGGATGAACAAACATCATGCCATATAAATGATGAAAGCGAAGAACGCACTAAGAGCGAATTATAGAATTTTCTATAATAGAAATATGGAGTCTAAAGCAAAAATAATATGCTACTAACTGCTAATCCGGCCGATACTTGCATACGCCGCCCCAGTCTGGTGGAATGTCGGACCTTCGGTCATGGAAAAATACCGAAAATTTGAGAGCTTGCCTGAAAACCTGCCTGGGACAGTACCGCACACCAGAGACGAATTATACAAGACGTATCGACAACAAATCAATTTGCAACGCAGCCAACATCCCACGATTCGACACCTTCTGTCTCATACTGACCAGAAACTACTTCAGCAATGCTTACCTGATTAACAATGACCTGCTCAACGAACTGCCGATCAACAACGAGCTGATAATCGTCAGGATGGGAAGGAGCAATTACTTCCCTCCTGAGATCTTCACAAACTTAAATAGAATGGGTTGTATACAACATGAAAACAACATACCAGTGATTTACCACATAAAAAGACACTGCAAGAAAAGCAATATTCACTGACACCGATAACATCCCTGAGAGAGAACTAGGTATATTCCACGGCATTACCCGCAAGAGATCGAAAAAATCTCGACAGGCTTGCTGAAAAATATTGGTGGCTACAGGACGAAGCCAAACATGTGGATGAACTTTGAAGAAGAGCTAGATGGAAAAAAACGCTACAACAACGGCAACAAAGAACGCGAACAGAGCCCGCCAAGCACAACGCTTATAATATCGTCATATTAGTCATATAACAATAGGTGACCAAGCATCACACAAACCAAATGTAAATAATACTAACATTGTACATAGTGTAAATACCTAACCCCCAACCCTCAACTTCCCTCCATCTTATGCCCTACCTAAAAAGCCCCTCCCCACACAGAAAAGACCTTAAAGGCCGGTTACAGTAGCAATGGTTTTTTCTAAAAATTATTTTTTTTTTATTCCATAGCGCAAACAAACAAAAAAAATAGAAGTATTATATACTAAGCACCAAAAAAGAGCAATTAGAAAACGTCTGAAGTAAATATTTTATGAAGACTGCCTTTTGGTAAGACGCGTCACAAGACGCAAACCAAACAGTCAAATTATAATGATTAAATTTAGATAAGGATGTTTATTACTTATAAATGTATAAAGATAACACAGCAAAATAAACTACCTTTATGAAACCAAAAAAAAAAAGCTTCGAGAAATACAACTTACAAAACGTACAAATGCAAATAAAACTATCTCAGACAACCAGTTGTGATTCAGAGCCAGGCATTCAACAGTTCACGCTATTAACAAATTTTCGTCAGACATCAATAGATACCTAATAAATGGCAAGATAGTTGGAGCCACGCTCATCGATCTAGAAAAGGCTTTCGATTCCGTATGGTTAAACAGGCTACTATACATACTGCGCATACTCAACTTTCCTCGTCCATTGATACTACTAATCTGCGACATGATTCATGGCAAATCGTTTGTCACCTGGGACGGCATTAACTTAGCAACACTGGATTTCATGATCCGAGAGGGCATGCAACAAGGAACAGTTACATTACCAGTACTCTTCAACATCTATAATAGTGAAATACTAAACCTATTCAATCTTAATACTGAAAACAACACCCACTCCAGAGCATATGCCGACGACATGGTGGTCTGTGTCGCAGACAGCAAAATCACAGTAATCCAGGAAAAACTTAATAATATCATAAACCAAATATATACTTATTACAAAGAATAGAATCTCAAGATAAACCCGCTCAAGAGTGAAATAATATTGTTCTGGAAAACGGTGAACAAGATCTCGCTGATAACAGTACCTCACATAAGAACGTTCTAAATAACAATAGAAGATAGGGACACTGAAGTAGCGACAGCGATCCCCAACAAAGACATAATAAAATATCTCGGTTTACACTTTGACTATTTATTCAGGATGAACAAACACCATGCAATTCAGCTGGCAAAAGCTAAAAAGGTACTGAACGCAAACCACATAATTTTCTATAATAGAAACATGGAACCAAAAGCAAAAATCATCTGCTACCAACTTTTAGTGCGCCCAATAATATCATACGCAGCTCCAATCTGGTGGAACGTGGGGCCATCAGTTATGGAACACTACCGCAAGTTTGAAAAATCGTGTTTGAAAGCGTGCCTGGGCAGGTACCGCACAGCTGAGACAGAGTACACAAGACGTATAAACAATAAAGAAATATATGACGCAGCTAACATACCGAGATTCAACACCTTTTGCCTCATGCTGACTAGGAACTATTATAGCACGGTCTATCAAATAAATAACGATCTACTCAACGAGCTAAGGGTAAATGATGAACCATAAACACTAAGGATGGCAAGGAGTAATTACTCCCCCCCAGAACTATTCACAAATCTGAATAGAATAGGATGTATCCAAGACGAGCACAACGTTCCAATAATCTATCATATACAAAGACATTGCGCAAGAAAAGCAGTATATATCGACACGGATAATATCCCAAGAGATAGCTGGGCATACTCCACGGCTCTGCCAAAGACAGATTGCGATAGCCTTAATAGACTATGCAGAAGATACTAGTGGCTACAGGGTGAGGCCAAACACATGGATAAGCTGAGAAGAAGAGCCAGATTAAAGAAGTTGCACTAACAGCAGCAACAGAGAGATGCCAACAGAGCACGCCATGAACTACATGAATAATAAATGAACAAAACCGCAGGTGCTCTAGCATCACCCTTCCACATGTATATAGTGTAAATATTGTAAACGTAGTAAACAGTTAACACCCACTCCTAACCTATCCTATCCCCTCCCCCCCGCCCCACAAAAAGCCCTCAGAGACAAACTATCGTGGCAATGGTTTTATATAAAATTTCTTTTTTTTACTATAGCTTCTATATAACAAAGTAAGTATTAAATACCAGACACCAAAAAAGCACACAGAATAAGCGAAAATAAATTACATTTATAAAAAGAGTCATTTGGTAAGATGCATCACTAGATGACAAGCCAAACAAAAACAGAATTATGAAATAAGTTCGATAATGTTGTTTATTACTTAGAAATGTATAGAGATAAATCCTCAAAATAAATTACCTTTATAAAACAAAAAAAACTTCGGGAAATAAATAGAAAAACATCTACGAAGCTAAAATAGCAAAAAAAAAAATTATATAAAGCGAATGTCTTGGTTCGCCAATTTCTATTCATGATTTTCGATGAAAAAAACAAATGATTGAAAAGCACGCGGCAATGTAAAAGTGTCATTTTATGCAACGAAAATACAGTTTTATTTCTTTTTCAATTATATCTAATTATTTGGATAATAAAAATAGTGATGATCATTAGATAATGAAAAAAAATCGATAAACAATAAACATTGTTACCCTCATTATTATTAGCATTATTAACCAATATTATTATCATCGTAACGGCCATCATTATTATTACGCGTCTCAAATTATTATGATGATTATCACCGAGACAAAAAATACGAAAGCGGTTTGAAAATCGATTCGTAATTAAAATATCGTTTTGTGGTTACTAGAGAGATAAAGACGTAAGAAAGACGACTGAAAGTGAGTAGTACGAGAGAGAAAAGGTTCGAAAAGTCACATGTGTAGTGTCGCTTAACGAAAAACCTCGCACTCCCAAAATATCCGACGCACACACTCGAGTTATGTATTTCGAGACGATAGAATAAGTGTATATAGAGAATGGGCTTTTGGCGGACATCGTGTGATGTAAGCAAAAGATCTTTTAGTCGACGGACTACAAGTCCGAACGGTCGTGTCGTTGACTCGTCAAACTTTTATTTCGCGAAAATCCGCTAAAACAACACCGTCAAGTTACATTATAATATTACAATTGAAAAGATAATTAAGAAATTCGTTTTTCGAGAGGAAGTGAATCAAAATGGCTGAAGAAACCTGGGACTATCTCGGAGAGAAGTGGGAGCACATAGCTGATCCTGTAAGTTCTTGAATCACCTCAAATTGTGTTTGTGTATGTGTATGTATTTGTTTCTGTTTCGTTGAAAATATTATCTTCCAAAAGATTGTTTTTCTGAAAACTTTTTTCCTTATATATTTACATAGTTTACATTTTAAGGACAAACTTCTCCAGCAGTTATTATTTATATTCGCACATAAACATTTAAGGTATTTACATTATTTAATCGAATGATTAATAAGAATGCTTGAGAAAGTCTCGATCGATTAATATAAGAAAAAATGTGATACACGATTTTTTCTTTTTTTAATCTAGACACGAATGTGGTTACGTGTCTTCGTCTGTGATTCTCGAGGTTCGAATTGAATTGTCATTTCTCATAGCACAGCACTAATACTTTTGACAAAATGAAACACCGCTAGAAACATGAATGAATGAAGTCTGCGAAAGGGACGATATAATAAAGAGGGAGATTTCATTCAAGAATTATCGAACGTGTGCGTTTTACATATTCGCGAAAGGAGATCGAAAGACGATAAATTCTGAAGGACAATAAAAATTCGGTCTTGGCTATCGACGGGAGCATAAAAGAGAGAATGAGTATGAGAGAATGTAAAAAAAATATTAAATATTGGGTTCACGTAACATACGCTTGTAAGAAGAAACGGGGGGGGGGGGAGAGAGAGAGAGAGAGAGGAAGAAAAATGACTGTTGGCAATAATCAGTCGAATAGCTCATAGCCAATTCTGCGTGATTGCATTAGCGATATAACAATCGATCAAGGATTCTGACAAATACATCCACAACCCTGAGAAAAAGAGAGAGAGAGAGGGAAAGGGGGAAAGGAAAAGACGAAGTGAAAACAAATGGACCACTGGGCTCCAATTAATTACAGGATTCAGACTAAAAAAATAATACGAATAAAGAGTAAATAATAATAAACAAAAGGATCATAATCATAAGAGGAGAATTTCGCAACATCACTACCAAATCTCGTGGGATTTATGACAAAAAATAAATAAATAATTTCGAAAACATATTTTTTTATCGGAAATATTGTTTTTCAATGATCGGACATTATTTTATCAATTGTTTTATAAATCACGGATAAATAAATCGTTCGAAGCAGAGCAGAAAAAAATTGGAATTATGGATTTTTAAAGCGGTACAGAAAAATATAAATTTGATGAGTTTCCTCGTGGTGAGAAGAGGAAATATGATTATTTTATTCGCCATGATTGATAGGAAACGAGGCACCACTGATTAATTGCAACTTGATGTCATCGTAACTGCGTAATTTGTTTGACTAAGTGTGCGGTTGAATAATACGGTTCAAAGCAAATTTTCGCACAGACAAAGCCTGTGTAAAGCCAAGGTGGATCATGTTGCAGTGGTTTCTTATCGATCGTTCGATGCACGATGCTGTTTTGAGTTCCTCCGCGATACTTTGATGAGGATTCTATACGAGGAGTCTAGAGATCAAAGCAGTTTATCTCGTTTGTTTCTTTTTCAATATTTATCACCTTTGATCGACTTGGTAAGGAAGACAATTGGACGAAAAAAGAAGAAAAAACATTAATACGCACAAACGAGGGGCAATAATACTCAGATATCAAGTAAAACAAAGAAGAAAACCGAGGCAAAATATAACGGATCGTTTCACTCGCGTCATCTGAAATGCGTTTTTTTGAGTTTCAAATTGCCGCAGTAAATTGATATTACGCATAGTGGAAATATTGTGAAAATGGGCGCTTCGAAACAATGGTATGAGAATTGAAAATAATGCGTTGTCGTTTTATTCTTAAAAAATATCTACTTGTTTTATCATAGACAGAGGACTGCCATAATGCAATAAAGTTTTATACACTTTCCTATCTTTATTCGCATATCATCTTCGAAGACCTTAAGCCTGGAATTATTATTTTATTATTCCTTAATAGGTGCAAATAAGTCCGACAAGATTTTGAAATGAAAAAGAATATTTTATTATCATCAATTTTATGTGATCCTATTTTATGGTATTGATTGATTCCTCGTTAAAGATGGGATTTTCTTTTCTAATATAATTCTTGATATCACATTATCGATTTTATTAATTACGGCAGTTACATGACAAAAATATTTGACGTTTCTAAGCCTACGATCGATACGATCGTCGTGTAAATCCCCAATTATAAATGGCAGTAAAGTTTATATAGTTGGAAAACATCGGAAATTCTTTCCCCTATTTTTCATTTTATTGATTCGTAATATTGTTCAAGTTTTTTTTTTGCGAATTTTATACGTAGGCCTATTTAAGCAAACATCCCGAAAAGTATACACCTATTTCTCAAAGTCTGAATTTGCGAAAAATTTTATTTAGAAAAAAAATTTTTCATTCTGACTACGCAATTTTTATTATTCTAAAATTCTAAATATCGATCTCTAAAAGAAACCAAAGAATTCAATCAATTAGTGTTACCTCTATTTGCAAAAATATTTTTTAAATACCGAGAAAAAAGAAATTTATTGAAATGCAGACTTTATCATATTCAATATCGAATTTTTTTTAAATTACTTTTTTATTAATCATTCAATTTTTTAAATTACTTTTTTTTAAATTATTTTTTTAACTCAAAGATGACGGGATCAATAGGTTAGACTTAGATTTGGAAAACTAACTTTTTCGCCGTGGGAAGAGGCGTAATAAGGAATTTTCTTTCCATTGTACTCGCTCTTTGCCGAACCCAGCACTAATGACTTGGACGTGCTGAGTTTTAGTTCCATTTTTTTGTTTTTTTTTTTTCATTAAAAAAAAATTCTTTTTTTCCTTTTTTTCAAATTTTTTTGTTTTTTTTTTTGTAATTTCGATTTTGAATTTTGAAAACTGGATATCGAATTCGTATACAAAATTTCTCAGCCAGAGCGATATTTTCAATTTTTCGGTCCGCCATATTGGATTCACCATCTTGAAGTTTGAAAATTGGATATTAGATTCGTAATTACAGACTTCAAAAACCCCAATACACAAAATTTCACAGCTAAAGCGATATTGTTTATTTTTTGGTCCACCATATTGGATTCGCCATTTTGAATTTTGACAAACAGATTTCTGGTTTCTGTTCAGCGACCCTTAAAACATAAATATACATCAAAATATCGGTATGTTTACGATCAAATTTCACCAGGACCGATTTTTTTCCGAAAACAACTTTATTAATGCTTTATTTGTTTATAAAAAAAAGACATGTTTGTTAAGCGGTTTCCACGAGTCACACACTGTTAAGTTTATATCTAAAAATCATATGAAAACTTATCTTGTGCAAAAATATCTAGAGCTGAAAAATTGTCAGGAAAAAAGTTAAAAGGTATAGTTTAAACAAATTTTAATTCTGACTCATGGTCGTAGTTTGAATGTGCAAGAAATTTTAAGAACCACTCAAGAAGAATTTTTTGCATTCCGATGATACAAGCTCAAATATTACAAATATGAAAGCGATTGGAAATTGATGTGAAATTTTGGGTCGAGCAGTCGACCTCGAGCGATACATTCAACCTGAGCGAAATGCTCAGGCGCACTCGTTCCCCTTAACCGTGGAATGCATTGGCGATGACCAGGAGTATTGCATCGTCACGAGATACTCTCTATAAAGAAGATGCGTACGTTGTGGGATGCTGAATTCCTTGGGAAGACTTCGCTCGAGTCGCGTCGTTATAGCCAGTCCAATATAAAAAATCGCGAACTCGGTCCATCCATTTTTTCACATTGCTACAAATTACGATTAAATACGAATTATAAAAAGTGAAAAAGAAAATTAATCATGAAAACAAAAAATATATCACTTTTGGCGAAAATTTGCAAGTGTTACAAGAAAGAAAAATCACCAACGAGCAATACGGACGACGACGAAGATTCCCTTGAGGCACTCTTGACTGTGACGCCACAGGTTGTAAATATATATAGCGTAGATCGATAAGCATAGAGTAGTTCAATTTTAATGAAAAATGGACATTTTATATTGAAAAAAATATGTGTTATTGAATTTTTAGTAATCTTTCAAAAAATCGCATTGGCGGATAATCATTTGACCCACTTTAGTAGGTCTTTTTAGTAAGTGTTATTCAATTTTTAGCAATCTTTCAAAAAATCGCGTTGCGAATAATCATTTGACTCACTTTAGTAGGTCTTTTTAAAATTTTAATTCATCAAAAATCCAGTATCAAATTCTGGACTTTCCATAGAATTTTTTCAGAATATTTTCATGGGATTAATTCAATTACAATTTTTCTACATTCCTTATATTCAAACAGCCTTAAGAGTACACACTTTTTTGTCTACGAAATTCCAAATTTGTGAATAACTTGACCAAAAAAACAGCATTTTTTCAACCATTGCCCAAAAGTAAAGAAACTATAAAATAATTAAATGCAATCGATTAAATGAATGCGAAAAAGTGTACGAAAATTTTCGTTTAAATAGAACAATATAAAATTTCGAAACTTTGTCGAAATGGAAAATTTGGAAAAATGATAAAAAAAAATCGTATTCTGAGAGAAAAGAGTACCGAATAAAAAAACGAAGAAAACGAAATGGTGCATAAAACAAAGAAAAGATGAATTTTAAAGATAATAGATTTTCCATGGTAAACACGATTGTCAGATTCTCGTATATAAACATAGGAAGAGCGATAATTGCGGAGGGGATCATTCATTTATTATATACGCTATGTGACTTTCGGTCTATGTATAATGGGAGACGGAGTGCCAAAGGGAGTGAGATAGAAATCGATAATCGAGTGTGATGAATATAACAACAACAATAATGACATTATAACGCTTTGTTGCGAACAAGATAGAGAAGAGAGACTGGAAAACAGTGAGGGTATTTATCGCAAGTTCGTTGCACGATGTGTTGAAGATCAGTGTCATTGGGTTATGCAAAGATGGATCATGGTCATTCGCCCGGTGAGAATCTGGTAATTTTTCAAACAATCTATAACCTTCCATCGATTAAACGTTTTATTTTTATTCGTTTTTTCTCGTATTTTACGTGAGAACCGTGTATGATGCGCTGCCACAATGGAATCGCATTAATATTTACGCAATGAAGGTCGAGGTTAAATGTCAGCGATCCAAGTTGACGATCGGCAAACTCTGTGCTTCGTATACGCTTTCATCAAAGCTCTGTTTTCACGCACATACACGGGTACCATATGCCCATTTTTGTATAATTTAATACTCCTCTTAACTACTATTTTACGATGAGAAAATAAATAAATATCAAATTTTCTATCGATCGAAATCCCAAATTTCTTGTGGTCCGCTCGTTTCAGCCCTTGAAGATTGTCATACGAAGACCGTGTTGTGGAAGACGAAACACAGTCGGGATTTGCACACCCCACGTATCATCCAAGGCAACTAATAATCCTTTTATACTTACGATAATCTACTTTTCCCTATTTTATGGTCTTTCAATCTTTATCGCTTTTTGATATTCAGTAATTGGCGAAAGAGTCAAAATATTAAGGTCGAAGGTTGAAAATCACTTCCACAGAGAGACAACCGTTTTAGATAAATAGATAAACACAATTGACTCTCTTTACGTGTCATGACAATGATCATTGTTCGTTCCTTCTAGTGAAATCCCACGCGCATTATTATTTTTTAAGAAATATTTCTAAATAAGAGTATTTTTTAAGAATTAAATAACTCGAAGGAAAATTTATTTCTATATGCAATAGAAAAAAATTATAATTTCTCGCTCGGATGATTTTTATACACAGAGGCATTGATTTTAAACTTAACAAAAGTTGTATATGAAAATCTTCATTTAACAGATTTACCCATATTGGGAAAAATCTTGGTGAATAATGTTTTTTATCGTATATGTTGTTTATATGCAGCTTAAAATTGTGGTGGGCATTTTTTTATAAGATTTAAGGATGGTCCATGCGAATTATTAATATATCTGATTCTCATAACATTATCCGGAAATATCACGATGTAATCGAGTCAGGGACGAGAGCGGTTTTACCGCGAGAGTCTCCGAGACTTGGTATTGACCTAGCGAATCGCGCGTGCGCCCCTCTTGTAGGTTAAGGCAGAGTAAAAGGGAAAGCGAGAATTCGCGATTCCATTCTCCTCTTCGCGTTACCGTTGGTCCCCTTCACCCTCTTTTTTTTTTTTGTTTAAGTTATACAAACCTAATATATAGATATATATTTACATTAATATGGGGGACTTTATACGAACTGTTATCAATAAATTGATTTTTTTCTTTTTATTTCACAAACATTTACTATTTTATTATTTTTATTATTTGGGTAATAAATGTGTGTCCTAGACCCATGTGAAAGTGTAAATTTCTATCGCATTTATCGTTGGGTTTTTTTAAACCATAAGATTCAAATAACTATGAAAGATTCTTTCGATTTTTCTCTTTCGTATATAATCTTTTACTTTTCGAATTAAAAAGTTCGAATTTTTTCGTTTATACGTTTCCACACGAAAGGTTAAAAACACAACAATGGAAATCTGGAATAGCACTGCGATTAAATGTTCAACAGTTTTATTCAGTGCATTTTACCAAAAAAAAACTCTCACTTCATAATATTTTCGTTCGTAAAACATTATTTTAACATTCTCCGAGTGCTAAATCGTGTTACCGTTGAATTTCTATTGAATAAAAATCATAATGCATGAAATAAAATACACTGAAAATTCGCTTTCCCAGAAAATTAATTGAGTAATCGAACTTGAAAGATTATTCGTGAAATTTTGTGAAGACATTGTTTATGAAATTGTAAATATTCGAATTTTAGTCGTGAGATATTTTGAAAACAATTTTGATGGGTCATAATTTTTTGCATAATTTGTTTTTCGAAAGATTGTGCAGAAATACCGAAAGGTATGGCTCAAAGTGCAGGGATTTTCGTACATTGTTTTTTTTTTTGCTAATTAACATAAGTCTTAATTCAAAGTGCATTAACTCTGTGTCGTATTTGCTGCCAAACTATCGATTCTTTATGATTTTTCAATAGAAATGTATAGGCTGGAATTAATTTACGACTTTTTGGAGTAGACGAATTTCCACTCGAACATTTAATTGTTATTGCTTGAATATTTAGTGTCAGTCGAAGTTTGAAGTTGGCTTGAAATAGCCCGTAGATATTTCGATTTATATACGCGGCAAAGTTTTCCGCCCATTCACCTCGCTTCATCGAGCTGGTGTGACTCGTTTGTCGAGGGATATTCGGCAAAATAACGATCGAGTGCCGTAACGATCGATTCGGCAAAGTAACGATCGAGAAATGAGATTTTGATAACAAAATTAAACATTTATATTCGGCTAAATATTGAAAAAATAAAGAGCGTATACAGCTTTTTCATTTACTTGACAAGCTGATATAATTAAGATCATGGAGAAAAATAGAGGAAAAATTAAAGAATCACAAGGAAACAAAGTATTGACAAACGTTGATGAAAAAGAGGGAATAAATTTGATTGATAATCGTGATAGTCGTGGAATTCAATCGTATTTTAATTCACGTATACGAGAGTAAGAGTGAAAAATGGAGGGAGAAAGGAAACAAGCGAAAGAAAATACGAATGTTAACGATTGGACAAATTCTTTCAGTCGTAGTTACTTTTCGTAAACCGGATTGACCACTTTTGTGAACACCAAAAATTTGACTCTTTGGAGCGAGCAAGACAAACTTAAATATATGTAAATTTCGACAGTCGCTATTCTTTCACGATTCGGATCGATACTACGATACTATATTGAAGGCCTTCTTTTTAATTTTGTTATTATTTCGATATACGTTGATTGTCAAATGCGTGGACTAAAGTTCTGTATTTAATTACGCGAAGAAATTAATTGAGTGTGAAAGTTCAGTGCTGAATACATATTAACGACATTAAATCTTATTTCATTATCTCTCAGGAAAATAAACGAATATGAAGAGCCCAACTGCTCATCAATTAGTAAGTTTCATTGCTGCACGATTAATAACCATATCGTAATTGTTTGATCTCAAATTAGTAACATTTTTACATACTGACCATAGTAACATAATTGATTTTTTACCATATTTTAACTCGCCAAGAACAATGACGGTTCAGTTAAAAAATGATTTAATCAAGTTTCTTGCTAACTCAATACGAAGAACTATCGCGGCAAATGGCGAGTTTTTTCACGCAATTATTTCTTTCGCTAGCTAGGTTTACGTTTACTGATAAACGACGATTTCGTCATAATTTCTTAGAAATTGTTCTTAATTTTAATAATTTTATTCTCGGCTGTAAAATTATTCTGAATGATTTTTCATTCAACGAGTGCCTATCTCTAGCTACGTCAAATGCAGAAAATCAAAATGTACGTCTCACTCGGAACCCACCTGCGTAAAGTGTTTCCGGGTAATATACACTCAAATGTATGGCACACGAACTCTCGATGTTTCTAAAATTATAAAAATAGTCTTTTCCCCTCGTAGAAAACAAGTTTGTCGCGGCACATCGACCTTCTATCGTACATTTTCTATAGTGTTGGTAGATTTTCTTCACCATTTTACAAATTTTAATAATCCACATTTCGAACGTATGAGAAGGTTGGACTAATGTCAATGATCGATTTGAGATCATTTCACCAAATTAGCCAATCATATGTTGACGAAGTTTGTTTTCTACATTAAATACAGAATTATGTGTAACGAAAAGAAAACATCGTAATAAAAATTGTTTATCGTACAGTAATAAAACGGTAAAATGTTTATCGTGATATTAGAAAAAAAATCGAGGCCACGCAGAGAATTAAGGGATCACAAGACCGTTGTTTATTTCGTTTTCATCGCCCCATAAATGACCCCGAGTTTATAGCTGTTTCGTAAGTCTCGTTAAATTCAAGTACATTATTTGTTTCATTAATTAGTTAATTTTTTTATCTTCACGAACGACATGTGAGGCCCTTGAGAAAATCTTTCAATAACAATTTTTTTCGACAGCTTAAACTACTTAAAACTCTTATTTCAATGTTATGATATTAATGTTGATATCAACATTGTCAACATGCATATGCTAATGTCCGAGCCTGTCACAGCAGCTGTTTCTCTGACATTCCAAGCCTGTCTGATCCGGATTTAAATCGGAGTTCCAGAGTTCTATTTTTTGACCGTTAATCAACGTGGAACCGGATTTCCTATTATAAAACTAAATTTCATTGATCCAAACTCAACTGAGTTAAATTCAAAATTATTTTCAAATAGAATTAATTCTGCTTCACAAAATATGGTTGATTAATTTGAATAGATGTTTATCTCGTGCGGAATGATTTTTACGGATATTCATCTATTTAAATATTTAAAAATATTGATATAAAAAATAAATAAACAGATAGATTATTATCAAATAAGCGAATTTCTAAAATTCTGCAGAATTGCACGTTCTTCTCGATTTATATTTTTATATCAAAAACAGAGAAATTTTTGATGATATTCCGTTGTTTTTTATGCAATTTGCTATAATTGGTTGTTTTTTTTTCTTATTGTCATTGCGATTCTTCGCACCTCAGGTTCGTTTTCACCACGGCTGACGCCGCGCGTATAATTACTCCTCGGCCTTGAACTATTCTCAAACATAAATGAGCGAAAAGGGGGGAGGGAGAGGAGGAGGAGGGCTCACAAAACCGCGTGAGTGCGCGTCGTTTATCGCGAGAGGCATAGATAAATACGTCTCACTATAGAAGTAGTGATATGAAAAGTATTGGGTTTTAAATTTAATTCCCGCTGTTTTTCAATTAAAAAAAAATTATTTATAGTTTACGGTATATTCTATTTTATTCGAAGTATTGTCCTTCAGAAGCTATCCCATCTTTTCCCATCTTTCGCACAACAAATGGATTCCACGCCAATAGAAATCGTTGCTTTTTGAGGCGATCCATTGATCGATCCATTTTTTGATATCTTCAAAAGACTTGAAATGCTGTGATGACAAATCATTCTAAATCGCTCGAAACAAATAATAATCAGTGCTACCTTCGGTAAATACGACGGGTGACGTAAGACTTCCCAGTTTACGTCCTTCATATACTTTTTTACGGTTTCTGCTACATGTGGCCGAGCATTGTCATGGAGCAAAATTAGTTTGTTATGACGTTTGGCGTACTCAGGCCGTTTTTTTCTCAATTCCTGGTTTAGTTTCATTAATAGTTGTTTATAGCGAACATCTGTGATCGTTTCACCCGGTTTCAGCAACTCGTGGTACATCATACCTTCTTGATCCCACCAAACCCACAGCATCACCTTTTGAGTATGAATATTGCGTTTTGGCGTTGATGGACCTGGTTCACCTGGTAGCACCCATGCTTTTTTCGTTTGGGATTTTCAAAATAAATCCATTTCTCATCGCCAGTCACGATTCGATGTAAAAATGACTTTCTTTCGCATCGTTCAAGCGGCAATTCACAAATCGTTTTTCGCTTTTCGAGTTGTCTCTCGTTTAATTAATGTGGTAACCAATTTCCCGCGTTTTGAACCAGTCCAAAATTATGTAAACGTTTGCTAACAGCCATTTCAGTAACGTTTAATGTATCAGACAATTCTTTAAGGGTCTGACATCGATCTTCATTGAGTAAGGCCTCCAATTCTTCAACTTCAAATTTTTGGGGCTGTCCTGAACGTTCTTTGTCTTTAAGGTCAAAGTCGCCACTTTTGAATCATCTAAATCAATCTATGCACGTTGTCTCAGATAGAACATGTTCGCTATAAGCTTCTTGAAGCAAACGATAACTTTTAGCAGCACTTTTTCTTAAATTAAAGTAACAAAGCAAAGCTTCCCGCACATGCTGTTTCGTTGGTTCAAAACCTGACATTTCCGATATTATAAAAAAAGCAATGTGTACAAGCGAATTCACTCTCGAATACTGAATATTGCAGGTTATATCCAATACTTCAACATAGTTTACAGTTATAGTGTTACTTCTATGAAAATAATACTAGTTACCCCATCTCATATAAAACAGCGGGAATTAAGTTTAAAACCCAATACATGATGAAAAAGTAGGTAGACAAATTAAAACGAAAATTTGGAATGCTCTAAAGAGATATTTTGTCAGTAGAGGAAAGCGTTATTGTCTTGGAGCCTTTTTTAAGGTCGAGAAATTTTGTGCTGAAAGAGAACTACTTCTGGAATGTTTAATCATTTTTTTAGATAGTTATAATCATTAGTAACCGTTTACTCATTTTGTTTAATCATCTTTTCGTAATAATCTTTTTAATCGACCAATAATATTTTTAATTCAAAACTTAGTCGTCCAAAACTGTATGTCAGAAATCGCTGTAATGAGATTGAAGATCAAAATTGCGCAATAACTGTCCTTACTTTCTTTAGAGTAATCAAAAAATCTACGTTCTCGGGAGAATTCTCATTGTCAGTCCAGCGTCACGAACAGCTGCGAAAGGTTTTTTATTCTCTTGAGATTGAATACGTAACTGCGATCGATGACGTTCACGCATAATAATTTCATTATTGTACAGTATCTCGTAGAATTATTTAATTATATTGAAACATGCACTGATGTTTATTGCGTCGTTGGCAATGAACTTGAAAAATGTTTCATTCAGCTTATTTTAACGATGCATATTAGCAAATAAAAAAAAGAGCAGAAATCGATGTTTATTTAATCAACGAAAATAATTCGTTCGAAACGAACTTCAATTTATTTCCTCTGACTTTTAGAGAATTTTTCATTTGATTAACTGCATTTTTAGTAAATCTATATAATGTGGTGTTTTTAATCATAATAAATTAATTCATTTATTCATCGAATTGTATACATTTTTGTTCCGATTTGAATGACGGCAAATCAATTCATTTTTATTGACATAAAAATCCTTCAGAATTGACGAAAGTGACTAATTTTAACTGAGCGACGTTTAAGATAGACACAAAACCAAATATGGAGAGAAGAAAGTTGAAGATTCTCTGAAAAATGGTTTAAACGGAGGAGATAGTATCAAATACCACGTGAGCTCTAAATCCCCTTTGGAAGAATGAACGTAAACCGACTTTGGTTCCCTAAATAGAACCTCCGTATATAGACCTCGGACAGCGTCGAAATTTCTAATTCTTCTTCGTTACAATAGGAGAGAATGAGAGGAAAAAAGGCAAAAACAAAAATACAGCAAACTGTAAAAAAGTAGAAGAAGGATGGACAAAAATTAAATGCATTTCCGTGCGAAAATATTAGAAAAAATAGGTATATGATAAACTACGTCAATGAAACTGGATTTTGTTTTTTTTTATTTGTTAATTTCTTACTTGTTAAAAGTAACAAAATCCTGTTTTGACGAATTTTTAAACATAAAACTGCGAATAAATTTTGGGCCAAAAAAACAATTCATTCCATTGCAACGATATAAATTTCAACAATGTAAAAAACCTGCATATCTTAGAAAGAAATATTTACCATAAATTCCGTACTTCAACGAAATCCTCTCGAGAATAAATTCATCCTCAAGTTTCTAACTTAAAAAAACTAAATAAACAAGTAAATAATGGATCGACGTTGATAAATTTGACGCGGAGAACTTACCGCAAAGTGCAGTGGAATGCTCGTAAAGTGAATATCAAATTTTGACACAAACTCCAAACAAATATCCTAGCGCTGCGTTGACTCGAAAAAAAAAACACAGACAGAAGTCCATACAAACTCAGTTGGAAATTCGACGGTCAAAACATCAGCATTTTTTCCTCGCAGTAAATAGAAGTTTATGGATTTGCGTCTGTGTTCATTGTTGCTCTGGCACAACTTACGTAATCGACGAATCGTCGCAAAAGTCCAGGTTAAACTGTAGATCCTCGGCAACTGGTGGACGTAACTTGATACAACGATCGAGTTAAGTTCTTCCTATTCTATTTCTCGTGTATAAAAAGCACGCTGTATTAAGAAGGGTGCATCGTGTCTAATGTACTTCTGAACAGTCTACGAGTTTCTCAAGACGAACACGTGCTCTACTGTGTTCGTTCAGATGTTGAGAAAAAACGAAAAAAAATGTCCCTCATATTTCGAGGCCACGACAAGATCGTGCGACTTTTACATCACGTAGACATAATAAATCACTTGGAAATCAATATATAAGCATATATATATTTACACGAGCTGTGCCCTCGGCTACGCCCGAGGTTTATTACAGAAACAGTGACAATAACAGTAAAAACTTGGTAAACCTGATCGAAAAATATGATGGCGAAAGACCAGAATCTACCAAAAGCCTTTCCAAAACCCACCAATCCTGCATAGCCTGCATTTTCATTTGCCATTTAGTTATGACTATTTGAAATTTCGGAACTTTTGGGTGAACAAACTTCCGAAAGTCTATAACCGAATTTCGTTGTGAAATTTGGCACACACATGCCATTTGACTACATGAGAGTCCCCTTAAAAGGATTTTTTACGACTCTCAATATTTTTTAATTTCCAGATCTATTTCGAGACTAGAGCCCAGCAAACATTACTTTGACTTACTGTCACACAAACGGCAATATCACTGTTAAAAATGATTGACGGTTCTAAATATATATGTAATCCAAAAAAATTCTCTTTTAATGGCCAATGTCAAATAAGAAAAATAAAACGGGAAATGTCAATCAATGCTGTTGATCCTTCGTACTATTTCATTTTTACGCCAACAAAATGCCATTGAAAGATGTCTCGCGATTGTACTCGAATAATCGATGAATTTGGAACAATTCCTAATAATCTACGCGAGAAAGTCAAACGGACTTCAGCACGTAATCAAATTTCCAGATTAAAATATGAATCAACGAAAGATTATCAATTAGGTTTCATTAATGATGATAAAAGCTGCAATAACAAATAATAACAAATAACAACAACAACAACAACGATAATAATAATAATAATAATAATAATAATAATAATAATAATAATAATAATAATAATAATAATAATAATAATGGTAATAATAATAATAATAATAATAATAAGACAGTGTACGGTTATCAATTCCCAGTACACACCCACATGGGTCGATAAGCGCATAATTGATTAAAGCGTGTATACAGTGATGCAGAATTCAGTGAGCGTTGCGTCAGAAACCACCAAAAATGCAATCCCCATTGCAACATCACAATGAACACAAGAAAAAAGCATTTCCTGATTCCCTAAAATCAACAATCACTTACGGGGGAACGTCGCTGTGACGGACCAAAAAATTGTCATTTTTTGGAAATTTTTTAATCCAGGTATAAATAATTATTTAAGGATCGGGTAGAGGATACTTTATTGAGTATATACTCAACTATTTCAGTACCAATTTTTATTGAAAAATATTAAAAATTAACAACGTTTCTATGTGATGATGTGAGTTTCCATGTGATGATAAAAAAAAAATCCTCTTCATCATCCTAAGGAAATCTTGGTAACGGGTTACCTGACAAATAAAAATAAAAATATTTCAATACCTATACGAATGTAATTATGGTTGTACGTGGCCGTTAGAAAATTTTTTTTTTTCACAAAATGGCGGCGGTTTGATATTTTTTTTCATCATTTTTTCGACCATTTTTTTATTTAACCCTGTGAGCGATGGTGGGACATATGTTGTCCCATCTTTTTTTGCAGTTATTTAATTATTAAACTACTATTTTAACAACTAATACCGGGTCTTTTGAGTCTACATGGTCTCTAGGACATTCATGAATGTTAAAAAAATATAAACAGTCATTATTTGTTAATTGCACAAATGCCACATATAAATAAATAGTCGAATTTCCTACTTTTTCACGAAAAAAATCATTTTTTACTAATCTAATGTGCAAATCGGAATAAAATTTTTTTCATAAACTTGATACACTTCAAAGATTATTACAGAATTTTTTTGAAATTTTTCGTACGGTGGTTTTTTTTTTAAATAAAGATACAGTAATTTCTGTACTATGTCCAAACTAATAATTGTATTCATCGAAAACTTTCGCTTTGGGAATTTTTCGCATTTGAATCTAAAGAAAAAGTTTTGTTATTTTCAAAATTCAAGATCACGAGACAAAAATCGAAACTAAATAGATATAAAAATAAAATGGTTACGTGTATTTGAATTGGTTTTCTCGTTTTTAGCTTTATCCGGAACTAACGACGGGGACGTAGCGAGTAACTATATAGGAAAATCAAACATTTGATTGAATTTGATGAAATTTCAGCCTTCAAGTCTTACTAAAGAATTTCGTTACACTCGATTATTCTGTTGCACTAAATATCTATCTAATCGCCAACAATTTTAGTATTGACTGAAACTGACAATACGGTAACAACTTACAACATAAACTTTTATTGGACTAGAAAGTTGTTGCAGCTGTATGTCAAGAAAATAAAAATGATGAATATTCGTAACCAGGTAATCGAGAATCTCTTCGAGTACTGAAGTTTATCCAAATCCAATCCCTTTCTACATTTTAGTCTGCCATTTCGAATTTTTGAATTTTTTATGGCGGATCCAATATGGCGAACCAAAATGCGAAAAATAACTTGGTCCCAAACCTACAAATAACGAGTTCACGCAATCCCAAAAAGCTATATACAAATACCGAGTTTCATTAATATCAAGTAATTATTTGCATTTTGGTTCCCCATATTGGATCCGCAATTTTGAATTTTCAAATTTTGGAGTTCAGATTGGTAATCAGCGACCCCAAAAACCTCCGAGTACCAAATTTCAAGTCGATTGCATATAAGGAAAAATGTATGGCTCAAAGGGTTAAGCAGTCTTAAAAAATAGTAATTATGGAAATTTAAAAAATCGGCTACGTTCAACCTTAATCATTGCAATAACGAATATTTGAAAAAAAAAACGAATTAAAATCGGTTCATTAGTCTTCTATTCCCTGGGACAAGTTCGAAAATACTTGTTTCGAGGAAAACTCGTTTAAATTTTTCGTTGCTTTTTTCTTTACATAAAATAAGGTGTTAACTTGAATATTGATACTTACTTTTGACTTGAAAATTTTGTTTACATAATTTTAAACATGTATACTGCAAGAAAACGTAAAAAATAAAATATATAATTGTTTGACCCGTCACAGTGGCATTCCCCCTTAATTACCATTGCCAAAATAAAGTAAAAAAAATGACCGGGTCATTTTTAGTAAATATTATTATCATTTAAAAGTCATGGACCGATTTCTCAAGATTTCATTACGTTATCGTAATTCGATTGAACTTCATCTTCTTCCTAGTACTCACTGATGTTATAATTTCATGAATTAATCTCGTGCGATATGATGATCTAAATTTTTTGCCGCACTTGAAGTCAGACCGAGCACTTAAAAAAAATGACTCAACATCTTCTCGGGAATGGACGGATATGAAGAAATTTTTTTTTTATCAGGTTGATAGTCTCAGGGAGATTCGATTTCTGTTTTTGAAGAAGTTGAATCAGGAGATGGACGTGACACTGAGTCTACGCTGATAGAAACTGTCTGATTGGATTTTGATTACGATGGTGTGATTCCAATATATACATGTTGCAATTTATAACTAATAAAAAACATCGTTCGTTTTTTCAGCATTTTAACGTGACAGACGTCAAAAAAGTACTTTTAACGAAATTTTGTGATCACCCGAAAACTTTTCTTTTAGGACTCGTTTGACCGAATTAAAAAACTACCAGCAAATATTACGAAATTTTCCGGACGATTTGCTTAAAAATGAACAGAATGCTCATCTCGATATTTCAATTTTTTAATCATCCAGCATTTTCGATATTGAAGGAAAGCGGAAATCATTAACACCGTTGAAAAATCACGAGAAAAAATTCTTTATATACTTGAATATAATTGATTATTAATAAAAGCGTTTAATGAATGAATGAATGAATGAATGAATGAATGAATACAAACCTAGGGTGGTAGAGACTTTAAATACATGAAAATACTATTTCAAACCTAGGGTAGTTCAAACTTTCTGTTCTACAATACCGAAATACGGGCGTCAAAAATATTTCATGTGCGAATATATAGCAGAATTTGTATACCTCCGACATTTCCCGAATCACACCGAAGGCATTCACACTTTACTTGTTGCGATAAAGGATTTTTTTCAAATAATCAATAACGATGACAACAGCGACAGTAATTGAAAAATATAAAATAAATTTTTTTTTTAAATATCGAAAAAAAAATTTTGCTGAAAAAAATCATCGCACCTCCCTTCTCCCTCTCTAAAATTATTTGTTACATCATTTTTTTATTCGTAAGAATGGTTCAAAAAAAAATTTGGAGCAGTTTTGAGCGGAAGCCGCGATTGTAAATATTTACCATGAATTTAAAGAGTTTTACGTTAATGCGAATAATTAATTGAAAAGCTTCAAGATAGCCTCAAATCTTCTATGTTGATACTACTCGTTGATATCGTACTCATTAAGACGTTCCATTTTAAAAAAACATCCGTCGCACAATTTTCTTTTGATTGATCAATTACACATTCTCAGATAAAATATGCCGGGAATTCCGGACTTTGATAACGATAAGACGCTGTGGTAGGTTGTATTATTATTATTATTATTATTTTATTATTATTATTACAATGAAAGTTATCGAAACTTCTTTTTATAGACGATCGTATACGAGAAATTAATTCACAGATATTTGATTCGTTCTGATTTGTGTTCATTCTCCATGTTTATCATTTTCAAATACTATTTACCGTGCGGCTTAAAGTAAAGTAAAATAATCTGAGTCATAAATACATAAAAAAGCTACTGCAAGCAATCGCTCAAATGTTATAATTGCAAAAATTAAGAAATGCAAATATAAAGAAATCTAGTGTTACGAAGAAATTCAAAAATACACATTAAAAACAATAATATTGACTCTCGATTCTTTTCTTGTCGTTCGTTTTCACCAAGATGTTAATTAAAATTATGAAAAAAGATCGCGTTCAACTTCCACACTCATTTGTTCCGTGGAACATTAGTAAATTTAGCGGTTGCACATGGATATGCAGAAATAAACGAATGAACGTGCACGTAAGCACGTTCAGAGATGCGTGATTGAAATCACGTGAGTTTCTGAAGAACGCATCTTGAGTATCACGATCACTGACGGTATTTCTGGTCTCGAATCCTCGTTTACGAGTTACAAGGCAGGAGAAAGGCTACGAAACTTTAACGAGGACATGTTCGATCACCGGTTATCCAAAAGACTGACTGTACGTCGCGAATTCAAAGATTACTAGTACAAATATTGATTCTATTTTAACATTCCATCAAATCTGTAATATAGCCTCAATCCAGACTACACGAATTACAAAACTCTCATGGCATGTTAAATATTATGTATGCTAAATATTATTTTAACCCATTTTGATTAAATAATCTTTCTCGTTGAATTAAACAAAATTTGTTATTCTATTCGGGCTTTCCGTAACGTTTTTTTGTTTCTTCAAATCGAGTACGTAGAAAAAAATAGTTCAGTGGATTTTTTCAATTAACGTTATAATACTAAAAACTTAAGACTGCAAACAGTTTCAATTTTTACGTGTCTAAAAGATTAGGTAAAGTATTTTTTTTGGAACCGTGAAACAATTCCAGGAAATGCAATTATTAAAAAACAATAATTAATAAAAAAATCGGTCGAATTAAATATATTGAAAATAATCCCTCATTTTTTTCATGTTCGATTGAGACTTGAGAGTTCCTTTCGAACATGATGTAACGATAATAAACATGATGATGGATAAATTAGTATATAACAACTAAAATTTTGCAGTCTTCGTAAAACAAACTTGTGCAGTCTTCGTAAAACAAACGTAAACTACTTAAATCAATTTATTCCATCCGGAAGCCATAAACAATTGAAACTTTACTTAAGAATAAAACAACATTATTTTGCTGGATTACTTCAATATATTAAATCGAATGCAAACACAATGAGTAAACAAATCATTTTATTTTTATGTGGAGGGAGTAACAATAACTTGCAAAGTTAGACGAAGTGGGGAGACGTCAAAATACAATTTAGTATTTAAATCTATGATGGAATAACTCGAACAAAGATGCGTAAACAAATGAACCGTTTTCAATCAAATTCGATGTCTCGCAGGATAAACAGAGCTCTTTTATAAAAAACTAATGATTTCCGTTCGGAATATATGGAGGAGAAAATTGAATTAGCGATTAATTTAAACACAATTTTTTGGCATCTTGTAAATACATTAACGGAGAAAAGTCATATAAACGTACGTTTTTTCAAGATTTTTTTATAAAAAAATGGAATAGTTTTTTAAATTAACATAAAACATATTTCAGAATATACGATGTAAGGTATATTGACTAATTTCTGTAGACTAAAATATTTAAAAATAGCGGCGCCACAACTGCTGGAAGCATATTTGCGCCGTGCAGCCTACAGGTCTCAAATCTCAACCAAAATAAAAAAATAAATTTTTTATTGATAAAATACATGAATACACTTTGCATGATGGAGAGACAAAAAAAAATAAAAGTTGAGGACCATTTACAAAAAATACAAAAATAAGTGATTTTTTTCAAAATGGTCCTAAATTTTTTATTTTTGTTTCTCTTCGTCATGCAAAGCGTATTAATGTATTTTAACAATAAAAATTTGATTTTTTTATTTTAGTTGAGATTTGAGACCTGTAGGCTGCGCGGCTCAAATCTGCTTCCAGCAGCTGTGGCGTCGCCATTTTGAAATATTTTTGTCTAAAAAAATTTGTCAATTACCTTACATCGTATATTTTGAGATACGGTTTATGTTAATTCAATAAACTATTCCATTTCTTCATAGAAAAATCTTGAAAAAAACGTACGTTTACATGATTTTCCGCCCTTAAAGGGTGCGAATTGTAGCGAAGCATGGAGGACTGACGTAGAATTATCGGACATAGAGTCAAAGAAATCTCCAAAGAATAATTGTGATACGAAGAGAGGTCATGACGACATAGTATAACGTTGATCATTGATAAGTGACCTCTGGCCTAGAAGTCTCAATTGTGCTTTTGTATTCAGACGTATGCGTTTTGTACACAAGGTTCATTGAGCCTATCAAATCCATGTCCAGATTGTTTTTTTCTTATGAGGACCATTACTCCAAATTGTTATTTGATCGTATAAAATTGAGCAATTCAATAATTATAATCGTGTGATTCATTAACGTATTCTTTTAAATAAACAACTATCAAAAAATCATGACACACCAATCATTTTATTTCTGAGTTATAAGGATCCAAATTTCTACTGAAATTTATAGTCAATTCGATTGAAGAAAAATACTTTGCAATTAAAATACAAACATACAAAAATCATAAAAATATTATCACCTAAAATATTTATTCAAACCATTGTTTATGAGTTTCAAACAAACGATAGTAAAAATGAAATTTCTGAATTAATTCCCAAATGTATAGAAATATTTCCCAAAATGTTGAAAATGAAAATCTGAAAGTAATCAAAGAAAAAAAAGCTTGAATTTTTCGTGCTTGGAAGCTAAAAGTTGTTACAGAAAATAAACTTGGTAAATTTGTCGAGTAAGATCGGACACAATCTGTATGAAAGTTTGATAAAATGTACAGAGTTTCGTTAACGGTGCGTGTGACATTTTAAGGTCAAAGACTTCTGAAAACGTTCATGACCAAGGAATAACGAAAGCGAGGGGAGACAAATAACTGAAGAGTCTCTCAAACTTTGAACAGAGATCAAATCAAACATTGACAGATTTAATGACAAATACATAAAAGAGATAAAGCTCAAAAAAATGATAAATATAATAATGAAAGCGGTTATCGCAAAGAAGAATATGATTAAAAAAAAAGCCGTGTGCTGTTTTTATGGACAGTTGACAAAAGGCAAGTTGTTGTGACGTCAGCTTGAAAGGATCGACCGCGTATAAACGAGCCCCTAGAAAACAGCCAATCGTAGTCCTTCACTGAGGACAAACTTGGGTCGGCAACCGGCGTATTTTCCTTGCGTCACCTTTCGAAATTCGACCGTTGCGTGATATGACGCTTCTTCTCCACCCAATCTGACGCAAATTCGCGCTCGTCGTTCAATGGAAAAAGTGAACTTTGAAATTCCCCTGAAAAAAATGTAAAAATGGAAATTACTTAATTTAGCAGCTGTGGGAAAAAAATTCCGCTATTATAAAATAGTTTAAAATTTTATCAAATCGAATTGACTTTACTTTCATTTAATTAGCAACGTTTTATCGAAATTCTGAATAGTCACCTATTGTTTCCCAAAAGTTATAAATCTTTTTCATTTGAATAACGCTTATATTTCGAGAGAAATACAATCGAAATATTATGTAGTTGTACTTATTCATTTGGTTGCATAATGAACATAATTCTCTATCTAAGCTCTCTCTTCTTCATTTGCTAAGATGAGTCAACAATTATATTTTTTTTGTTATAGTGAAACAGCTTCGAGGAAGATAATTTTTTTTCTCCAGTCCGCATGTTGGGGCAAATTTGATGAGATTAATTCATCATCTCGTAAATTACATGTTTACGTATATTCTTATTTCAATTAATTTTCTGCAATTATGAATATACACACTTTTCTAATAAATTCAATGCAGAAAGTAACTTTGAAATTCCTAAACAAAAAAACGATTAAAAAATGTAATTTAACTCGAATAGTAATTTTAGAAAAATGGGGAAATTATAAAATAGTTACTTTTTCGTGAAGGACGATCAATTCGATTAATTTCTATTTCATATTGAATGATTTATTAATATTCTAAATCGACATTATTTCGAATGAGTTACAAATTTTCTCACTGTTTATAATTATTGAATTTTCTATAAAAAGGCCATCGATGCTTCGATATGGTTTTCATTTTTCTAATTCGTACCAGCCTAATGTTTTAAATATTTTTAATTAAAAATTCGATGGTGTGCATATAAAAACAATTTTCCAGTGCAATCATACATTTTTCTTTGCGTCGAACTGCATGGATTTTTGATTTCGACTACCAAATAAATGAAACTGCTTCCAAAATCTGACGCAATAAGTGGACCGAAAATTCGTGAATTTCGTAAGGAATTTCCCGCGAAAATAGGAAGAAAGGGTTGGTCACGAAAATCCGGTGACCTTATTCGCCCTTGAAACGGTGACGAGCCTCCAGCCTCGTTATAACGGCGACGGCGCTGTTTCCTCGAGATGGACATTCGAGGGATGGTGGGAGAAAAGCATTGTAGGGGAAATAGAAAGATTCGCGTGTGTAAGCGAACTTTGTATATGTAGATATATTCCTTTATATTGCGAGGTTGGAACGAAAAGGTTGTATGATAAGAACGTGGATACGATTAAAGCGCTTTTATGATAAGAAATGAAAAAAAAATTTTTAATAAATCGTATTTCGTACGATTTCTTAGTACTAGCGATCTGGATGCAACTGACAAAAGAAGTGCGTCCGAAAATGCGCGGAACGAACGAGAAGAAAAGAGAGAAAAGTATTCTCCCCTCTTAGCCCCTTTTGCCACCGCTTCGAGCGCGCTGGAGGCACGGAAAAAGGGGAAAGGGAAGAAGGCGCCCTCTCGTGACAGCGGTGACGCTAGTCGCAATATAAAACTCAGTGGGTTCGCGGCTCTCGCACCCAGAGATCCGAGGTCTTACATTAACGCAACACTACATTTGTATCCGATTGTACGAATATATACATAGAACACACACACGAGAAACCAGTGACAAAAGTGTTTACGCATGTGAGTGTGCATACGTACGTGCGTGCGAGCATGTGTTTGTGCAACTTGAATCTACATACGCGTATTTGCTTGTCCGCTTATCAACGTGTAACGAGCTAGAGAAGAAAAAAAAAGAAATACTATCTGCGTATTTCGTTCGTCGGATATACGACTACAATATATAAAGCGCACCTTGTTTCCTCGATCGATACAGACTCGTCAAAAGTTAGATATTCTATTTATTTTCTATAAGTTACGAAGGGTATTAGAATTTTTTTTTTAATGCTGACACTGACACGGTTATTTAAAAAACCGGTGTAATTTCGTTGACAGTGGGTGAAAACGTGCTATCGTGTCAGCTCTCAAAATTATTACCGAACTCTACGAGCTTTCAAGAAATCATTCACCGGAGCAGACACTTATCGGCGTTTGATAAACCATAAATTAGTCACAACGTGAACTCATTGTCTGACAGCTGAATCTTTTCAATAAAGTGTGGATCTTTGTTTTACGAATTTCGTGAAAAGCAATTATAATAAAATTTAAGAGCACGGAATAATAAAGAAGAGAAAATGAAGACTACGCCAATGAGGACGGACGATCTCGTGAAGCCTGAGGTGAGAAACGTGCCGATGGTTACGTAGAAGCATTTGTTTTAAAATTTTTTTAAAGAAAAGTATTTATATATATATATATATAAATTATCAGAGTTGGCATCTTTGGGATGCAACGGAATTGCTCACTTATTTAAAAATTCATTTGCTGTCTTGAGCTATCGAAAAAATCATTTATATTAGATAGTTTGAAAAACAAAAATTGAGAATCAAAAGATTGTTCTTCATATTCTTGCACACTGAGTTATTTATTTTTTTTTTTCAAGTTTTTTGCCTTAATTACAATAGGCAATTAAGCCTATTGTAATTAAGGCAAAATGCCTTAATTACAATAGGCATTTCGACTACCAAATAAATGGTAGTCGAAATGTTTGAAAAAAGAATTAGCATGAAATATTAATTGCTGCAGCACTAGAAGGGAGCAGTTTTTTTCGTACACGTTCTTTCCCTCATTCTCCATCTCCATTGGTGGCGAAAGGGTGACGGAGACAGAGAAAGTTAGGAGACCCGGTTGTAACGTTTGTAAGGTGGCGCAAGCGTCGCGGAGCAGGACATAAATCAGAACATTGGATCCTTTTGTCGTCTTATTCTTTTATTTATTTTTTTTTGCGTTTCCTTGATTTCATGATACGTGTATGTTTGAGTAATTCTTGGATGGGAAAGCAGGTGAAGGACCCTCGGATCTTAGGCCGAGGACGTCTTCTGTGCGCACGCATTCTCTTGATGGAATAAGGAAACGTTTAACAATTAAGAGCAGATTCTCGCACACGAGGTTGAATCGACAGACAGCGATGTGTGCGAAAAAGAGAAAGAGGGAGAGGGGGAGAGTTAGTGATCGATCGGGCACGCGGCAAACGTTGCTCACGAGGGCATCGGTTTTCCCACAAGTAGTACTAAGAATTGCATGAACTTGTAAAGTACTTTAAAAAATCGTCATTTTTTAATTGGAAAAAATAAAAGAAATATTTTTTTCGAGGATAAAACATTATTTTTATCAAGGCAAATTATAACGCTTGGGAAAAATGATTAGTAGCTAATCGATAAATAATTCATTCATATATTAGTAACATGTATCACTAGTTTATTTGCAAAATTTTTGATTTATGACTATTAATTATCCATTATTTTTTATGGCGGTATTATTTTGCGATTATAAACTTTGAGGTATTCAATTCCAAAGAAATGAGCCAAAACATTATTCGAAAATTCACTAATGAAATACTAATTGGCAACGAAACTATTCGTTTTCCTACCTAACGTCATCTGGTTCATTCGCCTAATTGGATGATTTAATTATCGACTGAACTACCTGCCTGATTGAAATATATTTGCCAATGTTTCCGCGACATAAAATTTGCACGAACTAGTTATATAATTGATCATATTGAGAAAAAATAAGAAAATTGCACTGCATCGAATATAAAATTGAGATAAATTTTTGGAGCTGCTAATACTTTTGAAATTTCGTTAATTCCACGCAGAATATTAACAAAAATAAGTAACGTCAATCATTTTATAAAGATTATTTTTTAAAATCCCCATTTTTTTATAATCGAACCCATGAGCTCATTTCTCCGGCGAATCGAATGCAACACTGTGAGAAATTCTGTACGGACATTACATTAGCTCCAGGAAATAGTTTAGAGTATTGTGCAAACTATTACGTAATTCTCATCTCATGAAAACAATGAACTTCAAAGTCCAGCTTGCGTAAATGTGTCATTCTTAAGTTGAAAAGAAGAAAACAAAGTTTTCAAATATTCAATTGAAAACTTGCAAAAACTCCGTACCTAAATTCCACAAATATATTTGATAAATGCTGATTAAAAATTCATTCGTAATAAAGTTCTTCTAATACTTACAGAAACCTGATGCAACATTTTTTCACAGAATCAAGAATGCGAATGTACAGTCGAATCCCGTTATAAGTCTATCCGCTGTAAGCCTCTTCCCCACTTTCAACGCGGAAAGCTTCCTCCACCCTAAAGCGTTTTCGAGGTTAGCGGCTAACTACTTCTTATAAGCTTCGAACCAATATCTAATTTGATTTATCTCAAATCAATCTTTTAAATTATAATTTTTATATACTTTTCAATTAATTCATCAATTTTATATATTTTTGGAGGTGTTTGAAGATTGAAATAAACAAAAATTCAAAAACAAGAGATATATAATAAAGGAATTACATTTGAATACCTACTACAAGTTATATACTTATTAGTTGTAAAAAGACAAAAATATATATATATATTTATTGAAAATGTGTACGGCCACATGATCACAAACTAACAACAATTGTCCTGCGCTCATAGCGAGTAGCCTGCTAAAAATACGATGGCACGCTATGGTGGGGGTGCCTAAACACACAACAATTGCCTCGCGCTTGTAACGAGTCAAGAATTCGATCGCGCGCTATGGTGGGAGGACCGTGATTCCTGAAAAAAATTCCCCTACAGCCCCTAGACAGGCATATAACGGGATTCGACTGTATATAATAGCCAATAACATGAAATTAAAAACAATGATACAATTGATACCAAAATCTACAAAAAAATAAAATCATCGACGTTCGTTGTAGAAAAATATAATTTTGCAAAATATTCTGTTTAATTGTTGCTAAAATTTATTTTACTTCTTGCCAATAAGAAACATAGTTGAAGATTGACAACATTTTTACACGAAACAAACGCTACATTTTTCAATAGTATTTATAGCCTTTTCTAAAAGTACGCGTATTTGGTCTGGCAACAAACGGCGGCCATAACTAGTGTTAATAACGTTTGAACGCTTATCATTCATTCACTTTCATGCATCTTTTCGTCTCTGTAAATTTCGTACTCTTTTCTTGTCATTTCCTTTTTCTGTTCGTTCCTCTTTTTTTGCTTACTTTTCGAGTACACATGTGAAATTTTTTTTTTCCTCATCTATTATACTTTTATATTAGTCCCGTTTTTCATTCTGTTCTATTTTGCCTTCGGCATGAACTCCGCGATCAGGAAGAAGGCCGGATGTTTTTAAAAGCGGATCAAAAAAAGAGAAGAGAGAGAGAGAGAGAGAGAGAACTGATGAACATGAAATGTACGGGTTAAATAATCGTTCTCGCTCGTTTCCATTCATGTGTTCCATCGGGCCACGGCATTGGTCGTTATGCCGGGTGTGTCTCGCGCTCACGATGACGTCATCCTGGATCGATGCCACCACTACGGCGACACGCCGTGGTGGTGGCATCTTTTCTCTCTCTTATGGCCTCTGCACACTGCACGCGATGAGCGATGAGCGATAGCCAATGAGACCTACCTTCCCAACGGATGTTAAATCCTGCATTTTGGAGGCAAATTCAAATTTCGGGACATTACCAAACAATATTGTATCCAACAATCCAATATATTTTTTTAATATTCCAATCACGTTATCCGACTTTTCTAAAGGGCGGCAAAAAACGTTCCAGTTCCGGAGTCATTTGTGGTTTGATCGATGCATTTTTCATCATTTTTTTTTTCATTTACGTCAGTCGAGATAATTGACTCAAATGTTGATGTACTTTTATTTTATGGCCCTGACCGACAGCGATGAGTACGCGGTCGGTGTGTGTTTTTGGCGATCGCCCACGTTAAGCTGCTACGGGCGGAGCCAAAATTTGGATGGGTGATCGCTTATGCACAGGCTCGCGCATCAACCCGTCTGTCAATTCAGTTGAGACTGTGAAAAGGCCCCGATCAGGATTTCCTAACTTAGTTAGGGCCCTTGTGTGGAAACTCATACTGGCTCCTGAAAGGGCGGTCACGCTTTTTAAACAAGGGCCTTTAAAAGCAAATAAATCTGGACCTTTATCACTAGCCGTGTCGAAGCCCTATTAAAAATTAAACATTTAAACAAATATTAATTTTTTTATTAGAATATAATTTCCGATCATATTTGGTCATATTTCACTATTTTCATTATTCCTGACGTTAGAGCGAGCAACCACTTTAGATGCTTCAAAAAATCAATTTTTTTTATTTCATAAATCGTTAGCAAAATATTTTGAGAATACACCCTGAAAATTTCAAATCGATATTGGGATTCCTTCTAACGGTATGTATATAAATGATAAAGACTCTCCGCTCGACTCCCAAGCGCGTTCAAACTGTAAACGTGTTTTTCTCGAAACGACGTTTTTTCATTGGAATGATTAGATTGCTTAAAACATATTTATTATTGCAAAATGCCGGGGAAAAAATTGCTAAAAATCGATCATTTTTATTCAAATACGTTCCAACATTCAATTCTCGATTTTTTTTTTTTTTTTTCAAAATTTAGGTTCATTTTTTCAAAAAACATCTCAAGAATGTATAAAAATTTGTTGGACTATTTCAGATGCGAATTGCGAGCTGCACAATTCCCATAAATTGACAACGACGATGAGGACACGCCAAGGGACACAGCGGATTAGACCTTAATTAATGCATGAAATAACTTGAAAAAATTGCCAGAGATGTATGAAAATATGAATAAATTATTATCAGAGTTGCGGAAATTTCCGTTTCTTTTCACAATAAAAAAAAATCCAAAAAATCATCTAATTTTCGGTCTCCTAAAGTGGTTGCTCGCCTTAATTTATGCAGAGAAATTTTCCTACCTACACCGGGGCTTGATCCTACTTATTTTACCTACGTATCTATAGACCCAACCGCATACGCAAGGTACCATTAGGCTATAATCTCGTTGAAAAAAATTGGTTAAAAAAGGTAACATACCTAGCATTCCAGAATCTTCCAACAAATAATTCAGAATCTCTATATCGGAAAGCAAAAAAGTTTTAAAAACATGTCAATAAAAACAACGAAATTAACGCCTTACATACGTCCAGCAGCGCCTAAAACGCGCTAAAAGAAAAACTGTTTTTAGAAGAGATAGCAATAGAAATTAATAAAAATAATTTTTACACATTGTTTATTAGTATTTAAACTTTATAAAAAAATTTATTTCATTTTTTTTTTCAAAAATTACAACATAAAAAATCACGTTTCCCGAAGCACTATGAAAAAAAAGTTGCTCCACGGTCTGCATCATTTCTTCTTGAAATGCTGATGGATCTGCAAAACGTAAAAAAATTCTTGTAAAATAAAGTTGTAGTTATAGTCTGTCGAGCCGGATTTTTAAAATTCGAAAAATTTTGGCAATTTACGGCAGTTTAAAAAAAAGTGTGCATTTTGTGTCATAAATGTCACACTTTAATTATGTTTATAAAATTTTTTAATCGCAACATCAAAAATCCGACTCGACAGACTATAGAGAAAACAATTTCGAATATTTAAAAAAAAAAGCATCAAAAAATATTAAAAACTGTATGAGTTATCATGCAGACCGTGCCAGAGAAAAAGTAGTTTTGAGAAAAATGCATTTAAAGTTTCAAGTGCGTTTCGCTCGAGACATCTACCTGCGCGCATCAGACTCTCGTTGGGCAGTCACGTTTTCTATAATAACTTTCGATCTATGGGGAATTTGTACAATCGACTTACACAGAAATACGCCTAAAACTATAGAGAATAATAATCTGTAAAAAAAAAATCGATTTTTTGAAAATTCTGGACGTATGTAAGGCCTTAAGTAAATTTAATATAAATTATAATAATAATTTTATACTATTAAAAATTCTTTAAAATTATCAATATAAAGAAAAAATATACAAATTCTTAATATACCCGACGAAATATATGCGTTCATACAAATTTTTCAATTTTCGAAATCAATAAGGCTCCAATTTTTTGCTTTATTGGGACCCGACTTAATTTTGATATAATATTTCTCATTATTTGGATAGGGGCTGCCCTATTGAAGCCCGATTAGGTCCTCAATGGGCTGCCTCTTGAGAGTGCCATGTTTTGAATCATCAAAGCTCCGAAACTTTCACCTTATCGGGACCCGACTTGGTTCTGTCATAATACGACAATTCCTTGGCTTGGGGCTGCCCGAGTAAAGTCCGACTAGGTCCTCAATGGGTTGTCTTAAAAGTGTCATGTTTAAATAATCTTGGTGTCACTGACATTGCCCTGTCGGGGTCTAACCTGGCTGTGTTGTGGGAATGTCCGATAGGGTATCCATGCCCAAGCTCTTCAAGGCCTCGATTTATGTTAGGGCTGCCCTGACAATTTGACCCACGGGCGATCGCTGAGCGGAAGGCGTTCTGCTGAGTTTCTGATGGCGTCATTCAACTGAAACCCAGTAAAAATATAGCAATCTGCATCGGCTGGGTTTTCCACAATCTGCCTAGGCCCTCGTGCAAATGCGTGTAATAGCAGATTAGGAAAAAGTAGCTATGGGCAACACTTTCGGCGGGTCTCACAGGAACGTGGAAGTTATTGAAATGAGGGCAAAATTGATGGATGGGCTCGTAAAAACCCGGAAGGGTATAAAAGCAGGAATGTTAAAAATAATGAAATAAATATCGCTCTAAATAATACATTATTACTATTATTTTATTACCACACGAAGAGAATTAAACAGTAATTTTTACCGTAAAATTCACGATAAAAATTACCGTGATACATTTGAACGTGGGGGCAAGTTGGCAAAACGTATTTATCCGCAAGCGATAAGTTTTTTTTTTAACTTGCGAAACGTAAAATTTCAAATAGTACGTAATACCTGGCGTAAACACTTGTAGGGAAAATTTTACCGTACAGCACGGTAAAATTTACTGCGACGCTCATGTAATATTTCAAAATAAACATCGAAATATTCGTCACAAGTACGGCACTTTTTCAAGGACATTTCTTGAAGACATAAAATAATGAAATACACGGTAAAATTTCACTTGTATCACACAATTTTTAAATTTATGTTCTGCATATTTTACTGGACGTCAAAATGGTAATAATCTTAGAAATTGCAGGCTGTCACCTCACACTGTTACTGCACGGTAATTTTTCAAGTTTAATTCTCTCCGTGCAATAAATATAATTAAAACTAATGTGTTTCTGACATTTATTGTGACCGAATGATTATTGTTCATTATTTCCAATCGAAAAAAACTTATTTACCAATATTATTGTTACTAAAATTGTGGTATAAGTTCGAAAGGTAAGGAGGAGAGAAGAGGGAGGGGAATATTCGTACCATCGTTATTCGGTACGTAATCCTTGTTGAAAAGCTTATGAAAACTCGTTTTGGAATCTCATCCTAAACGGAAGGCAAGAGAATATCGACCCGACGAACTCGATGTTCTCGTTGAACTTTCTATATATCTATATGTATATGTTCTCAGTATCCGAGCGTTTTGCACTCGTGATTGCATATATATACACATAGCAGTATCGCATTGGCGGGGATAAGCACACTGGGCAATTCGCTCGATTATATTCACTCGTGACCCCGAAATATCGTGACGGCACGTGCCTTTACATACCATACCGCGGATACTCCCTTCTACCTGACTCGACATTCATCGTAACATTTTAATTCGAAAAAAATATTTTTCATAATAATAATATACAAATAAATCTAAATTTATGCGTTTAGCAATAGTTAAAATGATTTAATAAATAAATTATTTTTAACCCTCCGTTACACGCGTCATGAGCAAAACGCCGCTTTTTTTTATATTTTTTTATCAATAACTAAAAAATAGTAAATGATACGTTTCTGGAATTTTCATGAACATTTCTATGGTGTTTTGCAGAAAATATGCGCTCGTAATGATTTAACTCACGGTGTAATAAAAGCTTCTAAAATTGATTATAAAATTTACAGTTTTTTTGGCGCGTGTGACGGAGGGTTAATTAAATTCGACTGTAATATAATGATGAAATTGTTCAGTTATAGTCATTATTTTAATTATTTAACTGAATTAAATTGAGGCTGAAAAATATCAAATAGCAAGTTCGGGTACATCGCTAGTAGTCCAACAATGTAAAAACGATTGTTTTTTATTAGTTTATATGAACAGTTATTCTTTTAAGCCATGATTATTAAATTGATTAACATATTCGAGAATCTGTCTGATCGATAACCCAAATTGAAGAAAAATCACTACCATTGTGAATTTTTTAAATGGTTATTCCAGTTGTTAAAATATCTGTTAGTAACTTCAAAGAATTATTGTTTTGTATTCCGGATGAAAGTTCGGGTTTTCCAGGATGTTTCCGATTTATTTATATCAATGTTGGCAATTGCAAATTTTGAAAAATCGTTATAAGAAGCATCGTAGAATAAAAAGAAAACAATTATGATACGAGTTTGGATTAATTAATAAAATATTTGTTGTTGACATTTAAGAATTTCTTTTCTTTTTATGATGAAAAAATTGTTTCAGGATTTGGAGGATTTTTGTTTATCTCAATTTTCATAGTTTTTCCTCGTGCATTGGCGCCTACGTTACAGTCGTAATATATTCATTCTTCGTGACACGAGTTGCAAAGAAAAGAAGTTTATATGTCATCGTACTGTCAGATAACAACCAAACATTTCCCGGTTAGATAACACTCGTCTATTTTGAAGTTTTCTTTCATTGTCAAATCGAGTTTTGACTAAAGAATTTACAAATTCATCGAAGGTATTTGATCAATAAATAAATTGCAGAAAATTGAAATAGAAAATGGCTTTAGTGAGGATAAAACAAAACATAAGAAAAAAAAATTATGCAATATTGAAAGACTCTAGAGTAATCATTCGTTTTGCGTAATGTACACGAGCGCACTATTGCGCATTAGCATTATTTACTATATATATCTACGTATAGATATATACCGTACGAACGCGTAAATTTGCATTTTTCATTATCAGAAAAGAATGACGCGAAAAACTCTCGCAAATCGTTTTATACTACGTATTATAAAGTCTGCAATTCTTATTACGGCTTTTCTCATAAATTCCCTCGTTCTTGACGATAAATCGTAAAACGGCAAATCGACGGAAAAGCATCTCGATATTTATTATATTTTATTTACTGAGATGAATTCAAGAAGTTTCTCATTTGTTTACTAAATGGAGTAACTCGAGCGCGATACGAGTTCACGAAAAATTGGTTGTTTCTTTGAGTATTTGAAATCGTAGAAAATTTTTCGATATTAATTTATATTTTTATTATTTTAACTTTATAACTCTTTGAATTTTAGTTAATTTTAAGTTATGAAAAATTTATCGAGTTTAATTTCTAAAAAATTCAAACTTCGCAATTTTTTTTAACTTTGTAGGTTTACAGTTTTCAAATAAATTTTGTTTATTTGTAATTTCATTTTCTTTTTTATTTACATTTTTCTGTAAAATATATAAAATCTTGATTATTCTGATTGATTTTATTGCGTAATAAGGTAGCTTTGTAAACGTACTTTCCTTCTTTCTTATTTGCTAGGATGAATCTACAAATTTCTTATTTTGTTTACTAATCACGATCGTGATACGAGTTCAAGAAAAATCACTTTTCTTTTTCTAGTTCATAGATGTGGAAAATTTTATGAGATTAATTTACTCTCGTGCGAAATCACATTCATGCAGGAATACGTATATCGATGAATTTTATGCAATGATAAATAATACATAAATTGGAAAAATCTTTAGGTACAGATTTCATGTATCAATATCTTTTTTTTTTTTTAATTTATATTATTATTCAACACCGTTGAAAATTCGAATAACCAATTCGGCCTTTGAATTTCTAGATCCGATAAATCCAATTGATTTTTAATCGAAATTCTTTATGTTTTTCTTTTTAGATAAAAGATGCCTGCAAGGATCTTGTCCTGTCAAACGATCAGCTCAGGATGCTCATGCAGAAGCTCACGCACGAGATTAATCGAGGATTATCCAAGGAAACTCACGACGAGGCTATCGTCAAATGTTTCACGACCTACGTACAGGATCTTCCCAACGGGACAGGTAACAATAAAGCAGTTTCATTTTTTTAATAAAAATAATAAACAAGATAAAAAAACCAACAAATGTGAGGAAAAAAAGATTTCAATTCACTTTGAATTTTTTGAGAAATTGGAAAAAGAAAGATTTCGACTTGCGACATTTTTAAAAATATTTCAAAAATAAAGAAAGGAATTCGATTAAAATTCTTGAACGAAACGGAAAAGAAAATTATACACTCGTCCATTAGATTACACTAAAAAGGCGATTAAATAAAATTAATAAATCTTTTAATTTCGTTTATAGAAAAGGGAAATTTCCTCGCTCTCGATCTTGGTGGAACAAACTTTCGTGTACTTCTTATAACCCTGGACGGTCACAATTTCGACATGAAGAGTAAAATTTACGCAATACCACAGAGCCTCATGCTCGGCACGGGCACTCAACTGTTTGATCACATAGCTCAGTGTCTCGCCCTTTTCGTCAAGGATCTCAAGCTCGAACAGGAGATTCTCCCGCTTGGCTTTACTTTCAGTTTTCCACTGACTCAGACAGGTTTGACGGAGGGTCATTTGGTTAGATGGACCAAAGGATTTAATTGTAGCGGTGTCGTCGGTGAAGATGTTGTTGCTCTTTTGGAACAGGCCATTGAAAAACGAAAAGTGAGTCGCCCAAAAATTGATCAATATATTCATTCGCTTATAAAATAATTTTACAAAATCAAAAATGCAATCCGAATCCTATTGCCATAAGTTCTCATTGCTAATTAAAAAGAAAAATTGAAATTTTTGTTTATTGATGATCTTCGGATAGTTATTAAAATCATTATTTTAATTGACAGTAATTCTCGTTATCAATAAAATGAAAAAATATATATACATATAAAAATCTTTCAGCTACATAAATTTAAATTCGCTCAATATGTATTTTGGTGTAAAAATATCAGTTTCTCATTATTATTGCTCAACTTTTCTTAATTTATTTGCTATTGAATTTTAAATCAAGTTTTTCTTACTAAAAATTTCGTAATATTCATTCCACTATTAAAATAGGGTGATTGATATTGTTTGGGTTAGTACAAATAAAATATTGATAACTGTCTATTAATCGTATATCTGTAGCTATTTTCCCCCTACGGAAAAGAGGTTATTTTAACTGTGAAATAAATCAAATGAATAAATTCCCATTCTCCACTGAACAAAAACCTACAGAAATACGAGTTCCGTTAAATACATTTAAAAAAATGTTAAATCGCTAAGTTGAATTATTGAAATTTTAATTTTAGGACGTCAAAATCGACGTGTGTGCGATTTTAAACGATACAACCGGTACTTTAATGTCATGTGCTTGGAAAAATCAAGGTTGCAGAATTGGTCTAATTGTTGGTGAGTCTCAGAGGCAAAAAATATATTTTTTTTTAATTCCTCAAATTTTCCGATGTTTAATCGAATATTCGATAAATCAAAATGGCGTCGGTCATCTCTAGGCACTGGGAGCAATGCCTGTTACGTGGAAAAGACGGAAAACGTTGAAATGGCGGTACCCGGTAATTACGTCGAGACTAAACCAAATATGCTGATAAATACTGAATGGGGAGCGTTCGGAGAACAAGGTACGCTTGATTTCGTCATTACCGAATACGATCGTGCTATCGACGATAATTCCATCAATCCGAAGAAACAAATTTTCGAAAAAATGATTTCGGGAATGTACATGGGCGAGCTGGCCAGGCTGGTACTCGAAAAACTCATTGATGCTGGTCTATTGTTTAACGGCAAATGTCCTATCGAACTCAAAAAACAGGGCAAATTTTTCACCAAATACGTCTCTGAAATCGAGAAGTGAGTACATACCATTTTATCGTTGACAATAACTCGGGTAAAATAAATTATCAAATTTGGGTATACCAGCCATTATACATTGTCATTTAAATGAGAAATAATCTATTATTATTTTCAGTTTACTTTTAAAACTGATGGTTAATTTTTTACTCAAATTTTTAGCATAAATTACTGCAATTGAAATCTAAATTTATTTATCACAAGTTCTTTTGGGTTCAAAAATTATTGCTTTTTAAAAACGAATATTTTCATATTAATGTTTTATTCAATTTATTGTACGATTCATTTATTGTTTTCAAATTAATTTATCGTCTCTTCTATTATAACTCGTGTAACAAATATTCAATTTTTAGATTTGAAAAACAGCAACGTTTTCTATCGATTAAAAAATAAAAAATAGAAACACTTTTTGAATTATCTCCCTGGACTTGACTGATTTTTTGTTTTCTATTTACAGCGATCCTAAAGGCAAATATACGAATTGTCGTGAAATTCTTTCGGAATTGGGTATTCATAATGCGGCTGATCAGGATTGCGAGAACGTCAGGTACGTTTGCTCGGTCGTATCTAGGAGAGCCGCTCATTTGGCGAGCGCAGGAATCGCAGCCCTCCTCAATAAAATCGGCGAGAACAACGTGACCGTCGGTATCGACGGCTCGGTTTACAGATTTCATCCACACTTTCATGATCTCATGACCGAGAAAATTTCTCAATTACAAAATTATAACGTAAGCCAAGCTAACAAAATTTCTTTCATTTTCTCTCGACACATTTATGATTTGAAGAAAATATGAAAAAAAACAATGCACGAAAATTCGTTATTAATCAAAGAGATTAACTTTTAATGTATTTTTATCTAAAAAATACTTTATAGAAAAAAAATCCACATTCGTACAGAAAAATGAACAGTTTTTTTTAAAATAATTTCAACGTTTTCGTTTTTTAAAAAATACACCATCAATTCTAACTTCTATTTCTCCCGAATTTCCCCAATTTTGAAAATCCTCAAAACTACAAAAGAAATACTATTAAAAAAAAGAAATTTTTTATTTAGTAATCCTCAATGAATCGTGCGCTGTTTGTCTTTAATACTTTATCTTCAATTGTCTCATTAATAATCAATTTTAAATAGTTCATATTTATTGCACCATAATTGTCTTCAATAACACGATTTACAATAAAGTTTAAACAATTTTTTTTTATTGCGCAGTTTGACCTGATGCTATCAGAGGACGGAAGTGGACGTGGTGCGGCGCTGGTAGCCGCGGTAGCAGCGCAAAAGCGGTGAAGACGAGCGGCCGTGTCGCTCATAATAAATTTTTAGATTAAATTTTACAAAGTAAAACAAAAATATAAATAAATGTATGTGTGTGTGTGTATATATATATATAAATCTGTGATTTGGTACTTCTGTACCGAGTTACAGAAATATTAACATGCATATAAATATCTACATATACATACATAAATACAAAACAAAGCAAAAGAAAAGGAATATAAAATTAACATACTTCTGTAAATAGAGCACAAAAGAAACGTAGCTTAGGTCTTTGGCTGACGCGGGTGAGATACAGAGTACCCGCGCATCATCCCCTTCAAATCCACGCCTCCTTTTCCCAAAATCCCCTTCGAGGCTCATTCGATTCCTAACACGACCTCGTATTTTTTGTCATGTTCAATTTTATTTTGCTGTGTTTTTTTTTTTATTATTATGAGCTTGTCATACCGAAGACAAAACCCAGAGGGACAAACAAATTGAGAGTATTGGATAACAAAGGCGAATATTTTTCTTTTAATTCGCGCCCGCGCTGTCGCTAACCCGAGATAGAAGGATCGATATGAGAAGACGAGAATTCGAGAGTCGTGTTTCCCTTTTCTCCTCTTTCTCCTCCTCCTTCTCCTTCTCCCTTCGCAAATTCACTGATAACTGAAATAATCGTATAATTTGCTACTTCGGGATCCTCGCCAGAGAACTTATTCGAACTTCTACTGCGTATTTCCGATAAAAAAAAAGAAAAAATTACAAGACAGAAAATAATTGGAACGTAAAAAATCAGGCGAAATTGTGACATTTATGCCACAAGATTTACTGCCATACTCCCTAACGAGACGTCACTTGACGAAACTCATTATAAGCGGCGAGATCCTTCGATCGTGCGGGTACTAAAAAAACAAAAATTTAAGTATACAAAAAAATATATACAATAATACTTTATGGGGACAGCTCCACGTGATTTTGAAATTGTCGAAGGAAACGTAGTGCAGAGATAACCGAAAAAATTGTTTTCGAACCTTTTTTTTTTATCTCGGTCGGAGGAAAATTAGCGGAGAAAATTTTTTCGATATCGAAAGTATATTTGGAAATATATATTTAAAAATACATTTTTGTAAATATATTTGAAAAAATTTCTCGCAATTTTTCATGACAACGATCCTGGTACCTTTTCGAAAGGGCTGTAAAGAAAATTCAAATTATTCTTTGAAATCTTCGCAACTGTTTTTTCTGAATGGAAAAAAAAAACAAATAACCAAAAAAATCCTTTAAATTTTTTCGGACTCATTCGTGGAGCAGTTTTCTTATTGAAACTATTGTACATTACACGGGCATGTGCACTTAACCATATTGATAATAGAAGAGAACAAAGAAAGAACAAAAAAAAACAGAAGAAACAAAAAAAGAGCTACGACGGTTACTTAATTCCTTTTGTAAGAATGCTGTAGCTTCTCGTCCTAAACGAATGACAGTTGATCATTGTTGACAATTGTAATATCATTGTAGTGATAATTTTTGTGTGGATAAATCGAATGGAAAAGAAAAAAAAATAAAGCGAAGAGAATGAGACAGAAAATCAAACGAGGGGAAAGAAAATCGATGCTCTGGCGAGTGATCGAAGGCGATAAAAAAATCGTGATTCGAACATGTGTGGGAAAAAAAGATAAATTTGAAAATTCTACGTATCGTTGCGATGTCGTGTGTGAGAGCGTAATGTCGTGCGCACGCGAAAACAAAAAAAATACAAAGTAAAAATACGAAAGAGAAAGTCGAAAAAAATTGGTTGACTTTTTCGTTCTACGAACACTAAAGTGGGAAAACGTAACGAATTAGACTTAGAAAATTTTACTTCATCCTCGGTGCGATACTGGCGTTGATTATTTATGAATTGTGCAGGATCGATTTCGATCCGACTGCGTAATAAAACATTTAAAAAGAAAAGATAAAACGCGTGGGAGAAAGGGAAAGAAAGCACTCGATGACAAAAAAAGAAAACCATCAACTCATGCGAATGTAAGTTGACCACAGTCGTCAACGAAAGAGTGCCCCGATACGATGTTGGTTAATCCGTAGTAAAAAAAAAGAGAGAAAGAGAGAGAGAGAGAAATAAAGCGTTAATTGCGTCAAGCCACGTGAGTGTGAATGCATGAATTTATCTGTGTGAGTGAATGATCGAGATTTTGGCTCGCAGGGCGTTTTGGATAATAGCGCGATATTAAAAAGAATGAGAAGAAAAAAACGATACGGATTTTTGTTTATTCATTGAAAATTCCATCCCAATTTTTTGAAAACAGGCAAAAATTATCATCAACACGTGGGGGACAATTCAATTTTGTTTAACTGCAATTGGAAAAAAGAGGTGAGGTTGATTTTGAAAAGACTATCGTTTGCAAGGAAAATATGACATTGAGTTTTGCATCGAAATGCAACGAAATTTCTACCCATTATTTTTACATATTTAGTTTTTTATTTAGATAAAAAAAACAACCAAAATATCTTCTCTCTATTTTCGTAGTTTAAATCTGCATATGAACTTTGAGCAATGTTCAAAAAACAAGAAATTTCGTTGCATTTAAACATTGTAAACTTCAAGATCATGAACGAATTCCAAACTCGATGTTTCCCCGTTCATCGTGTAGAAGTGTTTCGACATATATAAATTTCGGATTATTTCCGAAATCTTAATGAAATTTGGTTCAAAAATGGAACAAATTGTGTATCGAATTCGACTTGTGAAATGAGAATTTTTTTTTTTTAATTTACCGGGACTGATTTTTCATTTCAATTTTTCTTAGAGCACAATAAAATTTTGCTCCTAATGATTTAATTGAATGAATTATAATAAACGATTTAGCATAAAAATATCGAAATGTTTTAAAGGTGAACAAATTTCGTTTTTTTTCGTTATCGGATCTTGAGAGGAGTTCCACACGAGCAATGGTATCGCGCGTGAAATCAAACTTTCACCGTGAAATAGTAAAAAAGAGAGGGAGGGTTTAAAAATTATGGAAAAGGAGAGGGAGCGAGAAAAAGAATGGGGGAAAAAACGTATTTTTTGTGTGGTAGTTGAACAATGGCCCAGTAGAATGGGTCTTTAAACAGTGTTATCGTCGACGTGATAAGGCTTTACGAGTGATAAATTAAATACACACACCATCCGCCCGGAGACGTTTTATAATTGTGCAATTTGCGTAATGTTGTATGCCTATACAATTACACGAACTTCTCTAGACGATCGGAAAGAAAAAAAAGTTAAACCTCTGATTTCTTAGCGATTTTTTCACTTTACCATCCGAGCATGCTGCGAAGATTTCGAGCATCGAAACTGGTGAGTTAAAATAAATCATACAAAGTCTAAAGCACCAAAATATAAACTTATATAAAATTTTTTTATTTTTTTGTTAAATTACAAAATTAAATAATGTTTGAAGTATACAAATATTCAAAATTACGACTACGCCACATTCGTATCACATATCTGCATGATACTATAAATTTTTTGAAGCTTAACACACGACGTATACAACCAGAAAATATATATCTACTATTTCATTTTTTTTAACTCACATAAATCAGTTATCAAAATGAGTGTTAATGCCATATCGAAGAATTTACATTACAATTTCAAGTAAGAGAAATATCTGAAAAAAGAACCGCTGCGAACGTCATGAAATTTAAATGTGTTTGCTTAGTGGAACTCTGTTACACCTGCTACATTTCAAGGTCGTTCCGCGTGACAACTTTCGTAAATATTTCATTCCGAAAGAATCTTGTACATGTATTTCCTCCTGCATTTCATTTATATTTATAAATACTGCGAAATCAAGAAAACAGTTTTTTAAATAATTGATCATAGAACGATGAATTAAAAACGGAATAATCAATCAAGGTATCGCAATATTTATTATATTCAAAAATAATAAGACAGCCTAAAAATATATTAAGCTAGTTCGGTAAAATTGGGGTCCACGTGTGACCGTATATTTTTTTGCATGGAATCGAAAGAAGATAATTTTTTTTACGTGTTTGTGAAATTTAAACTCTTTGTACCATGTAGTTTTTGAGATATTAGCTATTAAAAATACTAAACTAGTAATACTAATACTAATACTAAATTAATTAATAAATTAATACTAATACTAAAATTATTTGATTTCGACCATAGGAGAACGCAGATCGATTTTGTAATTTAATCGTCCATTTACAAATTTGAAAAATGGACTACATTTGGACTCGGTCAAAAACTCTACCGAACTACCTTAAGCATAAGATGGATAATTTCGTGTATTTCATCGAAAATCGAAAACTTATAAAATCGAAAATTCCGTAGGAAAGTTTCATAAATGTTTAATTCAATATGTTTGTTAATTGATTTTTGAAAATGTCATTCTGCGTTGAAAAAACTTGGCGGTTATGAAACGTGTGTTTATTGATTATGCTAACCACATAAAACTCAAGAGTGGGGGAAAGGTGAATCGCATGCGCGGGAAATAAACGCGAAAGCACATGGAGATTAAGAATTTGAACGCGAGGCGGCGCCACCTTATGGACCTATCATTAGACTCGTGGGCATAAAAACATAAGATAAAAATAAATGTATGAAATAAAAAAGGGAGAAAAAACTGTGGCCATTCGATAGAGTGCGCGTTGTGTACGCAAGTTGGTCAATGTGACACAAGGATGTCTTACTTACTGACGTTTCGTGGCACAATAATCGTTGCACGAGCAGCCCGGTAACGAGAGACGAAACAGTTATATCGCTATATATATGTATCATCACGGTTTATCAAATGGATCTCGTCGAAAAATCATTGAAATAAAATTCCTTATATCGTCGAGCGATTTAAGGTTACATAAAAACAAAAAATAATAACGAAACTCGCGAAGATGATTAGTGGCTTTCAGGTAGCCTTGAAAAATACTATCGATGTGGTAAGTATCGAATTTCAACAATTATAAAAGCCTCGAGTAACGTAATAACTCGTCGAAATACGAGAAAGCAGTCACCTTTTTATTTACCTTCCTGGTGAAAATTCTCATCCATTTTTTCTTCCATATTATTTTTTACACGTTGTTTATGTCATCGTAATAACCTTTTTCCAGATATTCACGTTTCTCCAGCCAACGCCTGTGCTATTTCCGCATTATTTTTATAGCCATACGTTTTTTTGTAGTGTGTATGTGTGTATTTTTTCATGGTGTTGTTTTTTCGTCGGCTTTTATCGCTGTCATACTCTTATCGTTCGACGTTGTTTCACTCATGTTGTTTTATTTATACGCCGTTTCATCACTTCGATAATAAATCATTTGCGATTCATACTCTGATGCATTATTGTTTAATTTCTGTACAAAACCTGTCCTTTTAGTCCTAAGAAGGTTGGGATTGTGAGTTTTTTAGTAATTATGCTATAAATAATTGCTTCGTTGGAATGCAACGAGAAATTTCGTTTCTACGCTTGAAAACAAACATTTGTTTATCAATTTATTCAATTTTGTAATAAAATTGTTTCGAGGGTTTGTCAGTTTTTCCCCAAAAACAAAAGCCATAGAAGTTTTCATAAATACTTAAAAAAAATTGGATTCATTCATTTTTTTCAGATACTCCATTTTTTTGAATCGCCATTTTTTTGTCTACATTTATATTTTATTTTTTCAAGACCCAAAAAGAATGTAAGAATAATAAGAAAACATTCGGCAATCCTAAAATGTGGCACCGAGAACAAATATTCGTCACGAATAAAAAAATATTGGCAATACCAAACAAACATTAAACGGTACTAAAATAAATTTGTTAATGTAGTCAAAAAATTCAGCAATTAAAAAAAAAACAAAAAAAACTAACTGATTCTCGAAAAGCAAAGAAGATCATGGAAAAATCGTATTTATTGCATTCTAACGGCGGGATTTTCAAACTGAAAATGTATCGAGAAAAATATTGGAGCATAAGGTTTTCGGTTTGCAGATAGCTCCACCGGCAACGCCGTTGCAAGATTTCACTTATCACTGGAAGCAATTAATGAACTTTTATGCGAGTCACGAGACGGATTGTAAAGTATCGATCGAGAATACAGGAATACCGAAGCACTTGGATCGGTTGTTGGGCATATTGTTGGAGGAGGAAAAAAGGGTCGATGACACGGGTCCGTGTTTGGAGTATTTGTTGCAGCATGGATTATTGGATTGGTTGACAACGTTGGCGATCGTGGAAACGCCACCTGGAATGAGGCTCGTTTGTTTTTCATTTTTAAAGAGGCTTTTGGCACGATCGAAGCATCCATTGTTGCATCATGCTCCGGTTCATGGTCCAGTGCAGAGATTAATCTCGCAATGCAACGGAAATTATGCTTCACCGATCGAGGCCGAAGAGATACAATTTTTGTTGACCCTCTGTTTCCTCGTTTGCAAATATCCTCAATTAACGAGCATCGTAAATGACTCTGGGCTCGTTAAAATGGAGCATCAGAATATGTCACGCGATCAGAGTGAAAAATCGATGGATTTACAATCGGTCACTTATGTACCTACAAGAAAACGCAACAATTCGAATCCCCTCTTCGAACCTTTAAATACACAAGCAGTGACCTTGGTAAATCCCAATCTCTTTGCGAACGATCGTCAAAGGCGCCGATCCATTTGCTCCGATCAATCAGCCGATAAATCCATCAATGAATCACGAAGAAATTCACGTAAACACGAAACCAAAGTTACGAAACGTGAAAGCCTTCGAGAATTTAACGAATCAAACTCCTCCAAAGATACTGAATTCCCCTCACAATCGTCCAGCCCTCTGTCACTTAAAAACCCTCCCGAATATCCCATTCCTCCAGAAGACGAAAATATCGATTTTTATGATACATCTGACAAACGATCTGATAATAGAATTTCATTGGGTTATGATCTTGACGCCAAATTACAAGATCTCGAGGACTTGAGGCTCGATGCTGATTTCACCAACCACGATTTCGGTACCGATATTGAAGAAAAAACATCGAATCTGTTGACCGAATTACCCAATTCTGAAAAATCGGGTAGCCTTCTCTTGGATGCCTTAATCAGCTACGTCAACAGTGCCGTACGTTTCGGTCTTTTATTATTCTTTATTTTCACAAAAAACATGTTACTCATAATTTTTTATTCATTTCAAACTTTTTGAAGCATCAAATTTATTCCACAAAAAAATTAATTGTGCAATTTAATTATGAATACATCGATTCCTTTATTTGTTGAAATTCCCAAAATTTTCTTTCATTTTCCGAACAAGGACATCGTAGCAAAGCAATCAAAAAATCATTGCGAGCAACCTCAAGTTAAATCAAAGTCAGATTACGTCAAAGTTTAATTGCTATAAAATTATTGAACCAAAAAATAACCCAAACTATTTTATTCCAACGATTAAATAATCAAATTAAACGAAATGATTAAAAAAGTGAATTTAACTCCGTTCTCATTTTAAACATGAAATTTCGCTGCAGTTTTCGTTTATTTTTTTTAAGTGACCGAATTGCAAAAAAAGAAATAGTTACATACCGTTGAAATGATATTTTTGCGATAATATTCACGTCTTATTTCGCCGCACTTTTTATTCGTAATTTTTTGATGCAACCAGAGTGATAAAAAAAGAATTTTCAAAACTGCGAATACATTTTTTTCGATGTTCAGGACAATGTGGTAAGGATCAGAGCCTGCGAAGGGATAATGGTATTAGCAGCTTTGGAAGATACGTCCTTCGCTGTAACAATGGCACAAAGCGATTTGCCAAAAGTGATTACGAGACGGTTGAACAATTTATTCAAATCAATACCAGCCCACGTTGATCCTAATGAGATTGACGCGATCGATGTTACTTGGGGTCTCGATTCGCCAATGTGGACGAACGAGAAAAAATTTCCTGGCTGTCGACAAGTGGCAGCGTATTTTGTTTGGCTCGATTATTGTGATCAATTAATAAAGGAGGCGCATCAAGAGGTTGCCCGAGTATTGGCAAAAAATATTAGGAAAGGATTTTTCGATAAAGTCATAACATCGTCTTTGGCTGATCATCACGCTGTCTTGATAACAGCATTGCTCACAGAAAGTCTCAAAAAAATTACGTCTCCGTTACTCAGTACAGGTAAATTATATGATTTTACAGTTTGCATCGTTAAAATTAACGAAATGTTTTCTTTTTCTTATCAGTTTTTTACTTCGATGACCAACATTTTATTGCATATTTTATCTTTAGGGCAAAAAATCGACTGAAAACTATTTATCATCGTTTTATTCCTTTATGTAATTAATTATGTAACACAAGGATTAATTAATGATAATATAACTTTTAAATAGGCGTAATTGATGAGAAAAAAAAATTAATTACACTAATTTTGAGGATTCAAATTTACATGCAATAACTTGAATGCTTAAACATTTCAATAAAAATTAATGAAAATAAAATGAATTTATATTTCGAATAAAAAATATTATTTATAACACCGATAAATATTTCAGAAATCAGCCATTGGTTAGTGGATGACAGGAACGAGCCAGACATAAGAAACGTGTGCAGCAGTTGCGTGTTACACACTCTCATAGAAAATTGTTACACGGACAGTGAAGACTTAACATTAGAAACGTTAAAATTATTTGAGGAGATTTTGGACAAACGAAACGAACATGTGCTGCATTGTCTCGTTCTATCCTACCTTACATCACGGGGCTATTACGATAATAGTGCAGCAGACAGCGCTATTGGCTCGTGGAGCGATGAAGAGGATGAAAGAGAACGCGAAAAAAAAGGATCTCTTGATTTTTCGCAAGAACAGAGCCATAGCAGAACTTTGGCACCCAGCAATATTCATCGAATTATTAATTGGTGAGTCAATCGATATTTATTGAATAAAAAATAATTATGAAACTGCAACCTCGTGATCTCTAATTAATCATACGAAACTCTACACAATGATGAAAAAATTAAAAACTATTTTTTATCTTTATTCAAATTGGAATTCTGTTTCCCATTTTTTCAAATGTTTTAGTAAATGATATTGAAAAACTATATTTTTATAATAGTAAATCTTGCCTTTTCTCAGTCCACATTTCCCATTTTTTTCATTTTATTGTTTTTGATTATTTGACATTTTTTTTAATTATCCGCGATCGTTACGAAACCTCTTTTTTTTGTGGCAAAGAAATTGTATCTTTCCATTAAGGCTTTTCATTTTTTTTTTAATTTAAAAAGATTTAAATAAATAAAAAAAATTTTTAAATTAAATAAATTAACATGAAAAAAATAAAAACATTACATTGACAGGAAAAAAATGTAATCGCGTTTCAGTTTTCTCTCGTTAATGCCTCGTCAACTACAGACGGACTCAGGAGTAAATCATTACGAGCGTTATATGGCAGATTGGGAGAAACAATATGCCAAAGTACGAACAGATTGTGCATTGCTTTCTTGGCCACTGGAAGCTGTTACGGTCGACGATTCGGCCAGTTACGATTCGAGACCGGAAGCCGATCATTGTTCGAATCGATTTTACATGGGGCCATTCGTTTCCATGCTTTTCGACAAAGTTATCAACATTCCAAACCAAAGATACGAAATTAATTTACAATTGACCGTGGTCATATCGAGACTAGCCTTACTTCCGCATCCCTATTTACACGAATATCTTTTAAATCCTTTGCTACCTCTCGGTCCTGGCTTAAAAAGCCTTTTTACGTGTTTACAAAAAGTCGTCAAACAATTGTCAACCGAAGTGACCAAAGATCCAAACTACAAACAAATTTTGAAGGATACGAGAAAAAAATTGCTGGAAGATTCAACTCAAGATTCGTGAGTAATTATTGATTATTGTCTCATAATTCAACAAATTTACGAAATAAAAAATATTTGCTGTTTACGATTTTAAATTGGAATGAAAAATATTATTTTTCTTTGTACTTTTCAATTTCACTGTAATAAAAAAAATTAAATACAATAGAGCAAAATAAATATACAATAACTGAATTAATTTTCGATGTTAAATGATTTAGAAAAAACTATTAAAACCAAAATTTTCATAATTTAATAATTTGTATCTACGAATTGTGCTCCAAATTTTGATTGAATTTAAGACAGTATTTGACTTGGAATTTCTGAAATCGACCTTGAATGATTAAACAAAAATATAACGCAATCTAAATTTGAATTAAATTCGGACCATTTACTAATTTAGACGTTTTCAAATGTAAACTCAATTACGTTTACGATATTTCGATTCGAGAATTTTTCACGAGCAACAATGTTCTACAATGAACGTTTTTTTTTTCATTTCTTTACAGATTGAACAAGGAAAATATTTTGTACGAGAGCGTCATCATAATGGAAGAGTTTTGCAAAGAATTAGCTGCTATATCGTACGTCAAGTATAATCATTCCATGTAAAGGTCAATGTCCGGTGAAACCAGTCTCAACATCGTTTATCTCGTTGTAAAGCTAATTTTATTACCCTAAGAACGTTGTTATAAGCTTATAGGTGGACAAGTATTTTTTGTGACAAGTTTGTAAGATACGTAAATATAATACTGTAGAATAAAAAGGAAGATAAAACCATTGAAAATTGATGGCATTAAAAAGAATGTAATTCGCACAATATATAAATTGGATAGTATACAAAGGTAATTTTTGAGATTTTTTCCAGCCAGACCCAAACGTTTTTTTTTTTTGGCAAAAAGAAATTGGAAAAGTTTTGGAAATATTTATTTCAGAGACAGACTTAATTGGTGACTCGATAATATTTTTTTTTTTATTCAAAACAATTTTCCTTTATATTTGACGGAATATTTTGGAATAACGGAAGCGGAAGTGACGAGTTCGCGTTCCGAAGAAGTGGGACAAGTTGTCAAAAAAATTCAGTCATATTGTCAGTTTACAACACCAAAAAAATGGAATGTTCGACAATTTTAAAAACCCGCACTTTGATGAATAGAGTTCAGGAGGAGCTTTTGGGCAAAGTGATGGCGGGACCGATAAATATAAAACGAAGCAACGAAAATTTGTCGAAAAACGGCGAAATAAATTTTCTACTTAACCTCTTACCGTGGCGAGATTTCATCGAAAACGAAAAGAAAGTCGAAAGTTGTTCGAACATATTGGAGTATTATTTGTATAGAAAAAATTGTGATATAGTCGGATTATCCTTGCAGGATGTAATAAAAAAGGTGAGAATTGAATGGCCATAATGAACGAAAAGAAAATACAGGTCTAACCTCAAATTCAGCTGAAAAGGTTTCGAATTTTAGGCTACAGAGTCATTGATTATCGCGAGCGGCTCATGGTCCATAAACATTGAAAAATCCTCGTTACAAAATGACAGGATTTGTTTATTTGTAAACAGAAAAAAAATCCTCGAATTTGCGATTAAAAATGCTATCGAACTTGGCAAAGATTACGGAAAGAAAAAGTCAGTGGGAAAGAGCGTTCGCTTGAAAATCAGCAAAGACAAAGACTCGGATTTAACGACTGGAAGATTAAAGCTAATTAAAGAGGCATCAGAACGAGTTCTGGACCTCCAAGGCTTTAAAGTCGTTGAATCGCAAGCAGATTTTCAATATTTGCTGATCACAAAGTCTCAAGGCCAGCACGAAGATGGTTTTTCCCGTTGCATTTGCGGAGTCGTTAAAAATCGAGATACCAATACCAAAGAAATTAATCTCTCTTGGAACGAGTACATGGATGCAAAAATTGGAGAATTGACCACCTTTTCCGAGCTTAAATGTCCCGAGCTGAGTGAAGAAGGCCATTTGACAAACGTAGCTCAAGCAATTGTGACTTTTGAGCTACTTTCCATTAAAACTAGTAAACCAGTGTTCGTTAAAACTAACGAAGATCCTGACCAGAGGGTATCAAATTCAAAAGGTAATTAAAAAAAATTACAAATCATTTTTGACAACGGAATCACAAAAGCACTATTTTTTTATATTTTCCTAAATAGTCCACTTTGGTTGTTTTTTTTTATTCATTACACTAGCCAATGTCCAATTTGTGGATAGTAAGCAATGTCAGGTGTCTCTTATAGATTTTTTTGCATTGAACACGAATCCAGTTGTTAAAATGGTCCATCGTGTCAAGTTGTTTCAAAATTTCAGGTCAAAGTGTGGAAAAAACGAAATATTAGAGAACGAAAAATTTGGTTGCATTTCATAAATAATAACTTCAATACCAAATATCGATTTACAAATGCAAAGATTTATATTTCAGGTGGATCATTTGTGTTATACAATACAGCCAGAATAAGTGCTATTTTGCAAAAATTCAAGGAAGAAGAATGTCTTGGCAGTTATCCATGCTTACCGGATATCGACAAAGTGGATTTCACTCAATTATCTCAAGAGGTAAAAAGCTTAGAATAGTTATATATATTTATACACCAAAAGTTAGTAATGCAATGAGAAAAAAGCAATAATATAAAGAAACATATTTAAGTTTGCATCGTTGAAACTTAAAAAAAATCGTTTTACATCATTTTTATATTGCTTTCTAGATTGTGAAACTAATTCACAATTTCGTGCAGATTTAATTTTTCAGTCTAGAAAAAAAATGTAGTTTTTCTCCAATTTGCGAATAAATTTCGAGTAGTAATACAATAAAAATTCGTTATGTTCGAAAAACGAGTTTCAACTGACGTCAGAAAAAAGGGTTTTACAATTTTTAAAAACATGTTTGCAAAAAAACGTTTATTTTTCAGGACGAATGGGAATTTGTCTACAATTTCATATTGAGATATCCAGAAATGATTGAAGACAGTGTTTATAGCAGGGGCACTTTAGAAACTTCGCCTCAAACGATTTGCCTCTTTTTGTCTCATCTTTGTCAAAAGTTTAGCGTTTATTATCGACGAACGCATATTTTGACGGTAATTCTGCATTTCTACAATATTAACGCAATAATTTTCAAAAACGACCCTATTTCATAAAGATTTTCGATCGATTTTTTATTAATCAAAAGAACGGATTTTCAGACGAAAAATGTTTTTTTTTTTTCCAGGAGGGACGCGATCATTTGGTGCCAACAATGATGGCGCGGTTGTATTTGCTACGTGCGTTACAAATCGTCATTAATAATTCCCTCGCCATTTTGAATATCGTGCCAGTTAACCACATGTAATTATTGTATCATAAAATCGTTTATTAAAATTGTTACATAATTCCGTTAAAATTGTTCGTTGTCGATATAGAAAAAAAGCTAGGTTAGAATTTTTCTAATAATTCACGAAAATATGGACTCACGTAATAGAAAAACCGCGGGACACCGTTTGAACGTATAAATCTTTTCGAACTTCGATCTACTTTACCTACTTTACCGAAATGATGTTTTTGAACTTTCGTGATTACGCTACACATTTCAACATACAACAAACAATCGCGAATTTTATTTCCATTTCTCACAGTCCCAATTTTTTTCGCGACTATTCTATTCTCATCAGCTATTTACACTTGCATTGATAAAGAACAAACATGACGTCTATCGACACTCGACAATGTCGACGCGCGAACGGATCGTGCCAGTTCCCGTTTTTCTTCGTTTTTATTGTCAATGCACTAGTATCGTGAAAAGTAGCATGTAAAAAAGGAATTTGAACACTTTTCATACGGATACTTCATTGACGTAAGCGATTCACAAATGAAACCAATGAATATGTTACGAAATATAAAAAAGTTTGTTTTCTCGCGAAATATACGGTAATATACCGTACTATAACGTTGCACGGTTATGTCGCTATGTAAACATGGAAAGTGAGATGGAATTTAAATTTTATACGAAAATATGTAAGGTTATGATAATTAAGCGATATTTAATAGTATTATCGAATTTGCAATATGAAATCGTTCTTGCACGGTGTCGTGCGCTACCAGTCGACAAGTGTTTTAACAGCTTTCCGATTAGATTTCACAATCGCCGGCAAACAGTGCTGCCGAGGAGTGGGGGGAATTTAACGGTCAGATTGTCACAAGTGTCATTGAAAAAAACAAAAGTATAGGTTCAACATTTTTTCGATGAAAAAAGAAAACATCCATGAATACCTTTCTTTCCTTTTTTTTCAATCCATCTGTGTGCAGTTAAAAGAATGAAAAAAGCTTCTTTTTTCAACATTAAAGTCATAAGAGAATGACGTTTATAGCGCCTGGAAAGAACACGTAACCGAACCGGGTGCGGGTATATATACATGTGTCACGTTATTATTGCGGGTGCATTCGACCGATTGGATAACTTTGCGTTTCTGGTCGTTTGTGCGATAATAAAAACGACAGATGGAGTACGTCGTACAAAAGGTGACGTCGGGGGCCTTGAGAATCGTATAAGCAGCAGGACTTAGGCTAGTTTCACATTGGCGACTTAGCAACACAGCTGCATGGATAACGCGGATGAATTGCGAAGAATGCGACCGAGTCGCATTCATTAGATGGGGTCTGGTCTGGTTGCATAGCAAGATCTTTTAAAGGCTAGAACTCCAAAAATGGACCGAATCGAATTTTTTTTAATTATTGGATTTTTACCCTACTACTTGAAAAAAAAAATACGAAAAAATGATTGATAATTGTCTGCTATAATTTTTTTTTCAATTCAAAGCAAAAAATCATTGATCTTAAGAGGTTGGACATATTTTATTTATTTAAAAAAATTCGAGGTTTGTTTCACATTTTGTGCGACACTCCAGAACATTTCGTCAATAAATTGTCAAACGAAATATGCGGGTAGCTTGAGAGAAAGGGAAAGATGCAGCGGCAAGTGTAGTGAGGCAGAGTTGCACAGTATGCGAGAGAAATGTCGATTAAACGGCAACTAAATCACCGCGATAGTCGCGGGGACGTGCGATTTTCTAGATGATCGCGGTGCTAAATCGCTAATATGTACAGCTCTGGGCGATTACATACAAAATAACATTCGAAATAGTCGCGCGGCTAAATTGCCAGTGTGAAACGGGCCTTAAAGCGAGGGTATAGGAGCGAGAAACATTTTTCAAGCAATTACAAACACGAGTGAGAAAGATGCGATCCTGTACAGTCGAGCCTCGGTTAACTTCACTTTTTCCAAGCTTATGGGCGGGGCTATAATTTGTGTAGTAAAATATTTGAATCCAGATGCTTGATAACACATTATCGATAAATATGAAACGTAGTACAAGATTATTAATAAACAAAGACGAAAATTCCGAATTAAAAAAAATTATATTTGCGATAACGCGAGTTGCTAACTTTTTTTACAAAGAAGAAATGCAAATTTTATTAAATTTCCAGCGCTATTTGTAATCAAAATCTAAATTTGTCGTCATCAAAAAGCAGTGGTTTGAGTAATTTATTACGGAAGCCTTGATTTTTAAGTTGTATAAGTTTTGAGGTTAGTTGATAGAATACGAGTTTAAAATTGCCATTTTCTTCGAAATTAATCAAAATCTTATTAATCGATTTATTGAATCATCTTACATTTATGATTAAAAATACAACGCTATTTATAATCCAAATTCTAAGAATCCTATTACTTAAAAATAGTTATTGTTTTGATTACTTCGTCTCGAAGAGCTTCGCTATTTAAGTTGGTAAATTTTCGAGGTTAATCGATATGAAATTTAAGGAGGTTGGATCACGAAATCAAAATAATCAGAATTTGATAAAATTTGGTGATAACATTCTTTGGCTCCAAGTATACAAACACAATTTTTTTCAAAATTTTTTACCACATGGTTATCGAATAATTGAGCGTTGAATCGAAGTTCTTATGCACTAGATGTATAACTGTATATATGTAAACTCTATGCTTATACACGTGAACTTTAGTATTCAATTACTCGAGAACTAGTGGTAGAAAAATCTAAAAAAATTTGTATTGTCATATATATTTTTAAAGAATACATTTACCAAATTTTATTAAATTCTTATCATTTTGAAATTTTTAATGTTTTTAACATGGTTTAGCATGGCAACATTGTATCGTCGCGATCCAACCTCCTTAAAATCGACCTCACATTTCAAGAAAAAAATCGAAAACGTTAATCTACAAAGAAATGAAACTATTTCGTGAAATTTAGGCGCATTGTACCTAAATTTCTAACGCTGTTGTAATAATAAAACAGTCCAACAATGTTACTCGGATGAGAATAGTTGCTGTTTTGACTAAGTGTATTATAGGAATATTTTGACGTAAGTTAAGGGACTTTAAACTGTAGATGGAGGTCCCAGCTGTTTGTTTTGTTTTGCGGGCATGCGATTCACGTGACACCGGCGGATGCCTGGTGGCGGCGCGCGCGGTCATCCAGACTCGATGGTGGTGATTGGTCGCGGCGGTGCACTGGCGGTACCGCGTAGCCAATCAGATCTTCCGTAAGAGAGCCTCGTCTAGCTCTGTACTACGACGTTGAAACGTTTGACATCGATAAATGCGTGAGAGTCCTCGCGAAGTGCGGAGGTGCAAGGCTGTGTGTCGCGCGCTCGTTCGTCGGCTCGTCGTCGTCGTCGGCTCCGTCGGCTCGTCGTCGGTCGGTTGAAATAATATTTATTTTGTTTAAGTTATTCTTTTTTTTTTAATGTCAACACCAACACAAAGTTTTTTTAATTGTGTGTTCCCCGTGCTTAAAACAAGTGCTGGTGTTAAAAAAAAAACCAAGTGCTCCAAACCTTTGGACCCTCATTATTATCCTCATCTATATTTTTATTTTATTTTTTTATTGTTTATCCATCTTCTAACAATTATTTATATGATTACCGCACACAAATATATTTTGGCGTATTAGAAATTTTTTTGACGTTCTGTTGTACACAACAGTGTGTGTAAGAGAGAGAGAGAGAGAGAGAGAAGAGCGCCGAAACGTTGCTCCTAAAAATAACATCGAACGAACGAAAAGCGAGTTTTTTTCCTTCGTGAAGTGTCGGTTCAATAATTAATGTTTAGTAATAAACGAGTTTCAATCGTTCAAATTTTTACTATTAACTCAATTATTTCGTGAAATAGGAAAAAGAGTTTTTTTTCAATTATAAATATCCAAGCACAGTTTAGAATCTCGCGTCAAAATAAAAATCTGTGTTTTTTTTGTATCTCCGTCTAACGAACCCGCGGAGAAGCGAGTGAGCGAGCCAGCAGTCTCGTAGGTAGCAACAACGCACGGCGGACGCGCGCACTCGGGCACACGCTCGTTCTTCGCCATAACAGCCATATATATATATATATATATATATCCGTGTATCCATTAAAACACACATATATACATACATGGAAACAAGCTACGGGGACACGTAATACACGCAGTGTACCGTCACGTCGTACACATATGAGCGCGGGAGCATCATCTACGATTCTCGAGTGTTCGCCTCGCGTTTGTATGGTCGAGGTCTCTCGCGCGCGCGTATATTCAAGAGACAAAAAAATTGAAATAAAAAAACGTGGGCCGGTTATCGCGCGCACAGTGGTCGTATGACTAGACACTTGCGTGAGCGCGCCTATTTTCCGACACCCTAACCAAAACACTAAACAAACCATTCCGCGGAGAAACGCGAAAAAAAGGGGAAAAAAAACATGCCATTCGTAAAAAGTAATTAAGAGTCGCGTGGGCGTCTCGAGTTTCGTAACAATTTCACGAAAACAAAGCTACGTTGTCGGGAATCTCGTTAAAGTGGAGCCTGAGATACGCGGAACCGCACGAGCTGCTAAACCGCGAATGTCGTAAACACGAGTCGCGTAGGAAAAAAAATCATTTCAAAAAAACATATGCCAAGTACGTAAAATTTTACTGTTAGCTGAATTCGTCGTTAATTAATACTATTGAGATCATAAAAAGCTTCAAAAAATATTTAATAAAAATGAAAAAAAAAAAAACAAACATAACACACATCAGAGTTGAATAATAAAACTGCGAGAGTCACGTGAGCCTTATATAGGAAGTTAGTGTTTTTTTCCATAGTTTTGTATTACGGAGCTGGGAATAGTGATAGATTCGCGCGCTCAACTGACGCGAGTTGTAAGTGGGAAAAAATACGTCATATCTTTCGTGCCTGTTTGAAACACTAAACGGGAGTATATACGCGAGAGCGTATATATAAAAATATATATATATGTGTATGTATTGCGTGCTCGCGGACTAGGATTCATTGACCCCGGGACGCGAGTTCTCTCTATATCGAACAACAATGGCAGGATTATAGTATAGAGTTATAGAGAAACGATCGCAAGCTGGTAGTACAAAGCGTGAAACGTGGAAGGAAAAAAAAGGAGAAAGAGGGAGAGAGCGATCGCGTCCAATGGCTCGTGCGACTGGTTCAAAATTGTTAATTTTTTTTTTTATTTTTGAAAGTAAAACTGGAAGGGGTAAAGCGTGCCAAGCGAGAGGGCGAAGTGACGTTTCGCCCACGGGTTCCTTTATCGATGTATATTGTACCTTGAGCATCAACAGCGCGTCCAAACGCATTTAGAGTTACCCTAAACGTGCTTCTTATTATTATTATTGTTATTGTGGCGTTGAAGAATATATTGGGGGACGAAGCGGGAGGTTGGTCAGAAACGCGAGAAATACAGGCTGACGAGGAAGAAGAACATAATAATAAAAAAATCGAAAAACACTCGAAATCGTTGAAGCGCGTAGACTTCCGTGTCTTTCGGTCAGAGAGCGGAAGAACAAAAAGTTTGCATCAGGTGTTTTTTATTTTTTTCGATTTAAAAAAAAGAAGTATTCTCTCATGTTTTTTTAATTAAATTCATAAAATTCGTTCGTTCGGTGATTGTTAGGTTTCAATTATTATGTTTATAAGAGACACGGAGTGTTTTACTCCAGTTGATTACCACATATGTACATATATATTGTTTATTTACATACACATGTATCTGTGCGCCAAAATATATAATCGTGCGACGAGTAACTCGTTATTTTTTTCATTAAACCCTCAGGCTATTATCAATTAGAGATAATATATACATATATTATTATAGATATATTTATATGTACAAACACGTAACTCTGAGCGCAAAAACCAAGTCACGGTGGACTCGTGCGTAGAGTAACGACAGGCGAGAAAGAGAGAGAGCGAGAGAGAGAGAGAGAGAGAGCGAAAGAGAGAGGCAGGCAGATATATTTACGAAGGACGAAAAAAACGCGCGAGCGCTAAAACGTGCGAGCGAAAAACATTGGGAGAGGGCGATAAGTGAGACAGAAAAAAACAGAAATCCATAATAAGAATATAAATATTAAAAAACGAATCGAAGGAGAGGGAGAACAAAAAACAAGTAATAAGATTGAAGCATCGAACGAGTGTGATTGAACTGTGAGTAATCGAGGAGTGAGAAAGGGAACAAAGAAACGCCGGAGAAGCGAACGAGTTGGGTTACGAATATATAGACAGCGCCGCTGCATCGGGACGTTTGGATTCGGAGAGCAAAGAGAGAGCGAGATAGAGATAGATAGATAGATTGACGGAGGAGCAAGCGGCAGCAAAAGCAGAGAGCAAACCTTGGTGACCGCGCAATCGGTGCGAGAACTTCGCTGTCAACCGAGCAACGAGCCAAAGACAGAGTTTCTCCGAGAGAGAGCGAAGCAAGAGGGAAAAAAGGCACACGTACAAACCCAAACACAAAAAAGAAGAAAAAGAGCAAAGAGAAGAGTTGCACACGCTTGGACTCTGTTTGAACTTGTACATACATAGGAGAGGGAGAGAGAGAGAGAAGTGCAGAGGGAGAAAAGAGTGAGGACCTCTTGCAAGTTTTTCTTTCTCGTGTGTAGAGCGCGCGCGGCGTTAACGGTTCGTTGCCTCGTTACGAGGAGGGCGCCACGTTGGGTCGTATCGAAACAACGCGAATTCGCGCAAAATCCAATTGCGACTAAAGATAATTAAAAAAAAAAAAACGAAAAATATTCAATTTCTGAGCGCACCTAGCGAAACGAGCGAAGAGGGTACAAAAAGGAAAGAAAAAAGAGAATAAAACGACGTTATCGTAAATGATACGTAAGAGGTGTGCGATCTATGCTTGAAAAAAAAAGCGTTCAACGTACCGAGTCACGTGACGGTAAAAGGTGGATTCGCAATTGTGCTGCGGTCGTGTGCGTGTGTGTGCGTGTGTGTGTGTGTGTGTGCTCATCCGCGTGTGTACAGGCGGAGTGGGACGAATTTTCCCGGAGGTTCACCAGTGCGTGTGTGTGTTCGTGTGCGTGATATATAAAAACGTGAAAAATAACGCCGAAAATTGGAAATATGAGCATTGCTGCCCTACTGCAGGCCGCCGAGTACATTGAACGAAGGGAACGAGGTGAGTTTTTTTTTCAACCCCTCTCTTTCTTTTTTTCTCGTTAATTCTCTTGTTTTTCTTTATTTAACCTCGTTTCTTCTTTTTAAATGTAACGTCGCCAGAAGATTTAACTCAGGGCAGTTCAACGTTGTGTGCATTGCGATTACATCGACATTGCCATTTTGTTACCGACTCACGAGACTCTTATGAGACGTTTTATGCGAAATCGTCTATTTTTGGATTTTTTATTCATTTTTGTTTATCGCCAATATTCACCTCTTACCATCATTGCAAAGAAAGCTTGTTATCAATATAACCGAATAAAAATACAATAATATTTGATATTTGATTGTATATTGAGTATTTTATCATGGAATACTTTTTTCAATGACTAAAGTCGTTCTGTTTGTCGTTCGCAAAGTAAACAAAAAGGAACTGCATTCATGAGTAAGTACGATTTAAAAAATGTTCAAAATGAAAAATAATAAATTTACAAAATATGTTTTGTTTTTCCGAATATTATTACAGTTATTGAACGCAGCTAATTATTCGTTTGATTTTTTTATCCTCAATAATAAAGCCTTCATTTCGATTCTATTTTTTTATACTGTAATTTTGAAACTGCAGTATTTTTTTTCAAGATTCGGTCTATATTCGAAATTCGCGTTGAAAGTTGATGTATAGATTAAATCGATCGCACGAATGACACTCTCCGAGTAAACAAAGTGTAGACCGTTGTCTCCGTCGTCGTGACTTGACTCTCCCCCACTTCTCCCGCTGTTCGCGTCATTCTTTCTCCCTCCATTCGCCTCGTTCCACGAGCAACTGCAACCAGACGCTGTAGCAATGTCCGTGACTCCTTTATTTCTATTTCTTTTTGTTTTATTTTTATTTTTATGTTTTATTTTTTTCCTTATCCTTGCCTCCATGGAAATAACGTGCCGAGAAACAGTCTCGTTAATGTCGTGACGTGTACACTAGCTTTGCCCCTGCTGTCAATACAGCCTTTCAGAATTTAACGGGACGCTCTTTTCGATTAAAAAATCCTCGTGCTCTTTTATTTCCACATAAGGTCATTTTACCAATACTCCTCCAAATGTATTTTTTATTTGAAGTAGAACTATTTAATTGTCTGCTTTTTTTTACCTCAAACGTATCGACGACCGAGTAGCCGATGTTTTGCAAATGATGCGAATAAATCTAGTAAGTCCAAATATAGACTTGGCACAAAAATAAAAAATAAAAAAACAATATTTTAAGACATTATTCCTTCATTTTTTGGGAGATTTTCCTGTTCGATGAATTATCTCTCGGTGAAATAATGTATTTAATTTAAAAAATACTTTTTTATTATTTTCAGACAGTTAAATTAATTTTTATTATATCTATTTATGATAGTTCTTCGAAAAAAACGAGTGTAATCATTTTTTATTACTCGTTTATACCTTTCATTAACAATCTACATCATTGATTTTAATGAATAGTAATTAATTTTTATGATTTTATTATGTGCTGATTAAAAAATAGGGCTTCCTTAAAATAAAAATTCCTGCATTTATTGGCACTTGTGAATTAACGACTGACGCGGTTTTCAAACGCGCAAAGGCGAGAGGGACTTTTGTACAAGTTCGATTCTCTCGTAAATAGAGCCACAGGAACGAACGCTCTTGCTGCTGCTATATAGAACTCTTTAGTTATTACTTCGTCGATTCCCGAGTCCGTACAGTATACATAATACACAGTAGATATATTTATCGTAGGCTCGAATACACGAGAGTATTCGCGGCCGGTTCACGTCACTGCATATGCAGTTCACCAGCGTGATACTAGACTCCTCGCTGCTTCGAACGAACGATGATCTCATTTTATCACTCCACTTACCACGATGATAGTCTCTCTCTCTCTCTCGGCTCCCCCTCCCCCTCCCTCCCTCCCTCCCCCCCTCTCTCTCTCATTCGCTCGCTCTTTAACGTTAATTCTTTATGCTAAAGTGTTACATATATTCAATTTATGATTTCGTATACCTCTGTGTACGTTGTATTATAATATGAAATGTGTTAGAAATGTGTTTCATGTTTGCGTCGTTGAAACGCAATGAAATGACGTTTTTAAATGTTGTCGAAAATTCATTTCCATTTTTAGGTCACGAAAATTTGTCACTTTTTTGATAACCAAAAATTGGAGCTGTAAAAGAAAATTCTGTAGGAGCTGTAAAAAAAAATAAATAGCCGAGTTTTTAACGCACAAATCGATTATTTGAGCAATAGTTGATGAGAAAAATTTTCTGAAACGATTTTCATTTTTTGTGGGCGAATTTTTTGGATTACACTGAAAAAATAACATTTTCAAAATTGCCATGACAATCATAAGAACGAAGGTATATTCGAAATTGTTCTTTGAACTTTTTTTTTTTTAATTTTAATGCAAATAAAATTAAATTCCTCGGTGATTTTGAAAAGTTTTTATGCTCTGACTAGTAAATTTTCATATTCAACAAAATATTCAGATCACAAATTTGTAAATTGCATCGTACAAGTGAAATTTTACCGTGCACTTTATTTTATCATATTCATTCATTTTTAAGATAAATAATTATTCTTAACGTATTGGAATATGAGCAAAAATAATCAAGTAATATAAGAATGTGTATGATATAAAATTAAGATTAAGAAAGAGAATGCGTGAGGCCTACCTAGAAGGGTTTATAAAATCGTTTACACAAAATAAAATATACAAATGATAAAAGAAACAAGAGACCGAGACGCAAGGCCTTCTTGTTCTTTGACTTCGAGTCACTCTTTTCGGCCACTTCACCGATCAGTTCTTCGACAGTTCTCTTTTAGTACAGACATAGAAATAATAAATGAAATAATGGCTCTGATTAAACTTTGTGTTTTATTTCGCAACCTGTACACCACAATCCAATATAATGAAACTTTCAATTTATTGAACAAATTTGTCGAGCGTCTCACAAATTTTGTCGTGCTACAGGATAAAAATTCTCATTGTATTTTACATAAAGATCGCTTGTTTGTTAAGGTTTGTTTGGGCTACCCTGAGTTTAAATGAAGCCAACCAAGTGATCCTTACCTGAAATAGTATGGTAATTTTTATCGTGGAGTATGATGAAATTTGTGGACACTCGGTAAAAATATTCGAACCAAACTATAAATTTTTAATGAAAACAGTCACTTTTTTTTTTTAATTTGGCAATATTAACCGGACATCAAAACTTAATAATCGGTTCAAAAAAATTTCTCCTCTACAAAAATTTTTTTAATATTTTTTTGATTAAAATTAACCCTAGACCCCTACAACGGGGTCGAAAACGACCCCAATTTTTTTTTACTAAAAAACTTCTTTTCGTCATTTTTGCGAAACTTTGTTTCATTTTATACAGTTTTTATCACTCATTGTTCACCAAATGCGGGGCTTTATCATGCACTATTCTGTTCGTTATAAAAAAACGAAGAGAATGGTATACAATTAAACCTTATTATCGCATATGCCAAGCATTTTATGTTAAAGAGAAGATTGGGGTCGCTTTCGACCCTATTGTAGGGTTTACTTTCGAAACAATAGATTGTAGGAGTCTGGGGTTAATATTTAATTGAATAATAATGTTATAATTTGTCTGTTGTAGTTCCGTTCTAATGATATTAATAATTAATCATTAGTTTTTATATATTCCAGTAATTGTTCATGTAGTAATTCTTTAAATTGATATTTTGTACAGCTGCAGTGTAGAATATTGCATTCGAGGATATTTAAGAGGGGATTGTAAAAGAGTGGAGCGATATGTCGGCGCGTGACCAGCTCAGATAAGGCACATCGACATCTCTCGTTGTGTCCGGCGCGTTCTTTCGATTCCTCTTTATCCACTCTTTCTCTCTGTCTCCCTATCAGCCAATCAACTGCCTGCGTGTCTCCGTTTCTCCATTATCTCGTGTTATTATTTTCCTCTGCCACTCTCAATGCATTATATAGACGGACAAATATTTTTGTCGTTTCGTGCTGGCAGAACAAACTCCATTGATTTTTTTTGTTTTCAACTCGACTCGATTTCTTTTTTTTTTATTATTGGACTGATATGAATTTCTTTTTTTATGCCATTTCAGAAAAGAATTTTATTTTATCCGATGAAGAAGTGTGTTATAAACATGCAATTGCTACGAAAAAAAGAATGTGGCCATCAAAGATTCTTTCTTTAAATCTTGGGTGACCGAAAAAAACACCAGTCGATTCGGCTGAATTAACACGAAATCATTTACGAATGAATAATAAAAAAAAGAGAACGGATTTGAATACAAAAGTTAAAAATCAATAGAGAGAGAAATAAATGACAAAAAAGGGATAAAAATTAAGTAAAAAAGAGAACGGATTTAAATACAAAGATTAAAAATCAATAGAGAGAGAAATAAATGACAAAAAAGGGATAAAAATTAAGTAAATGTGAAATATAAATGAGTATTGGAGATAGAAGGAAAAGTTAAGGAGGTTGTATCGATATTTATATGACATCATACGAAAAATACATTATATTTGATTATTCCAAGTTAATGTATTGAAATTTGGCATGAATCTTCTTGAACAGCATTTAATTATGTGTGAAAAATTTGGAGAGGTTTCACCGCCTGGTAATCGAGATTTTCATTGTTGAAAATGACAAGTTTAACATGGGCTCTTATGGAAGCTTTCAAAAAATTGCGAACTTCAACAATAAATATCTCAATTTTGAGACGATAAATTATCGGCATATTCCACCAGAAGTTTAATACTGTCTTAAGCTTTCTATTTAGAAAATTTTATTGTGTAAAGTTGGAAAATAATTTTTACATGAGAAGCGATATAACCTCCTTAAAAACGAGCTGAAAGATTCAATGACCCAATATCGACTCACGGATTTTGAAGATGCCGATGTCCTCATGAAACTCAAAAAAAAAACAGGCCGATAAAACAGCAGAAATAAAAAAAAGAATTCATACCTCAGAGTAACGTGAGAATTATTTAAGAGTCGAACGAAGAGAAGCCGTTTTTTCATTATTCAAAGTGCTCTCATTTACAAAAAATGAGGCATTGAAATACCGAGTGACATTTTCTTCCTTTCAAAATGGACTTACTGGATAAATAAAAAAAAATAGAGCAGAAATAATGAAAAAAATATTTGAGTGTTTTTTTGGAGTTTCCTCGTAAAAATTTAAGGTTGATAATAATGAACGAAGGTTTTAGGGTTTTTGGGTCAAAATATTACAAAATAAGCCAGTAAAAAAGGTATAAAAAATTCTTAGTTATTTTTTTATTTTGGCCATCTTAACGGGACAGACCTAGTTAGAATTTTCGAAAAATCGATTTTTTTTTATTTCATTTTCAAAAAGTAGAATCTCTTACGAACATTTTCCGCCCAGGTAAATGTAAATCGGACCATTATTCGCCGAAATACAAGACTTTGTAGCACGTCGTGTCTGAGCCATAGGTAAGCAGGTAGCGGACTTCAAGTGCGTTTTTCTCGAAACCATGTTTTTGAAGTCGGTGATCACTGTAGCTCGAGAACGGCTTTACCGATCGGGTTGAAATTTATATCACTTCTTCTATACATGGTAGTCCTCCATATGAACGAAGGATTTTTTTTTTGGATAATTATTTTTATTTTTAATAGCAAAAAATGGAACTGATATTTTGGTCAAAAAAACACTTTTGACTTTTAACGGCCGCCATTTTGTGAAAAATGGAAATTTTTCAAAACCCTTCGTTCAACTGGAGCATTATATCATTAACTAAAAATCCCCTCCGTTTTTTTTGTTTCAGATGAGCCGTTGCAGCGTGAGCTTGATCACCGCAAACCGTGTTTTTTTTTGCAGCGTCCTCGGCAATTGACGGTCACCAGCTTATTTCGATATGTATTGCGTTGAAAAAATTGCAACATATACATTACATATGTATCTTTTAAACGGAAGAACTTTTGTTGTGAATTATTTTATCGTTTGACCAAAAAAAAATCGGAAAAAAGGCCTTTTTTTTGACGTTCCAACTAGGTCTGTCCCGTTAAAAAAATTACGTAAACAGGTTCCATTCGGCGTTGGAATTCAGCCAGTTGTTCTTCACTTCGTATTTAAATTCTCTGTTCAATGGCATTTGGTTTATATATTTATCTTTATTTTCCATGTTAAAGACTAATTTGAATTTCCAAAGTTGATTTAACTCTGAATTCCCCAAGTTGACGACTGATTTACGACCATTTTTCTATACAACTATTTTTATATTTTCTCTCCCGATTTTTGATGGTCTTTCTCAATTTCCGGCAAAATTGAAATATCGCAGTGAACCAATCGAAGCGAAGTTGAAGTCGTAAAAGTACCTCTAACGTTTTTGTTCAGATAAAGAAACGGCGTTTAAAAAACAATGAGCGATGTATTTGGCCTCCAAGGGTCAAAATACATCGATATAGAGCCCTAAACAGAGAGAAGAAAAAGTTTTGAACGATTTTTCATTCTATCTGTGTCTGATGAATGGCTGTCGAGACAGCGGCACGTACGAGCGAGATAATCCAATGGAATCCTTCTCAGGACGTGACTTCGCGCAACGCAATAAAAAATTCTCGTATTTCGTTCAATTCAATTCGAGAGTCACGCGAATTTTCAAGAAATCATTCGAAATGAGGCTACGTAAAAGTCTGATCAATAATTGCCCGGAAAAGTCGTAAATTTAGAAGAATTTTGTGTTTCAAATTTATCGTCTTCATTCCAAACGTCTCGTTATTTTTTAATACTAAAATTATCGAACTGATATCGAAATGATAGGGTATTGCTACTAAGGTTTTATTTTTAGTATTTGATGTAAAAAAAATCGAAACTCCACAAATGTCTGATCCCGTATAATTTGTTTCAGAAGCTGAACATGGCTACGCTTCGACAATGCCGATACCTGACGATCTGCGGGCGGTCACCAAAAGGCCAAAGACGAAAAAATCTCAGGGCAGCAGGTTAGTTCATGAAAACCAAATTTACAAATAATTTTTCACATAATTTTTCATATTATTGTTTGACTAATTCCTTCATGTCCTCGTGTAAAAAAATTGTAGTCCGCGACGGATCCGTGGCGACTTCACCAGAAAATCCGTTTCTAAATCCGTCTGGTGCAACAATCCTGAACTTTCGGCGTATTCTTTTATTTACATAAAATACGTTCACAAAATATTTTTGACGGACTTTTCGTGGCCATTCTAATTTTAACGTAAATACGCTTTTTGGGAAAATGCATTTTCGGTGACTGAATTTAATGAAAAATGGACGTAATAATTAATTTAATAGATTTCAAAGTCCAGCAAAAGATCGTCTCTGTAACAATTTTGTCCGTTATGTCTTTGGAAGTGGCACATTAGTATATTTTTTTTAATCATGTACTATCGATGATTTTTCAAGAAACATTAAAGAGATCTACCAGAACTTAAGGTAGATCGGTGACCGCTACGTGATCTTTGCAGTATCTATTATAGACCAAAGTTTGCAAATGCAAAATTGACTTTGAAATTATGATTTTATTATTTTCGAAATATAAACAGCGGAGAATGGATATTTTGATATGATTTTATTGTTCAATAAATGTTTAATAATTGAAATTTGACGAACGCAGTGGATTGTAAAACGTGTCATGGCCGTTACTGTCGTCTGCCGAAACTGTCAGGTTTGTTTACAACCTATATAGTGTATTTACACAAAGGAATTACGCAACGGCAGAGATTTTCCAGTTTACCTATCACTATTAATTCTATCGATATTTATCAAATACAGTAAAAACATTCGAGAACAGGAAAGCAGAACACAGTCAAATTGACAAACTGTCACATCTGAAGGCATGTGCTAGCAGACCCCGAGTACAGAGTTGCTAAGCGCTCTCGCGCTCTTTCTCGTGTCATTCCTGTGGAAATCTCAATCATTTTACAACGAATATAATTTTTTATTTTTCAGTCGATTTTTAACGGTAACATCCAAAAACCCAAGCACTATTATATTGAGGAATATTCGCGGAATACAGTGATCAATTTTTTATTACGAAATCTTGGAAATACCAAATGTAAAAATTCAATAAGTTTTGACTTGCATACGATTTTTTTATCCTCGTAGGGATAAATGTCTGGAAACAGTCGATTTTTACGAATTAATTACTACCAAACTAGATGGTAAATAGCGTTCAAGTTGAACATATCAATTCATCCCATATTTATGTGTAACTACAAAAATTATCAGCCCTTCATCTTGGATGGCTCAAATTCACCGATCTACCTTAATGTATCCACAATGTGCTAATACATTTTAAGGTTAATTTGGTAGATACTTTGCGATATATCAAAATTTATCGTAAATATGATTTTTAAGGCATTGATTTTCGGTGACCTTAAAATTCATCAGAAGCGGAAAATCTATGAATTTTTAAATCCAGGAAAACATCGCTTTTCGTGCCATTTTAGTCCTTTGTATGTCTTTGAAAGTGTGCCGAAATTTTAATTTCGATGATTTTTTTAAATTCCCTACTTTTGATGACTTTTTAAGATACATAAAGATATCCCTACAGGGACTCAAAATATCCATGATGCATAGGATACCGAACAATATTTTGATAGATTTTGTCTGAAAACATTAATTTTCGGTGATCTTAAAATTCTTTGAAAACGGACTATCCATGAATTTTTAAATGCAGCAAAAGATCGTCTTTGGTGTCATTCTAGTCCGTCACGCGTCTTCAAAAGTGCTGTAAAAGCACATTTTTCTTGTGATTAGAACCACGTATTTTTGGTGATCATAAGATGTGCAATAAAGATCGTTTTATGAACATTCAAGTCCACGTAAAGTTCCAAAAGCTGTTTTTGTCCGTTATTTGTCTTGTTTTTGTCCGTTATTTGTCTTCAAAAAAGCCGCATAAGGGCATTTTACGGTGTAGTTCTGTGTATCGTAAAAATAAATCATTAATAAAATGTTTTTTTTATAATTGCTGAAAGTGCATTTTTCGAACACTTTTGTAGACTGATGATAGACAGAAAGGACTTATGAAACTTCATTTCTTCTTAAATCTCCATAAAGAGTTCGTTATTGTACATTTTGAAGGTCATTACAAATCCGTTGTTAGAATCACCGAAAAAGTGTCCTTTCGCAGCACTTTTGAAGACACACGACCAAAATGACACCGAAGACGATCTTTTACACTGGATTTAAAAATTCATGGATAGTCCGTTTTTAATGAATTTTAAAATCACCGCAAATTAATGTCCTAAGACAAAATCTATCAAAATATCGTTCGTTATCCTATGAATCATGGATATTTTGGATCTTGATAGGGATCTCTATATGTATCTTAAAAAGTTATGAAAAGTACAGAATTGAAGAAATGTACTTTCGGGACAATTTCAAAGACATACAAAGGATTAAACTGGCACGAAAGACGATCTTTTGCTGGATTTCAAAATTCACAGATAGTCCGCTTCTGATGAATTTTAAGCTCATCGAAAATCAATGCCCTAAAAATCGTATTTGCGATAAACTTTGATATACCGCAAAGTAACTACCATAAACTACCATATTAACCTTAAAATTTATCAGCACATTATGGATATATTAAGGTATTACTGAATGGATATTAAAAAATTGCCAAAATTGTTGAAAATTTAAGGGATGATAGTTCTTGATAGAATAATAATACATTAATTATTTCAGAATTTTTCACTAAATAATTTAGTAGTTATAAACATATAAATTTAACACGGTCGCTTATAGGAAAACAGCTTTTGCAGACGTTAATGTTTGCAAAACGAATGAAACTAAATCGCCGTAAATTCTAAAAATATTATATCACCAAGATTTACGATCAAGCAATTGATTATGCTAAGTTTCAAATGAATCGACTGAGTAATTGTCGCGAAATTAATTAACGTAATGAGGAGTATCGCCTTTTTATGAATTGCGCTGTGTAAACATGGCAACGTTGTAGAGTAATATGATGATTATTCTGTCGGTATAGTAGACATTTTTTCTCGAATCAGTATAGACACGCACTAAAGCCACGCTTGCTCACGCTATTTTGAGGTTAGACTGACTCACTGCTATTTAAGAAGCAGCGTCAACGCGAAGAGCACAACGCATGCGCAAACAGGTCAAGCAGTGCTACCTTCGATGAAAAGAAAATTCAGACTGCTGCGTTATCGCGTTTAGCAGTCAATTTATAAAATAGTGAAAAAATTATTTTAACGATGAATTAATTAGCAATCGTTGGGAAATTTAATATATATTGAGTTTTTGGATAGTCATTGATAATAATAAGATGATCTGAACGTATTAATTAAATTTACAAATTGAGAATTTTTTTTGTTGGAACAGATGTACAGTCACTGACAGAACCTCAGTCAAGCCCACTTCAATATCGTTGAATTTGACTTCAATTATATTTTGCGCCTCGTTCTCGAGATTACAACAACGTAGTTACTCCCCGAGTCCGCTAGATGCCACAACGTTCAGAGTCTTCACATGAACATTTTTTGGAGGGGGCACTCCTCTCACAGCGAGCCCTCGTGCTTCATATTCTTTCGTTGTGCGCTAGAGTGAACATCGTTCGGAGGTTAAGTTTCAGAGAAAGGAAAGAGAGTTGTGAAAGAATCGTAAAGAGTGAAAATGTCGAAAAGAAAACGCATGCAGGAGATTGAAGAGATGCACAAGAGATTAAAATTGATGCAAGAATCATTGAAAAATCTGCAGGAATCAGACGAGGGATCAGGCGAGGACGATACGTCGGAAGATGGCGATGAGGAAGATGGCCGACAGATCGGCTTGGGCGGTAAATACATGTATATATATATTAAAAAGAAAAAAGAAAAGAAGTGGAATCGAAACAAAGAAAAAGAAAAACGGTAATACAAAAGCACGATGGGTTTGCACGAGAGGCAAAACAGATCGTAGCACTATCCTGATGAGCTTATATAAGACAAATCAGAGATATAGCTGATGAGCAGGCACGAGGGGCCTGACATATCAGACGATAAAAATGGCTAAGCTCGCACGAGAGGCGTGATGGCTAATTTCTTAACAAGAGAATGATGGTCGCAATATATAAAAACGAATTATAAAAAAAAAGAAGAATTTTATACACACGCGCATATATGTATATATGTCGATGTAGATTAACGGGACAGACCTAGTTGGAACGTCAAAAAAAAGGCCTTTTTTCCGATTTTTTTTTGGTCAAACGATAAAATAATTCACAACAAAAGTTCTTCCGTTTAAAAGATACATATGTAATGTATATGTTGCAATTTTTTCAACGCAATACATATCGAAATAAGCTGGTGACCGTCAATTGCCGAGGACGCTGCAAAAAAAAACACGGTTTGCGGTGATCAAGCTCACGCTGCAACGGCTCATCTGAAACAAAAAAAACGGAGGGGATTTTTAGTTAATGATATAATGCTCCGGTTGAACGAAGGGTTTTGAAAAATTTCCATTTTTCACAAAATGGCGGCCGTTAAAAGTCAAAAGTGTTTTTTTGACCAAAATATCAGTTCCATTTTTTGCTATTAAAAATAAAAATAATTATCCAAAAAAAAAAATCCTTCGTTCATATGGAGGACTACCATGTATAGAAGAAGTGATATAAATTTCAACCCGATCGGTAAAGCCGTTCTCGAGCTACAGTGATCACCGACTTCAAAAACATGGTTTCGAGAAAAACGCACTTGAAGTCCGCTACCTGCTTACCTATGGCTCAGACACGACGTGCTACAAAGTCTTGTATTTCGGCGAATAATGGTCCGATTTACATTTACCTGGGCGGAAAATGTTCGTAAGAGATTCTACTTTTTGAAAATGAAATAAAAAAAAAATCGATTTTTCGAAAATTCTAACTAGGTCTGTCCCGTTAATGAAATAAAATAAAGACAATAAACGATTCCAGTACTTTAGTTTAGATTGGTATTTTTTCCCATTCAGATTTAATAGTCACAGAGGACAAAGAAAATGAAAAGCCAGAAGACAGTAATACAGATGAAAAATCGGTAGAGACGAAGGACGAAGAAAATCTTGACCTGGCAGTCCTGCAGGTACTGGGTGAGGACCCATCCGCGTCCAAGGCGGTAGACTTCGACCTTCGCACCGCGTTGGTAAACAGGTGGAAACATTTTGTCTCACATGGAATTTCTAAGGAGGAAAAAGACAAACTTCTCGAGAAATACGCGAGAAAAGAGGGTTTTTGAAGCCCCAGAACTCAACCAAGAAATTTTAGCCGTATTGACTGAATCCGGGCAAAAAAGAAATGGCTTTCTAACAGAAACACAGAGACTCGCTGGTTCAACGCTAATGTCGCTTGGAATGGCGATATCGTCTCTTTTAAATGAAACTGAAGGTATTGACAAGCTATCATTCTTGAAAAACCTGAATGACGCAGCCAAATTGGTCACGGAAATTCATTTCAAGCAAAATGAGTCCAGAAAAGCTTTTGTCTTACCTGGATTCAGTAAGCAGGTCAAGGAACTACTAGGCAAGACCAGACGGACACCTTCCTATTCGGCAGCGGCTTGAGTGAAAAAATAAAGAGTTTAAAGCCTTGGAAAAATTGGGTCAAAAAATGTATACGGTCAAAGAGGAACTAATCGCAGTCAAGGACAATCGGGTTTAAACTACAGAGGCCCGCAGGGCAGAAGACCCTTTCAGAGCCATGCGGGCAATTTTCAATCAAATTATTAGGGCCAACCAAGATTGTCTTTCAGAGGCAAACAGCAACCCTTTAACCCAAGGGGACAGAACTCCAGAGCAAGACCGAAGAGAGGAAGATAAACAAGAAAGTAGGTAGACTAGCTGGTAGATTAAAAAGATTCAGAAAGAACTGGCAACTTATAACAAATGATAAATTTGTTTTAAGCTGTATTGATGGATACAAAATAGTGTTTAATTCTAAGGTCTACCAGAATGTAAAACCTCGAGTAGTCATACCAGATGATCAATTTGAGAATTATCAACAAGCAATAAGAAATTTATTGGATAAAGGGGCAATCGAAAAATGTAATGACAGTGAGGACCAGTTTGTTTCCTCGTACTTTGTAGTGCCAAAATCAGACGGTACCTACAGATTTATATTGAATTTAAAGAAATTGAACAGGTTCATAGAGACAAGACATTTTAAAATGGAAGATATTCGAACGACAGCAAGAATAGTATGTCCGGGAAGCTTTATGGCAAAAATTGACTTACAAGACGCTTATTATTTGATCCTAGTTAGTAAAGACAGCAGAAAATACATAAAATTTTCATTCATGGGTCAACAATACCAATTTACATGTTTGCCTTTCGGTTTAGCAACAGCACCGCGTGATTTCACAAAAATCTTAAAACCAGTGGTCCGACAGTTAAGATCCAGGGGCTATGCATTGATAATTTATCTTGACGATTTATTGTGTGTAGAAGATACGGTGGAAAAATGTGAAATGAATGTATACTAATCTCGGAAATTGCTGGAAACTTTGGGGTTTTTAATCAATACGAATAAAAGCGAACTCATCCCCAAGACAAGGTGTCGTTTTCTAGAATTCATTATAGACTTGGAAAGATTCTCATTGGAATTGCCAAAAGAAAGACATAGTAAATTGTATAAGCTAATCAGAAGATACAAAAATAAAAAAGAGTGCCGAATAAGAGAGTTTGCCGAACTCATAGGAAATCTAGTGGCGGCCTTTTTAGCTGTAGAATACGGTTGGTTGTACACCAAAATTATGGAAAGGGAAAAAATCAAAACTTTATTATCAAACAACGCAAATTACAATACAAAGATGGAGATTCCACATTGCGTCATAACAGATTTATATTGGTGGGAAAGCACATCAAGCACGGTTTCAACCGAATAAAAACGGGGACCTTCGAGGTTACCATATTTACAGACGCGTCAGGCTCAATTTGGGGAGCAGTTAGAGACAACAAAAAGACGTACGGTTTTTGGTCAAGGACGCAAGCCAAATGGCACATAAATCTTAAGGAACTCTTCGCAATGAAACTGGCATTACAGGAATTGGCTAGAGAAACTGTAGATTGTCAAATATTATTACGTATAGACAACACAACAGCAATTGCCTATATTAACAAAATGGGAGGCACAAGATTTCCTAAATACAATTCGCTCGCAAGAGAAATTTGGCAATGGGCAGAGAAAAGGGGAAATTTTTTATTTGCTTCCTATATACCATCGGCAGGAAATATACAGGCAGATCAGCTATCGCGAATCAAAAACCCGGACACGGAATGGGAATTGGCCGAACAAGTATTTCAGGAAATGAGTTATTCTCTAGGAGTATCGGAAATAGATCTGTTTGCATCAAACAGTAATGCTAAATGTAAAAAGTTTTGCTCGTGGTTTCCGGAATAAGGTGCCATGGTGATCGATGCCTTTACGATAAACTGGTTCGATCTCAACTTTTATACTTTCCCCCCATTCTCCTTAATTTTACGTGTACTTGCGAAAATACGGAGAGACAAGGCGGAGGGAATTCTGGTAGTACCTGATTGGCCAAACCAGCCCTGGTACACGATATTTATGAGCATCACTGTTGAAAGACCTTTGAGATTTGGACCTGATGACAATCTATTATTATCCCCATACAGACAACTGAAACATCCGAGGGCGCAAAACTTGATTTTGCTAGCAGCCAAGGTCTTCGCACGGTTTTTTTAGAGAAACGCGTCTCCTCGGAAGCTATGGAGATCATGTTGTCATCTCTAACACGATCAACGGCTAAACAATATAGAACGGCTTTGAAGAAATGGGAAACCTTTTGCAGAAAGAAAAAATACGATTTGAAATCCCAGATAGACACCCTTTTAAGTTTTTTAACGGCTCAATTTAAGAAAGGAGCTTCATATAGCACCATAAATTGTCTGCGGTCTGCCATTTCACTGATCTCGGACAAGAAAATCGGCGAAGATCCGATAATTAGAAGATTTTTGAAAGGTGTATTCAAACTGAGACCCAGTCTGCTCAAATATTCCTCAACTTGGGACGTGGCGGTGGTGTTAGACCACCTGTCATCATTGCATCCAGTAGAAAAATTGACTAAGAAAACTGTGATGTTATTAGCGTTACACAGCCAGTAGGGCCCAAACACTCGCAAGTATAGATGTAAGAAATATTATAAGAACCAATAGTGGATTGGAGATACCGATTACGAAACTATTGAAAACATTTGGTCCAGGGAGAAAACAGCCCGTACTGAAAGTTCCTAGATTTAACCAAAAAGTAGAATTGTGTCGCCACGTGCGTGGAAAAATATTTGGAAAAAACAGCAGCTTACCGAGGTGAGGAGAATAGTCTTTTCCTAGCGGTTAAAAAACCACATCAGAAAGTTGGTGCTCAGACGATCAGCAGATGGATCAAGAGTATCATGAAGAGTAGCGGCATTGATATCTCTTTATTTTCGGCTCATTCGACGCAACATGCCGCTACTTCTGCAGCTTTTGAAAATGGTGTTTGCCTTGATGCAATTAGAAAGACGGCAGGATGGTCCGAGAGGTCACAGATGTTTGCGAACATTTATCAGCAACCAATAAATAACTCGGAACCAGATTTCGCCAATAATATTTTCGTTTCCAATTAATTAAGTATATTTTATTGTCTTTCGTATTTGAATAAGAAATACCAAAAATAAAATAAGAAAAAAACAAGTGTTTGCACTTCCATAAAATGTAAGAAATGTTTCACAAATCAAAATAGATGTAATTAATAAAATACGTTAAATACGCAATGAAGTTGCGACGATTGAACGGATTGTTGTTATCTCTAAACAACTACGTTGTTGTAATCTCGAGAACGAGGCGCGAAATATAATTAATCGATCGAACGATCGGAATTATATGAGTCGCCTCGTTCGAAGAGATTACAACCCGCCCAGGAAAAATCGCAATAACCCAACCCTTATTTAAACAACAATCCTGCAGTACTCTAAAGAATATGAAGCACGAGGGCTCGATGTGAGAGGAATGCCCCCTCCAAAAAATTTTCATGTTCACGTGAAGACTGAACGTTGTGGTATCTAGCGGACTCGGGGAGTAACTACGTTGTTGTAATCTCTTCGAACGAGGCGACTCATATAATTCCGATCGAACGAGCCCGCCGAAGGCGGACTCGCTCGATCGATTAGTTATGATTAAATTGGAAAATTAATATTTTTAAGCGTTAATTTGTTATTAAATTAGCTATTTGTAAGGCTAAACATGTACGACATGATCTAGACTTGTAAATCCACGATTCGCCGATTTTGGACTACCTTTTTGCCCGACGGTCCGTTCAGTAATACCTTAAGTTCTGGTAGATCTCTTTTATGTTTTTTGAAAGACAATTGATAGTATTTGATTTGAAAAAAATATACTAGTGTGCCATTTTCAAAGATATATAATGGATGAAAATTTTATGGAGACGATCTTTTTCCGGACTTTGAAATCTATTGAAAGTCCATTTTTGATGAAATTCAGTGTGACCGAAAATGCATTTTCCCAAAAAGCGTAGTTATGATAAACTTATAATGTCCACGAAAAGTACGCCGAAATCGTCTTGTGAACGTATTTTACGAAAATAAAAACTACGCCACAAGTTCAGGTTTGTTGCACCGGACCGATTTTAAAACAGATTTTTTGGTGAAATTGCTGCAGATTTGTCGCAGACTAAAATTTGTTTACACGAGTCTTTAGTTAAAAACGCCGAAATTCTCAAAATCTGGTGAAAAAATATTTTCACAAATGTTATAATTCGAAAAATTGTTTCCAAAATTGCGTTTTTTCCATGATTGAATTTATAAATTTTTCCATTGTCGAAATTCAAAATAAAATGATTTTTTTTTTTAAGGGGACCGTATGGTCTAGAAATTTGAAAAAATCGATTTTTTTTTTTTCGATATGTCGAAAGTATAGTATCTCAAGAATATACTGTGAAATTTTCATGCGGAAATTCTCAATATTACAGCTTCTACAGCCCATAACGCAGGTAGAGAGCGGTCCGCGCGCTCCTAACGGGTCTAGCGCTAACCGGTAACCTAATCGGAGCGCAGCAGCTGTCCCAATCCTTCTCCGAAAATATATACCTGTATATAGTACATACTATATACCTATATATACTTTTCCCTTCCCCGAAATATACCTATTGTCGAACATTTGTGAGGGAAACGGTCATTTCGCTTTCCCCTGACTTGATCAGTACAACGTTACGTTTTGACGAACCAACATCGAAAATTTTGAAATAAAATATCAGAAAATATGGATAGAAAGCAAGGCCGTGACTCTTCTAGACGACCATCTTCTGTAGGTCGCAAAAGATATTTCAAGGGCAATCGATTCACTATCGAAAATACTACTGATTTTACGAGCACGTCTGCGAAAAAATTAAAAGGCAATGAGGAATTGGAAGTAAACGTTAATCCTACTTTCAATTATTGCATCATCGAATTCAGCATGATATTTTTAACGTTGCAACAGTTGTTGAAGTGTAAAGATTGTAACGGTGCGGTCACTTTTAGCAAAAACGGACAACGTGGTCTAGGATTCAAACTCTCTGTGAAGTGTGAGTGTAAAGAAACTTTTATTTTGTCTTCGCCGTTAATTGATAAGGCATTTGAAATCAACCGTCGACTTGTTCTCGCCCTGAGAATGCTTGGAGTAGGATTTGAAGGCTTGAAAAATTTCTGCGGTCTCATGGATCTTGGACAAGGAATTTGTAAGAGTACATATTACGGCATCGTGGACAATATAAAAATTGCAGCTGAAGCCGTCGCGAAAATCGTTTTCCAAAGAGCATTGAAAGAAGAAGTCGAGTTGAATGTAAAAGCTGGGCGTCCCGCGGATGAACTTTCTGTGTCTGGTGATGAATCGTGGGCGAAACGTGGATTCTCATCGCTTCTCGGTATTGCCTCGTTAATAGGGAAATACAGTAATAAAATTTTAGATGTTGTCGTCAAATGCAGTATATGTCAAGCCTGCTCTCAATGGAAAGGCCAAGAGGATACGATTGAATATGAAGCGTGGTATCGAGAGCATGAAGATCACTGTGACGCAAATCATACCGGAAGTGCTGGCAAAATGGAGGTAGACGGCATCGTGGAAATGTTCAAGAGATCGGAAGAGTTGTACAACGTAAAATACGCGAACTATATCGGAGACGGCGACACGAAAACGTTCAAAGCCTTATTGGACACAAAGCCTTACGGGGATGATTTTTTAGTTTGCAAAAAAGAATGTGTTTTGCATGTTAAAAAACGTTTGTACAAACGTGCTGTTGATGCGAAAAAAAAACATGCACAAATAAAGAAAGCAACAAAGAAATTGACAGAAAAAGAAGAGGGAAAAAAGACACAGCGGAAATCGATAAATAAAACACCGAAGCGTCAACAATTGACGAATAAATTATTGCAAGAGCTGTCAACTTATTACGGTCTAGCAATTAGACGTAATTCAGATTCGACTGAAGGGATGAGAAGTGAAATATGGGCAGCATATTATCACAAAATTTCAACAGATGAAAATCCGCAACACTCGTACTGTCCTCCAGGTTCCGAATCGTGGTGCAAGTGGCGTCAAAGTGAGGCTGCAGGTACTTTAGACACCTACGAGCACCCACCTGCTCTGTGCGATGAAGCACAAGAGATATTAAAACCAATTTATGAAGAATTGACAGCAGAGACTTTATTGGAAAGGTGTATTGGCAGTAATACGCAGAACAATAACGAAAGTTTCAATGCTTGCGTGTGGCACCTTGCGCCGAAACATCTGTTTGCCGGAAAAAAAATCATTGATATTGCCACTCACATTTCCGCTTGCATATTCAATGAAGGATTTGCATCCCTATTGAAAATAATGGAGACCATGGGCATAACAATCGGGCCACAAGCGGAGCAACTAGCGCAAAACCGAGACGAGCTGCGAGTATCGAGCGCCAACCGTAGGAGCACGGACAACTCCAAAGAGGCTCGGACAGCTCGAAGAAATGAAAGGAGTGAGGAAATCTTGAATTATGAACGTTCCGAAGGAATCCTATATGGTGCCGGAATCGCGGATTAACTGTAAGTATTCAAAATTTGCTCAATTTTTGAAAATATCTGTACCTCAAACTTTAAACTCATTTATCTCGAAACGACTTTTTTCGGCACTGCGCAGGTGAAAACAAAAAAACTATTCAACCGAATCACTTGAAATTTGGATATGTTGTTCACAACATGTATGGCTATCGTCGGAACTACAATCATAATTTTATTTAAATAATTTCTTATTGTTTATACTAAAAAACTAGTGAAAAAAAAACCCGATTTTACGAATTTTTTTTCAAAAGCGCGCCATTTTGTCAATTTTTAATTTTTTCGATTTGTTCTAGTCCCGACCATAACTGCACTCTTTCTGATTAAGAATCTTCTTGAATTTTGTGTTTCAGATGAGTAGAAGTCTCGGATCGATCTTCACCGTCCGGGTCGGATTTTTCGAGAGGGTCGTCTTCAATGCCAATTATATGATAATAAACACTGTTTTTAAAATTAAAAAAAAATTTTTTTGTATACTTAATAAAGGTAGTAATAAACCCGAAAAGTTAAAACATCGATTTTTAAATTTTTTATGGCAAAAAAAAAATCGTGAAAATAGGTGAAATTTTCGTGCTCTAGACCATACGGTCCCCTTAATACGTCCGAAGTATTTTTAATCTCAGATTTTTTCACTTCGCTAGTGTTTTTATTTTTATTTGTTTGGTAGCCTGAAGCGGCTGGGTTGGCCATGCCGTGACCTTCGAGATATTTTTCTTTTCTTTTTTCAGAATTGAAACCCTTAAAAAAAATAAAAAAAAAAGTATTGGTGTCGTGGAGCGCGAGTTGTACCAAAGAGCAAGAAAAGAACCTGTGTTTACACACTTACACTGTCATACTTTGACAGTCACGTAGGCTTCGAATAATGCGCACCTTATTTATACTCCACCAGTCAATTATGCAACCCGCGTACAGACTATATGTTAAATATAGTTATACGTTTAATAGAAATCGTCATACAGTTCTGGACACTACCGTACTGCGGTCCGTTATTTTTACTAAACCCAAAATCTGACTTCGAAATATCGTGCTAATTTAAACTACCGTTTCATTTTCACGCACTGTTACTATTTATTATTATTATTATTATTATTATTATTCATTATCATTTAAAGTATTTATTGTTATTAATATTTAATATTTGTTGAGTATTTAATTACTATTATTTATTATTGATATTTTTTAGACTGTTCCATTAAGAGTCGCGGTAGCGACTCGAGACAAGTACATTTAAAAAGCTATCCGCGCACTTGTCAAAGACAAAGACCAGTCGCTACAAGACACTTTTACTCCACCCACCGCGTTTCCAATTGTTTTCGAATTATTTCGAAAATTGTTTCTTTAACATTCATTTAATCACACAATTTTGAAGGATGTTGTGAATTCATGTATTTATTTTTTTCTTTCGATCGTGACTAATTGGAACTCTGTAGCTTGAAGCGTTTTAAAGATATTAATTTTTCATTTTTTCGTTGCATCGAGAATTGATAATTTTTTTTTGACAGTTTTTTCGCACATATTTTGTTGCTCACATGTTTTTTTCGCAGTCGCTGTCTATAGTGATACTAGTAATACCCCAAAAAGTTGTTACGGTAAAAAATCCCCCCTAAACATAAAACCTCCACAAAAAGTTATAAAAGGGATTTCCTCTCAAAAAGTTCAACCTTGCAAAAATTCTCTCATTCACATCAAATCTCGCAAAAAATTATAAGAGTCTCACAAAAATTTACCAATCAAATCATAATCTCACAAAAGGTGCCAATTCAAACCCGACCAAAAATTAAGTCTAAACTAAAAAAAAAAGTCATTAAATAAATTGAAACTACAAAAGCATTAATAGTCAAATACATTGAAACCTATTAATCTCAAAAAAAAAAATCATCCAATTAATTGGTAATACAGTTACAAGAACAAGAATAAAAAGTTAGAATGAAAAAAAATCCGATACAAAAAAAAATTGCGAACGAAAAAAATTAGATTGAAAAAAAAATTTCGGCCAAAATACTTGGCGAGTTTTTTTTGCTTAATTCACATAATGTATCACTTATAATTAAGAACTCGTAAAGTACTTCGGCGGAAAATTTTTTCTTCAATCTAATTTTTTTCTTTCAATTTTGTTTTTGTATCGGATATTTTTTTTCATACGAACTTTTTATTCTTGTTCTTGTTGTGTAGAACAACTGTACTGGAGAACAACTGCATTTTCAATTAATCGGACATTTTTTTTTTGAGATTAATAGGTTTCAATGTATTTGACTATTAATGCTGCTGTAGTTTCAATTTATTTAATGACTTTTTTTGAAGTTTAGACTTGATTTTTGAATTGGCATCTATTGTGAGATTATAATTTGAATGGTAAATTTTTGTGAGGCTTTCTTATAATTTTTTGTGAGATTTGATGTGAATGAGAACATTTTTGCAAGGTTGGTCATTTTGGGAAGAAATCTCTTTTATAACTTTTTGTGGGGGATTTATGTTTGGGGGGGGGGGGGATTTTTTACCAGAACAACTTTTTGGGGTCCTTATTATCCAAAAAATCACACTAATTGGTCTTCAAAAAATAAACAAAGTCCAAACTTTTTTTTTCTCGAATAAGTTTTTCAAAATATGTCGAATCCGAAAAATAAATAAAAATGTAAAAAAATAAAGTGATGACAAAAATGATCAATAATGAAATTTATTTTCATTTTTTCTGTTTCAGGACGACTCATAATGAGTTGGAAAAAAATAGGTAAGTTTTTGAAGTATTTTTATGCGGCAATATTGTTGTTAATTCAAGTCAAGTTAATTAAAGTTGATATGGGGTCAAGGACGTTGGCTGCAGTATCGAAAGACAAGAAATAATAGAAAATAAGTAATATGCAAATACTCAAGAATCATCGTAGTGATTGAGGCCAAGATTTGTCGTATAATTAATTATTCAAGATATGTGATTCTCGCGAATAAATGAATGTTCTGCAAGATAAATCTCAATTATTCGGACATTGTTCTTTTTTGTACGAAATTTCGTAACAAAAAACATTGATCGGGCGCGCATAGAACAGACAAAAACTCGGATAGAAACAGCGGGTAACCGACGCGAGTCGGGTTATGTAACGGCGGATGCAACCTCGATGCAACGACTGTTGAGCAGGCTGTACAGAACGGACTAAAGCCTTGTTCTACAGTGTGTCCGAAAAGTCGAGTCTAAAATTATTAAAATAAATAGAATAGGAAATTCTGATGAAAAAAGTTTATAACATTTTTTTTCTCCGAAGCACCGTTAATGAGATATTAATCAAATAGTGAATAACCAATACGGTGCGTCGTGTAAGTATAGAACGGAGTGGGGGAAGTGCGTCGCGTCCGCTCGAGGGCAGCGGATAGGCTGGCACCTATCCGAGGCGCTCTTTTAACTCCTACTTTTTTTCAATTGACGCCCCGGATTGGCTGTTGCTAATCAAATAATATTTCATTAACGTTTCGTTTGAGGAAAAAATGGCTACGAACTTTTTTCTTTAGAATTACAAAATGTACCGATTCCCGAAATTTCGGACCCGACATTCGGGACACCCTAAGGACGGTAAATGCGCTCGCGAGCACCCGCGGACATAATCGTCGCAAGAAGCTTTTTGCAACGCGTAGCACGGATCGCTCGTTTCTATAGCGTAGTACCGTCTATTTCTGTCTGGCAAAGTACTCGGATCTCTCTCGCCCTGTGCTACGAGCGAATACGCACGCGAGTCATTCTCTCAAAACAGTGGTACAGGCGAAAATGTGAAACGGGCAAAAACAACGAAAACGTCATTCACATTTTCATTCAAACTAAAAAAAAGCTCAATGTTGTTACCAAAACAAAAAAAACTATTACGGATACAAGTTTGTGTCAATGGGGTTGCGGGCAGTTAAACACGAAACGTTTCCTCTGTCACAAAGTATTTCCCTCGCACAAAAAAATTAATCAACTTTGTAATTGTACGGCAATAAATAAAAAAAATGACTGATTTAAGTATTTGTTATTGAGATCATTGTGGAAAAAATCATCAAGGTCTTATCGAAAAGCGACCTTCATTTCCCTTTCACAAACCAATCTATACGTCTGAAATTGCGATCAATTTTTATTCGCTCGACTAAATCTACTTTTTTCGTTTCGCGCACGCGACACGAAATCGCTGCTATGAGTCCTGACAATCCGATGCGATTTTTACCTTTCGGTTCTGTGTTTCTTTATGATTTAATCTTCGTTATCAGAGTGAAAAAAAATCGAATCGAAATTCAGTCCATCTCCGGCAACGAAAGACATTCAGTTATATTGGATTTGGCTCCAAGCTATTCTCGCGCTCTTTCATTCACATTCCCACAGGGCCTCTCCTCGTTTCTATGCGAAATAATGAGCACCAGAGAACCAGAAGTCGCCGTGAGCAACGAGAACGCTCACCGCTCCACGCTCCTCTCTTGATTGCTCCTTTTATTTATTTTATTTATTCGCTCATTTCCCCTTCGTGTTTATAAACGTATATATACGTATGTATAAGTTTAACAAGCGATACACTATTACCCGACTCGTTTTCTCTTTCTTTGCCACGTTTTACCCACGTCTACATGAAAACGCTTGCTCGGCTTCGAGCGCATTTCGCATTTACCCTGTTAAATGCGCCACACGTACTTCTATATATATGTGTGTGCATGCTTCGGTTAAACCGCAGAAAACGTTTATTTCTCTCATCTAAAGACGAAACTTTTTATTTGCCTTTTGTCTTAAAAAGAAAAAATAAAAGAAAATTATTGCTCAGACTAATAGTTGAAAAGAGATTAAAAATAATTGCATGTAATGAACTATTAAATATATATTTTTACGGTAACATGACAAAATGCCGATGACAAAACACCGAATGACTAAATGCCGGCGACTATACGCCGATCGCAAAACGCCGATGCGACAAAATAAAAAAAGTGAATTAATCGTGTGAGAGAATCCCTGCTATGGTTTACAATTATAGAATAAGAATGATTATTTTGATCTGGAGTTCTGTCACATTATTATCATATCATTATTATGGTCTGAAAAATTGTAATAAATCGTATGAGAGAATTATCATATTATTTATTATGATTTATAATTATATAATATCGTGTGATTTTATCACACTACTGCCAGGCATTTGTGTCCAATTTTAGTATTAAACGATCCTCAGATCGTGACGTGCACGGTGCCACTCAAATTACTTCCAAACCAATTATTTGTGTTTGTTGGCTGTTATTGAAAAAGTAAGTATTGTTGTATGGTTTGCTGAGTGTACGTCTGTTGTGTTTGGGTGTTATGGTGTGATATGATGGTGTATGGTATGTGATAATGCATGGTGTGATATTATGATAGTGTATGGTATAGTGATGACGTACGCTGCAATATGCAAACCTAGGAGGGTTATTCCTTAAATAATGACCTGGAAACCTGGAAACTAATATTTCCACTGGACATTTCTGCTATTTGTATTTTGTCGCATCGGCGTATAATCACATCGGCATACAGTCGCATCGGCGTTTTGTCGCTCGGCATATAGTCGCCGGCATTTAGTCACTCGGCGTTTTGTCATGGACCTGTTTTTACAAATAGCGAATCAAAAAAATAATGGAAAATTGTTCTCGATAAAAGTCGTTTTAATTGCAAAATGGCTAATTTATCTTTCTTTTCCCTATGTACGTTTTTTTTCGATGTAAACGATTGGAGATGAAGAAAAAAATGTGCTCCGGTCTCGCGCTCATTATCAACTCACATCCGCTACAACTATCTTCTCTATTGCCGTTTGATAATTTGAACAAGTGTGTGTTGCTGCTATGTCTAGACAGCTGTTCGAGGTCAAGTCCAAGGTCGGATAAGCGAATCTTATTTTTCGCGTATGTGTGATGAACAGAACCGATCTAGGCATTCATATGCCACGAAAATTTTTATTTTTTTCCGAAATACTCATCAATCAGGGATTTTTCTTGTAAACAAAATTTTAATTCTTTTTTTGTAGTGTAACAGTGGGAGAATCATTGTTGGGAAATTACCATGAAAATTACACGAACGGAGGTACAACAAAAAAATCTGAAGAACTTTATTAAAGTACAATTGAATTGTAATAAAAAAAAATAATGTAGTATTTCTCAGTTATTGCGAGACATTTTCTTAATTTTTTGCGTAGTATAAGTATATTTTTACTACGTTTTTGTTATTGAGAAAAAAATATATTTTTTATAAAATTTTCAACATGTTCAACATTTTTTATCGAGCTTCTCACAATTTTTATTATGCTGCCCGGTAGCAATTTCCGTGCTATTTGACGTAAGGATCGCTTGGTTGGGTTCGTTAAAATCAAGCCCATGCAAAACCAAAAAACGCATCCAACCGAGTTCAAACAAACCCAACGATGCCCAAACGAATCCAAGCATCATGACATTTGTGACTATTGGCACACATAAATACATACATAGAAATTTTCATCAAAGATTCTTTTTTTCTTCTTAAAACTGCAAATTTGCAGCTAAGAAAAAAATAACGAAATAGTGCGAGACTCATTGATTACGTAATCTGAAAAAAAAAAAAATCGATCGGCAACAAGAAAATTAGAACTGCGCACATAAGTTGAAATTTGTTTAACTCTATGAATGCAATTCCTGGATCTTTTCGATCTTTTGTTTCTCGTCGTCCCACTTTACGTGGGAGAATTCACTTGAGGAAAAGCCTATTTAGTCCAATTATTTTTTTTCTCTTTTATCTTTCGCGCACTCTTTTTTCTGTGCACGTTTTTGCCGAGTTTACCGAGGCGAGAAGTAAGGGCTTGACGTGTACGAGGCCCATGAAATTTTACCCTCCAACTTTCGTACGTACCGGCACGAAAAAATAAAACATTCACTCACGGGGCCGCTTCGAAAAAGAAAAAGAGAGAGAGTGAGAGAGGGAGCAATGCACGTCGTGTCGTGAAGCGGACGTGCCACTTTTGCAGTATTTCCTTCGCTGTTCTTTTTATCCTCATTCACAAACATTTTTACAGCTTCTCTCGATTTTCTCGAGTACACATTTTGAAATGTGTGCCCGACCATTACGAAAGAAGCCGCAGAATATTTCGAACACGTGAAAAAAAATTATATTCATCCTCACTCTGACAAGTGAATTTACGTTAATTTTTGCATTTTTTACCATTAAATCATCAATACTTTGAAGAGTATATACGTAATAAAAAAATACATATATAATGAATTATGACCATTTTTTTCGCAGTTGTAACAGTAAAAGCATGACCGAAAACCGTTAATTCCAAAAGCCAAGCAAAAGTACTTCATTTCGGAGAATAATAATACCTCGAAAAAATGTAATGAGGTGTTTTACGAGCGTTTTTTTTTAGTAGTTCGTAACAATAAGGAAATAACCGAGAACGGTTCGAGACTCAAGCAAGTGTACTTTGTTTCGGACAATAATAATAATACCTCAAAGCAGTTCGTGCGGATAAAAAAAATTACCAACAACCCCAAAAGTACTCAATTTCTGACCGCAATAATGAACTACTTCGATAAATATACTTTTTAATCCTTTGATTATCTCAAACCCTTGGACAATTTTTGAAACAAACTGAATTACATCAATACGTTTTTTTTACAACTGGCACCGATAAAAAAATAGTCGTACAACGCTAATGTTCTTCTCCAACAAGAGTTCTCAATTTCGGAGGATAATAATTCTTCGTGAAATCGATTGGTCGATAAGGGAATAGCGAATTTCTCGTTCGATCGAAAATTTCGAAAAGCCTATTATACATTATATATTACGGCAATAACCGGGCTCGTGGTCCCATCGGTCTCGTTGTTAAATTTGTTGCGCACATCCAAAGATAAGAGAGAGAGAGATAGAAAGAGAGTAACAGAAATAGCCGGACGCGTTCGTACGAATTCAAAAGGGGGACTGGAGTAACGAAGGGGAAATGAGGGAGGGCAGGGGGCTGCTCGATGTCGAGATAACGTACGCCACGAATGGCGATAATAGCTGGAATTTTAATTAATTGCCGTATAAACAATACAACCGTTCCCTTGTGTTCTGTAAATATATCTATATACATATATGTGTGTGTGCGTATTTGAAGGTGTACAATATATAACGGCATAACAGAGCAACGTTGTGACGACTCGACGAGAATGGCGAACGAATTTGCATTCGTTTCCGTCCGGTGCAAAGTTGCCAATGCGAGAAACTGTGTGTGTGTGTGTGTGTGTGTGTTATTATGAACAGCGATAACTAAAGAGTTCGAAGCCAGAAATCGCCACAAATCGTATCAACGATAAAACAAAGAAAAGAGAGAAAGAAAAAATTGGTATACATTGGAATTATATTTAGCAGCAAACGATTTGAATTAACGATTACATAGAAAATTGAAAGGTTTGACATTTATCCAATAGTGAAAATACGACATTTATTCAGAGTCAAAAGAATAGGCAAAAATTGTTTAATTATTGGATCGTCTATGTATAAATTTTTATGCTTAAACTCGGTATAAAATGAATAA